>JAEOAD010002133.1:4075000-5275000 GCA_036365145.1 Orientallactaga sibirica
GAGAAGGAGAGGACGGGGGAGTAACTCTGTAGGTTTCTGCCCAAGCAACTGGTACAGCTGTTTAGCTGTTTAGCTGAGATGAAAGTGGGTTTTGTGAGGGAACATTAGGAACTGGTTTCATCATGCAAGTTTGAAATATTTGTTGGTCATGAAAGAATATTTCTAGCAGTTGGGGTTCCTTGTCTGTCTCTATTTAAAGTTTTGTACAAAAATAAAGGCTGGGCATAGTCACTGAACAATTATCTGTCCATAGATTGTATGCATATAACTATGGGAACAGATACAATTGAGAAAATAATATTCCAATTTAATTATAATTAACAGAATAATAATTACAATATTTATAATTTTCTACAGGTAACACCAGAAACTAAAATAAGTTAATGAAACAAACTTAGTAATACAAAGAAGTGATATGCAGATTCGATAATTATGTACTCAGCTGCTTTAAACAAACCAAATGCTTAAATTTCAACATGGGCACAAGCTGGGTCCCTGGGAGCCAACCTACCATGTGGTCTAAATCTGCCCAGGCCTGGTTGAGCTCCCGCAGCGTGATCTTGACAGTGCCAGCGACTTCTTCTTTCTTGCTCTGAATCAAAGCAAGTCCATTCTGCTCAATTTTCTCTACTTCTTTTTCTTTTGCTTTAATCAAATCTTCCAGATCCTGAAAGATTTTTTTAAAAAAAAAAATAGTCATTTTAAATTGTCCTATTATAGAACCCTGGGGTGTACTGAAATTGAGCCATTATAGTTTCATGTACTAAAAACCTACCACTAATCCAAAAAGATTACTATTCTCAAAAGAGGGTCTCTATAGCAATACTTCTTCCTACACTTAAATATATTTTTAAAAAATGGTCTCATTATCCATGGGACATTAGCATAACCTACAAAAACATAAAATTTGATCATCTTCCTGAATAAGAAATGTCATCACATAATTTTTTTCAAGAAGTTGAAAGGCAAGAAATATATGTCATAATTATGGTATGATTATATTCTTAAATTCATATATGTCAATGCTCACAAAGTTAATCAGCATGGCCCACGGGAGAAAATGTGATCAGAAGTGCCTGAGATTGAGACACTTTTCTGCTGCAACTGAACGGTGTCATTCTGGGTAAGTGAAAAACTTGCACGAGGAAATGGGAGATTGGGAGAGAATTTCTCTTATTGTCGACACCTTTTTAAAATACACTGATTCAGTGTGATTCAGAAAAGTTACATGCTTTTTGTTTTTGTTTTATTCTCTTTGGAGGGTACATTTGGAACTGTCAGAATGAAATGTTCAAGAAAGAAAGAGAAAATGAGAAAAGTGTTGGAAGCCTGTCCTTACCACACCTCCAATTCTTAGGTTATATTTGAATACCACTGAAGCACGGGGGAAGCTGACTGAGCAGGCTGTCAACATTGTATAGATAAAGGAATAGCTAATCAAATCCTCTGACCTGCCTGGGGTCAGCCTGGGCTCCTGAGGGCTAGAATGGACTGCAGAAGGTGATCTTTCTAGTCCAGGGCTGAAGTGAGTCAGTGAACGCAAGGCTGTGAGGAGGTGTGACTGCTATGTCAGGGGGATATAATAAACCAGGGATGAAGACATGGTCACATTCTCATGCTCAGAAGCATGTCCCTGGAGTGAAAATAGATCTGAAGGCCCTTGAGGTTAAAAGGGAGAAAGATTCAAAATAATTTACATTTGGATAATACTGTGTAAGAAAGAGGGTTTCTTTTGCTTTTCTTATGATTCATATATGAACAACAATATTGGAATTGAGTATCTGTTAATAAGGGACTTAGGAGAAGTCCACGTTTCAATAAATGAATCACAAATTTTGTACCTCTTTTAAATAGTGATTATTGTTTTTGTTCTTCATTTTTCATCCTTCTTTTTAAATTTATGAAACATGGGTAATAGTTCATTTTCTGTATCTCCCAAAGGGGATAAAATTAAGATAAAGATATATAAAATACATTTTAAACTGTCAAAACCTAGCCAAAGGTAAGATTATATTTGACAATTTGGTAGTTTTCTAAGCTTCAGTATAAATTGATTTGTTTTCTTTTCCTCCTGAATTATCATGAGGTTGTTTTTGTCTCAGTGCATTAATTAGACATTTATTCACTTAGTAGCTTAAGTAATTTAGTTTTGTTTTTCTTTGTATTGTTCTCTCATTTCTACTTTATAATTCTGCCAATACTATGACAACTTTGATTGTCACCAGAGAAGGAATCTAATGATAACTGGAGGAACAACTGTTTGACTCAATACAGATAATGTAATTAACTTTACTACTTAAAACTTCTATGTATTTTCCCGAAGAAATATAAAACAATGCATCACAATCCTTAGTAAGCAATGTCTAATTAGCATATATTGAGTTATGTGTTCATAGTAATTGAAACCCATAAACCATCTCCCTACATGATTCTGAAATTTACCTATTAGGATTAAGTTCATCCAAATTGGCCCACTGGTGTTCACTTTTTTCCAGTGGGTTATATTAAATGGTAACTCTATTTAATAGAAATGCATCCCCCAAAATGTCCTCTATCTGTATTTTATCATAAGAAGATCCCTGGGAGGAAAGAGAACTGAAATATATTTTTGTATAAAATCAAGTTATGCTTTCCTTTTCTTTCTATAATAATTAAAAAGTAATTCTGTTGCTGATCAACAAGTGGAAAGGCCAAACCTAACATTTTCGTAACAATAATTCACTCTTAATTTGGATTAACTCATAAATATCAGTTTTTATGTTACTTCAAAACAATAAATCACCTCTAAAACAGACTGGAAAAAGATTCAAGATCCTTAAAACAGAACACAAAGCTTCAGTTCAGTCACTGATTTAAGTATACTGGCTTGAATTTCACACTTTTGTCCAAAGGAGTAATTTCTCAAAAATGACAGTAAATTTCATCTAGGTTTGTATTGTTGCCAACTGGGACCCACCAGTTAGGATATTGTGATTTATATGTGACGTGCCTAAATAATTGTGTGGGCTACTCTCTGTTTTTTTGTCCTTCAGCCCAAAGAAATAACTTTTCATTTTGAAATCACAAGTTGGCATTAATCTAGAGTTCTTTAAGCCACAGTGCAAGCTTTTGCTCCTGACAGTGCCTGAAATGATCCTCTGGGAGAGTGACCCCATGTCCCCAAGTAGTAAATGTGGCCAAACTTCTGCAAAACTTTCCAGATCTTAGTATGGGTCTCACTATAGAAAAAGAAGCCATTCATAGGAAATGAGAGAAAATGGAAACTGGCAGATCAAAAGACCATTAAAAAGAAGACAAAAATTAGTAAGAGAGGAGGAAAAGAAAGGTGGATGAAAAAGGAACGAAAGAGAAGCTATATCCGTGTAGCACTGCGGCCTTTCAACTGTAAAGCAACCAGCGGTACCAAGGTATGCCAATCTTTCCTTTTTAAAAAAATTATTATTTATTTTATTAGTTATGCTCATAATGTGAATACACTCATGTTGGTGCCTTTGATAGCCTCCTCCCTGTCCTCCCTCCTCCGAGGGGACCCTCCTCATTGGGGAATGTGGGTCGTGCATTGTGGGGTAGCCATCAGTTATGGGGAAGAGGCAATGTCTGTGCATAATGACCCAACTCGTGGCTCTAACAATCTTTCTGCCCCCTCTTCTGTGAATTTCCCTGAGCCATGTTGGGTTCGTTTTAGGTCTGCTTCAGTGATGAGGTCTTGGGAGCCTCTGTGTCTCTGGATCTCTGGTTTGGTAGGAGTTGAGTGTCCTCACTGTCTATCTCCTTCAGCCTTGTGCTGGTGTCGGGTTCACCGAGAACACTGCACTCTCGCCCATTTCCCCATAACTCTGTGGTTTCAGTCTTTCTCATGCTAACATTTAGGGTTGCTTTTTTAAAATGAGTGGAAGAATTTTTTTTTAACTTGACAACGCAACAAAAGTATTGCCTTTCATCCTTAAAAGTAAATGTTTGAAACTCTGGCTTTATTCATAGATTTTAGAATTTACGGCCAAAAGTTGGAAGCATCACTGGCCACCGGAAGACTAGAAATCCAATGAGACGAGTCAATTCACATCTTTTGCTCTTCAATCTTTTACACACTCACCTTCAGATGGGAGGCATTTAAAAAAAAAAAAAAAAAGATTATTTAATAGTATTTCTCACCAGGCATGGTGGTACATTCCTGTAATCCAAGTACTTGGGAGGCGAAGGCAAGAGGATGTGGAATTCAATGCCAGCCCTTGAGTACATAGTGAATTCAAGGCCAGCCTGAGTTATGAGATTCTGTTTTATTTTCGGTGGCTTCAAAATTGCAGCTGTCCTGTGAGGAGCCCAGCCCTCCAGCCATAGTCTTACTTTTCTGAACCAAAATGCTTTGAAGGAGTGCTGAAAGGCAAGCTTTCTTATTAAGTGTGTGCCAGACACAGAGTGAGCAGCTTCGAAAAGAGGCACTTGGCCCATGTCCTTTCTATTTGCAATCTACAATGGAGACAAGAAGATTGGGGAAAGGAGCTTTTCTGTAGAAAGATTTCACAGTGGAACCTTCCATTGTTCTATAGAAACACTGTAGAAGAGTCATGGCACATGTTGCTGGTGAGCTTGGCTGCTTCCAAAGAGGAGTCACAGCAGATCTGACCCATAGTACAAAGTCATTTTAAAGCAATCATTAGACAGTCTTAACAGAAGTGCTCACATGTCTTTTGTGTTCTTCAACATTCCGGAGGAAGCACTGACTGTGGGCTCCTGTCACTGGTAAGCACTTGGAGCTGACCACCCTGCCTAAACCCTGATTCTTAGGACAACCAGGATCAAGCTCCCAACCTTGAGTGGAACGGGACTTGAACCCAAGCCCTAAAGCTCAGCCTTCCTCCTCACAGGAAGCACACAGACACACAGGAAGGGCAATGAGGAGGAGTATGAGGCAAATCCTGAAGGTGCGGTTAGTTCACATTATTGGCAACTAGTTGAAAATATCAAAAATTAAGAACACTAACAAGCCGGCAGACACTTTATTTCCTCATGTGAATAAAAAAGCATTTTAAAGATAATTGAGGAAATATGATCTTGGGTTGAGCAAGCTATAGTAGTAAGGATCACTGTTCATTTTTGTCACAATGCATGGTTATATAAGAAAATATTTTTCAGAGATGTGCATAAATTACATGGGAGCAAAATGTTTGGGATGTACAATGCCATTCTTAAGAAAAACAAAGCAGGAATTCAGGCCAGTGTATCCAAATGTTAATTATTAAATCTAATACCAGTATATGGGATTTAATCATTTATATCTAATTAGGTATACAATTGAACAATTCTATAAGTTCAAAAATTTAAAAACAAGAAATAAATCCTCATATTTGAGAAGTTAAAAAAAAAAGCAAAAACAAAACTAACAGAGTATGTGGGTACTTCACTCAGGAGACTAAAGTAGGAGGATTCCAGGATCAAAGCCAGCCTTGACTACAAAGAAAGACCCTCTCTGTAAAATAAACAAAAATTTATCAAAAGAACTACTCTATCAGCTCATATAATCCAAGAAGTGTGTTGCAAAAGGTGACTTTTAAAAAATATTTAACTCACCAGGAATGGTGGCATAGGCCTTTAATCCCAGCACTTGGGAGGCAGAGGTAGGAGAATCAATATGAGTTCCAGGCCAGTGTGGGACTACAGAATGAGTTCCAGGTCAGCCTGAACTAGAGTGAGACCCTACCTCAAAATGATAACAACAACAAAAAAATATTTAACTCATAACTTGGAACTTGTGAGAACCCTTAGAGCATGCCATTATGAAGGTGAATGTGAACGCCATGGACAAGTTACCTGACAGTCTTTCAGTGCATTCTGAACAGAAGCCTGATCACCAATCTGCTGTTGTTGCTTCAGCCTCTTTTCCTGGGTGTCCAACCACATTTTCAGACACTGTACATTATTTTCATAGTCTGTCCAAGATTCCAACAAGCCTTCCAACAACTGGATCTGAACACACATAAAAAAAAAATAAGCAAGAAAGGACTACAACCATCCTGAAGCACTGCCAAGAGGGATTAAGAAGTATCTATCAAAAAACAGAAACAACACAAAATGTACAGAGTAGAGGCTGCATCTGAGAGACACCAGGACTAAAGAAACTTGGAGCTAAGCCATCTTGTGTCTTGTATCGCCACCCAATTCGCGACATGCTTTCTCCTAACAGTGTGTGCTTGTTTTCCGGTCATGTGGCTTACCTTCTCAGACACTAGACCTTGCAGGAGTTGCCAACTTCGATTCATCGTCCCAAGCTGCTCTGCAAAATCCGTCTTGTCACTGCGCTTGCTCTCCACGTCTTGACTGCTGATCTGTAGAACGGACTGGTTCACAAAATCTGCAGTCAACTGCTTACAGTTAAGGTCGATCTTGAAACCCTAAGAGAGGGATGAGAAAATGAGAAAACAAGGTTGCACATGTAAAATATCTTAGTGTTTTATCAGCAGATGGAAAGGCTTCGATAACTTTTACGGGACTATTATCACTCCCATGAATTCGTCCAAATGATAGAATCTGTGTTTTGTCACATGACCTATCATTTTCAGAACCTAGACTCTCTCGCTATATGTGTGTGTGTGTGTGTGTGTATATGTATATGTATATATATATGTTTATAAAGTTACATATAGATACTATATAGAAGTATAATATTATAATATATATATGTATAAATATGTTTATAAAACATATATAAAACTGGGTCAATTATATAACCTCACTATAAAATATTTAGAAATTATCATAATTTTATAATCTTTATTTTTTTTCAAAAATAAAAATATTCAAAATTGTGCTTAATGGTGGACAAATTTTCTATGCCTATAATTAGGGATTTAGCTTATATAGTCACTGTGGGTAGGGTGTATAGATTACAAGTCCAGTTCTGAGTTTTTGAGCTCTTTCAAATAAATAGCTAACCTTGCCTGCTAAGCCTAAGAACGCCCATTCAATTCTCTAGGTCCCATGTTGAACCAGATGCAAAGTGATGCAAGGGTGCAATGAGCACTTGACCACAAGGGGGCGCACACATCTGGAGTTTGTTCACAGTGGCTGAGAGGCTGCTGGCATGCCCATTTTCTATCTCTTTCTCTCTCTGACTCTCTCTCTCAAAAAAAAAACAATACTAAATATAATTAAAATTAAAAACAAAAAAGTAAGGCTGGAAAGATGTCTCCGTGGGTAAAGTGTTGGCTACAGAAGACCTAAACTCAGATCTTCTTAACCCATGTAAAATGTCTGGCACAGCAACACATACCTGTGTAATCCCAGCACCAGGGAGGAAGAGAGGTGGAACCACTGGGGGTTCAGTGGCTAGCTAGTTTAGCAGAATCAGCGAACTCTAGTTCAGTGAGACATGTAGTCTCAAAGAATAAGGCCCGCAGAGTCAATGTCTGGCCTTCACATGCATATGCACACATGTGCACATACAGGTCCACACACACACATAAATATGCACGTACAAACAAAAAGTGTTAACTACCTTATATTTCTGGAGGTAGTCGTGAATGGCCTTGTAACCAATGGCATTTTTTATGCCTTCTTCATCTTCTTGTATAACACTTTCCATTAGTGAAATCCAGCTCATGACCTCAGAAATGGCATGGCGGGAAGGCAGCTTATCCATCTGGAGCTGTCCAAGGGCAGACAGAAGGAGTCCCAAGTTTTAAAATTCAAATTTCCCTTCTGCTAACACAAGAACCCTATACTGATTCATATACCAAGGAAATCAATACCCCCTGCTGATAATTTTTTAGATCTTAGAAGCTTGAAACATCAGGTGAACCCTGAATCATGCTAGCAACTTTATTTCCACTTGACATCCAATACTGTAAACAGTGTATAAATATTTATTAACTAATCAATCAAAACACCAGCAAGAAGAAAAAATATTATTTTATAGCTAGTTTTATGAGTTTTAAAAAGTTAACTACAAAACTTTCAACAGATGTATTTTATCAATCATCTTGTAAAATCTCTGTGTATTATGACTTAGGAATGTTAAAAGGAGGAAGAAAAACACCACACTACAGGCTATCAACTTCTAGAATTTTTGGCTCTAGAATATTTATTCCTAAGGACATAGCCAATTTCCTGAGTTTTAAAGATGTACTTCAAATTCTCAATTTCACTTTTTCATGTCACACAGGTATGAATATGCTTATTATCATGGTTTAGAAGAACAGAAACAGTTATTTACATTTTCCAGTGCTAAAATGCCAAGTGTGATGACCCAATGCCTATAACCCATCAGTTTGAAGGCCGGGACAGGTGGAGTTACCTCTCCAAGGTTGATGGTGCTCTGGGTTCAAAACTGAATGGATGGCTAAATGAGTGAATTAATAATTATTTATAGACTAAATTCTGTGAGCTGAAAGGGAGAAAGGAGCATGGGCTTACTCCTTCCTTCTAGCAGCGCATAGTAGCTGACTGGAGAGACACAGTCGATGTATTAGATACATGCATCATGCCTGATCCACAGAGATGAATGTTAAAGACCGAAAAAGTGAAATGTTCTAGAATTTAAGGAGTGTTGGGCATTTTTACAAATGAGAGGAGTATAATCACATGCTGAGCAATGGTGTTCATTCATTGTCAGACCCCTAATGTCCTGGTGGTCCCACATGATAAGTACACGCTGTCATAACAGTGATGAAATGGGCCATTGACATTCTTCTCAGACTGCATCTGTGCTGTAAAGGACTCGTGAGGCTACCATTAAAAGGCCAGTTGCTCTCTTGGACATTAAAATGGTAGATCTCTCACATGTTATAATAACATTTAAATATTCATAAGCTTATTCATTTTCCTTCATTTTACCCATAAAAAGAACCAGTTTACATGAGTTTGAAGATTTCAACAACCTTATTCTCTCACATGACACTTGGAGAAGAAATGTTGCCTGACTGGGGTTTTGTAGTGTGACTCTTTTTTAAAAATGCACCATAGTGACATTGAGAACAAGCACGTTTCTGAGATAAGGCTGATTTCAGTTGTGAGCAAAGCCGGCTTTACATAGCTTCACATTTAATATGGCTTCAATCAATTGTTGCCCCATGAGTAGGTCAGTATCTGCAACTCCATACCTGGTGGAGCTTCTCCTGGACGGCCGGAATGTTTGTCAGTAGGTCTGTCCACTGGCCATCCATGCGGGACAGCTCGGCTCGCAGGGCAGCTGTGTCCACTTTCTTTAATCGAAGGAGCTGATTTCCGGTGCTCATAACTGAAGATTTCAGGGAAGATTTTGCATCTACTTCTTTAGAAAACTCCTAGAAGAAGCAGTAGTGTTCAGGTTAGGATTAAATAGCTGGACCTTTCATTTAAGGACAGGGGACCAACTTCATGCAGATTCCTCCACATCTTGAAAGGAGTGTGACATGGAGTTCTGTGGAGAAAAGCGAAAATAGTACAATTTGCCCTTAAATGAAAGCCAACACTTACCTGAAAGCTACTTGAGAAAATGCTGAACCCAATTCATTTGTATAAGAGCTGTACATACAATATAAACACCCTTAACTCATTTGCATAAATACTGAACACACTGTTAACACCCTTAACTCATAAGCTCTTCACAACTTAGTTTATTCAAGTGTGTACTGATAGCCGACTTCTTTTTTAAAAAAATCAAATCAAAAGAGAGACTAATGGAGAGAGGGAGGGGATATGATGGAGAATGGAGTTCTAAAGGGGGATGGGGGAGGGGAGGGAAATATCATGGGTTTTTTGTATGTAAGTATAGAAGCTGTCAATAAAAAATTAAATAAAGTAAAAAAAAACATTTTTTTATTTTAAACTTATTTTTATTTCTTAAAGATAGCCAGAGACAGAGAGAGAGAATGGGCACGCCAGGGCCTCTAGGCACTGCAAACAAACTCCAGACGCATGCGCTGCCATGTGAATCTATCTGACTTACATGGGACATGGAGAATCAAGCCTGGGTCCTTAGGCTTCGCAGGCAAGCTCCTTAACTGCTAAGCCATCTCTCCAGCCCAGACATCTTTTTTAAATATTTAATTTTAATTAATTAATTTATTTGACACAGAGAAAGAGAGAGAAAATGGGTGCACCAGGGCCTCTAGCCCCTGAAAATGAACTCAAGACAATGCACCACTCTGTACATCTGGCTTACATGGGTCCCAGGAAATCAAACCTGGGTCCTTTGGCTTTGCAGCAAGTGCCTTAACCGCTAAGCCATCTCTCCAGCCCTGACAGCCAACTTCTTCAGTGTATGGGTTGGGCCCCAGAAAACAAGATGGAATCCAGTGCTTTAGATTTCCAGACTTACCAGGAAAGCATTTAGATGATCACGGACCATTTCCAGTTCCTGTGGGACAGTCACCGACTGCTGTGTCCAAAATTCCAGCCTGTCTTTTGCAGACTGTAGCCAGTGATTTAGAGCTGAAGATTCACTTTGATACCTGCAAACATATTAACAAGCCCTCTCTGTAAACGTGCAAATCCATGTTCACTGCTCACTTGTGGTGATGGATGGTCTGAATGAAACGTCCCCCATTGACTCATGTGTTTTGAATGCTTGGCCCCAAGACCATAGCAATTTGGGAAAGTGCTGGAGGAGGTGTGTGACCATGGTGCAAACTTTGGGACTTATTAGTCCTACCCCCCTGGTCAGTGATAGCTAGCTCACTCAGACTAACTTCCTGCTGCTGTGGCAAGATGTGGTACCCTGGCTGTCTTTTCTGCGATGATGAAACTGCCCCTTAACACTCAAAGCCAAAGCCAGGCATGGTGGCTCATGCCTTTAATCCCAGCACTTGGGAGGGAGAGGTAGGAGAATCGCCATGAGTTCGAGGCCACCCTGACAATACAGAGTGAATTCCAGGTCAGCCTGATCTAGAGTGAGACCTTAAAATGAAAAACAAAATGAAACAAAACAAAACAAAACAAAACAAAACACAAAAAACACTACTGGCTGGGTGCTTTGTCCCAGCAACAAGAAGTTAGCTGCTACACTTGTGTTATTTTACAATGCTGGTAATTAAAACAAGATCTAGAACATTTAGAAGAAAACTGCCTGAGAAGGATGTCCTGAAATGCTTTTCTCTTAAGATTTATATGGTGATTAAGTTTGTCCTGGGTTTTAGCTTTTTTCATCTCTAAGCTGAAAATAAGAATATCATCCTCCAGGCTGGAAAGATGGCTTAGCAGTTAAGGCACATGCCTGTGAAGCCTAAGGACCCCAGTTCGATTCTCCAGGTCCCACATAAGCCAGATGCACAAGGGGGCGCATGCGTCTAGAGTTCATTTGCAGTGGCTAGAGGCCCTGGCACACCCATTCTCACTCTTTCTTTCTCTCCTTCACTCTCTCGAATAAATAGAAATAAAAGATTTTAAAAAAGAATATTGTCCTCTTCCTTCATAGTGATGCTATTGAGAAGTATTAGATGATGGTTATAAAAAGCTACCTAAAATAAAGGTGGCACAGAAACATCATTTCATTACATAAGCATCAAATATCCACCTACCCTCAGTACTTCCTGCTATGATTTCAATGTGAAATATTCCTCACAGGCTCCTGTGTTGAAGGTTTGCTGCCCCAAGGATGAATCTATTTAGTGAG
Source organism: Orientallactaga sibirica (assembly GCA_036365145.1). Lineage (NCBI taxonomy): Eukaryota > Metazoa > Chordata > Mammalia > Rodentia > Dipodidae > Orientallactaga > Orientallactaga sibirica. The sequence goes on from JAEOAD010002133.1 coordinate 4,086,588, forward strand.
CTGACACAAGCCTGGAAGACTTGGAGGCAGAGCCTAACTAAAGAACAGAGGAGAAAGCCGGGCGTGGTGGAGCATGCCTTTAATCCCAGCACTCGGGAGGCAGAGGTAGGAGGACTGTCATGAGTTCGAGGCCACCCTGAGACTACATAGTGAGTTCTAGGTCAGCCTGAGCTACAGTGAGACCCTACCTCGAAAAACCAAAAAAAAAAGAAAAAGAACAGGGGATACATACGGTCTTGGAGAGGTGCCTTTGGTGGGTCCATGTCCTTGGCCCTTTCCTGTCTGTCTCTCCTTCCACGCAGCATGAAATGAGCACTCTCCCCTGCCATCGGCTCCTGCCACCTTGGTTTGTTGGCATGTGTGTATGTGTGTGCATGTGAACTATGTGGAGCGTATGTATGTGTGCCCTGCGATGTGGCCACAGGAACACACTGGAGCTCTTCTATTGCTCTTCCATGTTGTTTGCTTGAGAAGGAGTCTCGCTCTGAACCTGGAGCTGCCATTCTCAGTCAGACTGGCTGACCGGAAAGCGCCAGCAATACTCTTATCTCCAACCCCTGCAGGACTGGGGCTACAGGTTTATGAGACGACATCCACCAAGGCTGCTGGGGATCAAACTCAGCAACTCTCAAGCCCTCATGTTTGCTCAACCAGTGCTTTTATTAGCTGAGCCCCTCATGCCACCTTATTATTCTGTATTGCCTCAGGGCCTGTGGTAGTTTGAGTGTGATCGTTTGAATGTATGACCCCACAGACTCAGGTGTTTCATTATTAAAATTGAGCTTGCAATCTGATCTCCTGGCAGAGAGACCTGCTAAGGAGGCGTATCTGAGTCGAGCCCTTCTAGAAGTGTTTGGAGCAGTTTGAGCTCTGGCTGTTTTTTTTTTTTTTTTTCCCCTGTTTGTTTGGTGGTGTCTCTCTGCTTGGACCTATGAAAATGAGCCAGCACTTTCTACCACTGATAGTGCACTCTTGGAATTTGTAAGCATGATATAATCCTTTCCTCCTATAGAGCTGCCTTTTTGTTGGGAGTTTGTCAAGCAATGTGAAGCTGACTACAACAGGACTCAAAATGGTAGATTCAGCTCACCTTGGCCTGAAACCAAAGAATTGTGAATAGAAATTCATATTTCATAGCCGGGTGTGGCAGTGCACGCCTTTAATTACAGCATTCGGGAGGCAGAGGTAGGAGGATCGCCGTGAGTTCGAGGCCACCCTGAGACTCCATAGTGAATTCCAGGTCAGCCTGTGCTAGAGTGAGACCCTAACTCAAACAAAACAAAACAATTCGTATTTCATAACTCACACATTTCTCCTTGTCCCTGACTCAACATTTTCTCCTCTGTACTCCTATGTCTTTTCCATGACCACTGAGGTATTGACATGAGGCAGGAGGGAGGGAGTTGAGGCTCCAAAAAGGTAAACTGAATTGTACCTTTCTCCCTGCCCACTTTTAGTTATGCGTTTGAATGATTCTATAAGAACCCAGCTGGGAGTCTTTGGCTGTCTCTATGCCATTTTCCAAATTAGTGTACCTTTTACAAGTTCGGCATGCACTTGTCTTATTACGATACTACAGCACTTATCTAAAATCATGCAACATATCCACCCCATTACCTGGTCCAGTGTTTCAATATGGTTTCCAGTCTGTGAAGTTCCTTGGACACTCTGTTGGTATTGTTGAGCCAGCGCTCCCCAAGTTGATTTAGCTGACTTTCAAGATCTGAGCAGCTGATGGACATCAGAAGTCGTTTTCCATCATCCAGGACTTGATATAATTTAGGCTGGTGTTCATTGAGGCTGGATTTTAAGTGCTAAAATGATTGACAATATTGGGTTAAAAGCATGGCCATTGCATATTTTTGTCTTTGACAATTATAATTCCTATGATGTCCACAATGTTCCTGTTAACTGTTATCCAAGGAAGCTCTCTGCATTAACTCTGAAAGTTTGAAAAATCCATTTATCAAAGCCCAAGTGTTCTCCTTTGTGGGCGCTGGACACAATAATCCTTACTTGCATTATTTATAATGGTTAAAGTTGAGTACTTGAAGAATATTGCTGCACAAACATAAACTATAGGGCATGCTTAGAGGAGATTTTTTAAAGCACTCATAAAATTAAAAAGCACTTGTCTGTCTATCATCTATTATATATCAGGTATGTATCATGTAACTATTATCTATCATATTTCTGTTATATATCATGTATCTATCAAGTATCGGTTATAATCTATCATGTATTTCTATCTATCACCTGTAATTTATCTATCATCTATCTCTTTATCATCTATTTTCTATCTACCTGTCATGTATCTAATATCTATTACCTACCTGTCTTCCTGCCTAGCCACCGATCTATTTTGCAGGGCTGAGAATCCAACTCAGGGCTTCATGCTTACTAGGCAAACCTTCTACAATTGAGTTATAGACCAGTCCAATAAAGACTTTTTAAAAACAGTATGCTATTGATAATGCAAACACTATCTACTCCCATTAATGTCGGCAACTTGAAACATAGGGTAAAGTGTTAAATGAAACATCTGACCATAAACCTGTTCACATTCTGTTGAAATATTGGCAGATTTCTAAAGGAAATGTGACCACTCATAAAGGAGAATACCCAAAGAATCCTGACCTGGTAGAGGCTCGTCCTTTCCAGGAGCCTGTCCTCGCTCTCCTCCACCAAGCCCACACTCGGGATGCTGTTCTCCACCACCTCCAGCTGCCTGCTGAGTTCCTGGCGGCCCTCGTCCAGATGTGTCCAAGTCTAACAAGGCAACAGTAGTCTGTGAGCTCAAAAGTCCTCGCAGCGTGAGACGTGGTGATGCACACCTGCAGTGACCCCAGCACTTGGGATGCTGAGGCAGGAGGACCACGAGCCTGGCTACATAATGAGACTATGTCTCAGCAAAACAAAACAAGCCAACAGATCAATATTCCTTTTTTGCTTGTTTTTTTATTTTATTTTATTTTAGACACACACACACACACACACACATACACACAGTGAAAATGTGTGTGAGTGAGAGAGAAAGAGAAAGAGAGAATGACAGAGAGAGAGAGAGAGAGAATTGTGTACACAATATGCCCTTGGAAGATTGTCTTGTAAATTATGTCAGGGAATGCTTAGGCTGGGTTTTGCTTTAAGAAGCCAAAGATGGCTCCAAGCAAGTTCTCAGGAAATAGCCTTTATATGCATTTTAAGTGGGCACTGGTGCCTATGGCTAAACTAGCTGTATGGGCATGGGGCCGTTACTGAAATTCTCTGGGCTTTTTTTCACATATTAATGTGGTAATAATAAAAGGTTATTTTCTCTACCATGAGTGTTAAATGAATGTGGGATGTCCACACAGCTTCATAATGTTTTGAATACTCGATCCCCAGCTGGCAATTTGGGAGACAGAACCTTGCTGGAGGAATGTTGCTGGAGGCTGCCTTTGGGAGTGTTGCACAGCTCAGCACACTCTTGCTACTTTCTACCAGCTGCTATAGCAAGATTTGATGCCCAGCTTCTGCTCTACCATCCTTTCCCTGCCATGCTGAAACGTTCCCTCAAGACTGTCAGCCATAATAAACTCTTTCCTCTCATCGGTTGCTTTGGGTCTGGGTGCTTTATCCGAGCAAGGTGCATGTAACTCCAGCAGTGTGGTCAGGTACATCTCATTGGGAAATATGCCCTCCAGGTGCTAAAGCCAAGCTTACATGGCATGATTTCTGGCTCTGCCACTGACCACCTTGGCAAAGTACCATTCCTTTAGATTTATTCCTAAAGGAGGGATTCACAATATATCTTATAGGCTGTGGTAAAACTTGCATAATTTCATTTTAGTGTGAGATGCCTATCTGGGAGACAGACCTATCACTAAACAGTAGCTGTTGAGATAAGGATTTAAAGATAATTTTTGTTTGTTTGTTTAAGTTTAAGATTTATTGCACAGCCTGACAAACATATTAAATAATAATATTTTGTATATTTTAAAATCTCTAAGTACATTTCCTTTTTTAGCTTTATTTATTACTTTATTTACTTGTAGATGTATGTTGCTCAAAATAAACATATGAGAAATATATCAGATGTTCATCGGCATATTATAAAAACTTTCAAATCAGTTCAAACATGATTTTATTACAATTCACATTTGTAATCTAACCTATTCTGTTTCTTTTTTCAAAAATTCTAAATTTCTAATATGAAATCAGGACAAATCAACTTTAACATTATAAATACATTGTTTTGTCTACATATTTATAATTACCTGTAAAATCTCACCCACTATGGCTCAAGGAATTTTGCAGAAGAGGGGGCAGAAGGATTGGAAGAGCCACAGGTTGAGACATCATGCCTAGAGGCATTCCTTCCCCACTAAAATAACTGACTGCTGCTCCCACAACGCATATACCACAACCCCATGGGGAATAGCTACAACCCCACTGAGAAGTGTCCCCAACAGAATGGTGGCACAGACAAGGGAAAAGAGGGTACCCTACATGATGTATTCATATTACAAAATATGTTGTTAATAATAATAATAAACATTAAAAAAGAATAATTTAAAAAGAGAATAATTTTGATTAAAAGTGTAAAGACATCAAGGCAATATACAATTATTATATCAATTTTGATATGAAGTTATAATTAAAATATCTTAAAATATAAAGATAAGTTTGTTCCAATATACAAAACAATGTCTAAGTTGTTCGGAGCTAATGAGCTATATTGGCCAAGGGAGGGAGATAGTATTTAGAAAAGCATAAATGAGTTGTGGGTCATCCATGTCGGATGGTAATGTTGAGAAAGTGGAAGAGAAGGAAGGGGAGAAAGCTTATAACCTTTTAAACTTTTGTAGGAAAGAGGAAAGGTAAGGAAGCTGAAGCAGTTCAAGGCAATGGCTCTAATTATTCAGTAAAGGAGAAGAGTGATATTCCAATGACATCCCACACTTTTCCCAGGGCTAGGGGTCATCACAGAGCCTCTACTGTGCTCCTGGTTGGTGTTCAAGGTCATAGACTTGTGGTGAAGCTAAGATGCACGTCCAGGTCTCTCTGAATCTAGATCAGCGGTCTATAAACTCTCTCTGCAATGGGCAAGATAATAAACCTTGGAGCTTTGTGGATCACCGCAAATAGCCATCTCTGCCCTTGTGTAGAAGGTGGCTCTAGATAAACATTGAAACTGATAAAACTTTATTGTGTTCCAACTAAACTTTACAGAAACAGGACAGATTTGGATCATGGACCACCTCCTTGTTCTAGATTTTAGACCCTCGTTATAAATGACATCCTCTTTTTTGAGTACCTACAACATTTAGTGTATAAAATGCTCTTTTCTCCCATGTAATGATTTAAGGAACTTTGTCATGTTTGCCCATTACTCGATTTTGTTCTCAGTAGACTTTGAGATCAATGAGGGCAGAGTCCTGGGGACATTGCTTTTTATGTCTCCAGTGCCTGAGAATCTGGTAGCAACTTGTTAAATGTCAAATAAATAGGTATTTAATTCCTTTGTTTATAATGGATGAGTGAATGAACATGACTAGCGGCATAAGAAAATGAAATTCCACAATAATCTGTAACAGGCCGGATAGCAAATTCAGACCAGGGTGAACGCGCCAATTGCTGTCTCCGGTCTGCAGCCAGATTCATGTTATGATTTCAATCGAGGGTCTTTGTCTTGTACCAGATGGAACCTTCATTGTTTTGCTGCTGGGGAACAAAGATGTGGACCCCCGGGTGCTTATCTTCCAGCTTCTGGATTCTAGGGACAGGTCTTATCACAAGATCAGCTGCACTGGGGACAGAGCTCGGGATCTAGTTTTGCATGTTTCATGATAGGCTTTTAGCTTGAAGATCAAGTCCCTAAAGCTGTTCATGCTTGTTCTGGGTTCAAGAAACATCCACCCGAATCACAGGCAGAAGGAATGTAAACACGAAGTACAGAGCAAACATGGTGGCCCACAGCCACAGGAAAAGCAGAACTGGGAGCAACAGAGGACAACTCGCTCGTTCGAAAGAGGCAACAGGCACAGTCTCACCTCTAGAATGTACTCCAGCTCCACGCCCTTCTTGTGAGCCCGTTTCAGCACCCCGGAGGCCTGAGCCATCAGATCTGTGTGAAACTGCGTTTCCTTCACCACTGAAAAGCTGGCGATCTTTCTGAAGAGGGTTTCAGTCAAAATCATATGCGATTCCAGGCCTTGAAAATATTCCTGCAATTTTTTTTTTCAGGTTAGAAGGTGGTCAGCAGCCCATCCATACACTACCTCAAGATGAAGATGCACTTCACCTGTTAAAGCTGACGGAATTTAGCTAAGACACGAGTGGGGATTCTTCTACCCCCAATAGCCCCCCCACCCTTAGCCCAGCACTGCAGAGGGTCGCGGCAGAGACGGGGTCCTGTGCTTGTGATAGGCCTCATCCCTTGACCCTAGTCAAGTGGATCTTGTACACTGTGGGCTGACACACTACATCTCATACTTAACCAGCTACTAAAGGAAGCTCGTCTTCTGTCTCATACCTTGTCTTTTGCACTCTGACCTTTCTCACATTCAGCACAGTCTCTGTGTAACCTCACCATACCACTGGCCTCCTCGATCCCTTGCCCACATCTTCAACTTTACATGCACTTTTCATTTATTTATTTATTTATTTATGTATGTATTTATTTTTTGGTTTTTCGAGGTAGGGTTTCACTCTAGCTCAGGGTGACCTGGAATTCACTATGTAGTCTCAGGGTGGCCTTGAACTTGTAGCAATCCTCCTACCTCTGCCTCCAGAGTGCTGGGATTAAAGGCACACAGCACCATGCCCAGCTATTTATTTATTTGAGAGAGAGAGAGAAAGAGAAAGAGGCAGATAGATACCCAAATGTGTGTGCGTGTGAGACAGAGACAGAATGGGCATGCCAGGGCCTCCAGCTGCTGCAAACAAACTCCAGATGCTTCGACTAGTTTGTGCATCTGGCTTATATGAGTCCTAGGAAGTCCAACCTGGGTCCTTTGGCTTTGGCAAGTGCATTAACTGCTAAGCCATCTCTCCAACCCTACACACACTGTTTCTTCTCAAGATGTCCTCACAGGACACACTTAGTGTCTTTCCTTCCTCCGTGGCTGGCCTCCAGTCTGACTTTCTGTGCATTTAGAATGTCTGATTCGCATAGGACTTCTTGCCAAGCATATTTTGACATACGCTAATTTGGATCAAATATTTAAAAATGCCCCCTGTGTTTTTCCCTTTATAGGGTAGAGCAGTAAGCCTTCCATGTTGATATGAATCGTTCTGAAATATTACACTTTATGTACAATAGATCCTGCGAGATAGAGATGGTCCTTACCTCTAGTCTCATGCCCAATGCCATAGATAGAATTAAAGGCTGGAAGTTGAAAACAGCAGCTAAACCTGAGTGCTTAAGGTTTGCTTGGGCACTCCTTAAACTCATTACCTGATAGGTGTTGTTCTTATCAATTCTGAAACGGCATGAAATAGTGATTTTATTTTCCATTTTATAGATGAGCACGTTTATGGGTCTTGCACAAGATCACATGGGTAGGCACAGCAGAGCTGGGATATAAACTGTATTATATAGTTATATTCGTGCTCCCCACCAAAACCAGGGTCTCACACATGCTAGGCAAGTGCTCTATCACTGAGCTAAAGTCCCAAATCTCTTTCTCTCCCTCTCTCTCTCTCTCCTTCTCTCTCTCTCTCTCTCTCTCTCTCTCTCTGTTGAGTTTCCCAGGTTGGCCTTGAGTTTGTTCTGTAGCCCAGGAAAGCATTGAGATTGTAATTTTTGTGCATCACCTACTGAGTAGCTGGGATTACAGGAGTGTGCTACTAGGCCCAGCTTAGAATCATTATTACTGTGTGAGTGTGCACAGATGTGTGTGCTCATACACATTCATAAGTGTGTGTGCATACATGTGAATAGCAAGGTTGACATCAGGTGTCTTCCACAACCTCTCTCCACCTTTTCTCTCTGAGGCAGGGTGTGTCACTTGAAACCGGAGCTTGTCAATTCAGCTAGTCTAGCCAGCCAGCTTGCCCTGGGGGGGGGGGGCTGTTTCCACCTTCTGAACACTAGGATTGTAGGTGGCCTGCCACAACGGCCTGGCTTTTACATGAGTGTTGGACATCTGTACTCAAGGGCTTTATCTATGAGTCATGTCCCCAGCGCACCCCCAGCGCACAGAATCATTGTTCTTAACTGAGAATTATTTGCACAAAGAATCTTCTAGTTTGGAGAGAAATCTTGGCTATCATCTGGCTCACCACACAGAGCTGAACTTCCTTTCAAAGCTCGTCACCCCGCCCTCCCCCACCTCATTGGCTGCATTTTTCATGAGCACATGGCCTTCTGTTCAGCAGCTGCAGCCGCTGACTCCTTTTAGATGTCTTCTTTCCTTTTTCTTTTTCCTTTTGTTTGTTTTTTGAGACAGGGTCTCGCTGTAGCCCAGGCTGACCTGGAATTCACTCTGTATTCTCAGGGTGGCCTCGAATTCACAGCGATCCACCCACCTCAGCCTCCGGAGTGCTGGGATAGAAGGCGTGCGCCACCACGCCGGGCTTAAAAGTTTTCTCTTCAGTGAGCTCTGCTGCTCTGTGCTTTTCTTACTCACTGAATAGTTTCCTTTCTGGAATAACTCAGCATGACAATTCATTGCTTTGGTCAGATTTGAGAAAAGCCAGCTGTGATCTTTAAAGCAATGTTCTCCAAGCCAAACGATAAGGCTTTTAATAAATCATAAAATTTTGGACAAAACTTCTGGGCTAAAAAAAAAAAAACTAGCAAAAAAAAAAATACCATTCCCCTCCCCCAATTCTACCACTATAAGCTAGTCAAGAGCTGCACAGTGTGTTAAGCATCCACTACCCAGTGGGACTGCTGGGTTTTCCCTTGGGAATTCCCATAGCCCTGGAGGCTGGGTTCTAGACCAGTAAACTTCCCCGGTCGTTGCTAAAAATGCAAGTCTGTGTGTGTGTGCGTGCGCGCACGTGTGCATACGCGCGCATGCACACGTGCACGCATGTGCATGCACATAACAAGTATTTCTTACTAAGGAGTAATATCCAACCTGAGCTTGGCTTTGGCACACAGTAATGGAGCAGTTTCAGGGTTCCCAAATCTGATGGCATAGTTAAAAGTCCTGAGATCCCCAGGAAATTCTTTGAAGCCAGCAGCAACTACAGGAGAATGTGCTGAAAGGCCAGAAGGACAGACTGACACAAGTAACTACACATCATCTGGATGTAAAAGCTGAATGGGCAGCTCTGGGTGCTGCCGAGTGAGGAGTCCTGGTCAGAATGACGGAGGGCAGAGCAAGCACCCAAGGTTAGATGGAAAAGTGGTCGCCAAAGACACACAGGGGTTTGCAGAGGGGAAAATCGAGCTGGGGGGCTGGGGATGTAGTTCAGCTGGTAGAGCATTTGCTTAGCACACAAGAAGCCCTGGGTTCCAACCCCAGCATGACATAACCTGGATGTGGTGGCACACGCCTATGATCCTAGCACTTGTGAGACGGAGGCGAGAAGATCAGAAGTTCAAGGTCATCTTGTCTACAGAAGGTGTTTGTGGACAGCTTGGGCTATGTGAGATCTTGGATTTTTACAAAATGAGGCTGGGCCCCTCTGAGGAGATGCTTTGAGTTTCTCCATGGTTACTGTTTATTTAGGGAGGAAGACTGGTTAATATTAGTGAGGGATTGCTATGTAAAATTACTAGTGAAGTTAGTTTTTGTTTAAATTTATTTACAAACATACCCCCATCATGTCTTTGTACTCTGAATGCCAGTGAGTATGAATACACATTGACAGGCCATCTTACAAGTGTAAATTATGCAAGGATTACCTCATAAAACTGAGAATACCACACTGCACTTGTGATGCATGAGGACTTGAGGATGTTTCCCAACAACACCCTTTCTCTCTTCTTACCTTGTGTTTGTTGAGTAGCTGTTGGATTTCCTCCTGGGAAGACACGAGGATCTTCGGGTCTCCTGCCATCTTCTCCTGCCCCATTTCCAGCAGGTCGGCCAGGTCCTGCAGAGCTCTTTCATACTGACTCCTGAGGGCCAGGTTTTGATTGAGCCCACTCCTCCGGGAGCCAATGGTCATCATTAACTCCTCATACATGTCCTGAGGAGCAAAGGCAGTGACATTCACTCTCATGTCACAGGTCAGCATATGGCACAACTCCAAGAGCCCTTTACTGCCAGGCCTATGACCTCGCCGAGGAAGTTCTATCCTACGTGTACTGCAGGGATCCTCTGCATGGGGGCCAGCAGCCTGTGTTTCTTGTGAGCTTTGTCTTGACAATCCCTCCATAAAAGAGACGTTTTAGACTTCTCTCCCTATGCCTTTAATATTGATTTGCAGGATTTGGGCCTTGCTGTGGTTTGATAGTAGTTCAATTTCCCTCACTGATTTTGTTTTGGTAGTCTTATGTACTTGTTTTTTGCATTTTATTTTATTTACTTATTTTGATTTATTTGAGAGAGAAAGAAAGAGGCAGAGAGAGAGAGAGACAGAGACAGAGACAAAGAGAGAATATGGGAACTCCAGGGCCTCTAGCCACTGCAAACAAACTCCAGACACATGTGTCACCTTTTGCATCTGGCTTACATGGGTCCTCGGGAATCAAACCTGGGTCCATAGGCTTCACAGGCAAGCACTATATCTTCTAAGCTATCTCTCCAGCTCCTTGTTTTAAATTATATTTTGATTTTAAATAATAAAAAATGAAGCACAGAAGAAAAATAATTAAATTTTAAAAGATGGGGCAAAAATTCATTAAATAAGACAATCTGGAAACATTTCAACTATTCAGAGAAATGTAAAATTAGAGTCTTAGCTCACAATCATATACCAACACATAATTTATATAGATTAAAAAATTAAAATAGGACTGGAGAGATGGCTTAGCAGTTAAGGTGCTTGCCCGTGGAGCCTAAGGACCAATGTTCAACTCTCCAGGTCCCACGTAAGCCAGATGCACAAAGTGACACAGGAGCACAAGGTCATACATGCATACAAGATGGTGCACTCATCTGGAGTTCGATTGCAGTGGCTGGAGGCTCTGGCACACCAATTCTCTCTCTCTCATAAAAAATAGAATTAAATTTAAATTAAAAAATAGAAATAAAAATACGCAGCTGGGGATGTGCTTGCCTAGCATACACAAGGCTCTGGCTTCAATCACTCACAAAGAAACAATAAGCAAATAAAATGTTAATTAAAAAGAAACTGAAGGAAATTGTGTCTATAAAAATTGAGGTGAACATTTTTATATTCGAAACAATATAAAAAAACTTCCTCGAAACAGGGGAGGCGTGGGTTTCCCACCTCTCCTCTCAGGATGCTGATGGTGACGTGGGAGGTCAAGACAGTAAACAGAAAACTGTAGGGCTAAAAGAGATATCACAGGAAATTTCATTTTTAAACTTTTATACTCAGTACTTATATAATCTTAGAGTCATTGAATAGAGTAGCCTTAATATTTTTTTTGTCTGCCAAATCATATCAGCTTTTGGACTGTCCTTCACACAAAGAGCTAAATAAAGTAAGAGAGAAGTTTAATATGAATAGCAAGACCCAACGACTTAAAAGGCAATGCCTTTGCCAAAAGTGCTGGAGTAAACAAGTCTTTAATCTGGAAAGGCATTTTAGGTGGTGGTGATGATGATACACCAAACAGAAAATTTACTGGGGCATATGGGCCTGATTAATATATCACATGGAGGTGGAGCAGCCAAGATGGTTCAATCTGGAAAAGTTCAACTTTAATGCCTGTTTACGGCTATGACGTCTGACTCTTACACCTGACACAGAAGTATGCTGGAAAACAGTCGACAAGCAAGTGCGAAGTGGGGGTTGTTGGCCTGTGACATCTCAAAATGTTAGCCAAAGGAATGAGACAGTTAAGTGAAAATGACTTTTTTTTTTTTTTTTTTTGGTTTGTAAGATCTGTTTTATTTTCCCAAAAGAAAGAAGTCGTGACCTTGCCCTTGACTCATACCATTAAACTCGAATGTTCTGCAAGAACGGCCACAGAAGACAGTCCCACTATCTTGTGTTTGTGGTTGTACAGAAATATAGACATGAATTTAAAAAAAAAGTAATTCATGTCCTTTAGAAGGGTAGCCACTGGAGGACTGCCCATTCTCCAGTAAATAGCCTCCCAACTATGAATATGTGGGCCACCCTAATTTACATTAATAAACAAGGTTCAGAAATGGGATGGGAATTGAACAGCAGAAGAAGGGTGGTAGTAGGAGGGGAAGGGAAAGAGAGAGGGCAGTGGGGGGTGGTGGTCAAGACGCACTGATTACATGGATAAAATTATAGAAAACAATATAACTCAAGGTTCTTTCTGTGAGATGCTAAGTTTCACTGGTCTAGTATCTCAGCAGGCTCCCTCCCCGCCCCCTTCCCTGCCATCCCGCATAAGATCACTACCTAGGTGTCAAGTCTAGAAAAGCAAATGAACCCCAAGAGATATGCTTTAGTCTCGAAGGATTCTGAAAAATCTGTTCAAATCCCCCTACTTTCTGGTTTAAGTTTCTGTTGTTCTCAGATTGAAGCATCTATGTTACATTCCAATCTGTGTAGAGGTTAAAGTGCAGTGTTTGAAAGTCTGAGACGTTTTCTAAGATGTCTCACCCTGAATGTTATTCTTTTAAGTCGTTTCCGGGGAGATATGGCAATATTGGATAGACATTCTTCCTTTAGTTGTGGGTAATGATTATTATGTTTTTAGAAACAAAAACATGGTGTTAAAAATAAATGTCAGAAAAAGTAGGAATATTAAAAGCATGAGAATATAATTGATTTTGTTACGCTGAACGTGGGAGAAGCTGTAGAAATTTTTCTGTTACTTGTAATCAAAGACCTAGAAGGGATGACTTTCATAAAGAGACCCAAGGAGACAGAGGACGTGATTTCTTCTTGACGCCAAGTGTGGGTGTCCCCTGGAGGCTGACCTGTGTCTCTGGGGACAGTACCTGGAGCTTGGAGAGGTCCTGCAGGGCTGGCTGCTCCATCTGAAGCTTGTCCCCGCGCCTTTTCAACTCAGTGATTCCCGCATCCAGGTCCTTGAGCCCCTCTTCGGCCTCTTGAATTGCCTAGGCAACATTTATGTAAGATAGCTCATTAAAATGCCAGAGAAGGGCTGGAGAGATGGCTAAGTGGTTAAGGCACTTGCCTGCAGAGCCAAAGGAGCTAGGTTTGATTCCCCAGGACCCATGTAAGCCAATTGCACAATGGGGAACACACATCTGGAGTTTGTTTGCAGTGGTTGGAGGCCCTGGTGTGCCCATTCTCTCTTTCTCTCTCTGTTTACCTGCCTATTTCTGTATCTCTCTCTTTCTCAAATGAATAAATAAAAATATTTTTTTAAATCTCTCTTTTAAAAAAAATGCCAGAGAACAATTCTGCTCTGTAAGATATGACTATTGTATTTCTTTATGGTTCTTCCTATTGTCACTTCAATTTATTTTAAGTATTTATTTATTTGCAAGGAAAGAGAGACACAGAAAGAGAGAATGAATGAGAATGGGTACAGCACAACCTCTAGCCACTGCAAATGAACTCCCAGATGCATGTGCTCCTTTGTACTTCTGACTTCATGTAGACACTCAGGAACTGAGCTCAGGTGGTTAGGCTTTGCAGGCAAGCACCTTAATCACAGAGCCCTCTCTCCAGCCCCCTCAAAAAATTATTTTTAAATACGCACTAATTGAGTAACTTCAACAAAACATAAAAGCGCAATCACATTATATGCAAGGAATGCAGCCCCTCTATTATATTATACCTCCGCTTTCTTAGGTAAGGAGGAAGGAGTCCAGGCTGAGGCTGTAGGGCTGGGAGAATATGGCTTCCTTAAACAAATAAGAGACTGTGAGGAGAGTCACCCCTGAACAAGAAGCAACATATAGGCCAGGGCTATAAATAGATGGCTCAGTGGATAAAGTGCTAGCCGTGCAAGCCTGACCACCCAAGTTTGGATCTTTTGAACACACGTCAAGCCAAACACAGAGTGCTAGTGTCGTTAGACCAGCGTGCCTGCACTTAGAAGGGAAGCAGAGGCCAGCGAATCCCAGAAGCTCACTGGCCAGTTAGCCTGGCTTAAGCAAAAACAAATAAGAGATACCTTGTCCCAAACTAGGTGGAAGGAAGGGACCAACAAATTAAAACGACCCTCTTCCCCCCACATGTGCTCCATGGCAAACAGACACACACACACACACACACACACACACACACAGGGGGGGGGGGTAGAGGAGAGAGAGAGAGATGACATATTTGCATGCCTGGTTTCTTGAAATGCAATTGGGAACATCTTTGGAGAGTGATTTAGTGAAGGGCCAGGAACATGTGAGAAAAGCTTGCTCAGGGAACGCACGCTCATTACGGTGAGTAGGAATACAACCAGAGAGCTACAAGGACTGCCACTGCTCAGCCTCAGTTGCCCAGCGTGAGGTCTGTGCAAACAGAATGAAACCTTGCCCTGGACTTCAAGAAACTCCCAGTCTAGTGAGAAAGCCAGGGAAAGCAAAACAAGCCAAACTATAACGAAGCACTGAACCTATGACTCAATTCCTCTTAGCTGGGGATGTGGGGAAGGGAGGAGCCAGAGCAGCAGATCCCGCTCTAACTAGACTTTGGGGAGACGCATCCGCGCAGTTGTCCTTGACAATGAAAGAGTCTGGACTCCAGATGGCAAATCAAACACATGTGTCCAGTTGTTTTCCTTTCTTGAAAGCTCACTGCAACCACAACAAATATTTTGTTTGCTTGCTTTTTTGGCATGCTTTCCCCCATAACTCTCAAACAAGGACAGGGAACCAGGAAGGAAGATAAGACCAACAAATTTTGGACGCTAAAATTCGGACAAACACAGTGAAGTTGACTAAAATGAAGGAAGTTGACTATTAAGCTAGTGAAAGAGCCACTGCACCAAACGTGGAGACTCGGGAGTCTCATGAAATTAGAGAGCGGGGAATAGGCGCTAAGGAAAGAGGGCTGGTGAAAAGCTGTTTCAGGAGTGAAGTTCTAAGTTCTTCAGGATGCCTCACTGCCCTTTCCTTCTCAGGTGAAAGACTGAAGAATGTAAGAGACCTCGAGAGTGTGGGGCAGCAGACACAGAGGCAGGGGAACTCATGCCTGTAAATCTCCACAACTTGGGAGGCAGAGGCATGAAAATGGGAAGTCCCAAGAAGGGGGGACAAGGAAGGAGAGGAGAGAAGTAGAGAGAAAATCAAGGAAGGGAGGGAAGGAAAGAAAGAAAAGGGAGGAAGGGAGGGAAGTAGGAAAGGATGTAAAGTTGGAGGAAGAACAGAGAGGGAAGGAGGAAAGTGAGGGGAAAGGGACAGAGGAGGGAGGGAAGAAATGGAAGGAAGGAAGGAAGGAAGGAAGGAAGGAAGGAAGGAAGAAAGGAAGAAAGGAAGAAAGGAAGGGAAAGGGAAATGAAGGGAAGGAAGGAAGGAAAAAGAGAAAGAAAGGAGGAAAAGAGAGAGGAGGGGGAAGGCAGATAGAAAGAGAGGAAGAAAGAAAGGAAGGAAGGAAGGAAGGAGGAAAGATAGAAAGAAAAAAGGGAGCCTGGGAGAAGGGAAAGAGGAAAGAAAGAAGAAAGGAAAGAAGGAGAGGAGGAGAAAGGGAGGAAAAAAAGCTGGAAGACAAAATGACAGAGCATTGGACAGGAGTTCCTAAGCAGACTCACGTTCAGAAAGCCCTGTGCCTGGGCTCTGCTGTTCAGGAAGCCCTGTGCCCGGGCTCTGCTGTTCAGGAAGCCCTGTGCCCGGGCTCTGCTGTTCAGGAAGCCCTGTGCCCGGGCTCTGCTCTTCAGGAAGCCCTGTGCCCGGGCTCTTCTGTTCACCAAGAAGAAGGAAAATGTCTGCGAGGCCCATGCAGGCAGTCTCCAACAAAGATTCTCCAGACACACCACCTGCCTGGATGTCTTCCAAACCATGAAACACCATCTTTATATCAAGTTCCTATGAACTGTTGAGCCTCACAACCTAATGTTGTCAATAAATAATCAAAGGGCTGGAGAGATGGCTTAGTGGTTAAGGCACCTGCCTTGTGAAGCCAAAGGACCAGGTTCGATTCCCCAGAACCCATGTAAAGCACAAGGGAGCACATGAGTCTGGAGTTCATCTGCAGTGGCTGGAAGTCCCGGTGCACCCATTGTCTCTTTATCTGCCTCTCTCTTTCTCTCTTTCTTTCTCTCAAATTAATAAATAAAAATAAACTTTAAAAATAGTTAATAAAAATAAATAAACAAATAAGCAAGGCTGACAACATGAAAGATAGACCAGTATCAGCAAAGAAATCAAAGGAACCGGCAGGAAGAGAGACTGCCTGGGAAAATATTAAACCCCAACCACCAAGTTACGAGTGTGCCAGAGACACCACAAAAAATAGTATATCTATTACAAACAACAACTGAATACTATCAGAAAGGACCATTCAGAGACTCAAAACCAGCTTAGAAAAACTGACACATTATAACAGAACAGCCTAAACTCAGTTCAAGAGTTTGGGGTGAAACTGAGTAAGTCTCTCAGAAAGTAAAGGAAAAAAGGGGAGGGGGTGCTGGAGGGATAGCTTAGCGGTTAAGGCATTTGCCTGCAAAGCCAAAGGACCCAGGTTCAACTCCCCAGGACCCATGTTAGCCAGATGCATCAGAGGGTGCATGTGTCTGGAGTTCATTTGCAGTGGCACACCCATTCTCCCTCTCTCCCTCTTTCTCTGTCAAATAAATAAATAAATAAAAATAAAATATTTTCAAAAAAGAAAGGTTCTGCCGGGTGTGGTGGCACATGCCTTTAATCCCAGCATTCAGGAGGCAAAGGTAGGAGGATCGCCATGAGTTCGAGGCCACCCTGAGATTACATAGCGAATTCCAGGTCAGCCTGGGCTAGAGTGAAACCCTACCTCGAAAAACAAAACAAAACAAGATCCCTTGATTTTTGTTTTTTGAGAAAGACAAAGAGAGAGAGAGAGGAAGAGGCAGAGTGGGCGTGCCAGGGCCTCTCAGCTGCTGCGAACAAACTCCAGATGCATGCATCCCCTTGTGCGCATGTGCAGCATTGCGTGCTTGTGTCACTCTTTTGTGTCTGGCTAAACGTGGGACCTGGAGATTTGAACAAGCGTTCTTAGGCTTCACAGGCAGGCACCTTAGCCGCTAAGCCATCTCTCCAGCCTGATTTTGTTTTTTTTTTTTAAATAGAGTATTGGACAAAAATGTCCAACATCTCACTGAAAAGAGTTTTATAAAAGGAAAATAGATCAAAGAAACAATAAGAGTGAAATAAATCATTAGGAAAAATTCCAGACTAGAAAGATGAGTGCTGCCATATCAAAAGAGCCTACTGAGTTCCCAGCCCAGTTGATAAATATAGGCACTCCCCAAGGCATATGACTGTGACATGTCAGAACCCCGGGGGCCTTTGGGAATTAGGAGAGTGTTCTCATAGTTCTCAAGTCAACACTGGAAATGAAACTACAGACTCTGAAAGAAACTGACATTCACACAAGTTTTGTAGAGAACCAAACTGGGCCTGTTGACTCCTGTCAGTCACCCAAAAGACAGACATGGGAATGACCGTCATTGCCTCTCAAGGACCCTCAGAGACTCTTCCAGGGGTCTCCAAGGTGAGTGCATGCACCTGCAAGATCTAAGATGACCCCCCCCCAGAGTGACACACTGCAAATTTTATTAGTATTCAACCATGTTTTTAAATTTTCATTTACATAATATGTTTTATAGAGTAACATCATACATGTTTTATATTTTATGAAGTAGCTGTGTATGCAACTATATATATTTGTAGTATGCCTATTTTTATTTACTTTAGGTAATGTGATGTGTAAAGAAAGCGTCCACACACCTGATTTGTAAGATCAAGTCCAGGCTCTCTCAAAGCACTCTAAAGGGCTGGAGAGATGGCTTAGTGGTTAAGGTGTTTGCCTGCAAAGCCAAAGGATCCTGGTTCAACTCTCTAGGCCCCACACCCACGTAAGCCAGATGCACAAGGGGGAACATGCGTCTGGAGTTCATTTGCAGTGGCTGGAAGCCCTGGCATGCCCATTCTCTCCCTCCCCCTCTCTCTCTCTTTCTCTCTGCCTCTTTCTCTCTCTCAAATACATAAATAAAATATTTTTTAAAAACACTCTAAAAGAGTGGCTGCCTCAAATTTATTCACCCCATCTTATTTCTCCTAAATACCTTCATCCACGGTAAGTTCAGATAAATTGGGGTACCTGTGCTTCTGCTTAAGTGTTCAGAATTTTCTAAACATGTATCACTGTTCCTGCCATTCTCTTTGCTTCGGTACTTTTTTTCCTAAGTCACAGTTTGTTCACAGTGCCCATATGCCCAAGTTCTGCCTGGGAACCTTGTCGTTGTAAGAGGTTCTGCTCCCTTATGACAGTCCAGAGCACTTTGTACCATCCTAAGGGCAGTTTCACTTTGTCCTGTGTCATGGACGTCCATGTTTGACCTCAGTATTTGCTCGCAAACTCATCCAGGTCCATATGTCACTGACACCCTTTTCCAATCTCAAATTTCACATCCCATGCAGAAATGACAAAATTAGTGTCACACAACATATTATTCAAACCCAATGTCTGAAAAATAACCCCAAATTATGATGAACAGAAATGCTACCATAAGCCATTCATCCATCACCATATAGTTGAAATTTTCATGGTAAATTTGCACTTCTGGGAAAATGCAGCTATAAAAATACCTGTATCTGTTCCACGATGGGCTGCTCAAACACGTTTGCCAGTTTCTGCAGAATGATGTATTTGTTGTCAGCCAGAGATGTAAACAGCACCTTCAGGTCATTCTGAGGAGGAAAGCAATGGGGAGACTTAGCATGTGCAACCTGGAATTCAAATGGTTGTAAATATCACACAGATTCGCAGAGATCATCCCTCTGTCTCTGTGGGAATTGGTTCCAGGACCATCTGCAAACTCAAGGATATTTGAGTCCTTCATGTAAAATGGCATACTATTGTCTGTGACCTGGATACTCCTCCCATGCACTTTCTTTCATTTTATTTAAGTTTTTGGCTTTTGGAGACAAAGTCTTTCGATGTAGCCCTTATTGACCTGGTATTTGATAGTTAGCCCTGGCTAGTTTCAAACTTGTAACAATCCTGCCTCGCCCACCCCCTGCTGGGACTATAAACATGTGGCACCATGCCTGGCCTCCTACATGCATTAAATCATCTCTAGATAATTTTAATTAATATACTGTAATAAGGTAAGCATCATGCAAATAGTTGCTATGCTAGGTTGTTTATGGAATGCCAAAAATTATACATGATCACTAGAGTCATATTTTTTTTTTTCTGTAAATACTTCCAGGTAATAGCCAGTGACTCTATAGACATGAAAGCTGAAGACACAGAGGGATGGCCGTGTTAATGAAGAAACTTAACTTTCAGAATAATACTGACTTATAGGGAGACAATAGAAACCAGTTATAATTTACCCCAGAGATTGAATTGATCTTTGAAAAATTAATTATACGAAGCATGCTTCCACACACTTGATACTTATAACTAATAAGCAATACTGGCCATCTCACTCTTGTTTATCTGAAACAAGTAAGCACATTCAAACATTGAAGCAGAAATAGCACATAGCCTATATGTGTTATACTGAGTAGGGAAGTAAAGGATTATTAAAATACTATGATTCATTTTTCTCTTTTCCTTTATTGCCTCCTTTCTTCTCTTATGCTCAAAGAATTTTCACAAGCTTATAGAAATTCACCAAGATGATGACCAAGGAGATACAAGAAGACACAAAAGATCTTGGTAGTCAACACTTTTGTATTGTCAGACTTGCACAAAGAGGAGGCAGCAATCAGAATTTTCACATTTGATTTCCAAAGGAAAAAGGAACTAGAAAAAACATTTAAACTATTATAATTTTGAAATATTCTTAGAACTATTAGCCAATAAACTACTCCCTTCCCTCTCTCCTCCCTCTCTCCCTCCCTCCCTTCCTTCCCTTCCTTCCTTTTCCTCCTTCTTTCCTTTTCCCACCTCTCTCTCTTAAACACACACACACACAACACACACACACACACACACACACACACATGATTGAATTCAGAGCCTCTCTAATGCTAGGGAAGTGCTCTTTCCATCAGGATATATCTATTCCCCTAACATCTTTCTTAACATTTAATTTGAGGGCTGGAGAGATGGCTTAACAGTTAAGGTGTTTGCCTGCAAAGCCAAAGGTCCTTGGTTTGATTACCCAGGACCCATGTAAGCTAGACGCACAAGGTGGAGCATGTGTCTGGAGTTCGTTTGCAGTGGCCAGAGGCCCTGGCAAACCCATTTTTTCTCTGTCTCTCTTCCCCTATTTCTCGCTTTCTCAAATAAATAAATAACTAAAATAGAAAAGAAAAGAAAACATTTAAAATTTAATTTGAGACAGGGTCTTGTTAAGTTGCCCAGGCTGCCCTCAACTTAAAACTGTTTGCCTCAGATTTAAGAATAGCTAGCATCAAACTGGGCATGGGTCTGCATTTCCTTAGTAGCAAACACACGTGAGGGGCTGAACACTCCTCAGAGGTTGGTGCTCAGCTCGTGCTGTCATCTCCAGTGGGACACTGGCTGTGTGCTGAGAGAGTACACTGCTGCAATGTCGACATTCTGTCAGTTGAGGAGAAGGACAATCATACCAAGCAAGAAAAAAATATCATTAAGGATTATAAAGGTGAGTGCATGAAAGAATGAAAAGCAAAACAATGGGCGGCTTATGCAGTCATAAACTTCAAGGCTGGGTTGGAAAGACGGCTTAGCAGTTAAGGCACTTGCCTGCAAAGCCAAAGACCCAGGTTCAATACCCCAGGACCCACGTAAGCCAGATGCACAAGGTGGCACATGAATCTGCAGTTCATTTGCAGCAGCAGGTGGCCTGGTGCACCCATTCATTCTCTCTCTCTCTCTCACTAATAAATAAAAAAATTTTTAAATTAAACATCAACAACAAAAAAACTTCAAGGCTGAGGGATATAACTAAGTCTTGGGATTATCCCCAGCAGTGCACAGAAAGGAAAACAGGAAGGAAGGTATAATAGAAAGGAAATCAGGGAGGGAGGGAGGAAAGATTAGCACCTAGTGAGGCAGCTCAGGCTATAATCCTAGCATTCATGAGTCTGAGTAGAAGGATCATCCTGACTTTGAGGGCAGCCTAGGATACAGAGTGAGTTACAGGTCAACCCAGGCTAGAGACCCTGACAAAGGAAAAAAAAAGGAAGGAGGGAGGGAGACATCTGACTTGCTTGTGTTTCCACACATATAATATACATAAGAGCCACACCATGGATGCCTTTCCAGATGGTTTTACTGGGTCTACAATCATGTTAACAGTCTTGCAAAAGCTAATGTCTAAAGGTGATATGGAAAATGAAGACATGTCATCCCAACAACTATTGAACACCAACAGCGTACCAGATGCAGGGCGAAATGAAATGGTTTATGACTTGGTCTTTTATTGTATTAACATTGCAATTCTCTCTCAATTGAATTGGAATGTGAACATACGAGATGCCAGTTTTGGTTCGTGAGCTGGCCACCAAGTAGACTTGTTGGCAGAAGAAAAACAGAGAACATGATTTGAGGAGAATTTTATGATGACATGTTTTTTTTTTTTTTTGTTTTGTTTTGGTTTGGTTTGGTTTGGCTTTTTTTCTCATAGTCCCCTACAGCAAAATAAATTTCAACAAAATTCGTATTTAGTTTACATTTTACCCTCACTGCTTATAACTACCAAATTTAAACGTGTCAGAGGCATGAACTCAGTAAAAGCAATAAGAATGAATGAAATACCCCTTTGAGGGATACACAGTTATGAGTTAACCTACCTCTTACATGGCTCATACACTAAAATGCTGTTAGAACCCTGTGTATGATCTCAGAAAAGATTGAGTTTAGTGTACCAAAGGAAGTTTTCACATGTACAATGATCTTGCTGGTTTTAAGCATACTGAGTGTACATATTTGCATGCAACCAGTCTGTCACCCAAAACGCCATACCCAGATAATCAATCTCTGTTTTTCTGACTCCAAAAGAAATTTTCTCTTCTTACTTTGTACCATACATCCTAACAGACATTGATGTGAATATCCAGGCCATTCTTCTACACAACAGACTTGCATACTCATGGGCCTACTGTGACTCTACTCTGGTCTGTCTTACTTCGATCCTGTATCTCAGTCAACCACACTGCTGAAAAGCTGTCTGGACTTTTTTTTTTTTTTTTTAAATTTTTTAAATTTTTATTTTTGGAGAGAGACAGAGAGAGAGACAGACAGGGGAGAGGGAGAGGGAGACAGATAGAGAATGGGCACGCCAGCAGTCTCTCAGCTGATGTGAACGAAATCCAAATGTGTGCGCCCCCTTGTGGGCAAGTGCGGCATTGTGCCCTTGCGTCACTTTGCATCTGGCTAAACGTGGGAACTGGAGATTGGAACCCGGTTCTTAGGCTTAGCAGGCAGGCGCCTTAACCGCTAAGCCATCTCTCCAGCCCTGTCTGGACTTTTGATCAATAGCACCGCTTATCTGTCAGCCTTCTCGCATGTCATGGCTTTCAGATGCAAGCCAGAGTACCAGAGTCATCAGTCCCTCTTTCTCTCAATATCTATATCCAAAGCATCAATAAATACTTTCCTATTTACTCTATGTGTCTTGAGTTGGTCTATAGTTTCCGTTCCCCACCCCCATGCAATCACTCTAACATTATGTGTGGTGGTTTGAACTTGAATGTAGGTCCCCCATAGCCTGAGGAAGTTTAGATTTTACGACTGGACTTGCTACATAAGTCTCTAGCAGGCAGAGCCCTGTTGGGGAAAAGGCATGTCACTGGGACAGATCTTAAGTCCAGCCCTACTAGGTATGTTGAGAGCTACTATGGGATCTAGCTGTCCATGTGTGCTTGCTGTTGGGGGTGTCTCTTTGCTATGTATCTATGAAAGTGTGCTATCTTCTTCCACCATGATAGTACTTTTCCTGGATTCTGTCTGCCTAAAATAAACCTTTTCCTCCCATAAGCAGTTTGTGTTAGGATGTCTGTTTCAGCAGTGAGAAAGTAACTGGAACACTATGCACCATAAAAGTGCTCTTAAAGTCAAATTTCACTCTTCTTTTTGACAGTCATCTGATATTATACTACTCTCATTATTGTTTCATTTTTGATGTTGTCATACATGTATAGAATGTTCTCTTTATCTTATCTGCCCTCATCACTCTCATATTCCACTTCCACTCCCATTAAATTCCTCTTTATTTCAAACTAATTCCCTTCCCATTTTCTAGTCTTTTTGTGTGTGACTCACTGAGTTGTTAGGGTTGCTCACATGAGTGTAAGTGGGAGATTATTTTCTGGAGCACGGGCCCACTGAAGAACATGGCCACCCATACATATCCCAGCAACCTTTCTGTCAACAGCCACTATGGGAGGAGTGAGGTCTTGTGAGCCCCTGCACCATCTATTATGGAATGCTTACAACAAGGTCAATCCTGTGTAGGAAGCCACAGCTGCCATGAGCTCATAAGTGTAACAGCTATGTCATATCCAACAGATAGAAGTCTACATCACCTCTGCCTATGCTCTGGCTCTTAGATTCTTTTCATCCCCACTTGCATGAAGGCCCTGAGTCATGGAGAAAGTGGTTTAGATATCCTGTTAAGTGCTGAGTGTAAAATAATCACTTATCTTCAACACTTTTGCCTCTTTGTAGCAAGAATTTTGATAACATGTACATGAAGACTATTCCAAACATTGTAATTTACAAAGCTCTGAGGCTATAGTTATGGGTGTGGTTAAACAACTGAAGATTCTAAGGCTCAAAGAAATAAAGCCACAAAGATCACATAGAACCAAGTGTTAAAGCCAGACATGGAGGCTTGGCATGGTGGCACAAGCTTATATCATCCTTGCATGTGAGAGGCTGAGACAGCAGCACTGGGATTACATAGTGAATTCAAGTACAGCCTGCAATCTCATTACAAGAAATGGAAAACAATGGCAATAATGAAACAGAATTTACACCCCCACGTGTTAGCTTCAGAAAACTAAGTTAACTGTTCAAAAATCAATAGTAGAATAATGCTGACTTTAATCATCATGCTTAAAGACAATGATTCATCTGAAACTCTGGGTCTAAAACGAGAAATGTAAGTGTTTGTAAAACTTTTACTACTGAGTTTTAAGAAAAAGGACTACTGGAAGACAGTGGCACTTGGATGCTTATCTGGAAAATTTCATGTTTCTTCGTAAATGCAATGCTTAAATTTCACAGTAATTTATTTTGCAAGTCATCAAAATCCTGGCACAAGTGACATGTATCCACTTTATAAATCTAGGATGCCTACTGAAAAATAGTCTTCAATTAGTACGTAACTGGTCTCCTCAGGGCACTTTTTATTAAGATTACAAAAAATCAACATTAAAAGGTTTGTCAGAGGTTGGGCTGGAGGGATGGCTTAGTGGTTAAGGCACTTGCCTGCAAAGCCAAAGGACCCAGGTTTGATTCCCCAGGACCCACGTAAGCCAGATGCTCAGGGTGGTGCATGTGTCTGGAGTTCATTTGCAGTGGCTAGAGGCCCTGGTGCACCCATTTTCCCTCTCTCTCTCTCTCTCTCTGTGCCTCTTTCTCTCCCTCTCTCAAATAAATAAATAAAAATAAATATTTTTAAAGGTTTGTCAGAGGCTTTTGCAAGCACACCAGCACAGAATTCTAACATAGCTGCAGAGGATAATAAGGACAAAGGTTTGGGATTGAAGAGTCATGTGATACTTTCCAATGCAATTCTAACAAAACTAACAAAAAAATTAGACTAGAGTCCATTTTCACTTTAAAGACTCTTGGGCAGTGAAGTCTGAGGAACTTTCTATATCTCAGCTCTTTGGTAACATATACCACATTCCAGTATTACTTAACAGAATTATAATGAATCAGAATTTGACTTTTATTAGTTAAACATAAACCTTTATTGTTCAGCTGTTAGTCTGAGTGGTTTTTCAACATTTCATTTCTATAAGCATGAAGTCTTGAATTTTTTAACCTTTAGTTCAATCTGCTTGACTTCCTATAATTCTCTTGCTATTTATTACATATTAAAATGGTACAGATTATTTCTTGAGAGTGATTAAAAAATCTTTCACTCTTGTCTTACTTACTTGGAAATTGAGTATTTCCTGGAGTCTGTCCTTCATCTGGTGGCATCGTTGATTCACCACTGAATCGAGCAGGGATAATCTGCCCACAAGACAACCCAAAGTCTCTTCTATGACGTCGCGATTGTCACCATTCTCTGGGAACGTTTGGGAAAACAAGTTCTTGTTTTTGTCCATTTCTTCAGACATTTCCTTAATGTCTTTGGCAAGAGCCTAGGATTGATCAAAGAAAAACCTCACATATATTTTAGATTCATGCAAATCAAGTCATTTCCTTCTAGGAAGTCCATGAAATCTCACTGCTTAGTCATAACTACCTGACACAAGTTGAATCTTTTTCACATACTTCTTTACATCTTAGGGAAATCATCCTTGAAGAAATTTTTTTCAGGAAACTTACTTTATTAGCTAATAAAAATACATTGATTAAAACAATAAATAGGAACTAATTACTTTTTCAAAAGGGCGTGTTTCATATGGTAAGGATTTGTGATATAAAACAGTTTGGTATAGAATATTTTCTACTTTTTTTCTCCTTCCATATATACAGATGAATAATAAGAAAAATAATAAATAGCTCAAATAATAAAAGTGCAGAGCATAAATATCTTTGAACTTATTGTGTTTAAGTAATCCCTTTCTGTACCACGTGACTTGGAAATACATCTTTGTACTTATTAGAACTGTTTTGTTCCTGACCTTCTGTATATATATAGTTAATTATCCCATATCAAAATTTCAAGTGCTTTGAAATTTCAGGCACACACAGAAATTGCCCAAGTTACCTCTTGATTGGAGAGACAAGTTTCTGTTTCTTCTGGCAAAAATGCTGTGGCGACAAATAGACGTTCTTCCACGTCATCCAACCAGGTCGAGGTAGCCGAGACCCCATCATACAACTTCTGTTCCAAGTGGATACTCTGCCTCTTGGTCCCTCCACCCTGGGAAAGAAACACACCCACACATACCCACGAAGAATCAATTTTAAATCAGCCATGGTGAAACACTCCTGTAATGCCCACTTTGGAGATTCAAGTATAGGCGTTCAAGGTCAACCTCAGTTACACAGCCAGTTCAAGGCCAGCTTGGTCTACATGAGACCTCATCTCAACCCCTCACCTCATTCCCTTGACTGAAAAACAAAAAAAAACAAACAAACAAACAAACAAAAAAAAAACCCCAAGAATCATGGGATCAGTGCTTTTTTAGTTCCAGGACGGACCGATCACTAGTGTTGAGCCTCAACATTAATGCACAAGAATGGGACATCTTCACAGAAAACAAGCAAATGAGTTCAAGCAAGTCAGGACCAAGACAATTCCAGACGCATGCATGGATAGCACAGCATACCTCGGCTGATACCTCCTCGAAGGCCTGGTTCAGTCCATCCAGCAAAGACGTCACCGTAGACTTATCTTGTGTCTGTCCTTCGCCTTTGTACAGTGGAACACCAGACAGGAGTCTGTTGGAACTACTGTAAAGCTACAGACAAACAGAGGCAGCTTATTTGAGAGCCCATATGCCCCGTCCCAAGGAAGTGCACACTAAGTAACACTGGAAAATCTGTGCTCATGAAAACCCCATCTGGAGAAATATGACTTCTAGCACACTCCACATCACTGAATACGGTGGCCGGGTTCAGCGATGGCAATGTTTCCAAGGATGGATTGAAGGGGAAGAAAAATGTTGGTAAATGACTGAAAGCCTTCCCCTACTATCTTCTCAGCTTTATCCCTCTCTCTAGATAAATAATTCAACCTACATATCTGAGCTAGACTTGACTTATTTTATTTATTTATTTATTTTTCAGTATTCACCTTTTCTTCCCTAACTGCTTTGAGGCAATACAGAATGCCTCCCTGGTAAGGACCCTGGTATGAACAACATTTGGACTCGTTGACAAGGTCTCCAATCAAACTCAGTCCTCCCCTGGTTTTTTTTTCAAAACATCCCACCTTAGTCTTTCAAACTCATCAGCCTATGAGCATGCCAGGACCATTCTCTCTTGTAGTTGGAACGCTCACTACCCACTCACTACTGTCTTAAAAATGCCACCACGATCCCAGTGACTTTCAATTGTTATTTTCACCTCTGTTTCCTTTGCGTTCCTGCTGGTGGAGTCAGCTACTGTTCCTTGCTTCAGAAATATATGAAATATTTCCTGGGTTAGGTTATAGGTTTGTAGAAATTTGATGCATTTTTTTTTACCCTGACCCATGTAATATGTCCTGCTTGGAGGCACTCAGATCACTACCAGTCAAGAAATGAAGAAAAAGCGAAGGCACAACGGGTGGATTCCTGGGGTTGAACACGTGTCTTAGCAGATAGGAAACAGGCACAGAGTGAGGAAACATGCAATTCACAAATGTTTGAGGTTTATTTGACCTAGGACAGTCTTAAAAAAAACAAAAAAAAAAACAGAACGTAGCCTCTGATTCAGGACTATACACCTATTGCTTTTATCCAATGGACTGGGAAAATACTATGACATCAAGGCAAACCAGTGGTCAAGCCCAGGAGATCTACATCAGAAGTCAGGAATTCAAGTTCTGAGTGTGAAAACAAAAAAGGTCATCAGGAGTCGGGCATGGTGGCGCATGCCTTTGGTCCCAGCACTCGGGAGGCAGAGGTAGGAGGATCACCATGAGTTCAAGGCCACCCTGAGACTACAGAATGAATGCCAGATCAGCCTGGGATGGACTGAGACCCTACCTCCAAAACAAAACAACAACATCAACAAATAGGTGATCAGGAGTGTGGAAAGAATGATTCATTCAGAGACGGGTAGGATACTGTGCAAAAAGACGTCGGGACAGATGTCTGACATGGACAGCTGCCTCTAGGAATGGAGTGTTAGACCTCTTGGCAGTTCCTGCAGACTTACTGATCAGAGCAGTAGAGGCAGAAGATAAGGCACCTCGTGGTTTCAGAAAACAGGATCCAAGTGCGGAGGAATGAAAGGGTCTCCACCTATGAGGGGACACACTGTCACCTTTAGACTCTCTCTCACAGTTATTCCTGGCATGTTGGGTCCACTTAATGGTGCCTCCGTTCACACTCCTGCCCCTCACTGCTCAAAAGGTTATCCCTCAGCTCCTCCATCTGTTAACCTGATCCTGACCAGAGCAATGAGGTCAGCAGATACTTCAGACTAACGGTAAAAGTCCTAGAACTCAACCCTGGTGGGGGAAAAACACTGGGAGTGCGCCTAGATGGACATTGATGGCTCATGTCAGGGTCCCAGGCTTCCGTGTCAGGCCACAGCTGAGCCACAGTGGCAGTAGGTACAGCCAGCATGTCTGGGTTCCTGGATCACACATTATCCCTCTAAGCTCTGGAATTCCTGACTTTCCCTGGGTCCCTGGCTTCTTCATAGACTGAACTAACAGAGACTATTTACCTGGAACCCTCTGTTGCTTATTCCTTCTCCTTGGATTTGGCATGCTCTGTGGAACCAAGCCCAATATCACACAGTATCTGTCCCAGGAACCCGCCCTACAGATGTGTCAGTCACCGTCCTTGCTGACCACTGGCTTCTCTTTCTTTCAGATCCTCTGAGGCCTCAACATGTTTCTCATTAAGATCTTTTGAAAGTTCTAAATGTTGGAAGTAGCAGTGGAAAGTAAGAAAGTAGAAAGCAATGCAGTTCCAGATTGGCAGAATGCCTTATGATGCGTACATCCTTGGTTTGAATTCATAATCTCAGTGCTGAAAATTCAATTAAAATTTAATGGTATAATAGTCACCTTTGAGGGAAAATATTTTGTGAAAATCAAATAAATTTTTACATACAAAGAAATTTACTGATGAACACATGAAATGGGCCTTGTTAAGAAAATTGCAGAGTGAATAATGCAGTTTGTGTTTTATTTTTGAATTGATAATGAAAGAATATTGATTATTATATAGTCATATTTCCTTAGCATAAGCTATACATTTCTTATATTCCTTAATGGTTAAAAGAAAAATGTATACCAGGCATGGGGTCACATGCCAGTAATCCCAGGATTTGGGAGGCAAAAGCAAGAGAATCAGAGGTTGATATAGTGAGTTTCAGGATAGACTGGGCTCCATAAGGCCCAGTCTCAAAACTTAAACAGGGATGGGGAGATGGCTTAGCGGTTAAGACGCTTGCCTAGAAAGCAATCGGACCCAAGTTCAATTCCCCAGGACACATGTAAACCAGAAGCACAAAGGGACACATGTATTTGGAATTTGTTTGTGGCTAGAGGCACTGGCATGCTCATTCTCTCTTTCTTTCTCTCTATCTCTCATAAATAAATTAAATAAATAAAAGTGGTGAACCACATATCTCTTAACAAACATCAAACAAACAAAACACAAAATATTTAATACCACTTGTTCTTGCTCCTGTTCCAGAACGTTCTGTAGCAGTTTCTGCTTGGTACTAAATTCTTGATGTAGGCTTTCCCATTTCATTCTCATCTGGTCTTCAGCAGATGATTTATCCCCTTCCATCCCCAACTCCTGGGACAACACATCATGTTTTTCACTATTAGAAGAATAAATAATCTAAGTTTACAATGTGTGCGAAAAGATCAACAAGTCAGGTAATTTATGATGTGTATAAGCCCTGACCTGAAAATTGGAACCAAATTATTTAATCACATCTTAAAAAGTATAAATAATATAGAAACTTTGAGACTGTAAGTTTATTCTTATCCACGTAATTAAACCATGAGCAGAATGAATATTTTAAGTGTTTTTAAAATATGCTGAATAATAACTAAATATTGAATTTTAAAAATTGTACACTTCAGAACAAGAAAGCATAGTATGACTATAGACCAGTATACTTGGACAAATAACACACAAACCAAATAAAAATACCAAATTCATTTGCAATATAATATTATACATTCTCCCAAAGCCAACTCTTCTAAGAATACAGATAGATATAAGTGTTGGTAGGCGTGTCTGTTAAAGTAAGCTTGAATATGTATAGAAGTCCATGATATAGAGATTCTATGGGAAACAACTCAGAGAATATCTTCAATTTGTAAGGAGACATTCAGGTTATTCACAGTAATGTTGATAACAGTAAAAAGAGGAAGTGAAGGGGAAGGGCAGGCAGTCTGATGTCTACCTATAAAAAAACTATGTGAATAAATTATTATGTTCACAAGATAAATTACTGTTAAGCATTTTAAATGAAGGATATATGTGCATATATTCATGTGGATTGTTCTAAAAATAAAGTTGAAAGGGAAAAATAGAATTTATACTTCTCTCTGTGTGTGCATGCGTGTGTGTGGTATTTGTGTGTGTGCATGTGTGCGCGCATGCATGTGGTGGTCAGAGGTTGACATTGGCTGTCTTTCTTAATGGTTCTCTCTCCACTGTATTTTTTTGAGAGTCTTTTACTGAACCTGGAACTCACGGATTCAGCTCACCAGAATGCTCCTGGGACCTGCCTGTCACTACTTCTCCAGGACTGTGATCACAGGCACACACCGTGCATCCCAGCTTTTAGTGGATGCTGTGGATTTAAACTCTTGTCCTCATGGTTCCATGACAAATACTTCATTGACTGACCATCTCCCCAAACCCTATACTTCTAATTAAGTGTATATTAGTATATGGATTTCCTTTTTTTAAAAAAAAAAATCTTTTAAAATAAAATGAAAAGGTTTAATGTTCCTATGAAAGGAAAATTTCTTATTGTATGTTTTTCGTGTGTGTGTGTGTGTGTGTGTGTGTGTGTGTGTGTGAGTGTGTGTGTGTTGGTAGATTGTACTGACTCCCTTTTTATTCATTTGTGTTTCTATAAAAATTCAGTATAAACACAAGGATTTTTTTAAATTGAGAGAGATAGAGAGAGAGAGGGCTAGAGAGCTAGAGAGGAGGGAGACAGAATGGGTGCACCAGCAGCCTCTCAGCCACTGTGAATGTACTCCAGACGCGTGGGCCCCCTCGTGTGGAAGTGGAGTATTGTGCCTTTGTGTCACTTTTTGTGTCTGGCTAAACGTGGGACCTGGAGATTGGAACTGGAGTTCTTAGGTTTGGCAGACAGGTGCCTTAACTGCCAAGCCATCAATCCAGCCTGGGGATATTTTTTATATGTGTGTATGTGTGTGTGATGCAGTGTGTGTGTGTGTGTGTGTGCGCGTGCGCGCATTCTATGGACATGTATATGCCCTTGCAGTGTCCCCTGCACTCTGCTGCATGGGATGCTAGCCGGAGGTAAGTCAAAAGTCACGTGGCCAGGTCCATCGCTCTTTTGTCCCTTCTTACTTAGCTGTTTGAGCTGGAATCCCTTATAATTCCCAGGCTCGCTGGTTCTTTGCAAATCTTGGTGATCCCCTGGTCTCTGCTCCCCTTTTCAGGACTGGGGTTCCAGGTATGTGTGACCACACCCATGTTTCCATGGGATCTAGAGCTGCAGTCTCTGGCAGTTTCAGATCCCTTGTGCTTGCACAGGAAGTGCACTAAACTGCTGAGCCATCTCTCCAGCCTGAAAACCAGGGGAATATTTAACCCTGATTGAATCTTGTATTCTTGTATTGAATCATTGACACTTGATAGGGAAAACAGCAGCAAATTAATTTTAAGTTAGCATGCAGGCTTTGATTTCTAAAGAAAAAATATTTTTTTTCATACCTATGTCAATTTCAATTGATTTTCCTCAGTAGTCTTAGAAGGAGCGCTCCAAGCACTAATTGTAAGTTTGTGGGCACATTCCCACACAGTCTTTCTTACATAAATCATGCCATATTTGATAGTTGTAAGAAACTAACCAATAATTAAAAGGCTGAATTTAAGTTTATTCCCCCCAACAATGTAGTTTTTGTTCTTATAAAAATCGTCTTTTTCCTTTGGCTCCTAGATATGACTTAATTCATGGTTGTTTTCTTGGTTAAGTAGAGGTTTGAAGGAAAGTGTGCAAACTGGAATAAACTGCATTTAAAAGTAATTTTTCTAAGGAATTTGTATAACAAACAAGCAAAGATGTTATAAGTAATCTTTAAAGGGAACCTTGTACAGAAAGCCCATACTATACTGCAAGTTTCTTTTAAAAGTATGTTTGTATTTGAAAAAGCAAGCTGCAGTTGTTTATCTGTTTTCTGGGTTCTAGCCAATAGTGAAGGCCAAGGGAAGAAAATAATTCAAAGCAAGAAAGTTGCAGAGATCTTCACTGCTCTTCTGTGAACTGTGTATATGCTGAGCAGACAGCACGTGGGTCAGTTTGTTGTAAGAACAGTTTAACAAAAGATACGGAAGTTTGCGCGGACTGAGGAAATAGAAAATACGAACTGTGGACAAGTCTCTCCTCATTCAACGTGGAGGAAGCAGAGTATCCACTTGATTTGGACTTTACTATACACTTATATTTGCAGCCTGATCAGCCTTTTGGAACATGATGAAACATAGAGATTTATTTATTTTTATTTATTCTTTTTAGAGAGAGGGGGAGAGAGAGAGAGAGAGAGAGGTAGGGAGAAAATTGGCATGTCAGGGCCTCAGCCACTACACTCAAACTCCAGATGCTTGCGCCACCTAGTGGGCATGTGTAACCTTGTGCTTGCCTCACCTTTGTGCATCTGGCTAATGTGGGATCTGGAGAGTAGAACATGGGTCCTTAGGCTTCTCAGGTAAGTGCCTTAACTGCTAAGCCATCTTTCCAGCCCATAGAGACTATTTAACTCTGTGTTTTAGTATAAAACATTTCCAGAATTAAATATAAAATCAGAGGAATATTAAATATTCATATTCTATAATATGAGCACTGTTGTCATAACTCAGAGACATACTAAGAGCATTGACTACAAGAGGTTTTTAGTCCCAACATCAGCCCTCTCCAAAGTTAATTTATCTATGTTATACACATATCGTAACATATTAGACTTCATTCTGTTCCTATTTTAACATAGCTATCATATACATATAAGAGGCAAAATTTTTCTTCCTTTACACTACTAAGCCTATTTCCACCTTTTCAAGTATTCAGCACGATAACTAATACTTTAAATATCTTTTCATAATTCATTCCCTTAAATAATGTTCAGAACTGGGAAGCAAAGTCCATGCCATTTGCCAATAGGCACCAGCAAATCATAACCTGTGGCTAGACATGAACACAGACAATTTCCAGAAACTTCTAAAACACTCTTTGAGATCTTTTTTTTTGTGTGTGTGTATATCTATATCTTTTTTTAAATTTATTTTTTTATTTCTATTATTCTGATTTTACATTCATAGTATTGGTTCCATTATCCTCCTCCCTGTCCTACCTCTTCCAAAGGGACCCTCATCAATCTGTTTGAGATCTTAAAGGAAGTTTCTCTACATAGCCTGCCAACTGGCAGTTGCAGTTTTCACAATACTTCTGAAATGACAGTAGCCACTTAATACTCTCATTCTACAGATAAGCAAACTGAGGCGCAGCGCTGAGTAACATTCCCAAAGTGACAACTATGGAACTGCAGTAAAACTCACACACAGGGACATCCCCCACTCTGCTACAATTCCTTTACCATCCCCCACATCTTTCAGATCAGTTTTCAACCCCAACTTTTTTTTTCTACTAATATTTTATCTTTCTGTGTGTAAGACTTTCAAAGTCCCCACCCCAGACCCAACTCCGAGTTCCCTGACTTTCCATGTAGAAATTGTAGAAATAGATCGATCAAGGAGAAACACATATGGCCAAAAGGTACTTAAAAAAATGTTCAGCAACCCCAGCCATCATAAAAACAGAAACCCAAACAACTTTGAGGTACCCCTATCCTACCCCTGCCAGGAACACAGCAGCTGGTGAGGGTGTGGGGAAAGAGGATTCTCAGTGGAGTGCTGATGGGAGTGCACACTAGTGCAGTCATTACAGTGTCGGCATGGAGGTTTCTCGAAACAGTTAGAACAGGACCTCCCATAGTCCCCAGGAATGCCACTGACTGGACCTATCCCCAAAGGCTCCACATTCTACTGCAGAGGCACCTGTACAACCTTGCTGACAGAAGCCCTGTTTATAAAAGGTGAGCCTGGAAATCAGCCAAGATGCCGTCCACAGATGAATGGACCATGGAAGTGTGCTACAGCTACAGAACAGAATGACACTCAGTGGGACGGGAAAAGGAAATTGTGAAATTTGCAGGAAAATGGTTAGGTCTGAAAAGAATTGTATTAAGTAAAGTGACTCAAACTCAGAAAGACCAAAACTGCATGTTCTTTCTGATATGGCGGCCTTAACGTGTAACATCTGTATGTACATATAGGGGGTAAATGTGAATTAAATCTATAAAGACAGAACCTTAACCAAGGGTGAATATAAAGAGATGAGCTGGGCTGGAGAGATGGCTTAGCAGTTAAGGCACCTGGCTGTAAAGCCAAAGGACCTCAGTTTGATTCCCCAGGACCCATGTAAGGCAGATGCACAAGGGGCGCATGTATATGGAGTTTGTTGGCAGTGGCTGGAAGCCCTGGCATGCCCATTCTCTCTCTCTCTTTCTCTCTCAGCCTCTTTCCCTCTCTCAAATAAATAAATAAAAATTTAAGGAAAAAGAGAGAGATGAGCTGGAAGAGGGGGGAGGGAAGGGCAAAAAGATACTTCTGATACTGGGGTAAGAGAATTGGGGAGATGAGGGGAAGTGGGATAGGAGGGGGATGGGAATCAACAAATATATATATATGAGATAATGCCATAAAGAATAACTAAATCTCTGTACATCAACCAAAAATAACTATTAAATTTATTAAAAATAAAGGTTAAGGGCTGGAGAGATGGCTTAGCGGTTAAGGCGCCTGCCTCCTAAGCCTAAGAACCCGGTTCCAATCTCTAGGTCCCAGGTTTAGCCAGATGCAAAGTGACGCAAGGGCGCAATGCCGCACTTGACCACAAGGGGGAGCACACATCTGGATTTTGTTCACAGCAGCTGAGAGACTGCTGGCGCGCACATCTCTATCTGTCTCCCTCTCCCTCTCTCTCTGTGTCTCTCTCTAAAAAAAAAAATAAATAAATAATATTAAATAAATAAATAAAAGACAAAGGTTAAGATGCTTAGTAGAGCCGTAATTAATTAATTAATTAATTAATTTTGAGTGCTCTGGAGGAGAAAATGCTCTGTAGTTAGATGTATTCATTCAGTCTGAAACAACATGGCTCCTGTTTGATAATGTATTTCCTATTTGACTCAGACCATGAACTTGTGTCTTCTATGGGCAGATCCACTGAGCATACTGGAAGGAGGGTAAACGCGTCAGCTCACACGACATCCTCCCAAAGGCTCAGCATGCAGGTACATTTCGAATGCTAAAGTGAGAACAAGTGGTGACATTATGCAGAAGATCTATGAAATAAAAAGTGGAACGAGAAGTCCACACTCTCCCCAAATGTCAAGGAAACACAATGAGAAGAAGAGAAATTCGAAGTGTTTTGGTACATACTCAAGGCCACCCGAGGTCTCTGCCGATGAATGCTGGGTGAGAATCTCTTCTCCACGGCTGGCTACAGAACGGAGGAGACTCTTTTGCTCGGCTAATTCTTGTTCTAACTCCTGTGCCCCGGGAAAGAACAAATGCAAACATTTTTGTCACTTTATAGTAAATGCAAACATTTTTATCACTTTATCGTATATGGGAGATATTTCATAACTTTTATACTGTCACACTGTATAAAAGGCATGGTTTAGGCAGATACTCAAACATGTCTTTAGTGTTTTGAAAAATATGTGTGTGGGGGTGGGGAGAAATCAATGAAAAAAAGAAAAAAAATGTCTTGGGCAATGGTGCCCCCTCGTGGTTCAAAATGGTCTTTTACTTTTCAAAATCAATACTGTCTTAAACTAGCCAGGGCAGATTCTTACGAATCTCAGCTTTCTGTAACCTTACTTGATTGACTAGGTTGTCAGCGGGGTTGGTTTTGCCTTTTTATCACTTGTAGTAAGTGATTTTGTACTGTGACAGAATAAAATGTTTTAATATGCCTTTGAGACAACGTTTAAATGTCAGCTTCTTATTAAAACTGATTTGTTTCACTAGGCAATGATTTACAATCTCATTTGGGGAGGTGTCGACTTGGAGGTAAAAAGCAAATTTCATCTTGAAATGAACATTCAACTCAAATGTTTGGCAAATCTCAGAGGACTGCTTGGAGCTTCATCATAATAAAGCTGATGAAAGTATCTAAGATGAGATAGATGATTGTTGAATCATCTATTTGTAAACGTAAACACAAGCTCTTCTTAAAAAAAAAAAAGAGGAGCTGAGGAAATGGCTTAGCAGTTAAGGCATTTGCCTGCAAAGCCTAAGGACCCTGATTTGATTTCCTAGGACCCATGTAAACCAGATGCACAAAGGGGCACATGCATTTGGAGTTTGTCTGCAGTTGCTGGAGGCCCTGGTGTACCCATTCTCTTTTTCTCTCTATCTTCCTCCTCTCTTTCTCAAATAAATAAATAATAAAATATTTTTAAAAAGAAAGAAAACTGGCCTTTCGAATGACCAGTCATTCCGGCAAACAAGAGTCACCTTGAAAAGCTAGTCACACCTTGCTTCCTTCAAAGAGAAAGGAGTGGGGGCTGGAGAGATGGCTTAGCGGTTAAGGTGCATGCCTGCAAAGCCTAAGGACACAGGTTCGATTTTCCAGGTCTCATGTAAGCCAGGTGCACATGGTGGCACATGCATCTGGAGTTCGTTTGCAGTGGCTAGAGGCCCTGGCGTGCCCATTCTCACTCTTTCCCCCACCTTTCTCTGTCTCTAACAAATAAATAAGAAAAATAAAAATAAAAAAAGAAGGAAGTGGTAAATGAGAGATCCTGGCCTCAGAATGACGTGGAAGGTGAGGAAGAACCAGAACATTCTATGACCTCCACATGTGTGCCATGGCACACACGTGTCTGCAGTCTCTCACGCACATACATAATGAAATAATCAAAATACTTTCTAAAACTTTGCTTTTATAAAAGAGGTAAAGAGACAATTTATTAAAGAAGTGGCACGTCTGGGTTGCCTTGACTTAGCCGGGGTTCTGTCCCCAGCACTGCAAATAAAACAACAATAAAGCCATGAACTCCAGGTTCTGGATCTGTGGGCTCTAGAGAGGCAGAAAATGCTTTACCTTCTGCTGCTGGAGA
Source organism: Orientallactaga sibirica (assembly GCA_036365145.1). Classification (NCBI taxonomy): domain Eukaryota; kingdom Metazoa; phylum Chordata; class Mammalia; order Rodentia; family Dipodidae; genus Orientallactaga; species Orientallactaga sibirica. The sequence goes on from JAEOAD010002133.1 coordinate 4,123,882, forward strand.
CTGCTCTGCCGCTGGTGGGTCCACGTAGTGCGAGCTTGCGCCAGCCACTCCTGTACTCCTGGGCTCTGAGCGGCTATGAGGCCCACGTCGTTCTCCTCCTTCTCCTGCGTGGCTCCCTGCTTTGAATGAAAAAGAAGTCAACGGTCATTCCAGACACAGAAAAATCATCCCCAACATGGACAGAAGACCCCCTTGGTGTGGTTTATATAATGACAACAAAGTAATGGCACCTGGTCATTAAATCACATTAATCACATTACAGACAGATACAGGGAAAGAATGAGCATGCCAGGGCTTTTGCCACTGCAAATGAATTCCAGACACATGCGCCACTTTGTGCACCTGGGTTTACGTCTGTATTAGGGAGGCATTAGGTTTTGCAGGCAAGCACCTTAACTGCTGAGCCATATCTCCAGAACTAAAGCGCAGTTTTTTTAAAAGACAATTAACACTGGGTTAGAAAGATGGCTTAGTGGTTAAGGTACTGGCTTGCAAGCTTGATGGCTCAAGTTCAAATCCCCAGTACCTATGTAAAGCCAGATGCATAAGGTGGGTAATGCATCTAGAGTTCATTTGCAGTAGCCAGAGGCCCTGGTATACCCATTTTCTCTCTCTCTCTCTCTCTCTCTCTCTCTCTCTCCTTGCAAATAATAATAAATAAAAATTCAAGAGACAGTAACACAAAACCCATATCAGTTACGGTATTTTTAGGAACAAGAACAATGAACTTATGATTATGACCAGAAATAGTTTAGGATAAATCCATTTATTTCCAATGTGGTCATGAAGTATAACTTTTGAGTGTTTTCCACAAAAATGTAACACTAGAACCTTTTATGAATTTTTTTTAAGTTACAAAAAGGTAACACAGTACTACAGTGACCACCAGAGGCCACAGCTTTCTGGCTCTGTTGACAAAGCCATGTTCCACCACCTTCTCTATCCGGGCACATGGTACATACAGTGCATACAGTACAGAAGGTACCTGCATCCTGACACTTCTTCTAAAAGGTTACCAACCCAGGTGTTCTCAATGTCTTTGAGAAGTGGTAAGTCCATAGTTTAGCTCACATTCTATTTTAACATTTTATTTATTTGAGAGAGAGAGGCAGATAAAAAGAGAGAGAAGGAGAAGGGGAGGGAGAAAGAATAGGCATGCCAGTCCTCTAGCCACTGCAACACAACTCCAGATGCATGCGCCACCTTGTGCATCTGGCTTACATGGGTCCTGGGGAATCGAACCTGGGTCTTCACAGGCAAGTGCCTTAACCGCCAAGCCATCTCTCCAGCCCCTGGCTCACATTCTAGAATTCAGAGAGTGCTTACATTTGACTTTGAGTTCTTATGGAAAAAAACTGACTGCTTGACAGAGGCAAAGTGCAGTGGTTAACACTGACTGTCACTTGACTGGGTTGAGAGACACCGAGATCAGTACACACACTTCTTCCAGTGTCTGAAGAAATTTCCAGAGACAGGGGATTCATGAAACTCAGACCTAATCAATGGGTTGATCCGCTGATGAATTTCAAATCTGAATAGCCAGGAGAAGAGGCACAGGCTGTGCGAGGTCACTAGGAGATGCCTTTGAAGGGTCCATATTGGCCTCAGCCCCTTCCTGTTGTTTCCTCTGACTCTGGCTGCCACGCCACGAGGTGAGTGGCCTTTTGTTCCATGAACTGTTTATGTCAGCCAGACGTTTTGTCCCAGTGCTGAGAAACTGAGTAACACACGTGGGGTCCCAGCAAGGTCTTCCAGGACCACTGAGCATCTTGTATCTATCTTTCCAAAGCCCAGGCTTTTCATCTTGGATTTTGGTGGATTACAGGAAGGGGTTAAACAAAGGGAGCAATTCCCAGAGTGCTTCAAGAGGAAGGCACTGTATCCCTGACCTGGTCTTCATCAGTCTTCAAAGTCCACCTAACAACTTTGAGATTTGAACCAGTTCTAGACGCCTGGATTTCTGAGTGTCTGCCGATTACATAGATATATTTACAAACTTCTCTGTGTAAAAAAATAGCTTCCATTTAACTAGCTCTTTTTTTTTCAAGGTAGGGTCTCACTCTAGCCCAGGATGACCTGGAATTCACTATGTAGTCTCAGGGTGGCCTTGACCTCATGGTGATCCACCTACCTCTGCCTCCAGAGTGTTGGGATTAAAGGCATGCACCACCATGCCTGGCTTAACTCTTTTTATTGCACTATTTTTATCTAACTAACTACTTACATTAGTGCAATAAAAAAAAATCCTTGAGAATACTGAGTTGTTCTCTCACACATTTAAAGGTTAACTGAGGCTTTAAAGGGACATAATATGATAATTACAAGTGGTGGGAACCCCTGAAATTGATCTACTACCACACCTGCCACTGCCCTGTTGCTGGCTTTGATAAAGTTTGTCGCAGGGGAGCAAACATGTAATTACATATCACCGAGGCAAGGGTTTAACCTTCTTGCATTATCCTAAAGGAATTTGAAAGGCCCTAAAAATACCTCATACCAAAAAGGATTAGTTGGGAATGAGAACCTGCCTTGTCACCTGCATTTAAATGTCAAAGGGTGAATTTTACAATTTTAATACAATTTGCTCACTAAATACACATTAAGAATAAAACATGGTTCTCTGAGCTCAGAGGAGTTTACAAAGAAACAGACAGCCAGGCAAGGCCTCAAGTGGAGATATAGGTTACAAACAAGAAAGAAAAACTGGGCTGGAGGGGTGGCTTAGCAGTTAAGGCATTTGCCTACAAAGCCAAAGGATCCAGGTTTGATTCCCCAGGTGCACAATGTGGCACATGCAAATTCATTTGCAGTGGCTGGAGGCCCTGGCGCGCCCATTCTCTCTCCCCCCCTTTCTCTCTGATAAATAAATAAATAAATAAATAAATAAATAAATAAATAAAAATAAAAAAGAAAGACTAACTGAGCTGGTAACAAGGGCTTCCTAAGCTGGTCTGAGCATTTTCAGAGAAAGCAATGTAGAAATAAGAGAAACTGCTAATGGAGCAGATCTATAGGAAGGCAGCTGGGGCCCAGGGAGCACATTGTGCACCATAGAAAACCCAATTAGGCATTCAGATAGAACAGCAACAGGGAAGAGGCCATTGTGGCTGGAGACTAGTAGAGCAGAGAGGGGGGACACTCTACAGCCCACGTCTGAAGCAGAGTCACCCCACCCCATGACCCATTCTGTGACTGCCACTCCCCTGCCTGTCGTTTCTTCACCAAGATCCTCCTGTCTAACTCATCCAGCCCGCCTGTTGACACCCACCTTCCTCTCTTCAGTTTCAAACTTTCACACTCACTCACTACTCTCGGGACAGAGCTCTGGTTTGTCTCTGCTTCTGTTTTACTCACCGGAATGGTACAAGGACTGAGCTGACAGGCTGTAGCTCCATCTTTGTACCATTCTCAAAGCCAAATAAACTAAAGCAACCAGGCAAACCTAGAGGGGACCCTCTATATCCCCATGTGGGCTCCCGTGTTGTTCTGAGCCTGCCCTAGCTCACAAAGATTTCCTAGCAAGTTGCTTCCTAGCAAGAGGATGTGGTTTGGGTAGAATCATGGTTGTGTCTTTGGTCTAAAAGATGCTATTTGAATTTTGCAAGATGTTCAGAATAGATGACTAGTCACACCCACTTCACTAAACTCCCCTCCCTCCCAGGAATTTCTCCCAAAGATAAGCAGTGATTTTTCTTTTTTCTTTTCTTTTCTTTTCTTTTCTTTTCTTTTCTTTTCTTTTCTTTTCTTTTCTTTTCTCTTTCCCTTCCCCTTCCCTTCCCTTCCCTTCCCTTCCCTTCCCTTCCCTTCCCTTCCCTTCCCTTCCCTTCCCTTCCCTTTCTTTTCTTTTCTTTTCTTTTCTTTTCTTTTCTTTTTTTTTTTTCCAGAAGGCAGGAGAGCATGCTTCTAGCATGGCAACTCATCATATCTTCATGAAACAGACTCTGCCATCTGGGAGAGTATCATCTTCCAAGAAAAAGTTCTAAGCCACCCTGGTTCATCCAGGAAAGGAGGCCACAGCATGTCAAGTGGGACCCATGGAGATGGGCAAGAATGAGAGGGAATGACACCTTGAGAAGTGAGTGAACCACATTGAAGTTGTCCCCCAATCAGAGCCACTCCAGCTGACAAAATAGTGGCCTCGACCATGACCTGCTAGCTTTCCCTTACGGCATCCAGACCACTTCCTCTCTGCTGTTTTCTTTAGCCAAAGTTTGTTTTCCCTGAGCCCAGCCTGAAGATTCCCTTCGAAACCTCTCCAGCGCACAGAACCCACTCATTCTGCTGCTCGGTTACTATCCTTGGATTGTCAGTGTTTCTTTCAAATTTCTTACACCAAACTTGTGCTTACAAAATCCCACCAGTGAAGGTGTGTGTGTGTGTGGGGGGGGGGGTTTGAGCCCTCAAAGATCACACTCACTATAGTGCACAGACCTGGATACTGGCATTCTAAGACGTACTCAGATCTTACACACTGAGTCCACAGCTTCAGGGTAGGGGGAAATTTTTGGATAATCAAAACCTGAATGTATTTTCTGTGTGTTGACATTGGGTTTTTCAGCTAGCGTATTTTTTCTCTGGCTGACTTAGTCATTTTGTAACCTAAAGTTTGGACCACAGGAAGCAAAAGTGATTAAGAATCCAGTTGAGGGCTGGAGACATGGCTTAGCAGTTAAGGTGCTTGCCTGTGAAGCCTAAGGACCCAGGTTCAATTCCCCAGAACCCACATAAGCCAGATGCACATAGTGGCGCCTGCAGCTGGAGTTTGTTTGCAGTGGCTAGAGGCTTTGGTTGGCTCACACTCTCTCAAATAAATAAATAAATAAATAAATAAATAAATAAATAAATAAATAAAAGTATATAATAAAAGAATCCAGTTTGCATGCCAGTTCTTTCCCCTTGGGATGAGATGGCAATGCAGGAGGAAGGCAAGCCTGATGATTATTTTTTGAGCGGTGTGATAGGAAACAGGCTCACTAGGGGTGGAACTATCCAAAACAGTTATTGTGGAAATACTAGAATGATCCCGACTTTTTTTCCAGGAACATTCCTTGGAAGGTTCGTGAAATGCTAAACCTGAAATGAACCATTTCTTTATAAAGAGTTTATTATTCACGGAGAACAGAAGTGTGGATGTTGCTGTGTGGAAAAAACTGGACTGTCTTAGGAAGAACCACACCATGCAATTCAAGAGGTAAGTTTAACACACCTGCCAAAGTGTGCCACCTCTTCATGTAAAGGAATCTGTCTTTAGGGGAGACAGGAGATTGAGTATTCGCTGACAGCCATAGCCAATTCCATTAGCTAAAAGAATAGGGTAATGGTCATTGAACTCTACTGATAAAACATCACTATGGGGTTGGGAGCTGGGGGGGGGGGAGTGTAGCTCAGTGGTCCTGCTTGTGCTGAGCAACTGTGAGAACTCCGGTTCAGTCCTTGGCATTAGAAGGGTTAAGGGAGGGAGGGAGAAAGTGGAGGAAAGAAAGAAGGAAGGAAGAGATAGAGCAAGGAGGGAAGAAAAGAAAAAGGAAGAAAGTAAAGAAAGAAGGGAGGGAGAGGAGGAAGGAAGAAGGGAGAAAGAAGAAAAGAAAAAAAGAGGGAGAAGAGGCTGGAGAGATGGATCAGAGGTGCGTTTGTCCAAAAAGCCCAACTGCAGTTCAATTCCCCAGTATCCATGTAAAGCCAGAGGCTCAAAGTGGCACATGCGTCTGGAGTTCATTTGCAGCAGGTAAAAACCCTGGTGCATACATACACATGCGCTCTCTCTCTCTCATTCTCTCTCTCTCTAGTAGGCATATCCAGCACTCAGAAGGCTAAGATAAGAGGATCACTGTGAGTTCAAGGCCAGCCTGAGACTACATAGTGAATTCCAGGGAATTCCAGGTCAGCCTGGGCTAGAGTAAGACCCTACCTTGTAAAAAAACAAACAAACAACAAAAACAAAGGAAGGAAGGGAGGGAGGGAGGGAGGAAGGAAGGAAGGAAGGAAGGAAGGGAGGGAGGGAGGGAGGGAGGGAGGGAGGGAGGAAGAAAGAAAGAAAGAAAGAAAGAAAGAAAGAAAGAAAGAAAGAAAGAAAGGAAGGAAGAGAAAGAAAGGAAGAGAAAGAAAAAGTGAGGGAAAGAATACAAAGAAGCAAGAAAAAGAAAAATTAAAGGAAAAAAGATAAACTGTGTGCTTGCAGTTACCTGAGACTTACAAAGGCATTCTAACTGTACTTGAATTGTCTGAGTCCCTATTAAAGGATACAGTCTAACTACCTTCTGTATTTAATGAAAGGGTATTATCTGGTTAATTTCAGACCCAACCCTGGAATATTTAGGTTTTGTTTGTTTGTTTGTTTTTGTTTTTTTACAAAAGGTAAAATGAGCACTTTCATGACGATAGTAAACATGGCTCCTTTTATTGCCAGAAATATGAAAAATAATCTCCTCTAAAAAGAAGTTAATTTTTTTATTAAACTTCAATGTTTGATATGCTAGAAACTCCATTAGTGAAAGATGATGGAATCTGTGGATCTTTTAAAATGATCAATGACAAATTTCAATGCAGTACAGCAGTATCACATGGCTTTGTATTGACAAATCACCCAGCAGCATCCTCCGGAAAGCTGTGACCTTTGCAGAGTCAGAAACTATTTCAACAGTTCCTGCAGCCGTGGATGGAACCAGCAGGCTGCTGTCAGCACACACAGCCCCCCAGCACGTCTGGAGTTCCTCTCCTCCCTAAGAACGCAGTTTGAGAGCAATCAGCTGCGCTATGATTAGCATCTACTGCCAGCGTAATGTCATTTGCTTTAAAATCCTTGGAATTACTGCTTTTAACAAGTGCAATCACTTTCCCTTATCTGAAGTTTCACTTTCTGCGGTTTCAGTTCCTCACAGTCCAAAACTGCGATGTGTCTCTTCTCTTTCAAGTAGAAAAACTAATCACATATCGTTTGTTTATTATGATTCAATTTCATAGTGATTGCTGTTAATCTTTTACTGTGTCTGATTTACATATTAAACTTTCTCACAGGGATGTGTGTGTGTAGGCCAAAACATAGTATGTATAGGGTTGGGTTTCTGGCCCACACTGAGGCCTTGGAATTTATCCCACAGGTATGAAGAAGATAATTATTAACTCTACTTTAAAGATGAAGAAAACTACCAGTAAGAAAGTTTCAAGAAAGCAGGGGGTGGTGACATGTGCCTATATACTTTCAGCATTTGGGAGGCAGTGATGGGAGAAGTGCTCCAAGTTCAAAGCCAGCCTGGTCTTCATAGCAAATGTTAGGCCAACCAAAACTATATAATGAGGTGTTGCCAAAGCAAGGAAGGAGGGAGGGAGAGAAGGAAGAAAGGAAGGAAGGGAAGGAAGAGAAGGAAGGGAGGAAGGAAGGAAGGGAAGAAAGAAAAGAAAGAAGGAAGGAAGGAAGCAAGGAAGGGAAGGAAGGAGGGAAGGAAGGAAGGAAAGAAGGAAGGGGAGGAAGGAGGGAGGGAAGGAAGGAAGAATGGGAGGAAGGAAGGAAGAAAGAAAGGAAGAAAGGAAGGGAGGGAGGGCGGAAGGTCAGTTGCAAGAAGCTCCAGGTCCTTGTCCCAGGCCACCCGGTTACTAACTGTGAGACAAGAATCATGCAGTTGCAGAATGATGGACCCAGAGGCCCTCCTAGTTTTTGAATATGCTTTATTTGTCACAAGAATTATCTAAAAAGGTATAAAACTAAATACCCCTGCTGAAAAACTGGCAGATTTTTAGAAACAAATCTAAATTCCCTATCTCTTTAAAAAGGAACAGATGTAACCACGGTGCCTCAAATTCCTATATAACAACAACTTGCACAAGTGAGGCTGTTTCTTAGCTTCGAACCCGAACCCACTGGCCAAGAACCTGACTGGGCCTGATCCCTTCTTAGCATGTCCTTCCCAGGCCTTAGGATCTGTGGCTTGGATTAATCCCTGGGTTACATGTAAAATCAGGGGCTGTCTTCCTTACTACCGGCCTCTAGGGGGAGGAAGTCCTAAGAGCTTAATCAGTAACGGGTGGACCACACAGGGATCTGTGAAGACTTCCTCAGTATGTCAGTGTCTTTAGAGGTGAAGTTCATTCACAAGCACCCTCCAAGAACAAGAAAGCAATATGCAGCCGACTGATAACACCATCTGTAAAAGTGAGTCACATTTTTTTACTAAGAATAAAACTGTCTAGTTTTGTGCAGTTTGAATTTTTGTTTTCATTACAAAGTCAACTTGTGTGCATAGTTTACAGTACATAAATGCAAAGTGAAAAGTATAATTTGTTTACACAATAGGGAGTTTTCAAATATTCACTAACTACTTGTCTTTTGAATTATCTGTTCAAATCCCTTATTCATATTTCTGTGGTTCTGCTAGAATGTTTTCCATTTACAAAAGATTCATAAATTGCAAACCTTTTTCACTGTTTGTATCTTTTAGTTGGTAATTTTACTATTTGGTCATAGAAACCTTTAAACTTTCATGAGGTAATCTTAAAAACATTAAAATTCTGGCTTTCAATTCTCCTGATTTTAAAATTGAAAAACAATCATGTGTTGAGTATTTTATGTTTAATTTTTACATTAAATCTGGGATCCACCTGTGATGTATTTTCGGCAAAAATAGGATAAGAAGTAGGGTTTATCAATTTGAAGTGATTTGCCCATTTATTTTTATTTACAGTGCAAGTCACATTTGTCCACGGCTGTAGTGTCACCTTCAAAGTTTATCAAACTCCTTTATATACAAGGGTCTGTTTCCGAGACATTAGTTCTGTTTAAAAGTTTACTCATGCCATTGTGCTAGTTTATTTTTTTAATTTTACATTTTAATATATAAGACTCCTCATATATTCATATTTTCAGGATTTATTTATTTTGCATTTTCTCCAATTAACCTGCTATAATTTAATATCATTTTGCCACATTCAAAAGTATTATTAGTGTTTTTAGTTGAGAATAACTGAACTGATATGTCAGTAAATGAAGACCTGGTAGCTTTAAGATACAACATTTGGGTCTGGAGAGATGGCTCAGGAGTTTAGGTGCTTGCCCTGCCAGGCCTAACAGCCAGGTTGGATACCCCAGTACCCATGTCAAGCCAGAAACACAAAGTATCACATGCATCTGCAGTTCATTTGTAGCATCTGAGGTCCTGTTGTGCCCACTCTCTCTCTGTCTCTCTTCTTTGTCTCTGCTTGCAAATAAGTAAATAAAATACAAAAAATATGACATTTGTCTCATAAAATAAACTGTACCACTCCACATGTTCACATATTGTTTTGTTCTTAAGTATCATTGGTTTTCTCAATATTTCATTTTTGACATTAAATATGAGAAATTATTTTACAATTCTATAGTGTCTTTGTTTATATCTGTGAAGATTGTTTACTATATTATTACTTAATTTGCAGCTCTGAGATCTTTTTTTATTTAACTGACAATTTTCATACTTGCACATAATGTAATTTGGTCATCCTTCCCTCCCAGTACTTTCTTTTGTCCCCCTTAACTCTCCACTGAACCCATTCTTCCATCCAGCTAGCCCCTCTATTTTGATGACTTCTTTTTCTGACTTCCATTATTAGGTTGAAATGTTGATGAGCTCAACATCACGGATGTCTTATGGAGGTAATGACAGCCACGCTGGGGTCACGAAGCGGCGGAAATGAACTCAGAAGATGGTGTCTCAAAGTATTTCTCCCCATCCTCAGGCTCTTACATTTTTTTTTCCGCTCCCTCTTCTGTAACATTTCCTGAACCTTAGAGGGTGTGATAAGGATGTTTCATTTAGCACTGACCACGCCAGTGTCACTTATTCTCATCAGTCTGCAGAGTTTGAGCCTCTCAGGAGAGACTAATTATTATACTTTATTATTTAAAAAATATTTTATTTATTTATTTATTTGAGAGAGAGAGTGAGAGAGGGAAAGAAAGAAGCAGATAGAAGGAATGGGCATGCCAGGGCCTCCAGCCACTGCAAATGAACTCCAGATGCATGAGTCACCCTGTGAATCTGGCTTGCCGTGGGTACTAGGGAATTGAACCTTGGTCCTTGGGCTTTGCAGGCAAGTGCCTTGACCCCTGAACCACCTCTCCAGCCCATAATTATTATTTTTTTAATAAGCCAATCATTTTCTGAAATTCTTCCACTGGTCTTAATAGTTTTAAGTTGATTACATTTGGATCATATGATTGGCACAAGACTGAAAAATGCATAAATCTGAACCAGTGTCAAGACACACAGAAACAGACGCAAGCTCAGTGGACTTCCATGAAGACCCCTCTTTATTATGTAGGTTTTACTTCCTAAGAACATTTATACTCAAACATAGATATTTTCCATTCTCCTGCTTTGTTAAACAGTAATGTGGATGGAACTGGCCTGACCTTAACTATTACAGGGAGATTTATGAAAGATAAAGGAAGGTGGAGTTACATCAGGATACAAGAAGGGACAGACAGCACCATCAAGGGCCTTGCAGATGACAACAGGTGCAAGGCTTTGGCGATACCTAGTCCCTGGCTAAACAGGAAGGTAGGGAAAGCCAAATCCATTACTTTGATTCTAGCTTTTCTCTCCCGCACAGAACATTGCTCTGACAACCTCACTTTATCATCAACATTTTGTTTAATTTGAGAGAGAGAGAGAGAGAGAGAGAGAGAGACTGGGCACAGGCCAGGGCCTCAGCCACTGTGAACAAACTCTAGACATGTGCACCCCCTTGTGTGCAAGTGTGACATTGCACACTTGCATCACTTCTGCGCCTGGCAAAAGGTGGGACCTGGAGAATCGAACAGGCGTTCTTAGGCTTCGCAGGCAGGCCATCTCTCTAAGAACGCTAAGCCATCTCTCCAGCCCAACATTTTTTTTTTTTTTTTTTTGACTGAGTTTTCCCATCTATACATATCTAGAGAGTAGAATGTAGGTGAACTGAAAAAAACAAATGCAAACATGTCCCAGCCTATCTCCACGCACACTGCTTAAATTTAGAAGAGTGGTGACGGCCGATCGCTTGTCTTCTTTCTCCACCCTGATGTCCTCAGATCTATGGATTCAAGTGTTACTAATACACCTAGCTGAAAATCCAGGCCAAAGGCAGAATGTAAGCAGACACGGCATGCAGCCATGTTAGTCTAAAGCACAAGTGTACATCTGTGGTTCTGTCCCACACCCCCAATCTTTTCTCCTTGCATATGGAGAGGCCTGTGTGTGTTGCACATACCACGTCCAGTCCCGGCTGCAGTGGCTGCTCTCACCTGCATGTTCAGCTGCCTGTCATGCAGGGCCTTCTGCAGCTCCACCAGGCTCCCCTTGAGCGTCCTCAGCTTCACGGCCAGCTGCTCTGCCTCGTCCTTCGTGTGAGCCTTACCCTCCAGCAGCAGGTTTTCACTGTGGACCGACAGCTGCGACAGGGCCACCACCTTCTGCTCTATTTCCACCAGCATGTTCTGCACCAACAGAATCAGGGCAAACAGCTCACCTCATGCCAGTCTCTGCACAGACCACTCGCATCCCTTCTGCAATCCTCCTGCACACAAGTGGGCTACCAGGACATTTTGTGGTTTGAAAAGCAGCCCCGACATGCTTTTAAAAATGGTCTGCACTTATGGATTTCTTGCTTTTTTAAGATTAGATATTTTATACATGAAAGCACATTGGAGAAGACACATGGAAATACATTTTATACGGCCAACAGGTACAGAGAAAGGACAGATGCCTGTTATCCCATAATTATTCTATCATCTTAGTTTTAAAAGACTATCATTCTTTTTCTTGTCAACTTAAGAGGTGGTTCTTAGAGCCGAGCTTGGTAGTGTGCGCCTTTAATCTCAGTACTCAGGAGGCAGAGGCAGAGGCAGTAGGATCGCCATGAGTTCGAGGGCAGCCTGAGACTACATAATTAATTAATTCCAGGTCAGCCTGGGCTAGAGTGAGACCCTACCTCGAAAAACCAAAAAAAAAAAAAAAAAAAAAAAAAAAAAAAGGAGGTTCTTTCAAAACTTAGAACTTACCATCTTCCTTCCTCAGTTTCCCCAGTCCTGGGTTTGTACTACCATGACAGGGTTCTTTTATTTCTTTTCTACTTTTAAAAAAAAATTTATTTCAGCCCCCTAGTGTTGAGATTACAGATGTAAGCCACCACACCCAGCTTGATAATACGACACCTGTTTTCATCTTTTAGAGTGATGTTTAATGTGTACATTTGTGTGGGCATAAAGGGAGCTCTGAGGACAACCTCGGGTGGCTGTCCTCACGTTCCACCTTGCTTGAGGCAGGATCTCTTACTATTATGTACATGGTAGACTATTTGGCCCACAAGCTTTTATGGATTTTCTGATCTCCACCTACCATCTTGACACAGGAGCAGTGAGCTCACAAACTGGGATCCTCTGGCTTTATAGGCAAACGCCTTAACTGCTAAGCCATCTCTCCAGCCCCATATTTAGGTTTTTGAGGGTTCTGGGGATCCAAACACGGGTCCTGACATTTGCATAGTAAACACATTACACAATGAGCCATGTCTCCAGCCTTATGACCTTACATTTTGTTTAGGATTTTATTTTTATTTATTTATTTATTAGAGACAGAGAGAGGGTTAGAGAGAGAGACAGAGTGTGTGTGTGAGAATGGGCACACCAGGGCCTCCAGCCACTGCAAATGAACTCCAGATGCATGTGCCACCATGTGCATCTGGCTTACGTGGGACATGGAGAATTGAACCGGTGTCCTTAGGCTTCGCAGGCATGTGCCTTAACCTCTAAGCTATCTCTCCAACTCATGACCTTACATTTTTAAAAATAACACTTTTCCTTATTTTTGTGACAACTCTAGTGCCATAGCGTTTTCTACTATGAGAGAGTGTACTAAATTCAGAGGAAATGGAAAATACAGTCTCTTTCAAGATAAATCCTTTTAAGAAACAAAAAAGAAAGGCTGAAAAAATAGGCAGAAAATCACTTTACTTTCTATAGAAATTATTCTGTCTTTATGTTCCTAGCTATGAACTGTTTGAAACATGCTTTCCAGTTGCTATTTGATCCAATAATCTATTAAATGACAAAAGGTATTTTATTTCCATGTAAGAAATTGGGATTACTGTCATCCCACCAAAGTTTAAAAACATGACTTCACTCCAAAGAGCTGGAATCAAAGGAAAAGTAAAATCATTAGTAAAATGAGGATCAAAGCATGGTGTTCAGAGGATTATTTTTGAAAAGTTAATAGAATTCTGTGCAGGGTTGGTTAGCCATCATAATATGTGCTGAAGCCCAAGAAAATACTGAATTTCAATTTAGTTTAAAATTAGAAGAAAATAGGTGTAATGATTAACTCAACCCAAATCGTATGTGTCTTGGTGATATTTTCCATGGTGGAAAATGGCCTCAGAGAACAAAGCAAAGTACCCTGGTCCACAAGAGCCATTCTATAAGTCTGGTTGTATGCAATTACCACCGTCATAATTATCATAATTATAATTACATAATTGTGGGTTGATACTAGATTTTAATTCACCTTTTAGGGGTGTGTGTGTGTTCATGTATATGCAGGTGCACATGTGTATTGAGTATGTATGGAGAACAGAGGATAACTTTGGGGGTCATCCCCAGAAAGCTGTCCACCTCCTTTGAGACCACGGGTCTCTCAGGGGCCCGGAGAACACCAGTTAGGGTAGACTGGCCAGTGAGCCCCAGGGATCCTCCTATCTCCACCTGTCCAGTGCCAAGATTAGAAGTGTATGCCACCATGTGTGAGATTTTATATGGGCTCTGGGGATTGAACTCAGATTTTCATGCCTGTGAGGGACACTCTTTACTGACTAAGCCCTCTCCCCAGTCCCCTTGATGGGATTTTTAAATAACTTAATTTTAGATTTTAACTGACTAGGTTTTAATAGGCTTAATTTCTAGATTTTTAACTGATTTTTAAAATAAATGTGAGGTTTTAATAGACTTGTTTACTTGCTCAGTATTAATTTTATATGCTCCTAATGTCTTAAGATGTTGTTAAAAATACTACTTACGTACTTTGTAAAAAGTCCTGAACCATGATCTTGGACTTATACTCTATGCATTTCTATGAAAGTAGATGTATACAAAAGGGACGTGGAAATAATGACAAAACATAAGTCACAAATGCTAGCTGGGTGTAATTTCAAGCTCTAAAAAGAAATGTTAAAAATAGATGTTCTGGGCTGGAGAGATGGATTAGCAGTTAAGGCGTTTGCCTGCAAAGCCAAAGGACCCAGGTTTGAGTCCCCAGGCCCCATGTAAGCCTAATGCACAAGGTGGCATATGCATCTGGAGTTTGTTTTCCGTGGCTGGATGCCCTGGTGTGCCAATTCTCTTCCTCTCTCTCTCTCTCAAATAAATAAGTAAAAATAAAAATAAATGTTTCTAGTCCATACAAAGAACATAAAACTCTCCCAGGTAGCTCTCTAATCTCTATCACTGAGGTAAGAATAATGCTTTGACTTTTCATAGTGAGGACTCTGATGGCATTTAGCAGTCTAAATGCTCAATGTTATGAATCTCAAATTACAAATCAGAGAGATCAGATGGATGCATAGCAGTCCATGGACTTGTACTATGTTGGATCTGGAATGTTCCCTAAAGGCCACTGTGTTGAAGGCTTTGGTCCTCAGCTTAGTGTTATTTGTAGATAATAGACATTTTGAAGAAGTGGGGTCTAGCAAGAGGTCTGAAGTCACTGATGGTGTGATCTCTAAGTGAATTATGTGTGCTGATGTTTTTCTCTTTTGCACCAAGGTACAGGGTGAACTGGCTTCTCCATGTGCTCCTAGGACAAGATACTGGGATGCTGCAGAACTAAAGCAATGGGCAAACTGAGCATGTGTGGAAATTTCTCAAGCTGTGCCCAAAGAGGATTTTCTTCTTTTTAACTTAACTATTTCAGGTATTTTGTTATAGCAGGAGGATGCCAACCCATGTATTCTAATAGTTATGTGTGCGCTTGGAAATTTCTATAATTAGCAATAAGAACAAAAATCTTTATTCGGGGCTGGGGATATGGCTTAGTGGTTAAGGCACCTGTCTGCAATGCCAAAAGACCCAGATTGAATTCCCCAGGACCCATGTAAGCTAGATGTATAAGGTGGTTCATGTATCTATAGTTTGTTTGCAGTGGCCAGAGGCTCTGGAACACCCACTCTCTCTCTAGTTCTCACTCTCTCTTTCTCTCTCTCTCTCTGTCTCTTTCTCTCTCATAAACACATGAAAAAATAAATAACTAAAATATTTTAAAAAATATTCATTCAACCATCTCTCATATTATCTCAAAAACTCCTAACATGACAGCAAATAAATTGCCCATTTCAAAAGACACGCCAGCCTCTCTGTCTTCCTAAAATTGGTAGTTGAAAATGTGATTTTCCCAAGTATTATATGAGGGTTAGAACCCAAACTATGACAGCACCCAGAGCAACTTCAAGGTGTTAAGTTCCCCTCATGATATTAATTCTTCTCACTGAGTTGATAGTTCTTTTAGTCACTAAATATAGATATCATAAATAACCTGGTATCCACACTCTTCTAAAATGTTCTGTAGAAAGGGAAAATTTCATCCAGGCATATTGGTGCATATTTGTAATCCCAGCATTTGGAAGATGAAGACAGATCATGAGTTCTGGGCCAATCTGGGTGATGTAGCAATGGTCAGGACAGTCTGGCTATAGGAGACCTATCTCAGAAAGCAAATACAAAGAAAGATAGGAAATAAAAATCTATAACCACAAGTGTTGGGATTACGAGTGTGAGCCACCATGCCTGGTTAAGAAAGTTGAAATCTTCTAAAGGGTAGTGTGGGAGTTTGAATGTAGGTCCCCCATAGACTCAGGTGTTTCCTTAAGTTTGTAACTTGGGTCTCCAGCCTCCTAGGATCTAGTCCTAAGGTGTCCCTGGGGGCGGATCTTATCCTAGCACCAAAGTGTGGAGAGAAAAGTTGGAGCTCCTGTAGGGTTCCTGGTGTCTGCTGGTGTTTGGCTTGTTACGTTTTTTTCTCTCTGCTTGGATGTATGGAAGCAAGCCACTTCTTCTGCCATTGCTGGAACTTCCCCTGGATCTGTAAGCTGAAATGAATCCCTTCCTCCCAATAAAGTGGACCTGGTTTGGATGTCCATCCCAGCAACATGGAATTGGCTATGCCAGGTAGATACCACTGATTTTTCCCCCAAAAACCCTAAACCCAGGCTTGAATTTCATCTAAGCCTTAAAAATCCACTGCTTTCCTACTCTTAAGTATATAAAGTCTATAATTCATGAAAATTGCTATTTATACCAACACCTTTCATTGGTGTTTTCCACAGTTTAAAAATATGCTTTTGGCCGGATGTGGTGGTGCATGCCTTTAATTCCAGCATTCAGGAGGCAAAGGTAGGAGGATCACCATGAGTTCGAGACCACCCTGAGATTACATAGTGAATTCTAGGTCAGCCTGGGCTAGAGTGAAAGCCTACCTTGAAAAACCACAAAATGAAAAAAACAAACAAATAAATAAATAAATAAATAAAACAAAATAAAATAAAATAAAATAAAAATATGCTTCTGGGCTAGGGAGATGGCTCAGAGGACAACGAGCTTGCCATGCAGGCATAAAGACCAGCGTTTGAGGCCCAGCACTTACATACATGCTGAGTGGGTATGGCAGCCCATTTGAAATCCCAGCACTTGTGATAGACATAGTGACAGATAAACACTGGGGCTGGCTAGATTATCTGTGTTGGTGAGCTCTGAATTCCAGTGAGAGACCTTGACATGGAAAATACAGTGGAGAGTGACTGGGGAAGATACCCAGGATCAATCCTCCTTTGCATCTGCATACATGTCCACACATATACATATGAACCACACACATACACACACACATACTACACTCACATAGATGCACACATACACACATGTGTTTGTGAGGCAGACCCATTTCCTTCCAGAGCATCTTTGTACCTGGCAGTCCACCAGCTGGGCCTCCATGTCCATGGGCTCGTTGGGTGCACCGAGTGCACCATCCAGGGTGGCCTTTGTGTTCAACAGCCAGTTGTCCAGCTCGTCGGCCTCGCAGCGATACCTCTGCAGGGCCTGTTCCTGTCTCTGTTCCTCCAGCTGGTCATTTAACTTCTCCTGTGGAAGTGAGGAGAATGTATGTAATCTGGAACACAGGGAGTCGAGGGCTTTCTGCAGAGCTGTAGTCACGAGCCCTGGATGCTCGTGAGGATCTGCTGGGAACCAAGACTTAGCCCACAGAGAGAAAAGTAAATTAGATTCTGTCTCAGGACTGATCCTATCGAAGATTCCCCAACACTACAAATGTGCCCCGGAGTTGAGGAAGGCATCCTCAAATAATATTCCTTAGGACCGGGCTGCCATGAGCCGGAGGGAAACCAGCCATGGATTTGAACCAAACACACTGCACAAAGCAGTTGAGAGATGACAATAGGCATGTGACCTCAATTTTTGGAAAATGGCAGGGAGGTGTTCAGACTGTAGCAGACTAGAGAACATCTCTCCAGATCTACTACAGAGTAGCCACCGCACACTTCAGACAACTGATTTCTGCATGAAAGTGTGGCCCACTGTGACGTGTCTGGACTAAAGCCAGAGAGCCCACATTTTAGGTCAGAGCACTGAGATTTTCATTGTTTGCAAAAAAAAAAAAAAGTCATGTTGAAAAATTCAGGCCAACCTCATCGCTTTGAAGCCTCACAAGTGTCTCAGACTAGGAACAATATGATGAAATTAAAAAGTTAACTCTTCAGGGCTGGAGGGATGGCTTAGCAGTTCAGGCATTTGCCTGCAAAGTCAAAGGACCCAGGTTCAGTTCCCCCAGGACCCATGTTAGCCAGATGCACAAGGGGGCACACACTTCTGGAGTTTATTTGCAATCGCTGGAGGCCCTGGTGCACCCATTTTCCCTCTATCAAATAAATAAATAAAAATTTTATAAAGTTAACTCTTCACATATTCCAAATACCTCATCTTAAAAACTATTATTTCATGGTAAGTTAAACATGAGTGCTGCTCTCATGGCTGTTCTGACAACCTCCTCCAGCGAGATGGTGATAGACATTGAGAACACTCAAAATGTATCAAAGCAGAAGTCCAGAAGTTGCTGAGAGCTCAACACACACAACACACCCGCAAAGGCTTAGGGAACATTGTGGAAGAAGGGGCAGAAAGACTGCAAGAACCACAGGGTGAGAAGGAATATCCGGAGGCAACGTCCCTCCCATAGTCACTGACTGCTACATTTATAACACAACCCCACAGTGCTTCCTAGTAAGCCCATTGAGAAGTGGAATGGGGGAGGAAGGAGGTGGTATAATAAAATAACATGAGGGGAATGGGTCCAACACATGTTTTGTCCATTCAACAGAGTTCTTAATTAACAAAAATATATTAAAAAGCTATCATTTTAGTAATTACTATCATTTTAAAATTAAATAGCTCAACAAGGAAATTAGTAAGTAGGGGAAATGCATTGATTTTACATTTCTGTAAAATAAAATACATGTATGCATTATGATTTCACTAATCTTATAACAAATAAACTTAGAAAGACCCTATAAACTTTGCAATGTGGCCATTATACATTTAATTATGATATACTCAAGAGATAAATAAAATAATGTTCAGTTAATATAAGAAATGTAGTGTGGGGTTGGAGAGATGGCTTAGCAGTTAAGGTGCCTGCCTGTGAAGCATAAGAACATTTGTTTGAATCTCCAGGTCCCACGTTTAGCCAGACACAAAAGTAATGCAAGCACACAATGCCACACATGTGCACAAGGGGGCACACGTAACTTCACTGTTCTTTCACGGTGGCTGAAAAGCCCTGGCGCGCCCATTCTCTCTCTTCTTCTTCCTCTCTGTCTCAAATTTTTAAAAAAGAAAATAAAAGAAATGTATTGTGGACAAGTATGAGCTGAGAAGCTCCCGGACCCGAGTTCACAAGAAGCCAGAGGCTATGGAGATCTTTCTGAAGCCTCCAGTCTGACCAGTTATAGGAGCAACTGTGTGAACGTCTCAGATGCTCACAACCAAGAATTCTGATATATTTTAGCTGATTTTAACACCTATATTTTTAATTGTCAAAACTTGTCTATGAAACAATATTTAAATCAACATAGGAGTGAGCATTAGAAGAGTATTTTCATGAATTTCTATGCTTGGATTGGGTGACAGTAACTAGGCAGGATTTACTCTTCATAGTATATTAGTCACATCCATCTAAGGCTCTTACTTAAACACAGTACCCCGTTACGCAATTCTACAATGAGTTTTCACAAGTCTACAAGGTCTTTCTTTTCTGCATTGTCAGTGTCTGTGGTGTGGAGTGAGTTAGAAAGGGGTACAAGGGCACCTCAGTGGTGAGTGACTGCTGGGAACACAACGCCGGTTCTTCACGCGTGGGAAACACTGAACACATAGGTCTCCTAAGTCACTGGCCTCTCCGCTAAGAAGACATCGCAAGTCACATTGTGAGCAGGGCCAGACACTCCTGTCAGGATGCACTTACCTCCAGGAGCTGCCGCTTCCCTGATGCTTTCATCTTGATGGTGGACATCCTCTCGGCCAGCACCGTGAGGGTGGACTGCAGGGCCAGCTGCTCCGCGGGGTCACACTCCTGAGACTCGGACACCAGCTCCTCGGCCAGAGATGCCTGAAGCCCATTGATTTCATCTTGGAGCATGAGGACCTCATCCATCAGGGCCTGTGGGGGAGACTGGGAATTACCCTCTTGACGGACGACTCCCAGGTCAGCTGTGTCACATGCCCATTGAGACCAGTGCAAGGTGTTTTACTGGGATAGTAGTTAACTAGCCATTAGAACAGCTACCCATCTAGCTTTCAAAAGGAGATTGGAGGGTTGGAGAGATGGCCTAATGGTTAAGGCACTTGCCTGTGAAACCAAAGGATCCAGGTTCAATTCCCCAGTACCCACATAAACCAGATGCACAAGGTTGGAAAATGTGTCTGGAGTTTGTTTTCAGTGGCTAGAGGCCCTGGCATGCCCATTTTTCTATCAACCTCTCTCTCTCTCAAACAAACAAACAAACAAGCAAACAAATAAACAAATAAACAATAAACAAGGATTGTGTTAAAAGGAGGGAGCTGGCTGAGCAGCAACATTCCTCACTCTGTGTTTCCTCCAGCTCCCGAAGCTCCAAGATCCTGGAACGATAAACTGAGGCAAACCTTTCCTCCCTTAAACTGAATTGTGTCAGGTGTTTTGTCTCAGCCACTAGAAAGGTAACTAAGTCATCCCCCTCTCCTAGGCTGCAGATGTCACAGAAAGTATAGTACCTCCTCAGAGTCCACGCCCAATCCATATTAAGGAACAAAAAGACATGGGAAAAAAATACTCCCTTCCCAATATCATGTCTGTTGGGTTGACTTTAAAGTTTTATTTATTTATTTATTTATTTATTTATTTATTTATTTATTTATTTAAAAGAGACAGAAAGGAGTGCCAGAGCTTCTTGCTTCTGCAAGGGAACTCCAGGTACTTGTCATTTTGTGCCTCTGGCTTTACATGGCTATTGGGGAACGGAACCCAGGCTGACAGGATTTACAAGCAAGCACCTTTAACCACTGTACCATCTCCTCATGTCCCAAACTTTGTTTTAATAGATAAACACACTGACCTTATTACACACACCCAGAAAAGTGCACAAATACCTGTGAGGCTCTCTTGATTTTCATCAGCTCCGCACCCCTACACTGTCACCATCCTGACTAAGCAATTGAGAGTTTCGAAACTCTCCACGCCCCCCCTGCACACTGGCTCCCTCCTTGTGTGTGCTTTTAGGCTTTCTAATCACCCTGTTGACCTGTAAACCCCACCTCCGACCTTGGCCTGCCTGTCACGCTATGAAAAGGGGTCATCCAAAATGTTCTCTGGGAAGGCTTCCTTTACTCCCTGACTGGACTGTGAGTTGTTCTCTGTTGTTCCATGTGGATAGAGCAGCTCGCCTTTACTGTTTTTGCATCTACTGCCAATGGGTATTGTATATATATAAGAAGAACACATTAATGGGGGTGAAAAGGCCTAAGTGAGGTCAGGGGAAGAGATTGAGTAAAGGCAAGGTGGAGGGAGGGCTAATCAAAATCTAAGAGGATATAAATAACTCATATGGAAACCTATTTTTCTGGACAATGGAACACTCAGAAGTCATAGATTGTTACTAGAAAATTTTCAGTGCCAGGGATGGGGTACCTTCCAGTGAGTTGTTGGCCAGGGAGGTCACAGATACCCCCAAAATTATAGGCCATTGCCAAGGCCTTTGGTTTCCCACCAGGAATAGATGGTAAGACCCTATTGCTGAAGACTCCACATACTTGGGTGGCAAGTTCACTGAAAAAACCTGCTGGAGCTGAGCTGAAAGCCTCCTCCATGTGGACCAGCTATCAGAAAGTTGGAAAAAGCTACACTACATGCAGTTCAATGGGAGAGAGAAAACACCAATGAAGGTACTCAACAGTGAACACTGAAAGCTTTAAATTTGGCCAGCCAGGCCAAATGAGCCAACGGGTGCAATAGTGGCATGTCTGCTCTCTAACTGGACTGGAGGCCCGCTCCATGGGAGGGAACACATCCCTGATACTGAAAACATATGACAGGGGTAGTCATGAGCCCTAGGGGTATAATGTCTGCTGGTATCTCGCTAAATGTATATACTATGCTCACCAAACTGCCTAGTAAGCACTTCTATTAATGTCCACACCCATATGTTAACGCTACTCACACTTTTGCTTAGAGAACCTTCTCTTTTCAGATGGTGGCAACCTTGGGATGATTCCGAAGGCACCATGGTGCTGAGAAGAAGGGACAGAGGAGTGCTCAGCATTGAAACATCTCAAACCTACCTTCCAAGGCTCAGGGTCCATTGCAGAAGAGGGGGCGGAAAGAATGTAAGAGCCAAAGGAAGAGTAGGACTCCTTCAACATGCTCCTCCAGACACAAAATGGCCTGGATATGACCTCACAGTGCCTGACACTACCTACCTAAGACCATCATAATAGGAGGAAAAGATCAAGACATCAAACTGAAAAGAGAGACTGATTGAGAGGGGGAGGGATATGATGGAGAGTGAAGTTTCAAAGGGGAAAGTGGGGGGAGGGAAGGAAATAACATGGGATATTGTCTACAATTCAAGAAGTTGTCAATAATAAAATAACAAAATAACAAAATAATAATGGTTTAACATTTTTAGTGGATTCATAGGAGAACCTCATTGTAACTTCACTTTACATGTTCCTGAGACTAGACACTTAACTAATATGCTTGGTACCATAATGTGTGCTTGGCTCCTCCATCTGTTCTGCTCCACTGTTCTGGGATGCATTTTGTACTGATGTGCATTACTCATACAGTTTGGATAATGCTGTGTGCCTCTGTTTCTATGGGTCCTGTGTACTGTAAATATCTGCTCCTACTTCTTGGAAATATATGTTTCCATTCTTCCCTAATAGCAAAAGGACTTCTTTCATGGGAGTCTTTGATAAGCATTGGTTTTAAATTATACAGCAATATTTTTCTTAATAGTTGCTTGAGAAAACTTTGCCTACCAAAGCATCATGAATGTTCTCTCTGTCATAGGTAATCTTCTAAATGGATGCTGTACAGGGGATGCGGGTCAGTGGTGGGATAGAGTCTTGGCATGCATGAGACCCCAAGTTCCTCAAGACCCACAATAACAGCAGCAAGATGAAAGAATGCTTCTGCGGGGCGTGGTGGTGCATGCCTTTAATCCCAGCACTTGGGAGGCAGAGGTAGGAGGATCGCCAGTAAATTATATACTTTATTGGGCTGAAGAGATGGCTTGGCAGTTGGGAAACTTGCCTGCAAGGCCAAAGATTGCCAGGTTCAATTCCCAAGACCCATGTAAGTCAGATGTACAGGGAATGCATGCATCTAGAGTTTGTTTGCAGCAGCCAAAGGCCATGGCACTCCCATTCTCAATCTCTCTCTCTCTCTGTGTGTGTGCCTCTCTCTCTCTTTTTTTTTAATTTGGGGAGAGAGAGAGAGAGAGGAAGAGGCAGAGAGAGAACTCTAGACGCATGCACCCCCTTGTGGGCAAGTGCAGCATTGTGCCCTTGTGTCACTTTTTGCATCTGGCTGAACGTGGATCCTGGAGAATCGAATTGGTGTTCTTGGGCTTGGCAGGCTTGGCCTTAACAGCTAAGCCATCTCTGCAGCCCGTGTGTGCCTCTTTCTCTCAAATAAATAAATAAAGTAAAACATGTTTAAAATGATATATTTTACAATCGTTACTTCTGTTGTATGAATTTCATTTTAATATTTACAAAAGAAAGATCCATCAGTCAAATATGTTGTTAGTGCCATAATTCTAGAACAGTTTGTGGCTGGCTGCTCCTCCACTACATCTGATTGCAAAACAAGGAAAGGGAAAGGAAATGAGCATCTTTGGGTTACTGGCTTAGGATTACAAAGAGGGCTCATGACTGGTAGGTAACAGAGTTCAGTGAGGTGGCTGGAGATATGTAGAAACTGGGAAGGGGTCCAAGAACAGAAGGGTCAGAAAACCTTAAGGTAGGCCTGTTCCAGGAACCCTCCCCAATTCCTACTTCTCAATTGGGCTGGAGAGATGGCTCAGCTATTAAGGTGCTTGCTTGCAATGCCTAATGACCTGGGTTTGATTCCCCAGTACCATTATAAAGCCAGATGCACAAGGTGGCACATGCATCTAGAGTTTGTTTGCAGTGGCTAGAGACCCTAGCACAGCCATTCTCTTTCTCTCTCGCTCAAGATCTCTCTCCTTGCAAATAAAGAAAGAAAAAAAAAAAGAAAAATGTACAATTAAGCCTAGCATGTGGGTGCATGCCTTTAATCCCAGCACTCGGGAGAGAGAGGTAGGAGGCTCACCATGAGTTCATGGCTAGCCTGAGACTACATAATGAATTCTAGGTTAGCCTGGGCTACAGTGAAACCCTACCTCAAAAAAAAAGAAAAGAAAGGAAGGAAGGAAGAAAATGTACAATTAATATACATTGTTGGGCTTTTCTCAAACGTCTAATTCTTTAATAGTGTGGGAGCTAATGATTAGTTGAGTACCAAGAGGGAATAGAAATGTCATGTTGACTCTGAACCATCTCCTTGAGTGCAGTCCTTTTCAGTCTACCCGTTATGCAGAGCAAAACGCAAAGCCAGTAACAAAATGACCTCCGATCTCGGCCTACTATCCGTTGCTGAGCTGAGTGTGGCAAAACACCAAATGACCCCAAGCCTCAGACAAGTCTCAACAATGAAGGTCCCAGCCTCAGAGAACTCAGCAGAGCTCCCGAGAGCTCTCATCAGCTTATAACCTGCATTATAGACTTACAGTGCAACTCAGCCATCACACAGCGTAGAGACACCAACTGAACAGGACTGGCATGCCACCCAATATGGTACATTTACAAGCATGGAAAGGGAAAATGGACTTTTAATCAAGTGTTGGGAAATATAGAACAAAGCACTTCTACATGTCAGGTTTTTTTGTTTGTTTGTTTGTTTTTAACATAAAAAGCATGTTGGGCTTCCTCACTCCCATGTGGTGGAAATTTTGAATCAGCAACTTTAGAATAGTTCTTGGGATTTTTAAAGTATCGTTCCAGAAGCTGCAAACAAATTTAGATACTATGATGTGATTAGCTTTTTCACATGGGTACCTCTGTGCCAGAATCCGTGGAACTTACACAGACACTGACAGTACAAGTTAACACAAAGAACTCAGAGGGAAAGTGTTAGGCTTGTGATTATATGCAAAAATACACTGAATTACACATTCTAAATGTTTTTCTCCCCTTCCCAGAGGAGCATGAATATATAACCCCCAATGTTTGCAATCATCACTGAATTATGGACATCGTTTCACTGTTGTGATGGCGAGCTCTGCCCTTGGTATTTGAGAAAATTGCAAAGAGACCCTTGGTTGGTCTTAATTACAAGAAAAGTCACAGATTCCCCACTGGTCCATTTTACTTAGGACACGTGTGCAATTTTGAGTTTTCTCCATTACATCCTCACACAAAGCACTGGTTGTTTTCTACATCCAGTTTGTGCATCTTTCCTGCTAATGACTGAGAGGAGGGTGGTGCCGCCACTGGGGGAGCTAATCTGCAAGCTCAAACAGGAACTCTTGACCCTGTGTTCTTGCAGTGCCTAACTCCTCAAGGAGCCAGTGAAGGGTCTTGGGAGGCTGTGACCACAGGATGGGAGACCTTGAACAAAGGTAGAGCTCACCTAAGAGCTCACACAAAGCGGAAAACTACTGAACCTTCCCTGGATCCCTTGCTCTTTGTGACATGGGTGTGTGACCCGCACATATACTCTCGTGTGGCCTACATTCTTTCTGGATGCTTGAAAAAGGGGCCATTTGCAGTACAGCCCTTCTGAGCTCTCCTAAAAGGAAGAGGGGCTTTTGCATGGTCGGGATCTAGTAAGGAAATAGGGGGAGATCAGAGAAGAACAGCAGAGCCATGGTGACCTGAGGGTCATCGGCATCAAGCTGGTGTAAGAAAACAAAGGTTTGTTTAACTTCACACTTTTACCATCTGGCAGATTGCGGGTGTGGGAGGGGTAACTATGGTGTGGCAGAAGAGTTGTGAAGTAAGGCCTAGAAATGGATTCTGTGTCCTTAGATCTCTATCTTAAGAAGTTACAAGTGGCAAAAACCCCAAACCACTATTTCTCAATATTCTGTCTTAGATGAAATGTCCTCATTTTTACCTTATGCTGAAAGGCCCCAAATTACAAAAGAATGCACTTATATTTGACTCGACAATGAAGTTCAAGGTTACACAGGACTCTAAAACTGGAAAGAGACAGAGCAAAGACCAAAGTCCCAAGTATCTCCACTGTGGGTTTCTTTTTTATTTGGGGGGGGGAGGGTGTGTGGTATCAGATGAAGCTCAGAGTCTCAGGCATGCTAATCAAGCGCCCTACAAGTGAGAAGCATTCCCAGTCCCAGAACATCCTTTTAAAGCTCATACATTTCATTTGTCTTTGAAAGAAACTCTACTTTTGTCGTTCACACTATGCTCTGATAGTTTTTTTTTTTCAATTTAAAACTGTCTTGTTTTGTTTTGAGACAGGGTCTCACTGTGTAGATCAGGCTGGCTACAACGTGGGATCCTCTTGCTTCAGCATTCTAAGTGCTGGAAGTATCGACACGGTCTTTTATAGCTCTTAAAATTAACATGTAACAGGATGACAAGCTACCTCGCGTAGGTTGTCTGATGTTCCTGGATCCTGTTTAGGGGTAGACAGCGTTTCCTCTCATTAGAGTGACTTAGTATGCAGGTGACCACAGGCTTCCATATACTTCGTCCCATGAAGCCACATAACTAGGACTGCATGTTAATAGCATACCTGACTACATCATTACAATACTAAGCAGAATATGAGAATATATGTACTTCCTAGCATGGATTTTTAAATCGATGCATTTTTCACTTCTTCTTTCTGGATTAATGTAATCAGCTCTGTTGCTCATAGAAAGCTGACGGCTTGTCCAGTTTACATTAGCTTTCAAAAACTAATTGACATCTTGGGGATGGAGAGATGGATTAGCAGTTAAGGTGCTTGCCTGCAAAACCAAAGGACCCAGTTTTGATTCCCCAAGACCCACGTAAGCCAGATGCACAAGGTGGCACATGTGTCTGGAGTTTGTTTGCAATGACTGGAGGCTCTGGTGAGCCCATTCTCTCTCTTTATCTATCTACCTCTTTCTCTCTCTCTCCCCCTCTCTCTCATAAATAAATAAATAAATAAATAAATAAATAAATAAATAAATAAATAGTTGCTAGAACTTAGAATTCCTTATTCCCCAACTGGACACACCCTGGCTAATTCCAAGACATGGAAGACAGAGGACAGGCTTTGTTCATACAATACTGGCTCACAGCAAAATGAAAGCAATCTGAAAACCGGAAAGAGTCACACTGTGTGTAAGAAGTGTCCAGAAGCGTCATCAATGCACCTAGCTTTTGAGAATCAGAATCCACAGCAGATCTATTTTTCCTTCATAAATCTCACCTTGAAGCAGTGGCAGAAATTCCCACCATTATAGGAGTCTTGTTTATACCACAGAACTACGAGCGGGCTCTCCCGACGTGGGCCTGACGGGCAGACCAAAGATTCCGCCCCTCAGGAAGCTACATTCCTCATTGACGCTGTGTGTACCTGATGCTCAGCCATCTGGCTTTCTGGACTCCTGCCAGGCTGGAGGCTCTCGCTGAGCTTCGTCTCCATGGCCTCCATTTTTGTAGAGATGGACTGGAGAGAGTCCTGGTACTTCTGCTGCCTTTCCAAGGCTTCATAGAGGGTGCGCTGTTTCTCGCTGATCTAAAGAAGAAAGGGGATCTTACCAACAGCTTCCTACCTCTTATCTTATAGATTGCGACACATCTTTCCACACTGCTTTACTCTAGGGCATTCAACTGTGCCGTGAGTGTGTAACTCTGCATGTATTTCATAAGAGCATTACCTAGGAAGGAGTGGTTTGAATTAGGTGTCCCCCATAAACTTAAGTGTTCTGAATGCTTGATCCCCAGCTGATGGCAATTTGGGAATTGGCTCCTTATTGGAGGAGGTATGTTGCTGGAGGTGGGCTTATGGCTGTTTATAGCCAGCTTCCTCTTGCCAATGTTTGGCACACTCTCCTACTGATGTAGGCCAGGAGGTTATGTCCAGCCTCTGCTTATATCATCCTCTTCCCTGCTACCATGAGTGTCCCCTTGAGTCTGTAAGCCCAAATGAACCAGTCTCTCCCACAAGCTGCTTTTGGTCAGTTGCTCTGGGTCAGTAACACGAAGATGACTGCACCAGGGGGTGTCTGGCAATCCTGACCAATTCCACATTTTCAAAGCTTACCACATTTTTTAAGGTTTCCCAAGAGCGCTGCAAATCTCCCAGCTTGGCAGTGGCAGATGGCTCCAGTCCTGGCTCATAGAACTCCTGGGGGGTGGCAGGGCTGGGCTGAATCCTTGCAGCATCACTCTGCAGCCT
The DNA here is from genome assembly GCA_036365145.1 of Orientallactaga sibirica. Taxonomy (NCBI): domain Eukaryota; kingdom Metazoa; phylum Chordata; class Mammalia; order Rodentia; family Dipodidae; genus Orientallactaga; species Orientallactaga sibirica. The sequence continues at coordinate 4,151,901 of JAEOAD010002133.1, forward strand.
CTCAGGAGACAAGGCCTGATAATACGCAATGTCCTGCGAGAGGAAACAGAGCAAAGCAGTAGGTAGGAAAGGGAAAAACCAAGACAGTCTAGTTCAGCTATCTGTCATGTGTAGAAAAGGTGTAAGATTTATACATGTTGCTGAAGGCTACAGACTAGGGAAGTTAGGACATTATGTGACAAGAAGGTTTTAAAGTTTTTTAAAATTATTATTTTATTTATTTTTGGAGAGAGACACAGAGAGAGACAGACAGAGAGGGAGAGGGAGACAGACAGAGATGGGCGCGCCAGCAGTCTCTCAGCTGCTGTGAACGAAATCCAGATGCATGCGCCCCCTTGTGGGAAAGTGCGGCATAGCGCCCTTGCATCACTGCATCTGGCTAAACATAGGACCTGGAGATTGGAACCGCTGGAGATTGGAACCAGCATTCTTAGGCTTAGCAGGCAGGCGACTTAACCGCTAAGCCATCTCTCCAGCCCGACAAGAAGATTTTATTTTTATTTTATTTTATTTTAATTTTATTTTTTGATATTTTGAGGTAGGGTCTCACTCTGGCCCAGGCTGACCTGGAATTAACTATGTAGTCTCAGGGTGGCCTTGAACTCATGGCGATCCTCCTACCTCTGCCTCCCAAACGCTGGGATTAAAGGCGTGCGCCACCACGCCTGGCCTGACAAGAAGATTTTAAAAATAACAAAGCACATTACAATTGTCTATGATGTTGGTCACCATAAAAAATTCAAATGTATCAACATTTTGTATTGCCAAATACATTCTCGAATTTGGCAAAATGAAAAGCCAACAGATTTAAGCAAGGAGTGTGCAACTTTTTGGTATGGCTTGTGACACTGTCATCTACAAATATGTTGAGTCTTATTGATAGCTGTCCTGGGAGATGTCTGGTGTAAGGAGTACATATATTTAAAGACCAACTATGACAACAAAATAAAAGAATTGAGATGATAGAGTTCATAAAATGTTATCCAATGCACTGATCAAAGTTCTCCACAATTTCTTAAAGTATATGCTTAAAAATTGAATTTAGGTAGAGGCAAGAGTATTAGCATTCAAGACAAACCTTAGATATGTGAAATCCTGTCTCAGAAAGAAATCCATCTACAGACACTCATTTTGAAGATAGAGATTGTACCATTTGTGAGCCCATTACTTATAAAAATTAATTTGTAAAATTACTTTCATTCATTTGTGTGTATGTGCATGTTCACATGTGTGTGCATGCATTTGTGTGTGAGTGCAGGCACTTGCACATGGCATTCAGAGGACAACTTTCAGGCAGGTTCCATCCACCTAATATGAGGCAGGATTTCTCCCCCTGGATTCTCTACTGCTTTTTTGGGGGGCTCACCTTGAACTTCCAGAAAATTCTCCTATCTCGTCATCAACATCTGTGTGCTGGGATTGCAGAAGCCCTCCACAGCGTCCAGTTTTTTACACAAGGCCTGGGGACTGAACTCAGATACCCCATCTTGGGCAGCAAGAGCTTTATCCTCTGAGGCATCTCCCCAGCCCCTGTTGTTGGTTCCTGAGACAAGGTGCCACACACTGGAGCCCACACTGACCTTGAACTCAAGACCTTCTTGCCTCTGCCTCCTAAGTGCTGGGATTAAGGTTGTGCTCCACCAGACCTAGCTTCTAGTGTATTTTTCCATGAAGCTCCAATATTAGTGAGCTTGTAAGCTTCAGACTCATATATCTAGTTGATATATGTGTTACACAAGTTCTTCAAACTCAACAAATATTTCCAAAAGGGATATAGAATGGGAAATGGTGTCAGGAAGAAATAACAGAATCATATCCATCTCTGACCAAAAAGAACTTCTATCCCGCCCAAGGTATAAAATTGGGATTTGTCATAAGTTTCTTCTTGTCCTTACACCACTGCTTATAAAGTCTGAAGTTCCGTGACACCCATCTCCTTCCTAGCCTAGTTTGCAGTTCTCATTCCTGTAGTACATTCCTGACCCAAAGATCGCAAGTGGGCAGGCCACAGGCTGCGTCAGGCCTGCATACATTTAATTTGCCTTATTTAGTGTCTCAAGCTTTTAAAAATTTATCTTCCCAAGATAGAATTTGTAAAAATGGCCTCTCTTGCAAACCAGAAGGTATGGTGCCTCTGCCTTCTGTCTCTGTGGCCATGGAAACTTTAAGTCCACCTCATTTTCTTGGAGCAAATCCTGCCGCTGCTTCTGGCTTATTCGCCATTTATGTCACCTGGAAGAACCAAGCATGAGCTAGGTGACCTCCATCCCTAACTAGTTTCCCTGGCTCTGAATTTGCCACCCTCTGTCCTGCTGAGTCCATTGATCTGTGATCATGAACTTGGTGCTATGCATGAATTCCCTCCATGGTTAATCACTAGTTTCTGGATAAGTTCTGATTCATTTGTGTGGCATTCCAGATCTTTCCTGGTGGGGTTCCCACACCTCCTCCCACCCTATGTTTCTCCAATTATACAGAAGTGATTATAAGATTGGTTTGACAACTCACATTCTTTTCTGGTTCCATAGCTTTCCTCATGGGATCCTTTCTACAAGAAAAGCTCTACCATTCCGGTGCACTCCAACTGCCTAACACTAGGCTTCCCTTACAGCTAATGGGGCCATGCTTGGTGTAGGACTGAAATCCACCTAGTTTGGGTGCTGCGCCCATGGCTGCCGTCACACTGCATTTCCTCTGACCAGGCAACTGGCCACTGGCCACTCCCAAATCGAGCCTCATCCCTGGCCTCTTCTCACAAACTGTGACCTCCTACTGACTGGACCAGTGTCATGGGCTTCCATGCAAAGCGTGACTTCAAGTATTTGGTAAATAACTGGCGGGTGTGTTTGCTTAATGAATCAAGTATATAGAATCACCATATAACCTCTATCATCTGTATGACTGGAAAGTAATCTACAGTTCTGCCCCCACATTCATGCCTTCACTTGCTACTGTTTCATATATGCATCCTAAAATTTTTAAATGGGCATTTCCAGAAATATGCAATTCATCAATTTTAAATAAGTATTCTTTTGGCATATTGTTGTTATAACTGTTGACTCTTATTTCTGTGGTTGATAATCTCAAAATTACCTTCATATATATATATATATATATATATATATATATATATATATATATATATATGAGAAGACATAGGATGTATGGATTTTGGTACTATCCATGGTATTGGGTGTCTACTAGTTTTCTTGGAATATATCTTCTATGGATAAAGGATACTGTTCTCAAAGGAAAGCAAAATGTGACTTTAAATACTGTAAATGGTTTCAATTAAACACTATAGGATAACTAAGGCCCCCGGTGAGCTAGAATAAAACAAGTTTGTTACCCAAGTCATGTTTTCTGGCTCTTTGTATAGGATCATGCCTACAGACAGAAAGACAACCCGTTTCCTAAAATGATTTGGAAACCTGTCATTTTCTGTAAATAAATAATGCTTCTGTTTGAGGACTACATGAGTGCCATAACACGTCTCTATAAATCACTATGCTCAAAACTCGGTGCAGTGAGGAACCACCCTTAAACATTGCTTCTGTGTCCTGGGGAGGAAAGTCATTAACACTGCTCCTCAAAACATTACTCTGGACCCTCGCAACTACGACTTGGACTAACCTCCCATTTAGTTTCTAGCATTTTGCATTTAAGTAACATAGCTTCCCACTTTTTATATGACACTCAGCTGGGAGCAAGAGGTGTTGTGACCCTGTGGAGCCTCTGACCCGGAGGCCAATGAAATGAGAATACTCCTCTCAATTCTTCCAGGGGTCCACACCATAGCTTGTATCTAGGGGAGGGCGAAGCCTGCGGCAAACTCCAGGGACACCTCCTTGTTTCTCCTGTTTCACGGCTGGTAGAGGGAACACACTGACTGTGAGGGGGAGTCAGTCTGTTATGCAACGGGGACCTACTTTCAGGAGCAGCATGTAAGAACACTGTCAACAGCTGTGCGTATATAAAGCTGTTATATATTTGGCTGTTCCTCGAAACTGCTGCGTACTTTCCGTACAGTTTCGGAGTCTGAATAGTTGAGGGAACACTCTAGAACCTCTTACCTGTCAAGAGCCAATATTGTAACCCAGGGCATTCAGGGTCATGTTTTCATGGTTTTGCATTGTGTCCTGACTTAAATTCATGTACAGGATGAACACGTGACTGTCACGACAGGACCCAGCTGTTTGAGCAACACCCAGAATAGGCTGGATTTCATAGCTCCTCCAAGTAAAGCTGACTCAGCCCAGGTTAAGACATTTCCACTAACTTTCAGCCTCCGGGATGCTTGCCTGTCAGGATGACCACTTAACAATGTGATTTAATTGATGTTTCCCTGTTACTAGGTAGAGCTGTCAAAACAGATCCACGTGAAGTCTAACCTGAGTCCAGTTGAAAGATGTGATTAAGCATTATGATTAAGACAAATTAATAATCTAAATGTATGTATGGGTTTGTCATGTACTGGATATATTTATGTGTACACTGAAAGACACTGTACAAGTAGCATGAAAACTTGCACTTTTAGAAAAGGTGTAATCTTTTCACAGTGTAGTCTCAAAGTCAATTATTTCTATTTGAAACATTTAAGAATATCAGCATATATATATATAAAATAATCAGCTGACTATAGTCAATTCCTATTAGTTTAATAACATCTGTGACCACAGGAAGGAACATCTCATCCAAAGGATGAGTAATGCATATTTTTATATGAGAATTTAGAGAACAGTCGCTTCAATCTCCCAGGGTACCCTGAACTTCTCCTTTTTCTTTGTTATTTTAGTTTCTTTTTATCACTTTTGTCATGTTTTATTCCCTATTGACCTTTGTGTCTGGAGTGTAGGATCTTCTGTGGGTGAAGCTGCTGCCATCTCTAGTGCCAAGTAGATGCTCAGACTGAATGTGATGATGGAATGAGGTAATGATCTCTCCATTGTCATATTGATCTCCACCAACAGACTTATATTATTGAAAATTTTATTCAAGTTTATATCTACTTTTTTTTTTTTTTTTTGGTTTTTCAAGGTAGGGTCTGACTCTCGCCCAGGCTGACCTGGAATTCACTATGTAGTCTCAGGGTGGCCTTGAACTCACAGTGATCCTCCTACCTCTGCCTCCCTGGGATTAAAGGCGTGCGCCACCACTCCCGGCTTTATATCTACTTTTTATTGAGAACCATGTTGTCTTTATCACAGAAGTCTTATTTAGAATGCTTTCCACTCAAAATACATGTAATGTAATAATTTTATAGTGCAGTTTATAAATCACTTCTTCCATTTAGTGTATTTCCCATGACAATACACCTCAAATTTTTTGAGCACTTACACAATTCCATAGCAACAAAATTAAAATGTGTTAAGATTGTTTGGGCTAAAAAGACATAATACCACTTAACATATATTAAAGGTTTTGGTTATTTTAAAACCAGCTTTTGTTTTTATTGAAACTGTCTTATTAAGTGTTTTGATATATAATTTAGTCTAATCTGTATTTAATATCATGTATGTTAAAATGCGTCCCACAATGAAGTACTATCTTTACACTCTAATAACTGAAATTGTGGGGCTAGGGAGATGGCTCGCTGGATAAAACACTTGCTCTGCTAGTGTGACATCCAGAGGTAGGATTCCCTGCCCCATGTAAATTACAAGTGGGTGTGGCAGTCCATCTGTAATTCCAGCAACTGTTAGGTAGAGAGGAAGGATCCTCAATTGAGGCATGCTGCCTAGCTAGACTAGTTGAATCAGTGAGCTCCGGGTTCAACTGATATACCCTGCCTCGGTAAATGAAGTGGAGAATGGCTGAGGATGCTACCCAACATCAACCCTGGTCCTCCACATGCATGCCCACACTCATGCAAGCATGCACACACAGGCACGAACACCACACACACATATATATATACATGCAAGAAACAGAAAATGAAACTATCATGAGCTGAAGTTTGTCGTGCTGAAAACATGAGCTAGTGTCAACACTGCCCAGTGCACGTGAACAGTGCCACACGTTCATGTTACTTCTCAAAAGTGACAAAAGCCTGTCGTGTTCTGTTTGGACGCAGTACCCCACTACATGTGATTACTGCAAACTAAAACCGTAAGGCCTTAAAAGAGACCTTCTTTGGGCTCTGGTTCCCATCAAGTAATTTTTTTGTCATCTCATCATCAGTACGTCAGGAGAGAGGATGACATCCGAGCCTCTGGCCTCACATGGCAATCCTGACTTGTACAACTATAGCACCAAATGGCGGGTCCCTGGTCCCAAAGGCAATGACACCTACGATTCACACCCATATACCCAAGAATGGGGTACCGCATCCAGCCAGAGCTTACAGGGAGAGGAAGGCCAAGTGGGAGGTACCTGGTTGACAGAAGCCTCTGTATTAGCCACAGGTGAAGGGGAGCGACAGGCAGGTGGAGAGGAAATCTCACTGTTGGTTCCCTCCTCCCCAGATTCTTCAGTGACAGGTGACAGCAAAGTGTGACAGCGACCTGCAGTCATCTGCCACGTAAAATGTAGCCCAGAGGACATGAAAATCAGTTAGCTATGTTAACACCATACCTGGACGGACACAGGTCAAAACAGATCATGATCTAACCAAGGCTGAAATGACTGAGACTCTAATTTACATATTAATTCTGTGTTAGTATTTGAAAAGTTTGTGTTCAACTGAAATGGTGCTAAAAGAAGCAGAGGTGGGTGGGTGCCTAACACATTGGAGCGTTTTACTGCACTGATTAAAAAGTTCTTCAAATATTTTTATTGACTGTGTTTGTGCCTTTATATGTAACTAGAAAAAAAATTATATGCACCATAGAAACAAAGAAAGGGTCTATGAAATAAAAGTCTTTTGTGGCCACTCAAATTCCAAATATCCTAAGGAGATAAATGTATATAAAGTCACATATTGTCACATGGGTCTAAGCAGGGTTATACATTGCTGGAGGCACAGCCTATATGAGAAAAAGTACACAGCAGCAGGTGACGCTGTGGTTAGCAAAACACTCAATGCATTTTAGATATAAAATGTACAAAGAAACAATGATAATAAAAATGAAATGATAAAACAGACATCAGTCCAAAACTAAACTTTCAATTTTGCACTCGGTAATTTTTCTTAGAATCATTTTTCTTCTATATTTTCCTAATCATTTGCACATGCAAGTATATAGCCAGCCATATAGCTTGGAAACACAATTAAATATAAGCATGATGATTCTCCCATTCTCCAGAAAACTAGACCAGGGTGCAAAGGATTTTTTTTTTTAATTTAAATTTTTAAATGGAGCTCAGAGCCTGACTGTATTATTGGAACATTGCCAATGAACGAATCGCAGATCTTAGGCAGGGGAATGCCAAGTCTCAAGCAAACAGTTTGAGCTGTCACTGTTTACGGTATCAAAGATTGGCTCCGGGCCCAGTGAGTTAAAAAGAAACTGCGCCTTAATTCGAATCTGCAAGGTCTTACTAAGGCGCCCGGGCCACCAGCCAGGCTCCAGTGCAGAGGGCAAAGCCTGGGACCCATGGACTTGTTCTTACCATGACCACAGAGGGGTGGGCCGATGGCACTGGGAGGAGCTCCCTGTCCAGGTCCATGGTCCCTTCCGACAGCCCCTCGACCTCGGTCACCGTCAGCAGCATGGTGGCGTGCTTGGCCTTCATCGTCAGCATCTTGCACTTGGAATTCAGCGAGGCGATCTGCTCCTGGTAGCCCTTGATTTTCTGCGCCAGCTCCTGAGGAAACATGTTCAGCCCAGTGAGTGTCGGCTCCTCCCCGGCATCAAAAGGAAAACAGTGCTGGCGCTCATCTTCCTGCAGCGCCGCCAGCCAATGAGAGGCGGCGTCGGCGGCTCACTGGGGCAGGATGTGCACCACAGCAGCCCAGGGCCGCGGCACCTCCGGCCCAGCCAGACCCACAGCTACATCATACCCAGGCGGGAAGCCACACAGCCCAAGTGGGGAAGGTGACTGGGGCTTCTAAGCGGGACATAAGCTCCCCGTGTAATCATGAACTTCCAGCATCAAGACCTGACAACTTCCTTTAAAATACCTGAAATTTACCAGATGGTTCACGCCATGGAAATTAGGTCATGTGATGACGAAAATTACCAAAAAAAAAAAAAAAAAAAGCAGTGTTCAGCTCTTAGCATATACTGAGCATGTCCAAGAGATGAAAATGACAGTCAGTATAGATAGGGTTACAAGATAAAATGCCCCGTTGGTTTCTGTCACCACAGGAAGGCTTTTTTTTTTTTTTTTTTTTTTTTGGCGGGGTCTGTCTGGGATAGTTAGATAGTATAAATTACATGCCAATTTTTATGCAGACCAACTCCCTAAATAAAGTGGTGTGCGTTCATCAAATTTTTCTCATGAACTCCATTATGTGCTGAGCTTCCGAGAGCTTTTAAAATGCTCCACAAATGTAATGTCTTCTGATTTTATTTGCTCTTGAGAAAAATAGACCGTGGAACACAGAGGGTTTAGCGCTTTTTGGAAGCATATTCCTAGACAGTGCACACCTCTTAAAAAGCACTTGAGATCAACTTTAGGAGCATGATACTGACATTACAGTCATACTTTCTTGTTTGAATACAAAATATTAAAAATGTGAAGTATAAAAAGTAATGTTTTTGCATCCTTATAAAATTGAAAAACTATAGAAATATATATGTGTGTGTGTGTGTGTGTGTGTGTGTGTGTGTGTGTGTGTGTGTATGTATTAAAACGTTAGTCATAAAAATCAAGCATCTTATTCTTATCCTTTTTCTTTTGACTCCTCACGAGAAGTTCTCATTTGGTGTTCTGCACAGAACACGTTCTGTGACTATGGACTAAGCTCCCACAAAAAGCCCCACCCATGTTAAAGATGCCACCAGGCTGACTGACTGATTAGAACTTCATGGAATGTTGCAGATCCAGAGCCAAAATCATCACAGGCTGTCTCTAGTTCTGCCCATCTCTGTGTCTGGCCTCACAGCCTGGGACTCCTACCTAAAACCTTCCAGGATGCATTAACTGGACAGATCCCTGGCTTCTACCAACTTCAAAGCCAAGAACATCTTCAGATGACATCTGAAACTTGTAACAAACATGTCCTTGCTTTGCCTCAACCACCGTCTCTTCCCATTAATGTACTTCAAAACATATATTGATTTGTAACTTTTTTTTTGGTTTTTCGAAGTAGGGTCTTGCTCTAGTCCAGGCTGACCTGGAATTCATATGTAGTCTCAGGGTGGCCTCATACTCACAGCAATTCTCCTACCTCTGCCTCCCAAGTGCTAGGATTAAAGGCGTGCACCACCACGCCCGGCTGACTTGTAACTTTCTTTTGTTTGTAACAATGAAAACTGCTTCCACGCTAGGAAATGTAATTCAGGGCACCTGAATACATATTCTGAGGCCACTGTCACTTACATTTGGCTCAAGAATAAGCTCTTACTCCCTTCAAAGTGGGAACTATGTTTTCTGTTAACACGACAAAGACATTAAACCCTTCTCTCTCTATGATTACAGTGTGACATCTTGCAATGTAGCCTAATCTGTCACTAAACACACAGTAATCTTCCTGCCTCAGCACCCTGAGAGCTATTATAGGCATGTACTTGTACACGTCAGTTTAAGTGATAATGAGCATATACATTCATGCACACACACATATACATGTACAAATGTGCACACCACATATGTACTATTTTCGTATTATTGCTTTGTTCTTGCCCCTCTTCAACCAAAACCAAGTAGAATGGGAGGCAGTCTTGCATAATCCAGCCGACAGTGCTATTTTGGTCTAGATGTGAACAGGAATTTTAATTTTTTTAATTGCTTTTCTTATATTAGAGAGAGTGAGTGTGAGAGAGAAACAGAGAGACCAAGAGAGAATTGGAACGCCAGGGCCTCAGCCACTACAATCGAAGTCCAGATACTTGCACCACCAAGTGGGCATGTGCGATCTTGCACTTTGTGTGTCTGGCTTATATGGGATCTGGAGAGTCAAACATGGGTCCTTAGGCTTTGAAGGCAAGTGTCTTAACTGCTAAGTCATCTCTCCAGTCTGAGAACAGGAATTTTTAAATCAAGGATTCAACAAGTAGAACTCCTTGCTTCTTTACACCTGAGGCTGCAAATAATTAAACCTAATGGGTCTTTAAAAATTGCTCCTTTTGGGCTGGAGAGATGTCTTAGTGGTTAAGGCGCCTTCCTGCTAAGCCTAAGAACGCCAGTTCCAATCTCCAGGTCCCACGTTTAGCCAGATGCAAAGGGACGCAAGGGCGCAATGGCGCACTTGCCCACAAGGGGGCGCACGCATCTGGGTTTCGTTCACAGCAGCTGAGAGACTGCTGGCGCGCCCATCTCTATCTGTCTCCCTCTCCCTCTCTGTCTGTTTCTCTGTGTCTCTCTCCAAAAATAAATAAAATAATTTAAAAAATTTTTAAAAATTGCTCCTTTTTACATGGAGGCTGCTGGTTGGCACATGGGCACATGCTCAAGAAATGATGTTCATTATAATTAGTTACCATGTGATATACAGGTTATCTACCAGCTTACAAGACTCTGGATTCAGGGAGTTGAAATGGCTTAGTGACTTGTCCCATAAAAGAAACAGTGAAGAAGCCAGAGTTAGTGCCTTGGCCCATAAGAGTAAGTGAGGAAGGTAGGAAAGTCCACAGGCTTAGCCTTGCCCACCTCTAACCAGATGGCTGATCACAGGCCCCTGCTGCAGTGTCCTGCACTGCTCTAGCCACCACTTTAAGTGTCTTTGGTTTGCCTGGTTTATGAGAGTTTTCATCTCAAAGTTAACCCTCACGATTCCAGAACTTTCTTCTGTAAAACTTGTTTTCATCTCATGACTTTTGTGCCAACCTGTTTTATATATGTTTTGCATATATGCATGTGTGTTCATATGTGTGTGAGTAGATGTGTATGTGTATGTGTTTGGGTGTGCATGGTCATGGGTGCATGTGGAGGCCAGAGGACAACCTTGGTGTCATCCTGAGGAACATCATCTACCTGTTTTTTTATTTTTATTTTTTTATTTTAATTTTTTTGAGAGAGACAGAGAGAAAGAGAGAGAGAGAGAAAGAGTGAATGGGCGTGCCAGTGGCCTCTCAGCTGCTATGAATGAATTCCAGACATGTGCACCCCCTTGTGGGCAAGTGCGGCATTGCACCCCTGCGTCATTTTTTTTTTTTTTTTGCCTCTGGCTAAACATGGGACCTGGAGAATCGAACAGGCATTCCTAGGCTTCACAGGAAGATGCCTTAACTGCTAAGCCATCTCTCCATCCCTAGCTACCTGTTTTTGAGACAGGGTCTCTCACTGGCCTGGAGGTGACAATATTTGCTTGGGCTAGACTAGTTAGCCAGCAAGCTCTGAGGATCCTCCTGTCACCACCTCCCCACACTGGAAATGGTGCCTGCAACCATGCCCAATATTTTTACATAATTATGGGCCATCAAATTTAGTTCTTCATCCTTATGAGGCAAGCATTTATCCACTGAACTATTTCCCCAGCCCTGAACTAAGTATTTGTAAAAATGATTATTATGCCAGCTGTGCACACCTTTAATCCCAGCACTCTGGGAGGACAGAGGCAGGGGGATCACTATGAGTTCGAGGCCACCCTCACATTACATAGTGAATTCCAGGTGAGTCTGGGCTAGAGTGAGACCCTACCTCGAAAAACAAAAAACAAACAAAGAAATGACTTTTTATAACAGTGGTGATTTGGGGGACAGTGGGCTCACCAAGGTAAATAGCTTCCTGTATCCAGGAGTGGTACTTCTATGCCAGAGGGAAAGAAAGAAGTTTGAATATTCTTTTCTATGACTTAAAAGTAACAGGATTTTTTTTTCAGATTAAATGCAATTTGTGAAAAAAAAAATCAAAAGATATTATGAGTATGCCCCAGAACTCATTCACACCAAAACCGTATTCAGCTAAAAACTGAAATTCAACTGACAGACAGAACATACAGGAAATTACCCACATCCTGATTTTTATGTTATTACCCATCAGGCATTCTTACTAGGCACTTCCCTTCCTGTGTTTGTTTTATCTGTACAGTGAACCTTGGAACAGGATGACATCATTACTTGCCTGCAATGTGTTCCAAGTCATGTGATGAAACAAGCAAATGTCTACGTGGAGACTCAGAAGTGTGAGAAGAAAACATGAGGCGATGAGCAGAAAACTGACCTGGGAGCCAGGAAGGTTCTGCAGAGCGCTGGCTCTGTGACCTTGGGAAAGTCATTTTTTTTTCCTAGACCAGCTTCTCCTTTGCACAGTGATGCAGCCCAAACAGCTTCTGGTACGGTGCAAAAGCATGGAATTTGAGGCTAACAATGCTGGATTCAACCAGTTAATTGATTTTCTAACAATATTTTATATATTTATTTATTTGCAAGCAGAGAGACAGAGAAATAGAGAAAGAGAGAGAGAGAGAGAGAGAGAGAGAGGTAATGGGCATGCCCAGGCCTCTAGCCACTGCAAACTCCATTTGCATGGGCCACTTTTTGAATCTGGCTTTATGTGGGCACTGGGGAACCAAACCTGGGTCATTAGATTTTGCAGGCAAGTGCCTTCACAGCTGAGCCATCTCTTCAGCCCCTAGTTACTAGATTTAGGAGCTCAGGAAGTCACTGTGTTAAAAAATAGTTTTCTTAATGATAAAAAGGAGATTGTAGGCTGGACATGGTGGCATTGATACCATAATTTTAGTGCTTGGAAGGCTCAGGCAGGAGTATCTGAAGTTTGAGGCTAGTTTGAGCTATACAGACCCTATCTGAAGAAAAAAAAAAAAAAAAAGATTACATAACAACTATTCTTCACAGGATTAATATAAAAGAGGGGTTATTTAAAAAACAAAAAATAAAACCTTGCAAAGGGGAAAGTGTGGGGGGGATTACCATGGTTTATTATCTGTAATTATGGAAGTTGTCAATAAAAAAATAAGAAAATATTTAGATCATAATAGAAGAATTGTGGAAATTTGTGGAAATAAAATTTTCATCTTTTGAAATAGTAAAAATATTTTATGGCAAATATGTAACATGTAGTCTAACCCAATTTATACACTGTAAAGAGAGGGTTTTCAAAAGCTAGTATACATTATTAACAATCCATAGGAGAAATAGTTAACAGATACCAATAGTTGTAGAACCAAGTATAAATGGGATATTTATTTATTTTGGAAAATATACGTAAATGGAAGTCATTGGTGTGTTGGGTCAAGAATTATATCAGGGTGGTGAGATCTTCTATGCTTAAAGGGAAATTTTCAGTCTTCAGGGAACTTTATTATAATATTTGGTTCAAAAATATGTTCTCATGACAAAGCTAAAACAGAGCAGATGGCAGGATGAGCCAAATGTCTATCCTTGGCACAAAGAAGTAAGACACTTCCCTCCAAGTCACCTACTAAACTTCATGGTGCTAAGAACCCGCCCCCAGGGAAAGAATACACTGGATCAAGTAGGGGTTGGCAGGCAAGGAAGGGGACTCACAGCTGAGTGTCACTCCAGGACTCTTCCCTCTGAGCTCAAGTATGTTCAAGGAATGCCCGAGGTCAAGGTCACCATGTTGTCAAGGAGCCAAGAAGGAGGCACATTTAAAGATGGGCAGAGATATTGACAATTTTCATTTAACAATTAGCAAAACAAATTCTGTAGGCCATTCTTGATCTTAGAGAAAGAATTGAAGTTGCTGATAGATGAAAGGGGGAGTGATTTCCATTTTTAATGTGAAATGCTCTTTTCAAAAATATTTTTTTATTTATTTTATAGAGAGAAAGAGGTAGAGAGAGAGAGAATGAGTGTGCCAAGGTCTCTAGCCACTGCAAATGAACTCAAGATGCATGTGCCACCTTGTGCATCTGGCTTACGTGGACACTGTGGAATGGAACCTGGGTCTTTTGGCTTCACAGGCAAGCACCTTAACTGCTAAGCCATCTCTCCAGCCCATGAAATTCTTTTTTGTTTTCAAGAAGTAAAGCAGTTCTTCGTAGATTTGAGTGTCGCTGTTTCTTGTAAGCATTTTTTTTACAAAAATTTCATTTATTTATTTATTTGTGTATGTGTGTGTGCATGTGTGTGTGTGTATGTGTGTGTGCGTGCACATGGGTGTGCCAGGACCTCTTGCTGCTGGGAATGAGTGCCAGAAGCTCGTGCCATTTCTTACAACTAGCTTCAGTGGGTGGCGTGAGAACTGAAGCTGGGCCAGCAGGCTTTGTAAGCAAGCACCTTTAACCACTGAGCAATCTTGCCAGCCATCTTTATTGTAACCTTTACAATCAGGAATTGCATGGCACTTGTGGACTAACTGCTAATAGCATTAACTGTTTTGGGGGGTAGGAGAGAATCAGTCTCTCCTGGCCGAGATGTGTCTTGAACGGCTCATGAAGAAGAGGCTGTGGAATGTTTGGGAAGACTCATATAACTGCATTAGCAAAGGCCATCTTCAAAATGCAGGGTGGGAGAGATGACTTAGTAGTTAAGGCGTTTGCCTGCAAAGCCAAAGGACTGAGGTTCGATTCCCCAGGACCCACGTAAGTCAGATGCACAAGGTGGCCCATGTGTCTGGAGTTCGTTAGCAATGGCTAGAACCACCCCCCGATTCCCTCTCTCTCTCTCCTTCTTTCTCTCTTGCTCATAAATAAATAAATATAAATAAAATAAAATATTTTTTAAATGCAAAGAATGCCAAAGGACTTCCCAGGATACAAGGACAAAATATATATATATATATTTGTCTTCCAGCCCCTCAGCCAGCCACCCATGGTCATTCTGACCAGCCTCTTGTCTCACCTCATGCCGAGAAATCTGTGCCTGCAGCTCCTGGATGTTACTGGTGGCCACGGGCTTGTCCTCAATCTCCCTGTGAGCGCCTTCTATCAGCTGCTGTAGCTCCTTCATCTCTTGCTCACAGAGTTCATACTGCACCACAGCCTCCTTTGAAAAGAAAAACAACAACAAAAAGATATGATTTGTTTGCTGTGTTCATAACAAGGTCAGTGCTTGTTCCACTCCACGTGTCATCTTCCTTTAGGAAATCGAGAAGCCATGGGCAAAATCCGTAGATGGTTCAAAGTCTGGAACTTTCATGTAGGTATATATCATGATTGAGCTATGGACATACCATCACAGATAGGGGAGGGCCTCGCAAGACCTTACTTCTGCCAGAGTAGCTATAGGCAGGTAATGGTTGCTGGGAGAAGACAAGTCATGTTCTTAGTTGGTGTAACCACTGCTAAGTTGCCCATTTTCCAGCAAACAGCCTCCTCCTCATGGTCATGCAGGCAACCCTAGTTTAAGTCAGTGGATCACAAAACAAAACAACAAAACAAAGGACCTGAAAATAGGAAAGGGATTTGTTGGGAAGAATGGCTTATTTAGTGGGAGGGGAGAGGGATAAGTGAGGGTAATATTGGGGTGAACATGATGAAAACACATTATCTCCATATATGCAATTTTCAAAAGATAAAAGTAGCATTTTCGAGCTGGAGAATGGCTTAGTGGTTAAGGCATTTGCCTGCAAAGCCTAAGGACCCAGGTTCAATTCCCCAGAACTCATTTAAGCCACATGCACAATGTGGTGCATGCGTCTGGAGTTCTGTTTGCAGTGGCTAGAGGCCCCAGCGTGCCCATTCTCTCTCTCTCTTTCTCTCTCTCTCTCTCTGCCTCTTTCTTTTGCAAATAAATAAAATATTTTTAAAAATTTAAAATAAAGTAACATTTTAAAACAGAAGGAAAGCTTTATTTTCAAACATTCTAATAAAATTGCTGATGGTATCTAAGCTGGTGCCCCTCTTCTCCCTGCTCATATTTTCCTGAAGATGAAAGGTAATGGTCAGAGAGCAGAAGAAATATGAACACAGGCTAGATTTGTTCTTTCATATTAATAACAAACAAACCCCGAATGAGGCAGGCATTGTAGCACGTGCCTTTAATCCCAGCACTTGCAAGCCTGAGGTAGAAGGATTGCTATGAGTTCAAGGCTAGCCTGAACTACAGTGAATTCTAAGTCAGTCTGGGCTAGAATGAGACCTTTCCTTGGAAAATAAAATAAAATAAATTAAAACATTAAAAAATTAAAATGCTGAATAAAATGTTTGATACACAAACAAGAATGGAAATAGGGGATACAATGCAGTTTATGCATGACTTGCAGCCTCTGGAATTTAATGTCTAGCACACTACATGGTCACATAAAGAGTAAGGAGAGTTGATCAGTTACACTCTTATGATTTTAATGTGGTAGATTTCATGAAAAAGGAGGTCACTATTATTTGAAAGGAGTTATAGAATAAATACAGTGTGATTTCTTTATGGACATAGTTTCTCTCTTATTAGATAAAGAGACCAAGAACTATGTTTTGGCATATGTCTCTCAGGCCAGAAAATATCTTTAATGAATCAGCAAATTGAATGAAATATAAACTAGTTCTATCATATAGAACAGTATGCCAATATCCTTAAACTCTAGATTCTTTTCAGGCAAATAAAAGACAGAGAAATATAGGCTTGAATACAAAATTATCCTATACAAGTCATATATATATATATATATATATATATATATATATATATATATATATATATATCACCAAAAGATAGTTTTCATTAACGGATATTTTTGTAGAGTGCTTTCCCCAGGCTTTTGTGGGTGATGCGAATGACAGCATTTTAATCTCTTGATTTATATAAGCACAACAGTCTGTCAGATTTAGCACACTGGTGTGTTTTGATGGCTGAGCCCACACAATGCTAAGAAAAGCAGCCGGTGAGTCATCAGCACTGGCTCCCTGGCATGGGCTCTGCTGGCAGAGCTGGTTGTACAGCTGCACCTGCCTGCATGATGTTGCATTGCTGGATGGCTGTGTGTTGCAGCCGGCTGGCTTCCTCCTGTAGCCGCAGGGCTGCATGGCACAGAGGCAGGCTGGCGACCACGTCCTCGGGGATCCGGAGAGCGCTCTGGCAGACCTGCACAGCTTGCACCTTTGGCTTCAGGGACTCCATCTCAGACAGCAAGTGCTGAAAGGACGATGTCACAGTTCAAGACTTTCATACTTCCACATGTATTACATAAGAAAGTGACACTAGGGCTGGAGGGATTGCTTAGTGGTTAAGGCGTTTGCCTGCAAAGCCAAAAGACCCAGATTCAATTCCCCAGGACCCACGTTAGCCAGATGCACAATGGGGCGCACGTGTCTGGAGTTCATTTGCAGTGGCTGCAGGCCCTGGCATGCCCATTCTCTCTCTCTCTCTCTCCCTCTCTTTGTCTGTCAAATAAATAAATAAATAAAAATAAAATATTTTTTAAAAAGAATGTGACACTAAATTATCCTAGCAAGTGGGTCCAGCCTCTTGCCATAGCAAACTTCTATTAGATAGAAAGTTCGCACCTGGGAACTATGCAGGTAAATTACAAAAGAAAAATCAAAACACACACACACACACACACACACACACACCTTATAATGTTTTAAGTAAGTTTACAAGTCTATGCCGGCCTGCTTTCATAGGTATCCATGGTCCATGGGTCACAAATCAGACACACCTGGAACATTTTGCAAGGAATGTATTTTATAAAGTATTCATCAGTAATAATACTATTACTGAATTGAGGGATGAAGAGATAGCTCAGCAATTAAAGACAATTGCTTGCAAAGCCTGATGGCCTGGGTTCGATTCCTCTGTACCCATGTAAAGCCAGGTACACAAAGAAGTGCATACATCTGGAGGTCCTTTGCAGTGGCAGGAGTTCCAGTGTACCTAGTCTCATTCATTCTCTTGTTTTCTCTCTCTCTCTATCTCTGCCCCCCTCTCTTCTTGCAAACCAATACTTAATAAGATATTTTTAGAAGATTATTATATCCTGTTTCTAAGATTCTGGTCCCATGCACACTAAATTGTTTTTGTTTACCTGTCGATGACACAGCTGCTCCTTGAGACTAAGGCGTCCAACTTCGGAGGAAGTCAGAGATGCCTGGGCTTGTTCCAAAGCAGCTTGTAAGTTTCTCAGCTCTGCTTCAAATTTTTTCATATCCTAGAGAGGAAAAGTCACTTTAATGCTAGTATGTTGAACGTGAGGTTCAAAATCATACATAGATGAAGCACAACACCATGGTGAAGGACACACACCATCACAGGTGAACATTCTCACACTCACTCTTCCTAGTGGCAATGCTATTTTTTAAAAATTTTTGTGTTCTTTTATTTTTAATTAATTAATTAATTAATTAATTATTAGTAGTAGTATTAGTATTATTTTACCTTTGCCGCATCTTGGAGACTCTGCAAACGAACTCGGACCATCTGCCGCAACCCTTCGGTCTCCCGTCCCAGTTCTGCCACTTGCCGGGACATTTTTTCTGTATGGTACACGCTAGTGAGACATTGTAGTTTCTCGGCCATGGCTTCTAGATCACTGTCAATTTCTTCAGCTTCTTCCAGCAGGGTCTAGAGTGAACAGACAATACTCATGAAATGGGTAGGTAGGAGAGGCGAACACGTAACAAGCTAGTGCGGCAGGAAGAACAGCTGACTCGGAACGGAGTAAGAAGGACCAGGCTGTAATTCGTGCCTCCCATGTGCATGCTGCAAGCTCCTGTGTCATGTTAACATGATCATCCCTGTGGACTCCTTAGGGGCTACATACCATTATTGCTTTATCATAGTATGATGGTTTGAATATAAAATGTCCCCCACAGCCTCTGGAGTTTGTGATTTCAGCCTTCTACATGGCCCGCAGCTCGGGAGCTTTTAAGAGGGGAAGCCTACAGGGCCCATGGCGAAAGAGGGGGTGGATAGAATGGAAGAGGCAAAGGAAGGGTATGACCTCTTACAATGCAACTGCCCAGACAGAAATTGGCCTTGATATCCATGACCTTGCAGTGCCTAGCAATACCTTCGCAAGACCCTCAAAATAGAAGAAAAAGATGATAACATCAAATTAAAAGAAAGACTAATGGAGAGAGGGAGGGGATATGATAGAGATTGGTGTTCTAAAGTGGAATGGGGGAGGGGAGGGAAATATATGTTTTTTGAATATAAGTATAGAAGGTGTCAATAAAACAATTAATAATTAAAAAAAACAGAGGGGGAGCCTTGCTGAAGGGGGTATGTCACCCTATGGACTGACTTGGGGTTGATTAATCTAGCCCTACTGGTCCTGAGAGCTCGCTCACACCAGCTGTTCTCGCTATGTTTTGTGAGCCAGCTTCCTCCACCAGGATGCAAATTCCCTCTGAAACTGTAAGCCTGGGATAAATCTTTTCCTCCCATAAGATGCTTCTGGTCTCGTGTTTTATCCTAGCAATGAGCAACCATCAAAACAAAACAAATCAGAGTACAGGTGCCTTCATCGCTTGCTGTGGCTCTCTGTCACTGGGCACGGGGCTATGGAATTCGTGTATTGCCAACCCCAGATTGCCTCCCTGTGAGAGTCAGAATTCCAGTTATGAAGATGTTCAGGCACATGGTCTGTCTTGATCATGTCTCTGGGCTTGCCTTAGCTCGTATTTAAATTAAACACACACTTCTTGAAATTCTTATTCTATAGCTGAGATTTAAGTGTTCTACAAATCAAAAATAAGGCAGGGGCATTAAAGGTAAATAAAACCTTTGAGAATCTGTGTTCAGATGAGGAGGGAGAAGTTACATGGAAGAGAAGTACAGCCCTTACCATTCAGCCTGCATCACCCGGGAGAATAACCGTACAAGCAAACAGTCAATGCATGCAAATGCACGCATGCAAGTAGCTGTGGCATGGAATGGAGGATGAAAGGGGAGACAAATACTCCAGGGTGATGGAGGAGAGACAGGCTACAATTTGCTGGAAGGTTGGGAGGAGGTCCATGGGAGAATGGATGTTAGTATGTTATAGATGGGAAAGACATTTCACAGGGAGAAAACAGCACATGCAGCGGGGGGGCGGGGGGATGTGAAGTTGGGGAGATGTCTGAGGAGTAAAACAAACATAGAATGGGATATTATCTTAGGGAACAGACTCTTTAAAGAAATGAAGTATTTTACTGGGCATGGTGGCGCATGCTTTTAATCCCAGCACTTGGGAGGCAGAGGTAGGAGGATTGCTGTGAGTTCGAGGCCACCCTGAGACTACATAGTGAATTCCAGGTCAGCCTGAGCTAGAGTGAGACCCTACCTTGAAAAACCAAAACAATAAAAAAAGAAAGAAGAAAAAATGAAGTATTTTTTTTCTTTTGCTCACAATGAATGTAATATATTTAAACTACAAAAAAAAAAAATAGAAATTATTGAAAATATAAGAAAAAACAAAATATATCCTGCTGGTACATTTTGACATATTTTAGTCAATTAAGGTCATTACACACTAACGGATTACCATGTTGATTTTGCACTGAAGTTAGAACACACAGATTTTCTTACTATGCACACTTCTGGATGAACATTGGCAGCTTTCATTCTTGAGGGAGACACATGAGGATCCCCCCAAACAGAATCTACAGGCTGAGTTTCCACCCCAGCATCTATGAAGATCTTTCTTTTCCCCCTTGGCCATGGTGCCAATCCACTCAGCTGCCCAATTTGTAAGCACCTGGCAATTAGCCTTGGTAGTCATCTCCAAAACAGGGACTTCTAGCTTTCCAGTTTCTATCGCTCTTGTGTTCTATCTTCAAAGACAGACCTCATCCTTCTCGGCTGGCATACAGAAAACCATGTCTTCACTGGGTTAGACAGCAATCTGCTTCCACAGGCCGCTGTGCTAACTTCTTGAATCTTCACCCCAAACTTCTCACTGGGAAGCAGAGTATTTGTCAAAGGCTCCCTCCAAGGTGATTTCTGGATGAAGTCCACTTTCCTAAAGGGTTTATCATCTGTGTTCTTATCTTTTGGCTCTTAATGCCTGTCTCTTTCTAGCTTTCCAGGGTTAACGGAATAGCATCCATCACTCAAGCTGCCAGGATTCCCACAATGCACTGTGTTTTGTCTGAAATACGAGTCACAAGTAGCCTCTGGTATTCAGGACTTGCCCGGTATCACCTTATCTTTCCGTCTTAGCCAGGAGTCCAGGTTGAGAATGCTCTGTGGTTCCTGCAGCACCCTGAATGCATCCTTTCTTCACTCCCATACTGTCAATGTAATTCTCTCCTATATTTCTGCCCTTCTTCTATCCTGTCATCTCCATGGGGACAGGGGTCAGGAGTATCCTTTCCATTCTAAATGCTTACCAAAATTTGTGGATCAGGCAAGTACTATACAATTGATTGTTAGATAAATACTAAGTGCAGGAAGCATTATTTAAAAAGCCTTCATTGGCCAGGTATGGTGGCACACGCCTTTAATCCCAGCACTTGGAAGACAGAGGTAGGAAGATCGCTGTGAGTTCCAGGCCTGCCTGAGACTACCTAGTGAATTCCAGGTCAGCCTGGGCCAGAGTGAGACCCTACCTCAAAAAAAAATTAATCATAATTTTACATTTAATTTTTTCTATTTTCCTGAAATTTGTATTTGCATAGTTTTAATGAGCACTGGTATGTTTTCATTATTTACGATCAATTTTAGCACAAGTCTTATCTGTTAGTATTTAAGTATATCACATAACAATGATCAGTTGTTCAAGAAACACATCTTGGGAGGAGTGTGCAATATTGACTAGAGGAGGATGATTATGGTATCCATACAAAGAAGGAAAACAGGATCAGGAAGGAAAGAAAATTATCTAGAATGCTGTCAAGTGGAATGGGAAAAGGGGGATGGATTGAAAACATAAGTGCATAGATAAGAAAACCTAGAATACCAGAGGATATGTATGTAACCTAAATAAAAGTGCATACTTTATTGTATGATAGCTAGCCTGTTACATTATCTGTATCTATATCTAATTCAACTCCAGTTACAAAAAGTTGAAATATTTTCTGAATAATACGACCAAAAGAAAAGGGCATATTTTTGTCACATAACTTCAGAGGAAATGGGGCAATGTGGCTATCATGTGATGTCACTTGTTGTCTGCCCAGCTGCCTCCCACCTCCTGAGGAGGCCACATGACTGAGCCTTGGCAATAGCTAGAGGAAGAAGAGGAGAGAGCTCCTTAGACAACCAGCAAGGGCGGGAGGTTTGCATAGATGAGAAAGTGATAGATGGATATTATCTGTATCCCTGCCTGCAGATTAAGAGGCAGCGGATCTTGCTGCAAGTCAGGCAGTCCCAAGGGGCAGTGTCTGGCGTTCTCTAGGTCTGTGTGGGGAGCCTCTCCACTGATTTCCCTTCACGGGGAAGAATGGCAAGCAGTTGCCTCAAAGAAACTGCCAACAACACCAGAAACCCTGAAGTACAGTACAGTGGATGGTTTCTTAGTCTCCAGGGAAAACAGAGGGAGTTCATTTACACATGATCTCTGGATCTCTTCCAGGTAGCTTCTTCCTGTCAAATCACAATACTTAGCTTTTCTAAATGGAAAAAAAAATCTGGTCCCTATAATAATTTTACATCCTGGCCCTCTAAGTTTTGTTTCAGTTTAGCCAGTTAAATCAAATAAATGGCTCTCTGTTATTCTTCGAACACTTTTCTTTTTCTAAAATTACCTGATGCAAGACGCACTGTTCCCGAAGTTGGCTTGCAGAATTCCACACGATATTTCCATGCACCAAGATTTTGGCTTTCTCCATCCACTTCGAAATTGACCCAAGCATTTCACTGTATTCTTCTAAATGGGATGTCGCCTAGAAGGATCAATAACTTTCTGATAATACGTGTACATTTTGTCTTCTCCATTAGACATCACACTTTCTTTGCAACTAGGAATAAATCTTTCTGATAATAATTATCAATTTGTGTGTGTGTGTGTGTGTGTGTGTGTGTATGCATGCGTGCATGCGTGTGAGCAGGCCATGGTCTCCAGACTCTGTAAATGCATGCTGGATGTTTGCAAACATTCTGTGTCTGGCTTTACTTGGGTACAGGGTTCAGGGGATTCGAATCTAAGCAGAAAGGCTTTGGCAAACAAGTGCCTTTAACCACTGAGCCATCTCTCTAACCCCAGAAGTCAATCTTCAATCTGTCTCTTTGGCTACAACTATCTAGGGTGTGGTTCTTGTATCTAGGAAATTGGAAGTTATCATGAAGTCATTTGCCTGCTGAAAATATGTTAAAGTTTATTCAGTAACTTCAGGGTAAAATCCATGTTCTTAACATGCCTGAATTATGTCTCTAGCTAATTCTCCATTCTCATTTTACCCTTCCTTCTATCTACTTCCCTTCTGCCCTTTCAACATCACACTGGACAATCCCCTTCCATCCAGTTCCTTCCCACATCCCACTGGATAAAGGAGGTAGCAGGCTAGGATCACAGAGTGCCAGCTTTCAACTCTGTAATTTACTCAACAGCAACTCCCAAGCTGTGTGTGTGGGGGGGTGCATGCCTGTAATCCTAGCTCTCCCATGTTGAAGGCAGCAGAATCAGGAGTGCAAGGCCACTCTAGGCTACAATAGCAAATCTGAGGCCAGCCTAGGCTACATGAGACCCTATTTCAAAAACAGAAAATTAGAAACAAACAAAACCCAACTTTTCATTTTAACTTGATTCTGATTATAGAAATAATACTTAGTAGATCTGTAACTAATCTAGAATTACATAATCAAGAATTATCAGGGGGCTGGAGAGATGGCTTAGTGGTGCCTGCCTGCCAAGCCTAAGAACGCTTGTTTGAATCTCCAGGTCCCACGTTTAGCCAGGCGCAAAAGTGATGCAAGGGCGCAATGCTTCACATGCACACAAGGGGGAGCACGTGTCTGGAGTTTGTTCACAGCAGCTGAGGCCCTGGCGTGCCCATTCTCTCTGCCTCTTCTGCTCACTATCTCTATCAAATAAACAAAAAGTAATTATCAGGGATATATATATATATATATATATGTAAGTACACACACACACACACACACACACAAACAACTTTAGTCTACTTGAATTTGTCCTAAACTAATTTTAAACAGCTCATTAGTTCATGGTTATTCATTTACAATTATTTCCCCGTGTTATGAAAAAAATCCATCCCAAAGTTCATGTATATGAACCTTTGCCAGTGAATTTATAATATAGTCTGGTGTAAAACACAGACTCTCTCTCTCTCTCTCTCTCTCTTTCTCCATATATAAATATATATATATATATATATATATATATATATATATATATATATATATATATATATATATATATCTTAAAACAATGCAGAAAATAAACTACATCTAAACTATTTGCATCATCATAAATATCATCTTTTAATTTATTTTTCAAAGAAGAAAGATAGCTGCTTAAAATTTCTGCCATAACACCCATCGCTTCCTGGCTACAGAGGGTACCTGATTGAGTTTAGCCAGCCGATTCGCAGCCTGCCTCATGGTTTGCTGGTGAAGTTCCATCAGTTTTCCTATTTTCTTAGCCAGTGGCTTGCCCAGTTGGCCATTCTGGGCTGAGAATGTTTGCACAGCTGTATCTAATTCCATTAACTTCGAGTTGCAGCCATTTAATTCCTCTCCCAGCACCTACACGGTCATCAAAATTCAAGAAGGCAAGTTTTTTAGATAACGACACATTTCTCCAGGCTTCCTCAGATCAGACGGATTATGCTTTAAAATAGTTTGTGCTAAAGAATTGAAAGTAACAATTCCGCTACGATTCAGTCATTTCCACTTCTTGGGTTGGAGTGACAGAACAGGATGTACCATAATCCTGGTTGTTTCAGAGAAAGAAGGTTTCCTTCTGCCCCACCCGAGTGGATTAGAGTCACTCAACCCATCGACAGGGTGTCAACATAAAATTAGCTACCAAAACCATGATTCACTTTGCAGTGTATAAGCTTGTACTCATAAGTGACCACCCATCATCTGATACTTTCCTTGTGCACTTGAGTGCAGATCACTGCAGCTCAATGACAATGACCAAGTCTGTGTGGACTTGTGCTCTCACAGCCACAAGTGCTTTCACTGCCTCCTTTTACCACTGGGTCTTAGTGATGTTCATTACAAACTTTTCTTTTCTTTTCTTTCTTATATCCCTAAACAAAACATTCCAGAAAAGTAGTCTATTCACACTCAACTCCTACCAAATCAGATCTTGAGACACAGAGGCTCCCAAGAGCCCATCAGTGAAGTAGACCTAAAACAAACCCAACTTGGCTCAGGGAAACTCCAGGAAGAGGAGGTGGAAAGATTGTTAGAGGCACAAGTTGGGACATTATGTGCAGAGACATCACCTCTTTCCCATAACTGACGGCTACCCCCACAATGCACGACCCACAATCCCCATGGGGATAACTGGCATTGCCAATGAGGAGGGTCCCTTCAGAGCGGGAACAGGGATGAGGGTAAGGATGGTACCAACATGTGCTGTTTACACACTGAGTATCTTCATAACTAAATTATATATATAAAATAAAAAATGGTCCATTCCACAGCAATCTCTGATGTTCTACCTCCTCTTCCTGCTTACCTTTTGGTCCGCTTTAGCTTGATCTAAGTTGTCAGTTTTGGCTTTCAGCTTAGTAAGAATATCTGTGAGATCTTTGGCTACTTTCTGAATCTGCCGGCTGAAGTCCTGGCTCGTGGCCTTGCTCTGCTCAATTTCATGTACTTTGTCTTGGATCTACGTGACAAGGACAGTGACATCAGTCACGGTTACAACCGGAGAATAAATGCTAGGTTTCAGACCATGCGGGTGGGGGACATGAAGCTGCTTGTATGGTAACGGGCTTCATCACTTCATTAAAGCATCCAGTTACAAGCCCTCCCCCCCGGCCCAAGCTTTGAAGGCTGCCTTGCCTCCCCTATTTCTTCTGCTGTCGTCCCCAGGAGAAAACAATCAATGCCTATTCTGTGAGTCATTTATTAAACATTTACAGACGAATAATTACACATGCTCTGTTGACAGCTGGATCTGAGCTTCTCCACTCACTAAACTTGCCACCCAAACTCCTTGAAGCCGTCTTCATAAAATACAATTACACTCCAAGTAGATGGAGGCAAGGGGGATTTGTTTCAAAGCCCCGTCTTACAAGTGTCTGTAAGTGATCTGTTAGCTCTTTTAAATTTTATTTCAGTTTATCCCGTTTATATGCCCCAAGGCAGGAAATGCAGTGAATGAAAAGAAAATTGGACAAAGATTAGTTAGGGCCAGGGGGTATAATTCAGTGGCAGTTATTGTCTAGCATGTGGGAGGCCCTGGGTCCCATTCCAAGCAACGCCAACACACACACACACACACACACACACACACACACACAGAGAGAGAGAGAGAGAGAGAGGATACATGCCTGTGTTACAAAGGTTTGATTTGATAACAAACATTGATATATTTGCTTAGAATAAAATACTGGAAAGACGCTGGTGAGGGGAATGCCTGTAGCTGCTATGGTGATGCACACCTGTAATCCCAGCGTGCAAGATGCTGAGGATGAAGAATCAAGGACTGAGAGTTTGAGTCTAGCCTGGGCTACATAGGGAGACCTTGTCTCAAAAACAAATGACTAAATGAGCAAATAACTAAATTTATCAATAAATAACTATTTTTTATATCCATGAAAGATCCTAAGATATCTTTTACAGGGAGGAAACATATCATTAAATGAATCCCTTTTGGCAAAGAAAAAGAAAACTTCAGACTGGAGAGATGGCTTAACAGTTAAGGTGCATACCTGTGAATCCCAAGGACCCATGTTTGATTCCCCAGTACCCACACAAGCCAGATGCACAAGGTAGCACATGCTATTGGGGTTTGTATTCAGTGGCTGGAGGCTCTGACATGCCCATTATCTCTATCTGCCCCGCCCCCTCTTTCTCTCTGAAAATAAGCAAATAACAAAAATATTTTAAAAATATTTAAACCAGGTGTGGTGAGACACACCTTTAATCCCAGCACTCAGGAAGTAAAGGTAGGAGGATTGTTGTAAGTTCAAAGCCATCCTGAGACTACATAGTGAATTCCAGGTATGATAAGACCATATCTTGATAAAACAACAAAAAAGTAAAAAAAAAAAAAAAAAAAGAAAGAAAGAAAGAAAGAAAGAAAGAAAGAAAGAAAGAAAGAAAGCTTAAAGTTGGTTTTTAGCCAGACATGGTGGTGCATGCCTTTAATCCTAGCACTGGTGGGGGTGGGGGGCAAGGTAGGGAAATCACTGTGAGTTCAAAGCATCCTGAGACTCCATAGTGAATTCCAGATCAGCCTGAGCAAGAGCAAGACCCTACCTCAAAAACACAAACAAAAAAGAATTACTTTTTATAAAAATATCTGAACTAGCCAACTCATCCTTTCCAATAGTCCTTCAAATGTCTAAGCCCTCACTCAGATAGATCAATTAAACATGCAAACTAGAAAATGGCACACACGGGTTTAGAGCAGAATCATGACAAAGCCATGCTGGACTCTGATGGGATCTTTAAACACTTCACTGAAGATTCCAAAAGTGAAGCACACATGCGTGAAATATTTTCTTTTCTATTTTCCATTTCACAAAGTCAGTTTAGAATTAGAACACATTTTCTCTTCACCCCGTACAGTATGGTTTTCACGCCGCTTTACTGGTTAGCATTCAGCCACCATGACAGTCTTGAAAATCCACTATGTTTCTGCCTACTCGCTACCTGACAGCATTTTCACTTCCTGAAACTTTGTCCTTCTTTATGAGAAATTAAAACAATATATCTTGGGCTGGAGAGATGGCTTAACGGGTAAGGCATTTGCCTGCAAAGCCAAAGGATCCCGGTTCGATTCTTCAGGACACATGTAAGCCAGATCACAAGGAGTCACACACATCTAGAGTTTGTTTACAGTGGCTGGAGGCCCTGGTGCACCCATTCTCTATTTCTCTCTCTCTGTCTCTCCCTCTTTCTCTCAAATAAATAAATAAAATATATTTAAATAATATATATATATTGGCCTTAGCATCAGAAAGGACTACGCATTTCTTCCTTGAAATGTTTTGTAAGGCCTAGAGAGATGGTTCAGTGGTTAAGGTGCTTGCCTGCAAACCTAACAACCTAGGTTCAATTCCCCAATACCCATATAAAGCCCAGATGCACAAAGTGGCACATGCGTCTGGAGCTCTTCTGCAGTGGATGGAGGCCCTGGCACACACACATATTCTCTCTCTCTTCTCTCTCTCCCTCCTCCTGACCCTTCTTGAAAATAAACACACACACACACACACACACAGAGACACAGAGACAGACACACAGAGAGAAATCCAGATGTATGCACCATTCTGCCCATTTGGCTTTACATAGGCACTGGGAAATCAAACCTGGGTCTTTAGCTTTTGCAAGCAAGCACCTTAACCACTGTGCCATCTTTCTGGCCCCCATTTTTTTTTTAAATCTGTAGCCTTAGATTTATTTCTGGTTGTCCTATCCTTGGGTATTGGGGAGCCAAACAAATGGAAGCCCTTTTTCAGAAAGCATGGGCCCACAGCACACACTCATCATTAAGTGCATTGCTGGCTTTGCCTTCTGTCTCCCCTTGAGGGTCCTTTTCCTCAAATATCTTCCCATAGCTACTTCGTAGCTTGCTGCAATGCTGAACTAAAATCACAGCTAGAAGGATGTGTCACACTCTGGCTACTCAATACATGTTTGAACACATGACATCTATCTTATTTTTCAAGACATTATTTTATGCATGAGGTGAAGCAGATAAATTATCTTTATTTGTGTTACAGTTGAAGGAAAAAATGTCCCTCATAGACTCATGCCTTTGACCACCTGATCCCCATCTTCTGGTATTGCTTTGGGAGGTCAAGGAATCATTTAGGCATGGGACCTAGGTGGCAGGCTATAGGCCCAAACAAATCCTCTCCTGTGGTGGTTTGATTCAGGTGTCCCCCATAAAACCAGGCATTCTGAATGCTAGGTTCCCAGCTGATGCAGATTTGGGAATCAACGCCTCCTGGAGGCAGTGTATTACTGGGGGCAGGCTTATGGGTGTTATAGCCAGTGTCCCCTTGCCAGTGTTTGGCATACTCTCCTGTTCCTGTTGTCCACCTGAGGTTGGCTAGGAGATGATGTCCACCCTCTGCTCATGCCATCATTTTCCCCTGCCATCATGGAGCGTCCCCTTGAGTCTGTAAGCCAAAATAAACCCTTTTTCCCTCACAAGCTGTTCTCGGTCGGGTGATTTTCTGCCAGCAATATGAACCTGACTGCAACACCTCCCTTAACGTGTCTCTGTCAGGTACTATGCCCAAGTGGCAAGATAAGACACTCATGCAATGGTCTGATGTCACTGCTCACATCTGTGTTCAGCCGAGGCATATCTAACCAATGAACACGTTCTAGTTACATACTAGGGAGGATGTTATGTAACTCTGGTTCCAGTCCAATAGAGGTTTTTTTTTTTTTTTTTTTTGAGAGAGACAGAGAGAGAGGGAGAGGAAGACAGAGATGGGCGCGCCAGCAGAAAATCCAGATGCGTGCGCCCCCTTGTGGTCAAGTGCAGCATTGCGCCCTTGCGTCACTTTGCATCTGGCTAAACGTGGGACCTAGATATTGGAACTGCTGGAGATTGGAACCAGCGTTCTTAGGCTTAGGAGGCAGTGCTAACCATACAACACAACAGCAGCCCCTCTCCCCTGAGCATAAATGTACCTGGTCATGGATGTTTAAGTCCAGCGCTACTTCGGCCAGCTGAAGGGAGATTTCTGAAGGTAATATCGTATAAAGACCCATGTACTTGTTCTTCTGTGCTTCTGCCATTTTCTCAATGTTCTGTCGGTGGGCTTTGGCTTCTGTCAGGAGGATCTAAGAAATGCACAAACAACCAAACAAATAAGAAATTCCTAGGAGCTAATAAGAAACATGATTTTTCATGGGTACAGAGATAAATCTGTTTTATCATTACATGTTTAATTACATGTAATAAATTCCATTACATGGAATAAAAATAAAAATACACTATGATGTTCTCTTTTTACAAAGCAGACAAAAAACAAATTCCCACACATAACTACAAAGTTTAGCTCAGAATTTCATTAAGCACAAACAAGAGCATGTAGGATACGTGGTCGGTTTTTGCACCGTGAGCAGAGAGAAGGTGGACGCTTCTGTACCTGTAGTTCTTCCAGCTGAGCGTCGACCTCTATTGTTGGGTTCCCTAGGTATTCCCTCGTTTCTTGAACCCAGGACTTGACAGAGTTGATCTGAGCCTCCACCACGTCTCGCTGCTCCAGTTCTTGCTTGAGCTGCTTGCCGTGATTCTTCACTCTCTCCTGTATGCTTCGCACAGCAGAGGGCAAGAGCAGAGGTGGATGTGAGTGCCATGAGCCCCTGAGACATGACGTCATTTCATCCAAAGTATAATCAGGGGGGCCCTTGTGTCTTTTATGCAAATAAAGACATCTCCCTAAAACAGTCAGGGGCCGTTCAATAACGCTGAGGTGCAGTTCAAGTGTAACAAAAGGATTTACGTCAGCTGAAGTGAATAATTTATCCCTGGAAATTTGAGAGAAGACTTTGTCCAGGTCACTAATCGGCAACTCATTTTCCTATCCCCAACATCTAGAGGTTGTTGGATTCCTTTCCCCCTTTCTGGACATCAGCTCAGATGACAGAGAAGCCAGCATTTGAAAGGAATGTGTAATCAGAAGACATGTTATGATATGCAGGGCTACTGAAAACCAACCTTGAAAGAAAGAATTAAGCTTTGGCCATCTCATAGGGCTTAATGTTATTAATAACCTCACAATTCCAATTCTTTATTTGAATTAACCTGGTAAAAAAAAAAAGGTTTGAAGAAATAGTGTCAGATTACCCTGACATCATTAGTCACTACAGGAGGTGACTTTAAGATTTGTGTGGAGGTAATATTAGTTAATAGGGGGTTAGGTTACCTAATGGCATTTCTTTTGCTCTGGTATAAGAAGTGAGTGAATCAGGATGATTTTATATAGATCATGATTAAGGATTGAATTTCCTCCAGACACACCACCAGTAAGCAGGTACTAGTTACACAGACTTTATGGTCTTGTGCCTATGACCCTATATGGTCAATGAATTGCCAAGCTTTATCAAACGACCTGGGACTTGCTGTATATCCAGGTTGTCCTCAAACTGATGATCGCCTTGCCACAGCCACCTGACTGCTGATGCTATAGGTGTGCACCACCCATCCCCCTCTTCATTTGAATCATTCATCCGCTCCACTCCCCACCCAAGGAAGCCCTTAAAAGTTCAAGAGTCCAGGTGGGCATGGTGGGGCCTGGTGGCACATGCCTTTGACCCCAGCACTTAGGAGGTAGACTGTAGGAGGATCGCTGTATATTCAAGGTCAGCGTGGGACCATAGAGTGAATTCTAGGTCAGCCTGGGCTAAAGTGAAACCCTACCTCAGGTCCCTCCTTTGCAAAACAAGAGAGCATCCTTCCTTCCCGTTTTTTTTTTTTTTTTTTTTTTTGAATGCCATTCCACCTCAATGGCCAGCTCAAGCCCACTCAGCCTTTGGCTGCAGAAGAAATGCCTTTGCTAATCTCCCAGACGAGCTCCCTCTGCTCTGATCTCTATAGTGTCCGTGGTGGCTAATCTTCATCGTCAA
Source organism: Orientallactaga sibirica (assembly GCA_036365145.1). Classification (NCBI taxonomy): domain Eukaryota; kingdom Metazoa; phylum Chordata; class Mammalia; order Rodentia; family Dipodidae; genus Orientallactaga; species Orientallactaga sibirica. Next base: position 4,183,466 of record JAEOAD010002133.1, read on the forward strand.
CTTGACAGGACTTAGAATCACCCCTGGAGACACACCTCTGGTCATGTCTACAAGGGTATTTCCAGAGAGGTTAAATTGAGTTAGGAAGACTCACCCTTAGTGTGGGTGACATGAGCCTACGGACTGAATAAAAAGGAAAAAAAAGATTGTAAGAGCCCCAAGGTGGGTAGAAATACCCTGAGGCACAGCATACCCCTCCCATCAAAACTAACAGAGGCCGGGCGTGGTGGCGCATGCCTTTAATCCCAGCATTCGGGAGGCAGAGGTAGGAGGATCACCACGAGTTCAAGGCCACCCTGAGATTACACAGTGAATTCCAGGTCAGCCTGGGCTAGAGTGAGACCCTACCTTGAAAAACTGAAAAAATGAAAAAAACAAACAAACAAACAAAAACTAACAGAGGCTCTAATTATCCCACAATGAACACTAAAGTCTCTACTGAAGAGGACCCTCAGGGTAAAGGAGACTGGGGATTAGGGGACACCTTTATTTAAATATATATATATATATAAAAATATATATATATATATATATATATATATATATGTGTGTGTGTTTGTGTGTGTGTGTGTATATATATATATACACACACATATATATGTATAATTTTTTTAAAAAGTAAGGTGAAGGGGCTGTAAAGATGGCTTAGCAGTTAAGGTGCATGCCTGCAAAGCCTAAGGAACCCAGTTAGATTCTCCAGGTCCCATGTAAGCCAGATGCACATGGTGGCACATGCATCTGGAGTTCGTTTGCAGTGGCTAGAGGGTCTGGCGTGCCCATTCTCACTCTCTCTCTCTCCCTCTCTCTCTGTCTCTAATAAATAAATAAATAAAAATAAAATCTATATTTTTAAAAAGTAAGCTGAACACCAACATTCATCTCCCTCTCTCTACTTCCTGACTACAGATGCAGTGTGACCAGCCACCCATGCTCCTGCCACCAAACCTTCCTCACTGTGATGGACTGTGTCCCCTGTACTCATGCCCCAAAGAGAACCTTCCTCCCTCCCTTCCTTTCCCTCTTTCCTTCCTTCCTTCCTTCCTTCCTTCCTTCCTTCCTTCCTGCCTGCCTGCCTTCCTGCCTGCCTTCCTTCCTTCCTTCCTGCTTTGGTCAGGTACTTTGTCACAGCAATGAGAAAAGTGACTAACATGGTGTCCTCTGTGTCATCACTGAAATCCCTCCTTTAGTCATCTAGCAACATGTAGAATTTAAAATGCAGGTAGACTTTGTATCTCTTCAGTTTGTCATTGTATCTCTGGGACCTAAGTATGAGTTTGTCAGATAAATGACAGAAGAGTTAAGAAACCTCAGAAGCAGAAAAGATGGGACCAGAGCCCCATTTGGGAAGGTGGCACAATGGTCTATCCTCATGCCCCAGTACCCCAGTTGTCCTTTTGAGTCAAGACAATTGTAACAGCCAATGAGAACAGATGAGTAATTACTTGAGGCATCGATGTTGCATGGCGCTGATTTCCTGCAGGATGGGTGGTGGCGGCGGTGGTGGCTCTTCTCCAGGGCCCTGGGTGGCCTGGCCCTGCAACATGCTCAGTGCTCGCTGCTCGAGCGTGCCCAGGGCCAGCTGCTGCTGCTCCAGTTCCAGCACGCGGGCGTCATGGCTCTCAAGAAGGGCCACAAGTTCTGCTTTGGAGGCTTTCTCCGCCGAACCTCCTGGTAATTTGCTTTCAACTTGATCAAGCATTTCGGTGGCTTCCTTAACCTGATGACAAAGAATATGTACTATGACATTCAAAATGAAACTGAAAAAAAAAAAAAGACAGGACAACCTGAATAAATGCCACGTGTGACCCAACCGTATGAAAACACGATACACGGGATGATGATATGGATTCCACGTTTCGGCAAGCTAGAACGGGAGCTAACTCCTTACATGTGAAGGGAAGACTACCTTTCTCACTCTGGGTGGAAAAATTATAATTCAAAAGTCTTAGCCAGGACAATCAGAGTAAGTGTGGCAAGAAGAACTTATAAAAACTAAACGAATGAAGCAATCCACTGTTCAAGTTAATTGAATGTGTGTCTTTAAATCATAAACAGAGCAGTTAAAGCAGAGAACTATACTTAAAAGGTTGAAGGGATCCTGAGGAGCTGGCTCGGTAGGTAGAGAGCTTGCTGGGCAAGTGTGAAGACCTGAGTTTGTAAATCTGAAGCACATGGCATGGTAGCATGTGCCTATAATCCCAGTGTCAGGGAGGTGGAGTCTGACCATCCTTAGGGCTTGCTGGCTAGCTAGTTTGGGCCACTTGGAAATCTCCGGGTTCAGTGAGAGACCCTTCCTCAAAGAAGGGATTGAGGAAGACATCTGAAGTTGAAATTGACTTCTGGCCTTCACACCACATGCACATGTGTATACCTGCATTAGCACATCCTTGTGCTCACCCACCTATGGACATGTGTGTGCACACAGGCATGCACACCACATGCATAAACACATGCACATGCACATTTAAGAAATGTGTTGAACTAGTTTATGACAAAGGAAAGGTATTTTGTAGTATTCCAGGCAAGGTTAAAAAATTTGGTTCACAAACATTTCTGTCCTTGAAAAATTCACTTGCTTGGTTTTCTGACAAATAATTACTTTATATACATTTTTTTTTGCTTGCGAGGTAGGGGTTTTCTGACAAATAATTACACCTTGATTTGTGACTCAATTGCACATTGTATATTTTATTTTGTTTCACAATTTAGTTTTCATGAAATGGAAAGAAAGATAAGAAACTTTCATAAAGCTAAATTCACACAGGAGCAAAATATTGTACTTCAAAAATCTACTCTAATCTTTGATTTAAAAAAAAAAAAATGACGAGTTGGGAGTGGTGGTGCATGCCTTTAATCCCATCACTTGGGAGGCAAAAGTAGGAGGATCGCTGAGAGTTCAAGGCCACCCTAAGACTACCTAGTGAATTCCAGGTCAGCCTAAGCTATAGTGGGACCCTACCTTGAAAAACCAAACTAAATAAAAAATAAAAATAAAAATAAAAATAAAATGACTTGAGCCCATCCATCCATAGTACTGTTACCTTGTTGGTCAAACCCTTCCACTCCTCGAGGGCATCTTCCAGTATCTTCTCCTGGTCCTGGGCCACAGCACGGAGACGTGTCCAGCGCTGCCACACGGTAGTCATGGACCTGCTGAGGGTGGCTTTGCTTGCATCGTTGCCAGTTTTCTCCAGTTGGGAGGCTTTTTCCTCCAGGGCCACAATCTTGTCATGGAAGGAGTCAACCAGAGACACTAGAGCCTTGTGTGGGCGTGGGGAGATGGAGAGGGGACAGGAGAGAAACTCAGTGTTTGAAAGTTCTGTGGATGCCACAGAGCCCAAAATTGTCTGCCAAAGGGATGCTTCTATATAAACAGCTTCCTCAGTGAGGCATGGTGCTGTGTGCCAACCCTCCTAGCAGCTTGGGACACTGAAGCAAAAGAATCAGGAGTTCTGTGTTATTCTTGGATGAATATGAAGTTTGAGTTCAGCCTGGTTTCCATGAGATCTTGTCTCAAAAAAAAATTAATAATAATAAATAAATAAATAAATTCAGTTCCCTCAAAATAATTTTACTTTTCAATTACACTTAGTATTTATTTATTTATTTATTTATTTATTTATTTATTTATTTATTTATTATTTAGACAGAGATAAGATGCGGGGGGCAGGGAGGGAGAGGGAGAGAATGGGTGTTCCAGGGCCTTCAATCACTGCAAATGAACTCCAGATGCATGTGCCCCCTTGTGCATCTGGCTTACGTGGGTTTTGCAGGCAAGCACCTTGACTGGTATGCCATGTCTCCAGCCTTCAATTAGACTTATTTTTGATCTTAGCTAGCTTTGTATTTTATTTATTTATTACTTGTTTGTTTATACTTTTTGGTGTTTGTGCACATATGTTATATGCATGTGTGTGTCTGCGCGCGCGCGTGCATGCCTACACCCTATGCATCTGTGTGTGGAGGCCGGAGGAGAATGCAATTGGTTGTTCTCTTCTGTCACTTCTTTGAGACAAGATCTCTCATTGAATCTCTGAATCCAGAGCTGCCACGGTCAGTCACACTATCTGAACAGTAAGCCCTAGCCATTCTCCTGTCTCCACCCCCTTCAGAATTGGGGCAACAGGCTGGTGTAGCCATGTCCAGCTTGTCTTGTACTTTTAAAAATATGTTTCAATTAATTTATTTGCAAGCAGAAAGGAGGGACAAATGGATGCACCAGGGCTTCCCAACAACTGTTATAAAAGAAAAAAAAAAAGAAAAAGAAACCTCCAGATACATGTGCTATTTTGTGCATCCTTTATGTGGGTACTGGGAAACTGAACCTGGGCCCTTTGCAAGCCAGTGCCTTTAGCCACCAAGCCATCTCTCCAGCCCTGGCTTATACCATTTTTTTTTTGAAGAGGTGAAGAATATTATTTATTTTGTAAAAACAAAAACAAAATATATTTACATGAGATGAAATTTTTCCTATTTGTATAATGCAACGAAATTGAAAAAAAAGAACAAATTGAATTTGATATTCCAGAATGCTATGATCAGCTGTAATTTGCTATGCAAGATGAAGAAGAATTGTATTTGAATTAATCTACTAGCATCAGGAAATACATATGTACTGACATTTTAAGTGCCATATCCAATCAGAAGCAAGTAGCTCTGAGTATTTATGGACCTTAGCTATGCACTTCCTGTGGTAGCATTTAATCAACATAAAACTAAGAAATGCACTTGTCTCTTTATTAAAGAAACGCTGATGGAAATAAAGATTTAATGATCTGTTTCTGGGCCCTCTTTATTCTAAATACCCACTACAATTGCGGTGAGAAGATATTAAGGGCTGGGAAAATGGCTCAGTGAATCAAGTGACTGCTTTACAAACAGAAAGACCAGGTTAGATTTCCTAGAACCCATGTGAACATGCTGGGCATGGTGGCATATGCCTGTAATCCCAGTGGTGGTGAGGTGCAGACAAGAGGTTCCCAGGGGCTGGCCAGCCTAATTAGTGAACTCCAGGCCACTGAGAGTCCCTTTGTCATTAAAGGTGGATGACACTTGGGCTGGAGGGATGGCTTAGTGGTTAAGGCATTTGCATGCAAAGCCAAAAGACCCCAGTTTGACTTTCCAGGACCCACGTTAGCCAGATGCATGAGGGGGCACATGCATCCGGAGTTCATTTGCAGTGGCTGGAGGCCATGGTGTACCCATTCTCTCTCTCTCTCTATCAAATAAATAAACAAACAAAAATAAAATATGTTTTAAGAAAGGTGTATGGCACTTAAGGACAATACACATGATTGTTATCCACTGACACATACCTGCATACACATGTCTACCCCTCCCAGGCAAACATGTACATGTGCGTACATACATGTGCACAAACAAAACAGATGTTTAAACAGAAAACAACAACAAAAAACTGACCTTGTGTTTTGACAACTTTTCTTCTGTTTCTGGGCTGGAAGAAGTCTTCAGCAAAGAAAACTCAGACAATTTCTTTTCTGCATCATTCATCAGTTCAATGGCGTCTTCCCTTGCGTTCTGATAATCTTGCCATTGAATGGTACATCTTGAAAGATTCCAAAAGAAACCAGTAAGTAACACCAAAGCACATCTTGTTTATGTCGAGCTCTGGGGTTCATCTATCTAATGATGCTTCAGAGAGAAGCACAAACTTGCACACTAATGGATGCCATTAGTATATTACTATTTTCCATGTGGAAGTTAAAATCTCGTTAAAATCTAGAATGTAAAATTACTCTAAATACCTCTGTAAGAGGTCCAGCTGGGCGTGCGAGTCCTGTATGGTCCTCTGGCTTCTCTTCTCCAGGGAAGCCATCTTCTGAGCTAATTCTTCCTTGCCAGCTGGCTTGATAAATGAGTCCAACTTTCCCACCAGGCCTTGGAGCTCCTCCATGTTACTGTGGAATTCACCCTCTGTACCGAAAAATTCCATGTGGCTTTTGAGAGTTTCCTCTGCACTCTCCACGTCCAGGCCATTGCCTGCGAGCTGTAACATTTCTTGCGCATCCTCGAGCCAGTCATTAGCTGCCTGCAATACCTGATAATACCGTTGGCACTGACCGTACACTTCAGTCAAGGTAGCCTGAAAGAGAATAATTGCAAATATAACCAACCTCCATTCACAGAAGGTTTGCAAGAGGCCATTTTATTTCTCTGTTTCTTTTCTTTTAATTTTTGTTTAATTTTATTTATTTATTTGAGAGCGATGGACAGAAAGAGGGAGAGAGGGGGAGAGACAGAATGGGTACACCAGGGCCTCCAGCCAATGCAGATGAACTCCAGATGCATGTACCACCTTGTGCATCTGGCTTACGTGGGTACTGGGGAATTGAGCCTCTAACTGGGGTCCTTAGGTTTCACAGGCAAGCGTTTAACTGCTAAGCCATCTCTCCAGCCTTCTCCATTTCTTTTCTCGTTCTCAATCCTATGGATGCTAGGATCAGTTACTTTCTCATTGCTGAGACAAAATACTGGAACATACATAGCTTGGGGAAAAAAAGGGTCTGTTTTCAGCTTACAGTTCTGAGGCAAAGTCCATCATGGTGGAGAAAGCTTGGCAGGAGCAGGAAGCTATCATCACATAGGCAGGGAGGAAGGGGGAACTGAGAGAATGGCAGGGGAGGCTGGGCTGTACCACTTCAAGTCCCACCCCCAACAGACACACTTCTAGCAAGGCTCTGGTCTCTAAAGTTTCCATGCCTTTCTGAACAGCATCATCAACTAGGGATTAAGTATTCAACATGTGAGTCTATAGAGGACATTTTACATTCAAGCAATGACAAATGAACATGCCAAGTGAATGGGTAAGTTGGTGTAATTTTGTCACGATGCAATAATCCATTATTTGTCCTTCCTTTTGGTATTCTTGTTACAATTTTAATCATTGCAGGTAAGATGAATCAGCCCAGAAAGGAAAAAGAAATTTATGTCAGTGCCTTCACTAGTTCTGAAACTTTCTTGCCCTATGGACAAAATACAAGGCTTTGTAATGTGCTCGAGGCTGAATGTGTTGCATGGAAGCACAGTTATATTTTATTTGGTTAAAAGAGTTCAGAACACCAAACTTCCTCTCACTGTGTGTAACAGTAGTTTCTGGAAATAAAAAATCTGTCCGCGAGTCTTGAATAAAGACTAAAATTGAAAAGTTTAAGTCTGCAAACCTGCCCTTCAAATCCAGAAGGAAGAGAGACACTCTGATAGCTGTCAATAAGTAGACATGATGAGTCACGTGTAAGACAAGATCAGGAGAAACACTCGCCAAGGCAGGAGGGTGACCACAAGGAGAGAATAGGGATGACAGAGCTAGAGTCAGCTGGAAGGTCACACTTACTCCCCTCCACCCTCCATCACAGCCTATAGCCAACTGTGATGAAACAAACTAGCAAAGCAAAGAAATGGAAACATCTGAACAGGTTTAAGTTTTAGTTAAAATAAAAATCACCAAGTCAGGGCTGGAGAGATGGCTTAGTGTTTAAGGCGCCTGCCGGCCTGCAAAGCCTAAGAATACCCGTTTGAATCTCCAGGTCCCATGTTTAGTCAGATGCAAAAGTGACGCAAGTGTGCAATGCTGTGCATGCCCACAACAGGTCGCATGCGTCTGGAGTTTGTTCACAGCTGCTCAGAGACCCTGGCATGCCCATTCTCTCTCCGTCTCTCTCTCTCAAAAAAAAAAATCACCAAGTCAAAAAAGTAAGCTATAGACAGATACTTTTCCATGAATGAAAGTCAGGTCTTACCCTACTATCTCTGTATCCATAACTGTAGGGAAACGACTTTAAAATGAACAAGGGTTTTGAATTAACATGAAACAGTAAAATTATACTGAGAATACTTAACAGAGAATTTTATGCTTGTTATGGATTCTACCCAAATATTAAGATGAAATTTTCAGTATGGAAAGGGGACACTCTTCTTTTATCAAAGGGATAAACCTGCAATTTAAACAGTGTGAGTAATTTGTCCAGCATCAAATAGTTGTGATTAAAACCCCAAGCACTTCAACAAGCCTTTATTTTGCATATTGTCCTGAGGGATGTTGTCTTCTACCTAAATTGGTGGTCAAAATCTCCTAGAATCAGGGAACCGACAACAGATAATAGAGGAGAAAATGCCAGAGGCTCAAAGAAAACAATCCACTGGATGTTATTATGTATCTTCCTGCACTGAGTGTGCAAGACCCAGGGGAATCCACTGCCGGAGTGTCAGCTGTGTGAACATTCTAGTCTTGCTTCCTCTCTGCACCAGGGAAGCAAGGGAAGGGAGGCACTTCTGCCTGAGGAAGGAGAGAAGGGAAGAGAATGAAGGTGCACCCCAGGAACAAGCCTCGGCATCAGGTCGGGTCTGTGTTAGCCATCTGCCTCTGTCTATTTGGAGCCTTCTATCCCTATCTTAGAAATGCCCAAAAGGGAGTCAGTAAGTTCTCATTGTCCACCTGTTTTTTTAATCCATTAGTGCTATACCTTCGAGGCTGGGTAGGGGGATGGTCACAGGAGCTCCCAGATGCCCAAATTATCAGATGCTCAAGTCCCTTATTGAAAGTGGTGTAGAATTTGCATATAATCTATACACATCCTGCCATATATTTTAAATCCTCTCCATAGCACTTATAATAATGCAACATTTTGAGAATAATGCAAATATTATGTGAATAGTTACAGTGTATTGTTGAGAGACTGGTGATTAAAAATACTATATTGTTCAGAAATTTTTAAAATATAAATCACTCAGATCAGTATGAAGATTCCTTTAAAAAAAAACAAACCAAAAATAGGGCTGGAGAGATTGCTCAGTAGTTCAGTTGCTTGCCTGCAAAGCTTAATGAGCTGGGTTCAGTTCCTGAGGGCCCACATAAAGCCAGATGCACAAAGTGGTGCATGCATCTGGAGGTCATTTGCAGTGGATAGAGGCCTTCATGCACTCTTTTTCTCTTTCTCTAACTGCCTGCCTCATTCTCTCTCATTGTCTCTCTCTGCTTACAAATAAAGAAATAAAAACTGCTAAACTAAAAATTCATCTGCCACATGACCTAGATATACCACTCCTGGTATTTTCCGGAAGGACTCTCTGAGTGGACATATCACAATGACACTTGCACACTGTTGTTTACTGTAGAACCATTCACTACAGCTAAGCAGTAGAGTCACCCTAGGTGTCCATCAACGGAGTAATGGATAAGGAAATGAGACGCCTGATACAATGGAATTTTCTTCATCTGCAGGGGAATGGCCACAACTAGAGGTCCTCCTAGTAAGGGAATTAAGTCAAGCTCAGAAAAAATGAACATTGTGTATTTGTTCCCATTTATGGATCCTGGGTTTTCTATAGATACACAATAAAACCGTATGTGTATCTATGACCTGAAGGTAGTAGTGAAACCTCTCTAAGGAGAGAAGGAAACTAATGAGGTGGGGTGACAAAAGGCAAGTAGGGGTGTTATGGGTGAAGAATATGTTCAGAATACATTCTACGCTTTCAGGACCATACGAAGCCAAGCACTATGTACAATCAATGCATGCCCATACAAAAATAAAAAGTCACTTACAAAGAGAAAAAAGAACATTTTTTCCCCTGGGGTTAGTTGAATGGCTTATGAGCTATATTATCAAAAACCACCTATTATCTCTTCTAAAGCTGAGACAAAGCTGATGCATAGACATTAAGTCAATAGGCAACCCACAAGAAATGTCTACATTGTACTTACACAATAAAAAAATGTCCTCTTATACTATAGTTGAAGATGATTTTATGAAGTGCTTTTAATTTGTTAAGATAAGGTCTCATGCAGGCCAGTCTGCCCTCAAATTCTCTATGAATTGGCTGAGGATAAACTTGAACTCCTGATTCTCCTGCCCCTACCTCCCAACCTCCAAAGTGCTGTGGCTACCCAGGTATGAACCTCCACACCCAGCTCAATAGAAAGCAATGTTTAAGGGGCTGAAGAGATGGCTTAGTGGTTAAGTGCTTGGCTGTGAAGCCTAAGGACCCTGGTTGGAGGCTCCATTCCCCAGTACCCATGTAACCCAGATGCACATGGTGGCGCATGCATCTGGAGTTCATTTGCAGTGGCTAGAGGCCCTGGCATGCCCATTCTCTCTCTCTCCCCCTTTCTCTATCTCAAATAAATAAATAAATAAAAAATAAATAAAAAATAAATAATAAAAAGACCCTATCTCTAAAATGTAACTACAAAAAAATAAGATTAAAAATAAAAAAGAAAGCAATGCTTAAGGAAGGAATTCTTCATCAACCAACCCACCCACCCACAATATTTCTCACATGTATTTACAAAGAAGCAGCCTGGAGAAAGAAGAAGCAGTGTGCCCGCCCCCACCGACCTGCCGGGTGCGCAGGGCTTCCTGAACGTCTCCATCCAGCTCAGAGAGCTCAGCCAGGGTATGTTCCAGGTCCGTGGAGATCAGCTCCTTGGCTTCGGTGAACTTCTCCTGCTCCTTGTGGCTCAGGGCACTCATGATCCTCAGGCTGGACTGGATCTCCTCCTGGTGGATCTGGACCTTTCTGATCTCTTCCTGGATGTCCTGGAGTCTGAGGTCCAGGCACACAGGCCCCCTGAGTTCTGCTCTCACCCTCCGCAGCCAGTCCAGGGAGCGGCTCATCTCAGTCTGGAAGTCTATGCTCTGGACCATTCGGCTCTCGCACTCGGTCACCGTCTTGCCGATGCAGGAAGTCAACCGTTTTAACTCCTCTTGCCAGGTCTGGACTTGACCCTTGGCTTTCTCATAAGCTGAGGGATCAAGGTTTGGAGCAAGATCCTCCAGATGCAAGGCTACTCTTTGTAGCAGAATCCCCGAGTCCTGCAGGCTGCCTGCCAGGGAGTGATACACTTTGAGCTTCTCTTCCACGGGCAGTGTCTCTTCATTCACCTTGGACTGCTCAGTTTTCACAGCCTCCAGCTGACAGCCTAGCTGCTGGCACATCTTCACATGCTCCTGGTAAGTGGTCGTGATGTCTTCCAACAAGCTGACCCTTTGTTCGGCCTGCCTCTTCAGCCTGTGATGCAAAGTGACAAGATGCAGCATCTTGTCTGGCTGCCATGGCTGACCCGTGCTGCGAAAGCTCTCTTTTTTCTGGTTCAGCTCGTCCACAGCTTCCCCGAGGGCCACCACCTCTCCCAGAAGGGTTCTACAGCTCTCCTGAAGAGACAGGCTTTCCTCAACAACCAGATCCGAGGGGATCTTCCTCATCTTCAAGAACTGATCCTCGAGTTCACTCAGTGCCTGGGCTGTCAGCTCAATCAGGGAAGCATATTCCTTCCGAGCCAGAATTGCTTCCTGGACTTTATAGAACTTGTCTTTGGCCAATGCAACAATGACATTAAATTGCTGGGGCAGAGCGAGCAGTTTCTCACTCAGGTAGGAATGGTCAACTTCATTCAGGGAAGGTAGCATGGCCTGCCCAGCTCTCTGCAGTGTGAGTAGAAGGCTTTCATATTCTGGAGACTGTTCGAGAACGTGTTGGTATTTGTCTAATTGTGCATGGAGCTCGCTGCTGTCGTTCATGAGGTTGATCTCAGGGAATGTGACGATGTCTGCCTGTTTGAGCCAGTGACAGGCTTTGTCCAGATCTTCCTTAAAATGCTTTCGAGACACTAAATTCTTCTCCAGCTCTTGTAACCGCTGGCTGCATCTTTGCAAAACAGAGTCATAGACGCTCTGCAATTCCTGAAGCTTCCCGAGCACTTCCCCCTTCTCCTGCTCAGTGACTCCCTTCATGACTTCTCGACCCTGTGCCCAAAGCCCAGTCACTTCGTTTTGGTAAGTCTTGAGGCTGGCCTGGGCGCTCTTACAGGTTTTAACCTGCTTGCTCACATCATCAGGTAGGAGGCAGATGTGTTCCCTGAACATGATCTTCCGCTCATGCTGCTGAATCTGGCTGGTCGCCTGAAACACGGCCACGAGAAACTGGGTTTTCTCAGACAAAGCCTTGTTCAAGTACTTTCTTCGCTGGCCCACTAAGTCGCTGAGGCAATGCACGTGCCTCTGTGCATCCGAGAGCGCCTTCTGAATCACCTTGCGCTCGTTGAGGCCCAGATCAGCCATCACCCGGTCAGCATCCTTCATCAAGGACTTCAGGAGCATCTGCTTGGCCTCCAGCTCACTGCAGATGGCCAGGTGGTCCACGAGGAGGCTCTGAGCCATGTCAGGAGGCGGGCTCTGCTTCAGGGCCTCTGCGATGTTGGGCTGCTGCTCTTCCGCCCACTCCATCAACTCCTGGAATCGGGACTGCACCACGTTTAATTCCTCCAAGTTGGTGAGCGACACCTGGATCTTCCTTTGCACCAGGTCCTCGAGCTGGAACCAGCGCTGCTCAAAGTGATGGGTCTGTTCTTTCACAAGCTCCTTGTCATCTCGATTCAGATGCTCGGTCATTTTCTGCTTCTGCTCCTTCAGAGCTTCGAGGGCATGCTTCTTCTCCTGCAACGCCAGTGCTAACTTCTCCAATGCCTCCACGTGGAGGGCAGTGCTCTCTGCGTCAGATCTAAAGACATAGCACAAGACAGAAGAGCAAGTTAGCTCGTTAACATGGTGTGATGGCTTGAGTGCCATCTGTCTCCCATAGCCTCATGTGTTTTGAATGCTTGGTCCCCAGAGAGTGCCAGCTTGGGAGGTGGAGCCCTGTTGGAGGAGGTGTGTTATGGGGTGGGCTTTGGGGTATTACAGTCAGCTTCCCTTGGGCAGAGGTCAGCTGACATAGACTACTTCCACATAGATAATGTGACATGATGTAATGGCCAGCCTCTGCTCTGCCATGATTTTGTGCCATGTTGAAACTTCCCCTCGAGTCTACAAACTGAAAATACCCTGGCTTTCCATAAGCTGCTTTTTGGTTAAGTGTTTTGTCCCAACAATGAGAAGGGAACTGCGACACATGTTAAATTACATTTCACCATTTTCCTTAACTTTCACCATTTTCCTTAAGTAGATGTTCTTAGCTTAGGATCTCTGCAAGTTGCTCAATGTATGGTGTGTTAAGAAAGGTGCTGTAATTGGAATGGAATACATGTCTCATCTGTTCCTATATCAGAAGTTGAATCAAATCAAGCTGTCTACGTGTGTCTCAGCTTTCCTGGATAATGCTGTTCTTCAAGCACATCTCCATGTGCTTTTAACTCCCTCTGCAGCTTACCAACTGTTTAGAACTTGCGTAGTAACATGATCCTTGTACAGTCTGTGCAGTGTCACACAGTGTCACTCATTGAGAAACACTGATTGACTACAGCATTGAAAATGGTATTGAATGAAATGGATAACAACTGAGTCATATACTTTTTTTTTTCCCCTGGGAGCAAGACCCAGTAAATAGTAGTGAGATGGTGAAATCTTTCTGGATGGCTCTAACAGCTGTTCAGCATTTGCTAAGTTATTTTTGTGCAGGTGTGTATTTATATATTGGAAATCTTATGATGTGAAGAATTGTCACATTTTTGCATGTGGGTGGTGTGTGCAAGTGTGCATGGAGGCCAGAGGTCAGTGTTATTTGTCTTTCTCAATTGTTCTCTACTTTTTTTTTTTTTTTTCTGAGACAGGGTCTCTTAGTTAAGAGCTTAACTAGATCACCTGGGGGAATCTGCCTGTCTCCACCTCCCAGGCATTACACCATCACATGTGGCCTTGATATGGGGGCGGGAGATTCAAACTCAAGTCTTTACATAGGTACAGCAAGCATTTTACCCACTAGACCATAATGCCAGCCCTCGTCATTTTTTAAGTTATAAAGTGCACAGGAGAAAGTTGGACCTTATATTCTATCTTGAATATACACAAACAGTTCTGTGCTGTCAAAAGCCAGGCTGGGAGGCAGCACAGTGAGTTTTGTCTTGGGCACGTTAACCTGTAAACCTTGTACAAGTCAGAAACATGAGGGTTTTTTTTTTTTTTTTTCTGATATTGACTGGATATAGTCCAAACACCAGTGTTAATCGTCAAGGAAAAGGAAACATGAGAGAATAGCATGCCAAGATAAGCAAACTGAGAAAAAAACATGATTTCATTACTTCTAGAATAATTTAAACAGTTTCCATTGCTATAAGATAACAGATTATGGCAGACAAAGCACTTATTTAATAATTATGGTGTCCAAACCATGGAAAGGTCTTCATATGATGAACTAGTGTGTAGAGGGAATGTACTTATTTTTCAGAAATAAAAGCTATGAGGTATTCAAGGATCACAGTATCTCAAAGGATGCAAAAATAACTGACTTTTAATTGTTTATTAATTTCTAGAAAATGTAGTGGTTTAGATGTGAAATTCCCCACACACACACACAGGCTACTGTTTTTCAGCACTTGGTTCCAGCTGTTGGTGCTGCCTTCAAAATTTTGTGAAAATGGGTCACTGAGGGTGAACCTTGAGGTTTCACAGCATGGCCCCACATCCTCCCATCTTTCCTCTTCCTGTTCCAAGGTGGAAGGGTCTCAACTGCATACTCCTGACACGGTGGAAAAACCAACTGTCATGCGTTCCCCTTCATGACGGACTGTGTCCCCTCAAAATGTGACACAAAATTAACTGCTTCTCCATGCAGTTGCTTTGTGTCAGGTCATAACAACACGAAAAACAACTAATACAATGGCCTAACTTGACTGAACTACATAAAATTAATGACTTTACAGACTTGGTAAGATACCACTGGGGCTGGAGAGATGGCTCAGTGGTTAAAGGCACTTGCATGCAAGGCCTGACAGCTTAGGTTTGATTCCCCAGTGCCCGTGTAAATCCAGATGCACAAAGTGCATATGTCTGGAATTCTTTTGCAGTGGCAAAAGACCCTGATGCATACGTATTCATTCTTTCATTCCCCCTCTCACTCTGTCTCTCTTTAATGAAAAATAAAACAAAGGCTGGAGAGATGACTTAGCGGTTAAGGTGTCTGCCTGCAAAGCCTAAGAACCTCCAGGTTCAAATCTTCAGGTCCCACTTACAGCCAGATGCCAGTGACACAAGCATGCAAGGGGACGTGCGTATCTGAGTTTGTTCACAGTGGCTGAATGGTCCTGGTGTGCCCATTCTCTGCCTCTTCCTCTCTCTGTCTCTCTCTCTCTCTCTGCCTCTTGCAAATTAAAAATAAATTAAAACAAGAAACTTCTGGAGCACAGAGATTCCAGATGGGTCTACTTTATGAATTCATGCTTGGTATAGTAGCTCATCACTGGGAGTCAAAAAAAAAAAAAAAAAAAAAAAGATAGAAATGTTCTTAGAATAATTCCTCAAGGTCACAGAGTATTTGTCTGTGTGGACAATCTTTGAAACCACAGAGGAACACTGCTGTTTTCACATAGTTCTCTCTTGCTCACTGGTGACTAGTGTGAAGTCAGGAAGTCCAGGAGTCTGTGTCCATATGACAACATTAAGATCTCAGTGATGTTTTTGCTAACTTATAGCTTAGCAGTATAGTGACCTGCTTAAGAGTTTCTGTTACCTGGCTAGGTTATCCCATTCAGTAGTAAATTTTTCTAAGAAGGCTTCTACAACCGTCATCCGGTCATGGTAGTCACTGGTTCTCTGAAGATCCTGCTCCCTCTGAGCACACAGCTGCTCACACTGAAGACACAGATCGTGCCACTGGTCATTTAAGTGACTGATTTCCTTGTGTTCAGGAGACTCCTGCTTCTCGGTTAACTTGTTCACTTTTTCCACGATGGTGCCCACAGATGCCTGTTTGCATTGCAGCTGCTCAAAAAAATCCTACGGATAACAATGAAAAACAAGTCATAACTGAGGGAACCTCTACGGCAACACAGAATGAGACACGGATACGATACTTCCAAAGGAAATCTAAACATCTAAAATTCGTCAAACTTGCTTTATGAACAGAAGTTTCCAGCTATGTAGGAATCATAACTTTGGTTTTTTTTCATTGTGTTGTTTTTGAGAAGCATCAAAGTAACTTATTTTCCTTTGTTTTACTCAAAACTTTTTTTTTTTTTTTTTTGGTTTTTCAAGGTAGGGTCTCGCTCTAGTCCAAGCTGACTTGGAATTCTCTATGGAGTCTCAGGGTGGCCCTGAACTCACAGCAATCTTCCTACCTCTGCCTCCCGAATGTGGGATTAAAGGCGTGCGCCACCATGCCTAGCTCCTTAAAAAGGTTTAAAGTGATTTTATTTATTTTAATTTTATTTATTTGCAAGGAGAGAAAGAGGGAGGGAGAGGGAAAGAAGGAAGTTATAGAGGGAAGAAGAAAGAAAGAGAGAGTGAGTTCCAGGTCATCTTGTCATTGCAAATGAACTACAGACAGATATGCCTCTTTGTGCATCTGGCTTTACATGAGTACTGGGGAATCAAATCCAGGCTGTCAGACTTTGCAAGCAAGCGCCTTAACCACTGAGCCACTTCTCTAGCCCCAAGAGTTTTAAAGAGTTCATGCTTTTGTGAAAGGAAGAAATCTAATTTATGTTATCACCTATTCTTTTTTCTGCATCTGCAAACAATATTCAGTGGATAATATATATGACATATTGTCATAGAAAATTTGAGAAATGAATCCTCTTTCCAATAAAGTTAATGTACTTAAAATAATTCTCTATCATACTTTATATATAGTCTAACCACATTTCTATTATAGTTTAAATTAAGTACATATTAAATAAATTTATAATTTATTGAGAGGCTTATGTTTCTGCAGTTTTGACAAACATAAAAGTTTGTGTGTTTGTTTAGCAGCAGATTTCAGGCTCTGTGGGGTAGGCGAGAGTTGTCTTGCTCAGGAACAAAGTTCTCTCTTAAAAAATGGTCACATGGAACCTCAAGAACATTCTTTTTTTTTTGTTTTGTTTTGAGACAAGGCCTTGCTATGTTTCCCAGGCTAGTTGGAACTCCTGGGCTGAAGCCATCCTCCTGCCCTCCTGCCTCAGCTTCTCAAGAAGGTGGGATTCTGGATACATACCTCACACAGGACCATTTACTTTCTGGTCTGTCTTGAAGTCCTGTCACCAAAGCTCAGACTCTGTCAGTCCTTAATTAGCTGTACTGATGTCTAAGGCTGGACAGACAAGCAGGCCTACTACAATAAATGCATTGGATTCATTTCACCTTTCTCCTGTCCCGTCCTATCCTCCTTTATCTCCCCAGAGAGAAGTCACTTCCCACCTTTACTTGAACAAACATGTTCTGGGCGATGTTTGGCTCCAGCTCCGAGGGCCTCCTCTTCATGTTCTGCAGCTGCTGGTCAACGTCCTGAAGAGAGATCCAGAGCTCCGCCTTCAAGTGCTTGACCTCTTCCCAGCCCTGGGTCAGGTTCTGAGCCTGCACCAGCCTCTGTTCAATCTGGAGGAAACACGGAGGTACAAATTAGCAGCCACGGAGAGAAACATCTACTCTCAGTGGATCAGAGGTGAACTCTTTAATGGGTCTGTGTACAGGGACCGATACACATGCACACATTTACCCACGCAGTAACTGAGGGTTTTTATATTTGTTTCCTTTGTTTGAAACAGGGTCTCACTGTGGAGCTTAGGCTTGCCTTGAACTCCTGGCAATCCTCCAGCTTCAGCTTCCTAAATGCTGGGATTATAGGTATAAGCCACCCCACCCACTACATACTGAGTTAATGTTTTATACTTATGTATGTATATATGTGTGTGTATATGTGTGTACATATATCTTTCTATTTGCTTTCCTGGCTTTTGAAACTACATAATTTATTTCAATGAATCATTTCTATCCAAGATATGGATTCTATTATCCTTTAAAAAGATTTAGCCCCAAAGAGGAGGGACCGGGACACAGGAACAGGGGAGAGGGAATAAAATGGTATAAGCTGTTAAAAAGTAAATAACAAAAAGTTTTCAATTCTAACCTTAATAACAGAAATGATGAAAACACTATTTTAAGACTTTTGTTTTCCCTGGATCATTTTTACATTGTTTTCCCCTGTGCATCATAGTTATATTTAAATATTTTGCAACTATTTAACAAATTAAATAAGGAAACCAAGTCCCACTTTTCTCCTAAATAGGACTCGCTGCCGTGTGTTGAAGCAGCAGGCAGTGGTGGTGAGAGCTCTGGGCTGCTGTGCCGCTCTCTGCCCGCTGCTCAGGTTCCCATCAGACACCCCAGCACTTTCCACTGAGGTTCAGTAGAGCCCGTGAGTCCTGCCAGCACCTTACTCCACAGCCACTACCAACAATGAGATCAATCATCAATAAAGCCAGGGTCACAAGACCACCTTGAAGAGAAAACTAAAAAAGGAGAAAAGACCAGAAAAGGGTATTAAAAAAGAAGAAAAGAGAGAGGGAATAGCAATTAAGAAGCAAGAAGAGGAACAGGAAAGAAATAATGGCAGCAGCTGAATGAGACACTAAACGGATCATATACAATTCCAGGCCATCAGTTTCAGCCTGCATTTATTTGTAGGACTTGATGGAAGTTTCCATATTGATTAAAACATTGATTTATTATAATGACTATGGGAATATCATAGCAAAAATAATTCAAGAGGGCTGGAGAGATGGTTTAGTTGTTAAGGCATTTGCCTGCAAGGCCAAAAGACCCAGGTTTGATTCCCCAGGACCACATAAGCCAGATGCACAGGGATGCTTGAGTCTGGAGTTCGTTTGCAGTGGCTAGAGGCCCTGGAGTGCCCTCTCTCTTCTCTCTCCCCTCTCAAATAAATAATAATAAAACATTTAAGAATAATTCAAGGAAAATATTCTTTAAGACTCATAAAACATTTGAATAAGAGAACACAATAAAACAGACAACTCAATGTGATTATATATATATATAATATAAATATAATATATAATAGTATATTATAATAATATAATATAATAATATTAATAATATATATATTATTTTTTTTACCAGCTGCTCTGTTTGTTGAATGTCTTTGGCTGTAATTTTCACTGAAGAGTTTGACAAGTCACACATGGAACAAAGGAGGTCCAAGTAGGTCCTGCACTGCTCTTGCAGAGCTCTGAAGTGCTTTACCTGAAGAACGACAATGGCTAGAGTGAGATGGATAGGTACCATACGCTGGTAGCACACATTTGTAGCCTTGTAACATTTTATTGGCATTTCAAAAACAATCTTGTCATCTCAGTGTTTTCATAGTGTCCTGAAATATCCTCATGACTCATAGGAGGGGATTCAGACACACAGACGGGTGTGTTTGTCCATCTGCTTTTGTTGTAATGGAAGCTGTCTGCCTGGTCTTGGAACAAGGGAACCCCGGGGCACACCTCCAGTCTTTGCAGATTTTCTGCCTCAGCCTTTCTTTCCAGATCTGCTGGCCCACGGCCCACTGCGATTTCATCTCAAAGAAATAATCGACATTTTGTGTACCTTAAAGTCAAGGCCACAATTAGGGTGAGGTGAGAGCGTCAGTGGAAGAAGGAAAAACATGGGTGGCTGGGCTTCCTGTCTCTGCAGGAAGTTCATCACCTCTGTTTTCCTGTCCATGAGCCCAAGAAAGGAAACATGGAGAAATGGGTTTCTTTGTGAGTGATTAGGGTCTAGACAAATCGGGATTTAAATACTGGGCATTAAGCAGTCCATGCAGAATCACCTTAACTATTCTGGTACATAAGTTCTTTTTAAAAAAATATTTTTAGTTGTGAGCGGAGACAGAGAGTATGGATGTACCAGGGCCTCTAGCTGCTGCAAATGAACTCCAGGCACATGTGCCACTTGGTGCATCTGGCTTTGTGTGGGTACTGGGGAATTGAACCTGGGCCAGTAGATGTAAGCAAGTGCCCTAAACCACAGAGCCAGCTCCATAGCTGCTTATGTTCTGATGAGAATTATAGATAATATAATAGCAAACAGATACACATAGCAGTGTTTCACAATGCTAAAACCAGACGGAAAAGAACCAGCGGTCAGTGTGAGGAGTGGCATGTGAGGAGGAAACTCTGCTATTTCACTCAGTGTATCTCTAAGACTTCGCAGAAGAACAGTTCTGAAAAAAAAAAATATATATGGTTGAAACTTAGTATGGATCCATCGAGTATTGGTACCACCATTCCCTCCTCCCTGCCGCCACTAAGGGCCCCCTTTAGAAGGATTGTTGGTATTCACCATGGAGCTGTGAGTTATGAGTTGTGAGAGCAGCAATCAGTCATTGTGGGGGGAGGCAATGCCTTTTGCTATTCCCTCCCACGCTGTGGCTCTTACAATCTGCCCGTCCTCTCTTCTACAAAATTCCCTGAGCCTTGGTGGGTGTGCTTAAAGTCTACTTTAGTGTTGAACTCGCAGCAGCTTCTTGAATTGTTTTATTTACAAGGGGGTGGAGTTGATAACCAGAGCACCAGGGGTCTCTTGCCAGTACAAACGAACTCCAGATGCATGCACAACCTTGTGCATCTGGATATACATAGGTACTGGGGAAGCAAACCCTAACCAACAAGATGAGCAAGCAAGCACCTTGAACCACTGAGCCGTTATCTCCAGCCCCAGACCTGATTATACTGAGGGACCAAGACACGGTCTGGTGTAATGACAGTCCATACAGATAGACAATGAATTTCAATCCCCCAGCTAGAACAGAGTGATCAGCCAGGAGCAGAGGTCAGCAGGGTGGACAGGGACCATGCCATCTAAAGGAGATTTGTGACCATCGAAATAAAGAGCGACAAGACAAGAAATGACTCAAGGAAGTTCATGGAAATGTACACTCTATGTGAGTGTGTTCTGCCCTAACAAAGAGTGACATCATGTCCTGTACAGGAAAATGGACCCAGGTGGAGATGAAATAAACCAAAGCGTCCTGGTTGTCTGGGCTTGTGCCTTCGTCCAGTCTCCACACTCAGAAAGATGGGCAGTGGAGACCAAACAGGTCTCTATAGCGAGACCCCACCCTGAGCACTGGGTGTGTTTAGTCCCATCCTTGGCCCGAATCTGCTGATGCTAGTAGCACCCACCACTCACAGTGCTGACAACCAAAAATGTACTCATCATGGCTAAAGGTCCCCAGGGAGCAAAGTTACCGTCTCCCGCAAACCCAGAACCACTGTTCCAGCCCTGTCAGATTAACAAACGTGGATTCTTTATCACCCAAACACTTACTTTGGCGGTGGGGCCAAGAAATTCTATGATGAGCCAATTCATGGGCTATAGGATGAAATTGGGAATTGGCCATGAGTAGGATGACACTGAGAGAGTCATGCCTTGACTTAAGCCTCAGTGTTATCCTGACCATGGTGTGAGAACAGTCTACAAGGGATGCACAGCTATGCAGGGCAGAAAGCCGTTAGCCGCTTCCTCCTCTAGATATGCAGGCCGGTTTCCCTTAAGTCAGAGCACAGATTTTGTTCTTCAAAGCACAAACGGACTCATATTTAACTTCCAGTTCATATCAGTCATCAGTTACCAGTGAGCAAAAGCACATCTCAACCACATCCCGTGATCCAGGAGAGGTCAAATGTCCTAACCACTGGGAAATGGGAAGAGTATAAAATGGTTTTTTTGTTGTTGTTTTGCTTTTTGCATGCATGGTGTATGCATGTTTGGATGTGTGGAAGCCAGGTGTTTACCTGAGGAATGTCTCCTCCCTCTTTATGAGGTGGTCTTTCACTGGCTTGTGACTCACTAACTGGGCTAGATTGGCAGACAGTCAGTTTCAGGGATGCTCCTGTCTCCTCCTCTCCAATGCTAAGATTACAGGAGCACACCACTGTGGGGAAGGGACATTGGACTCGGGTCCTCTTGCTTGCAAGATGAGCACTTCACCCACTAAGCTATCTCCCTAACCCCAGCAGTTTAAATTTTAAAACTGAAGCCGGGCATGGTGGCACAAGCCGTTAATCCCAGTCCTCGGGAGGCAGAGGTAGGAGGATCACTGTGAGTTCAAGGCCACCCTGAGACTACAGAGTGAATTCCAGGTCAGCCTGGGCTAGAGTGAGACCCTACCTTGAAAAAAACCAAAAAAAATAAAAATAAAAATAAAAATAAAATTAAAAATTTAAATTAATTTATTCTGAGATGCATAGCTGGCTTAATTCCAAGACTCTTTAATGCATCAATGCTTAAAAAGTTGCCAAAAGGATGTTTGCTAAAATTAACTTCAAAGGCAAATATGACAGTGCTTTTTCCTCATCTCCCCAATTGATATTTTATGTCTTATAAAAACATGGGTGGGGCTGGAGATATGGCTTAGTGGTTAAGGTACTTGCCTGCAAAGCCTAAGGACCCAGGTTCGATTCTCCAGGACCCATGAAAAGCCAGATGCACAAATGATGCATGCATCTGGAGTTTGTTTGCACAGCTAGAGATCTTAGCACTCCCATTCTCTCTGTCTCTCTCTTTCTCTGATTTTAAATAAATGAATGGATGAATAAATTAATTTAAAAAAATAATGAGTGATTCTGAATGGAATCCAATGACAGTTTTTTGTGGTCATGCAGAGTGTATTGCTGTTATATATTTGTGGGGTATTTGGCACAGGGAGGTGTCAGCGAGACAAAATATACCATGAGAATCATGTTGCGGATGCCAGACCCTGAATCTGCCCCACGTTGGGGTTGTTTGGAGCCGTCACTGGCGGAATTCTCCAGTCCCAGGTCTATACTAGCCAACCATTGGAGGCCTGCTCAGTTTCACACAAGTACAGCAGTTGTCAAGGAAAACATGAATTAGAACAAAACAAAGAACAGAAACAAAACAAGACAAAACAAGATCCCTTCCCCTTCAGTGCATGTGAGGCCCATATGTGTCTGCAGCTTTTCATTCTCTTCTGCGGCAGCTTCCAAGGAGGAGGTAGACAAGGGGGAGGGCAGAAGCCGAGGACCACAGAGCCATGCACTCTGAAACTCAAGCATGATCAGTCTCTGTGGTTACAGGTTATTCTGGGGAGCACAGCAAATCCTGTCCTGTTCTAGCAGAAGGCCATTGGGAGTAACGCTTCCCTCCCTCCTTTTTTTGGGCAATAAAGGAGAACGTTAAGCTTTTGGGTGGATTGTTCTGAATAAAAGACACTGCTACTAATGAGCCATGAGCCAAGCAATGGCTGAAGACAGTTCACAGTCCAAAGGAAATTCATATTCCTTGCAGGAAAATGGGTGGAATTGGACATGAAATAAACCCGACGCAGAAGGATGAGGATCACATGTTATTTATTTCTCAGATGGTGAATATAAGAGATGAAAAATAGTTAAGAAAATAGGAATGGGACAAGGAGTGATCAAAGGATGTTATAAATAAGTGAAAACGTCACAAAACCACTGTTTTATAGAATGGATATAAGCTAAAATTGTAAAATCAAAACACCAGAATCTAGATAGTGTTTCATTCTTTCTTCTTGACTCAAAGAGAGTCGTTTTTCATTTGTGCTGATATAATGGTTTATAAAGCATAGCATGTATATTGGTGTGTAATTTCATGACTTAATTAATGTCATTTAAGGTAGCATATATTGGGAATGGATTAAATATATTAATCTCAGCTAGTGGTAAGAAAATTGAATTCTTTTTATTTCATATCATTAATTCTTATCTGACAGCAGTAACATTCACAACTAAGTTCCTTTAAGATATTTTCCTACAACTGCCTAGAAAATCTTCTAAGTGCAAATATTTTTAAAAACATTATCCCAGGGGCTGGTGAGACAGCTTAGCAGTTAAGGTGCTTACCTGTGAAGCCTTAAGGACCCATGTTCAATTCTCCATGACCCACCTAAGCCAGATGCACAAGATGGTACATGCATATGGACTTCATTTGCAGTGGCTAGAGGCCATAGGGTGTCCATTATCTCTCTATGTGCCTTATCTTTTCTCTTTCTCTCTCCCTCTCAAATAACTGACTAACTAACTACACACACACACACACACACACACACACACATTTAAAAATAGTATCTCATAGTCCAATAAGTCTCAGTTACAGAATTTTAAGCTTGGGGGATGCCATGTGAATATGAAATAGCTTCCTTCCATATGATAATTAACACCCCTGACATCCTTCATTCAGCAGTCATTTCCTAAGCATCTTGTTTGTGAAAAAAAAAAAAAACTCTGGTGGGAGAAGCTCTTGTTGCTATTTTGTTTACAGATCATGTTCGTTTGTGATATGACCTTTGAATTTCATTATAACTTTGAGAAGTATGTATACAGCTGGCCCTCTATCCCAAGATGCTGCATGCGTGGGTTCAATCAATGGAAACAATTGGAAAGAAACAAAATGGTGTCTGTACTGAATATGCACAGACTTTGCTCCTTGTCCGAATTCAATAAACAATTCCCAGTGACAAGTGTTTAGGCCAGATTACATTACATTTGCTCTCTTAAATAATCTGGAAAGGATGTAAAGAATCCGGGTGGAGATGAGTGAGTTGTATGTAAATGTTGCACACACGCCATCGTAATAGAAAGGACTTCACGTGCATATTTTGGAAGCCATAACTGCTCTGAGATCATCGCCCCCTTGGACACTAGGGAATGGTGCACTTATAATCATCACTTGACACAACAGTAAGAAAGTGAGGCTCAGAGGGATTAAGTGGTGGAGCCCACAGTCTCCCCCTGGCTGGTCAGGATTTCCATTTGATCTCTGGTTATGGAAGCTTCATTCTTTCTACTGAATGAGTCCGCATGCCAGTATCCTAAAACTCCCTGTCCTCACCCTCAGCTCCCTGGTTGTACCATGAACTGGCCTCTAACCCACGTCTGGCCTGTACTTACTCCTGGCTATTCCCCAGAGCCAGTACAGCGGGACTCATCCACGATGCCCACTGTGTTTCCACTGAGCGGGTGACTCACAAGAACAGCGACCCTTCCCGAGTCTCTTACCTGCTTCACGGCTTCTGCCCGGCTGAGAGGAGGCTGTGGGCTGGGCTTTAAGTCTGGCTGGACTGAAGACAGCCACGCCTGGCATTGCTGCAGGGTGTCTTGGCGGCTGACATACTTCTGAAGTTCTTGTTCCAAACTCTGGTACACCTGAGACAGAACATGTAGCGAGAGCTGATTTCTATGCCTATGCGGGACCCTTGCTGGCATTGGGGTAGGCTCACCAACCAGTCCACTGAAATGCTTGTCCTCCTCAGGGCAACCCCCACATCCCAGACAGCTGTGGTGGTTGCATGTAGCCCCACAATACTGCAAAATGCAATCGCCACACTGTCAACCTATCCACACTTTCTAATGTAATATACCAGCTAGGAAACAGAATAACCCTGGGTTCATACAGGAGTCAAAATGTGTTCAAGGGCACAAGATCTAACACCAATTGAGGTGAACATGTATCAGAAGTTTAAGTGCAAAATAAAATCCCATTTTTAAAAGCTTTTTAAAATTTTTATTTTATTTTTGGAGAGAGACAGAGAGAGAGGGAGAGGGAGAGGGAGACAGAGAATGGGTGCACCAGCAGTCTCTCAGCTGCTGTGAACAAAATCCAGATGTGTGCGCCCCCTTGTGGGCAAGTGTGGCATTGCACCCTTGCGTCACTTTGCATCTGGCTAAGCGTAGGACCTGGAGAGTGGAACCGGGTTCTTAGGCTTAGCAGGCAGGCGCCTTAACCACTAAGCCATCTCTCCAGCCCTAAAATCCCATTTTTAAGCATAACTATATTTCTATAACTGTGATGCTCGTGCTACAGAGGTATGGTCAGACTAGAACTACATTAGAACCCATAGAGGTGTTTGAGGCCCATTTTTCACCTTGGAAGTTAACATTTCAGAATGAAAATTAAGTTATTAAAATATGTTTTCTTCTGATATGTCTTGTCAATCAATCCATCCTTAGCAATCCAACTGATTTACACTTGATTCATAAAGACATATTGGGAAACAATCTTGTTGATATGAGCAAATCAGTATGTCCCTGTCTCAAAATAAAAAGGTGAAACATTGTCACCATAGAACATTCTGGAGGACTCACCCTCTGGGCTGTACTGCAGATGGCCGAATAACTATCTTTTGTGCCCTGCAGATGGGCACACACGTTCTGTTTCAGCTTTGCTTGCAGGTGGTCTGCACACTGGTCTATTAAAGTGTCCCCTTTGATTTTAAGGTTGTTCAAGCGGTCTTCAAAACTGGCAATCTCTTCCATCATGGCCTGCAGAAAAGTAACACATGGAGAACGAGGGTCATTCCACCTGTAGTGCCATTCCACCTTTAGTATCATTCTACCTTTAGTATCATTCCACCTTTAGTATCATTCCACCTTTAGTTTGAAACAGCCTGTTCAGAAGCAGAAAGTTTAAGATCAAAATTTAACTGTCTGCTGAGGCTTTAGAAAGAATTTTGTGACCGATCATGGCTATGTATTAACTGAAAAGGCACATACCTATTGTTCAGGAATCCACCAATGGGCAGAGTGGATGATTTTGTGGGCTTTCATGAGGAAGAGGTAATTTTAAGATGACTGTGTGTCTGTAGCGGGTCTCACACAGTTACCTTTCCCATGGGGTTGTAATCAGAGTTAGAGATGTCTATCCATGTGTCAGATTTTGTTTTTAATCTAAAACCTTCTAAGTACATGTATTTACTCCTCTAATTTCCATATTCATTTTAAATCTGATTATAAATGTATATTAGAGCTAATTTATACCCAACAATATTTATATTAATACAAATAACGTTGACAGTGACTATTAATTCAGCAACTGTGAAGATAATCCAGGAAGCATAAATGAGTCCTAAAGAGTGTGTGTTGCCCTTGTTGAGCAGATGACAGGCTAAACAGGACAGTGACGTCTTCTCATCCATCAGGGAGATGGCCCAGCCCCCAGCGCTGGACACCGCTCTCGGCTGGATTTTAGCTCACACAGTAATTCCCATGCATTCTCTGCTGAGCATTCTCAGGGATTAGCTCAGGGAATGGGAACCATTTATTTTTTTAAACTGGTTTAAAACACACACACACACACTCACACACACAGATGAAGGAGGGTCAAAGCCTTCCTGTCATCAGCAACTGGAATCAGATGGGCCCATACCTTGTGATGGGCAAGCTGCTGGGTAATGGTCTCCAGGCTACCCGTCTCCAGAAGGTCAGGGGCCACCAGCCTGCCGGACATCTGCAGGAGCCATTTTTCCACCTCCTGGAGTTCACTGTTGTAGTCCTCGTGGTCTCTGACTTTGGCCTCCAGGCTGGAGACATGCTCCTATGAAACCAGATGTCTGTCAGAAGTGACTTTCATGCCAAAAAAAAAAAAAAAAAAAAAAAACTCCAAAATGGTCTGAGGCTGGAGAGATGGCTTAGCGCTTAAGCACTTGCCTATGAAGCCTAAGGACCCCAGATCAAGGCTCAATTCCCCAGGACTCACGTAAGACAGATGCACAAGGTGGCACATGAATCTGGAGTTTGTTTGCAGTGGCTAGAGGCCCTGGTGCTCCCATTCTTTCTCTCTCCCTCTCTCTCTCTTTCTCTGCCTCTTTCTCTCTCTGTCTATCTGTTGCTCTCAAATAAATAAATAAATAAATAATAAAAACAAAACGTTAAAAAAAATAAAAACTGTTCTGTATTTCAATAAAAGTCTAGGGTACCTTGTGCAGTAGACAGAGTGGCTTGTATCAGAAACCTATGAGGGGATGGGTCTGGGGGGCTTAGCAGTGGTAGAGTCCATGGGCAGCACATGTAGGGTTCTGGGTTCCAGCCTCAGCACTAATTAATTATTAGAAAACCATCAAGAATAAAGGGGCTGAAGGGATGGCTTAGCAGCTTAGGCAGTTGCCTGCAAAGCCAAAGTATCCAGGTTTCATTCCCCAGGACCCACATAAGGAGATGCACAAGGTGGTTCATGTATCTGGGGTTTCTTTGCAGTGGCAGGAGGTCCTGGAATGCCCATTCTCTCTCTCTCTTCTCTTTTTTACTCTTTCTCTCTCTCTCTCCTTCCTTCCCTCCCTCCTTCTCCCTCTTTCCTACTCAAACAAATAAAAGTAAAAAAAAAAATTAAAACTTTCTAAAAAGAATGGAGTAAAACAGTTATCATGCAGTTTACAGGACTTGTCCACTACAGGACTTGTCACTACAAGTCCTTTAAACTGTCCCGCAGAGGGGAAGAAGGGAAGTCAGCCACGTTTATAGCTGATCGTTTGCTCTCACCTTTCCTATGCTGCAGAGCTCCTGGTAATCATTTTGAAGCTGATGGATTTTGTCCTTTAGGGCCCCATCTTGTACCAGCTCCAGGAGCGCTTCACCTTTCTCTCGCACTGAGTTCACAGATGGTTCATGGGATAGCACCATTTGTTGCAATGACTTGAGCCACAAAGAAAATAAATTAATAATAATAATAATAATAATAATAATAAAAAACAAGCTGGGTGTGGTGGTGCACCCCTTTAATCTCAGCACTCGGGAGGCAGAGGTAGGAGGATCACTGTGAGTTCAAGGCCACCCTGAGAATACATAGACAATCCCAGATCAGCGTGGCCTAGAGCAAGACCCTACCTCAAAATTAAAAAAAAAAAAAAAAAAAGAAAAAAAAAAATAATAATAAACAGAGCTGGCTCACCCATGTGAACAAGATGAGTATAAACAGACAGATGTCTGTGGCAGGTGGGACATGACCTGCCTCAGAGAAAGATCTGGTAAATGTTTATTGAATAAGTAGGTAGAAAGCATAGAGAGAGACTGTTTCATTGTGGCTAATCCAGTTTTCAAGTAGGGCACAAGCAGAGCACTACCAAAAAGAATTCTGGGCCTGGAGAGATGGTTTAGTGGTTAAGTGCTTGCCTATGAAGCCTAAAGACCCCACTTTGAGGCTCAATTCCCCAGGACCCATGTAAGACAGATGCACAAGGTGGCGCATGCATCTGGAGTTGTTTGCAGCAGCTGGAGACCCTGGCACATCCATTCTTTCTCTCTTTCTGCCTCTTTCTCTGTCTGCCTGTCATTCTCAAATAAATTAAAATAAATTTTAAAACTTAAAAAAAAAGAATTCAATTGAGCTAAACTGAACAGTTTATGTTTCTGTCTCTCACTTCATTATTTCTTGCAGAGACAAACAGATCTGCACATGAAAGGGAGGGAAGCCACTGGGTTTTTTGATCTATTTCAACTTGAGTTAGATGTGGCTTTAGGGAGATGAATCCAACTGCAAACTTACTGAAACGGCATGAAAGTGCTCCTTAAATAGATGAGGGATTTGGTGGGTGAAAGGGAGGAGAGGTTGTGATTCTCATGGGACATTTTCCAAGAACAGATGCCAGGCTAAGGCCAAGCATCACACAGACACGTCACTTGGACTCACTCGCTCAAGCTTCTGCAGCAAAAGCTTTGTGCTAGGCCAGGACACTGTCGTTCTTAAAGAACATCAATCACTATGTCATCCAGGCCCACTTGAAATAGATTGTCTACATGAGGGCTTTCATAATTGTCTCAACATTCTGGGCAGGTAAAATATCTGTATGATACATACATATATATATGTGTGTGTGTGTGTGTGTATGTATGTATGTATGTATATATATATGTGTGTGTATGTATGTATGTATATATATATATGTGTGTGTGTGTGTGTGTGTGTGTAGCTGAATCAACATCACTATTTCCAAACTAATTGCTATGGTGTTTGGCTATAGTTAGTCAATTAGAACTTATTGTCTTTAAACTGTGATATTTCTTTTCCCATTTGCCATGTCACATTCTTTGGCTGTGGATACCAAAAAAAAAAAAAAAAAAAAAAAAATCAGTGCAACTTCTACATGGGATAGATAACATTTATAGGTACAGGAGCCTGAGACATATTACTGGGATCTGTATAATGGGATTGAAATTCTCAGAGAGGGTTTCCACTGATTGATGATATCAACTTTTGGTTGCCAGTACTCAAAAAAAAAAACAAAAAAAAAAAAAAAACTCCAAGGCAGTGTATGTAGCCAAATAAATCTACATAGGTAACACCCTGCTGTAAGTTTTAGCCCTGGCATGGGTGACACATTTTAGGAATCATCTCTCTCCCATTTGGTCCCTGTCTGACATCAGCACATTATCTGTGGGCAGGAAGGACCTACCTTGTATTTTGATAACTGAGCTTTTTTCTCATATAGTTCCATTTTGGGTTCTTGTGGAGTGTGCAGGATTTCCTGGAATTCTGCCATCCACCTACTCAGCACTTTCCACTTATCTGAGAACTCCTTGGCTAAGTGAAGACCTTTCTCCAGGGACACGTGTTCCTTTCGGACAGTGCTGGTCAGTTCCTTCAGCTTTTCCATGTGACCGTGGATTTCTTTCCTCAACGTCTCGGCCTCGCCTTCCTCTAAGTATTTTATAGCTCTCTCGCCTTTCTCCCGGGTTGACTTCAGCAAACTGTGGCCTTTCTCCATGTCTTTTAACAGCACCTGAGAAAGACAGTGGACACAGAGTGAGTCTTAGTCATGCTTAGAAATGAATGGTCTTTCAGGTACCATTTTTTTGAGTCCACCTGTGTAAGTTTTTGAAGTTTATATAAAGGTCTGAAATCAGAAAGCCTCTTTACATCCAGAAAGCTTTTAAAAATCTTGACCAATGTATCATTTACAAATCCGAAACAGAAAAAGAACGCAGTGTATCTTTCACCTTCAGCAAACTCCCCAAAGATCTGAGTTACACCTGGGCAATGGTACTTGGTTATGAGTTCCACATCATGTTGGTTTGGTTTTTCTTTTCCCCCTCACGTAAACATCGAAACTATCCTTAGTTAAGACCTGGTGGGCAACTGTTGGAGGACAACCCTTCACATATAAGTGAAAGCCAGGTTTGCTCTCAAAGAATTTATAAGTCTTTGGATTGAGATAATGCAGATCATCAATTACATGGTACAGCATGACACACATGCTTCTAGTGTCTACACGTGGGAGATATCATAGTGAGGGAATGGGGAGAGGTCAGAGAAGCCTGAAGGAAGCATGCCTACCTCCAGGGCCTTCAACTTCTTCCCCATCATTGCTTTATCTACTTTATCAATTTTGGTAGCCACGTTCTTGAAGTTTTTATGAGTGGAGCCATACCAATCAGAATAGGAACTGAGGGATAATTCAGATTCTTCCAGACTCTGAATTTCCTCTTCCAGGAATTTGATTTGCTCCTATGGAAGAAATGGGAAAATTGAATTGTAACAAAAGTGCTGAGCGAGAGCCTTCGTAGACCACTGGACATCTTCAGCGGAGCTCAGGGACGGAAGCTTATTTTGGCCTGTCATGTTGGGTGTCCCCCCATGAGCAGTGAGGGTTCGTTCACTCACCAGCACTTGGAGAAGCAAAGCCTGGTATCTGGAGGTCAGCTGGGTGGCCTGGCAGCTCATCCTGCTGTTCCCGTGGCTTTCATCCAGGATCTCGTGTGCTCTGGCTCCGACCTCCTCCACCTCGTCTCTGTGTCCTGACAGCTCTTCATGCCACTTCTGAAATGATGTAAGAATCAGAGGAAAAGTCTCGGTCCTAGCCAGTCTTGAACAAGACAAATATTGGATACATGTCCTTAACAAAACATGACTTCAACATGTGTTCAGAACACATTTATTCTGAGATGTAATTTTGAAGATGTATCCGATATAATCCTTGTGAATGATTTTCTGACAACAATATGATAAGCACTGCATGCTTATGAGTTTGGGTACTTTTGTAGATTTTGGTTCAAAAACTTTTTGAAAAAAAAAGTATTATACATATTTCCATCTTCTTTTGTCTTTGATAGATTTTAATATACTTAAATGAATAATGGAAAAGTTCCCAAGGCCTATGTATTCTTTTAGGTGTATGTATGAAAGTTACTTAGCAATGAGAACAAAATTAATGAATTATTAATCAGATATTAGAGAAACTTCATATTAGAATCATAAACAATCATTATAATATTATCATTTGTATATTTTTGCAAAGCAAGGCTATAGACATGAGAAGAATACAATATATTTCCACTAAATTATATTCTATTAATGATGAACTTTAAAAGTAATTCCAAGAAAAGCACACCATTTCATTTACTATAAATTTGTAAGTAAGGGCGGGGGGAAGAGCTTGCAAAATCTAAGCTTTGGACAGAGAGTCATTCAGTATTTTAATGAAACAAATTATGCAAGATGAGTTGCTTCGACAAGGATCAGGGATTCCCAGGAACTGTACCTTCATCTGATGTAACTGCATCTCCTTAGTTGCCCGGTTAGACTGACGCTCTGTTCTGATACTAACTTTCTCCTCCATTTTTTTGAGCCATTCATCTACTTGCTGAAACTTCTGTTCCACCAGCCTCAGTTTGTTCACGACATTGTTAAACTGCATTCGGGTTTCCGAGAGTCTGTGCTGGTAAGCCTGCCAGTCCTGTCGCAGTGACTCCAACGCCCGGTCTTCTGTCAGGGGAATGCCCGATGGGATCACATCTTCTCTGGTGTGCAGGACAGCATTGAGCAATGCCTGACCCTCGGCACAGTGCACTTGCAGCTCCTATAGGGAAAAGGTACTATGTCTGACGTACCTCACTCACAATTCACACTTGAACTGGTCAACATGCCTCAGCCAACCCAGTCCAGCCAACTTGCATCTCAAATAAGAAAAGGGCTGGAGAGATGGCTTAGCAGTTAAGGCGCCTGACTGCTAAGCCTAAGAACCCGGTTCCAATCTCCAGGTCCACGTTTAGCCAGATGCAAAGTGACACAAAGGCACAATGCCACACTTGACCACAAGGGGACGCACACATGTGGATTTTGTTCACAGCAGCTGAGAGGCTGCTGGTGCGCCCATCTCTATTTGTCTCCCTCTCCCTCTCTGTCTGTCTCTCTCTGTGTCTCCCTCCAAAAATAAATAATAAAAAATAATTAAAAATCAAATAAGAAAAATATGATTTGGGCTGGAGAGATGGCTTAGCAGTTAATGCCCTTGCCTGTGAAGCCTAAGGACACAGGTTCGATTTCCCAGGATCCATGTGAGCCAGATGCACGAGGTGGTGCATGCCTCTGGTTTGTTTATAGTGGCTGGAGGCCATGGTGTGCCCATTCTCTCTCTCTTTATCTCTCACTCAAAATAAGTAAATAAATAAAATATATATAGAAAAAATCATGATTGCTGCAAGGTTGGGCTTGCTGCTTTTTGGTGTTTGCTGGCTGTTTGGTTGTTTCTCTTTGAGTGGATTTGTGGGAGTGGCTTCTTTCACACTGATCCGCCCCGAATCTGTAAGCTTGAAATAAATAAATCCCTTCCTTCCTGGATTGGATGGTCATCCCAGCAACATCCCAGTAACTATCTACAACAGTATGTATCAGCTTTTACAGGATTCAGGATCAGATAAACTTCCCATGGTTTAAAATAAATAATTCCGTATTCATGATGAAGAAGCCTTTGCTTTCAGATAAGCTTTACCTGCAGATCCCGCAGCGCTGTCTCGTGAGTGTGGGTGTCCCCCTCAAGAACCGAGTACCGGTCAAGTTTTTCCTGTTCTTCCCCCAACCAAACTTCAAATGCCTTCAGGTCTCTCTGATACTCTTGGTGTAGGCGAACAAGTTTTTCATATTTTGTTACTGTCTCCTGTAGTTAACATGGAAAACGATTAAGGCAGGAATGAGTTACTAAATAAATACCTTTGGAATTTTAGAAAAGCACAGTAATTAAATCCTTGGGGTATGAGTGATTTCCTAAAAGAACGAACCTTAAAAGTCTATGTACAAAATATAAAAACAAATGCTTCATGACTGAGAGATCATTTTGTTGAATTATCATCCAACTCATGAGCTAATGAAATGTTGCCTAGACATGCCAAAAATGATGTAACTTTGCTTTCCATAAAAATTCAATTTGGTTAATAATGAAAATTAAAATGCATATGTGCCCTGAATGATAATTTGAATTTAGTGTAGATATAATTTTTTGAGCTTTGCTAATAGAGTAGGATGTGTTAATAAAAACACATATTTTTGAGATGGCTAGATGAGGCAGGATAAATGTTCTGGTGCTTATTTCTTACTTTCTACAACTTTCATCATCAGACATATTAAGGCATTTACACCTTCATTATGAAGCTTTCTAAAATTGTGAAATTGTTATTTGTATTTCTAAGTTTAAGTTAAGAATTATTTATTACATTATCATTGATATGCTAACAAGATCTGAAGTCTTCAGTTTTGCTAAGGTTCGCTTTGCAATACTAAAATTCATTTAGCGTCATTTGTTCTGTCACCACACAACTGCCATTCTTGAGATCAATGTCTTTAGATAATCATGACTCTGGACATTCCTCCATGCTGAATCCACAGGACCCTAGTTAACCCACCTTGGCCCTCTCTTTGACTGCTCGGTATCGCTCCTGCAGATCCTGCAGTTCTAACTGGGTGACATAATGCTCTGTCATGCCGGCTCCCTTGACTTCAATGGTCTCCAGTAGGCTGCTGTGACTCAGCACTTCTTCATTTAACAGCTAGAAAACATTAAAGAAATATATGAAAGTTTACTCATGACAAGCATACCAGTGATCCACATGATATTTTTAAGAAATTTGTTTATTTTTATTTATTTATTTGAGAGTGACAAAGAGGCACAAAAAAAAAAAAAAAAAGAGGCAGAGAGAGAGAGAGAGAGAGAATGGGTGCACCAGGGCCTCCAGCCATTGCAAACCAACTCCGGATGTATGCCCACCTTGTGCATCTGGCTTATGTGACTACTGGAGAATTGAGCCTCGAACCAGGGTCCTTAGGCTTCACAGGCAAGCACTTAACAGCTAAGCCATCTCTCCAGCCCCAATCTACATGATTTTAATTGCACAATTGACAAGTGACCTAAATGCGCTCACCTCCCAATCAGTCTTCAGATGGTGAGTCCCTTGATCTCCCAACTAATCCAGGCTATTCTTAGCTTTCACTTGGATTGCGAAGGTAGTCTCTGAGGCAGAGCCAAATGAAAGATGAGGGCCAGCTGGGCTAGGGAGTCCACCGGAGACTTGAGCACAATGTCGTGGGAGGTGCCAGCAGCTTCTCCCAACTCACCCTGGGTCACCCTCCCCTGCTTACTCAGCTCCAGGTGTTCTCCATTCCCAAGTGCACTGGGACCTTTCCCTCTTCACCATGCAGACATGTGACAAGAGGATTCTTCCCCAACTCTCCCCAGACAAATTTATGTCCCCTTTTAGGGTGCAGTCTACAGGTCACCTCTTTCTAAAAAGCTTTCCTTGTCATCCTGTCACTTTTCTTTTTCATAGTGCTTATAATTATTTATTCATTCATATGCTTATTTCTGAGTTCACATGTCTCCTCTAGAATATGTTTGTTTTGTTTTGTTTTTTTTTTTTTGATTTTGGTTTTTTAAGGCAGGGTTTCACTGTAGTTCAGGCTGACCTGGAATTCACTATATAGTTTCAGGATGATCTCAAACTCAAGGTGATCCTCCTACCTCTGCCTCCCAAGTGCTAGGATTAAAGATGTGTATCACGATGCCTGGCTCTGTTTGTCCATTTTTTAAAAATATTTTAT
The DNA here is from genome assembly GCA_036365145.1 of Orientallactaga sibirica. Taxonomy (NCBI): domain Eukaryota; kingdom Metazoa; phylum Chordata; class Mammalia; order Rodentia; family Dipodidae; genus Orientallactaga; species Orientallactaga sibirica. The sequence goes on from JAEOAD010002133.1 coordinate 4,218,805, forward strand.
TTGGGGACTGGAGAGATGGCTTAGCATTTAAGCACTTGCCTGTGACGCCTAAGGACCCTGGCTCAAGGCTTGACTCCCCAGGACCCACGTAAGCCAGATGCACAAAGTGGCACATGCATCTGGAGTTTGTTTGCAGTGGCTGGAAGCCCTGGCTTGCCCATTCTCTATCTATTTGCCTCTTTCTCTCTGTCTATGTTGCTCTTAATAAATAAATAAATAAATAAATAAATAAATAAACAAACAAAAAAAATTAAAAAGTTTCTAAAAATATTATTTGTTTATTTGACAAAGAGATTGAGGGGAGAGGGAGGAAAGGGAGAATGGGTACACACTAGGGCCTCCTGTGGCTGCAAATGAACTTCAGAAGCATGTGCCACTGTGCATCTGACTTTATTTGGATACTGGGGAACTGAACCCCAGAAAGCAGACTTCAGTAAACAAATGCTTTTAACCAGAGTCATCATTTCAGCCTCAAATTTGCCTGTTATTTACCTAGAGCAGGACACAATGCCTGGAAGAAAGGGGAAAAGTGCTGCAAAGACAGGGACTTTTCAAAGACTGTCACGTTTCAGCAGTAGAGTAAGGTTTGGGAAGGTGGAGGTGAAGGGGGTGAGGGAGATGGTGAGCAAGTCAGAGGAGGTGATGAGACTTCTTACATATGAAGCAGGTCACTGTTATACTGTAGGCAACGGGGAACCAACGGAGGCTCTTAGTTACGGAAGTGAGATATTCCTCCTGGTATGATTATGGCAGTCATCGATGGGGACAAGAAACACAGTGGGGTTTAGGAGTCTTCTAATTCAGCTAGTGGATGGACCAGCAGGCACTATAGTGATGTGAAATGGATGAGAAATAAGGAGCCTGGGGCAAGGAGGTTTCTAATTTAGTGTTCACTATGGGATTGTTAAACAAATAAAAAAACTCGCAGGATTTCCATGCAGAAAATAGGAGGTATGGCTCAAGTCATGTTATTATAGTGAATATGCCCTAGAGTGGGGTATGGCTAAAAATCAATATTTTTACTATCAATTAAAAAAGTTTTTAAAATGTACATAATTGAAAAATCTTAACACGTGGGGCTGGAGAGATGGTTTGGCGATTGAAGGCACCATCTCCACAAGCCTACAGACTGGAGTTCAAATGCCCAGCGCCGTGTAAAGCCTGGTGCAAAGGGACGCATGCATCTGTAATCTCAAACACCTATAGCAACGAGAGGTGGAGCAAGGAGACCCCTGAAAGTTCATGGGGCCAGACTGGCCTTCCTCCAGTAGCAAAAACAATGAGACCCTGTCTCAAACAAGGCAGAAGAAGAGAACCAACACCTGGAAGTTGTCTTTTGACCTCTACACATATGCCGTGAACATGCATGCCCACCCCACACCTGGCTACATATACACCCAAATAAAAATAATCTTTATGGGCTGGAGAGATGGCTTGGAAGTTAAGGTGCCTGCCTGCCAAGCCTAAGCATACCGGTTCCAATCTCCAGGTCCCACGTTTAGCCAGACACAAAAAGTGACGCAAGGGCGCAATGCTACACTTGCCCACAAGGGGGCTCACGTGTCTGGAGTTCCTTCACAGTGGCTGAGAGGCTGCTGGTGCACCCATTCTCTCTCTCTCTCGCTCTCTCTCTATCTATCTAGCTATCTTTCTAGATAATAATAATCTCTCTCTTAAATAAAAATCATAATAATCTTTACATGCAGTGTATACTAATATGAGGAATATGAAAAATATGGAAAAGCAGGAATGTAGGGCTTGGTGTTTCAATGCCTGGTTGGCAAGTACGAGGCCTTGGGTTTAATATTCAGCTCAGGGGGAGAGGTCCAATGGAGGAATCCAATGGAGAAAAATAAATGTAGTAATACAAAAGAATGTGAGGGGCTGGAGAGATGGCTTAGTGGTCAAAGATGCTTGCCTGTGAAGCCTAAGGACCCAGGTTGGACTCCCTAGTACCCATGTAAGCCAGATGCACATGGTGGCACATGAGTTTGGAGTTCATTTGCTGTGGCTGGAAGCCCTGGTGCACCTATATATTTTTCTCTCTCTCTCTCAAATAAGTAAATATATTTTTAATACGAATGTGATAAAAGTAAAGAAAATTAGGCTGGAGAGATGGCTTAGTGGCTAAGGTTCTTGACTACAAAGCCAAAGGACCCAGGTTTAATTTCCTAGGACCCATATAAGCCAGATGCACAAAGTAATGCATGTGTCTGGAGTTTGCAGAGGCTGAAGGTCCTGGTGTGCCTATTCTCTATCTCTCTCCCTTACATTCTGTAAATAAATAAATAAAAATTTAAAAATAGGGCTGGAGAGATGTCTTTGTGGTTAAGGCGCTTGCCTGCAAAGCCAAAGGACCCAGGTTCAATTCCTTAGGATCCTCATAAGCCAGATACACAGGTGATGCATGTGTCTGGAGTTTGTTTGCAGTGGCTGGAGGCCCTGGCATGCCCGTTTTCACTCTCTGTCCTATCTGCCACTCTCTCTCTCTCAAATAAATAAATATAATAAAAATATTTTAAAATTAAAAAAATAAAGAAAATGTATTTCTGAATGTCAAGTAGGCTGAATATATGAAAACATTTAAGCACTTGCCTGTGACGCCTAAGGACCCTGGCTCAAGGCTTGACTCCCAGGACCCACGTAAGCCAGATGCATAAAGTGGCACATGCATCTGGAGTTTGTTTGCAGTGGCTGGAGGCCCTGGCTTGCCCATTCTCTATCTATTTGCCTCTTTCTCTCTGTCTATGTTGCTAATAAATAAATAAATAAATAAATAAATAAACAAAAAAATTAAAAAATCTCTAAAAATATTATTTGTTTATTTGACAAAGAGATTGAGGGGAGAGGGAGGAAAGGGAGAATGGGTACACACTAGGGCCTCCTGTGGCTGCAAATGAACTTCAGAAGCATGTGCCACTGTGCATCTGACTTTATTTGTATACTGGGGAACTGAACCCCAGAAAGCAGACTTCGGTAAACAAATGCTTTTAACCAGAGTCATCATTTCAGCCTCAAATTTGCCTGTTATTTACTTAGAGCAGGACACAATGCCTGGAAGAAAGGGGAAAAGTGCTGCAAAGACAGGGACTTTTCAAAGACTGTCACGTTTCAGCAGTAGAGTAAGGTTTGGGAAGGTGGAGGTGAAGGGGGTGAGGGAGATGGTGAGCAAGTCAGAGGAGGTGATGAGACTTCTTACATATGAAGCAGGTCACTGTTATACTGTAGGCAACGGGGAACCAACGGAGGCTCTTAGTTACGGAAGTGAGATATTCCTCCTGGTATGATTATGGCAGTCATCGATGGGGACAAGAAACACAGTGGGGGTTTAGGAGTCTTCTAATTCAGCTAGTGGATGGACCAGCAGGCACTATAGTGATGTGAAATGGATGAGAAATAAGGAGCCTGGGGCAAGGAGGTTTCTAATTTAGTGTTCACTATGGGATTGTTAAACAAATAAAAACTCGCAGGATTTCCATGCAGAAAATAGGAGGTATGGCTCAAGTCATGTTATTATAGTGAATATGCCCTAGAGTGGGGTATGGCTAAAAATCAAAAGTCTACCATATCTCATATTTGAATATTACTATCAATTAAAAAAGTTTTTAAAATGTACATATTTGAAAATCTTAACACGTGGGGCTGGAGAGATGGTTTGGCGATTGAAGGCACCATCTCCACAAGCCTACAGACTGGAGTTCAAATGCCCAGCGCCCGTGTAAAGCCTGGTGCAAAGGGACGCATGCATCTGTAATCTCAAACACCTATAGCAACGAGAGGTGGAGCAAGGAGACCCCTGAAAGTTCATGGGGCCAGACTGGCCTTCCTCCAGTAGCAAAAACAATGAGACCCTGTCTCAAACAAGGCAGAAGAAGAGAACCAACACCTGGAAGTTGTCTTTTGACCTCTACACATGTGCCGTGAACATGCATGCCCACCCCACACCTGGCTACATATACACCCAAATAAAAATAATCTTTATGGGCTGGAGAGATGGCTTGGAAGTTAAGGTGCCTGCCTGCCAAGCCTAAGCATACCGGTTCCAATCTCCAGGTCCCACGTTTAGCCAGACACAAAAAGTGACGCAAGGGCGCAATGCTACACTTGCCCACAAGGGGGCTCACGCGTCTGGAGTTCCTTCACAGTGGCTGAGAGGCTGCTGGTGCACCCATTCTCTCTCTCTCTCTCTCTCTCTCTTTCTAGATCTCACTCTCTCTCTCTCTCTTAAATAAAAATCATAATAATCTTTACATGCAGTGTATACTAATATGAGAAATATGAAAAATATGGAAAAGCGGGAATGTAGGGCTTGGTGTTTCAATGCCTGGTTGGCAAGTATGAGGCCTTGGGTTTAATATTCAGCTCAGGGGAAGAGGTCCAATGGAGGAATCCAAAGGAGAAAAATAAATGTAGTAATATAAAAGAATGTGAGGGGCTGGAGAGATGGCTTAGTGGTCAAAGATGCTTGCCTGTGAAGCCTAAGGACCCAGGTTGGACTCCCCAGTACCCATGTAAGCCAGATGCACATGGTGGCACATGAGTTTGGAGTTCATTTGCTGTGGCTGGAAGCCCTGGTGCACCTATATATTTTTTTCTCTCTCAAATAAGTAAATATATTTTTAATACGAATGTGATAAAAGTAAAGAAGATTAGGCTGGAGAGATGGCTTAGTGGCTAAGGTTCTTGACTACAAAGCCAAAGGACCCAGGTTTAATTTCCTAGGACCCATATAAGCCAGATGCACAAAGTAATGCATGTGTCTGGAGTTCATTTGCAGAGGCTGAAGGTCCTGGTGTGCCTATTCTCTATCTCTCTCCCTTACATTCTGTAAATAAATAAATAAAAATTTAAAAATAGGGCTGGAGAGATGTCTTTGTGGTTAAGGCGCTTGCCTGCAAAGCCAAAGGACCCAGGTTCAATTCCTTAGGATCCTCATAAGCCAGATACACAGGTGATGCATGTGTCTGGAGTTTGTTTGCAGTGGCTGGAGGACCTGGCATGCCCGTTTTCACTCTCTGTCCTATCTGCCACTCTCTCTCTCTCAAATAAATAAATATAATAAAAAATATTTTAAAAATTAAAAAAAATAAAGAAAATGTATTTCTGAATGTCAAGTAGGCTGAATATATGAAAATATTAAAAGTGGACACATTTTCAATGATCTATATCATAGACATAGGTCTATATGCTTGTCATGGAAGAGAAAAACTTCACACACTAATAAAAAAAAACACAAACAAAACTCTGCTTTAAAAAGACATTAGAGATGACACTACAGGATTAAATACTACTTATTCTGTATATTTTTTTTTTTTTTTTTTGGTTTTTCGAGGTAGGGTCTCACTCTGGCCCAGGCTGACCTGGAATTAACTATGTAGTCTCAGAGTGGCCTTGACCTCACAGCAATCCTCCTACCTTTGCCTCCCGAGTGCTGGGATTAAAGGCGTGTGCCACCACGCCCGGCTTGTATATAGATTTTTTAGTATATAAGTGATCATACTTTTTCCTGGCCCCAGCAATCTAAGGAAGCTGATAAGAGAATACAAGGAGTGTGAGATCCGTTTCGAACCTTGGCTTTGCTGAGAGTGGTCACTTTCTCCCGCAGCTCCGTGTGCTGCCTGTCCGATTCATTTAGGCTGCCTTCCACACCATCCATCCAACTGGAAAACTGTCGCACATCATCCTGATAGCTCGTCCATTTAGAGAGAGCACCTTCAAGCTGACTGAAAGAGATATGAAAGGACAATGATCTAGTCTGAGGATCCTGTTGAGTCTGATGTCTGCCACATTCATTCTGTCCACTCCAGTGAGCAGTGGGCCCAAAGGCCTGAGACAGATAGCTTAACAGGGGCTTATCCAATCCAAATGGGGATCTTTGGTGAAGACAGCCTCAGAAAACAAGCAATGGTTAGATCCAAGCTTGTCCACACAAGAGGCAAGCACCAGGGGGCGCCAGAGACGCCTGAAGATGAACCCAAGAGGGATCCCTAGAGCAAGCCTTTCCTGCAGTCAAAACTCTGGTGAGGTGGTGAATCCACACTTAATTACACTCAAGTTGACGAGGACATTCAGAGCAGGAGGAAAAGAAAGGAGTTACTAAAAGAAGGAAAGAGGCTGGAGAGGTGGATGAATGGTTAACGGCACTTGCTTACAAAGTCTGAAGACCCAGCTTCACTTCCCCAGTACCCATGTAAAGAAAGATGCACAAAGTGATGCATGTATTTGGAGTTTGTTTCTAGTAGCAAGAGGCCCTGATATGCCTATACTCTCTCTTCCTCTTTAAAATAAACAAACAAACAAACAAACAAATAAATAAATAAATAAATTTAAAAAAAAAAAAAAGAAGAAGCTGGGGAGACAACTCAGCAGTTAAAGATGCTTGTTTGAAGCATGATGGCCTGGGTTTGATTCCCAAATACCCATGTAAAGCCAGAGGCACAAAGTGGCACATGCATCTGGTGTTTGTTTGCAGGAGCAAGAGACCCTGGCACACCCATTCTCATTCTCTCCCTCTTTCTCTCTCTCCTTGCAAATGAACAAATAAAATATTTTGAAAAATACAAGAACAAACGACAAACCCAGGAAGAATGAAGAAGGAGCATAGTACTCAGCTGGCATAAGATTTAAAATTCAGAAAATCATAAGAAGAGAGGGACAGAATTTCCTGAAATGGTCTAAATATGAAAAGTCGATATTTCTCCTGCACAAAGGATAGGCACTTCCTTGTCTCAATACATGTCATCCCACGAATCATGTGAGCCCACTCTCTTTGCCATGATTGGCTCCTCTGGCAGTAGTTACTGTCAGTACCTACCCACATATACTCTACGCTTCCCCCTCTAGTGAACGGCCGCCAGACTTCAGGCTGCTGGCTCCTGGGTCCCTCAGCTTGAAGATATTCCCTGGTGCCTCCTGCACTCACAGCTTGAGGGCAAAGGGGACAATAAATGCCAGTAAATACCCCCAGGGCAGCCATCTACTACCCTAGTGCCTCTGACTGCCAAGGAATTGTCATTCTAGCCTCAACTGCCCTCCTGCCTCTTGGGAGTTTGTTTACTAATTACCACCCCCCAAACCCCAGTCCCAGTCTCCACTCTCAGTAGGGATATCTGAGGCACACAACAACATCCAACAGTATCCAGTGTCACCCAGGCAGGCAAGTTCTGGCAGCCCATTCTAGTGATCTGTTTGGTAAGTTTCCCTTCCTGGTCTCTTTCCCACACCCAGATGCTCTCTCTTGGAGGTATATCCCAAGAATCAAAATTATATTATGAGGGCTGGAGAGATGGCTTAGCAGTTAAGGTGCTTGCCTGCAAAGCCAAAGGAAGTCAGTTCAGTTCTCCAGGACCCACATAAGCCAGATGCACAAGGTGTTTCATACATCTGGAGTTCACTTGCAGTGACTGGAAGCCCTGGCATGCCCATTCTCTCTCTCTCTCTCTCTCTCTCTCTCTCTCTCTCTCTTTCCCCGCTCTCAAATAAATAAACAAAAATAAAAATATTAAACAAAAATTATGACATAGCTAATATACTGTTTTTTTAACTAGGAACAATAAAGTCAACAAAAGTACCACTTTTATTTTATTTTTATTTTTATTTTTATTTTATTTTTATTTATTTTTTGTTTTTTATCTTTATTTATTTATTAGCAATAGACAGAGAGAGAAAGAGGCAGAGAGAGAGAGAGAACAGGCACATCAGGGCCTCCAGCCACTGTAAACGGGAACTCCAAATGCATGCGCCACCTTGTACATCTGGCTTATGTGGGCCCTGGGGAATTGAGCCTCGAACTGGGGTCCTTAGGCTTCACAGGCAAGCACTTAACTGCTACGCCATCTCTCCAGCTCCCAAAGTAACACATTTTTAGTGATTTATATTACAACATAGACAAACATATTACAGGTCCACTGAATGCAAGGTCACACCTGCTGCATTCTTTAGATTCTCTGCTTCTAATGAGAGGAGAGAGTGAGGGTGACAGCAAGAGTGAGAGAGTGAGACAGAGGATGGGAGGAAGAAAGAAAAAGAAAGGAGGGCATGAAGAGAAGGGAGAGTAAGGGATGAAGGAAGGAAGGAGGGAAGAGAGGCAGGAAAGGAAGGACCAAGGGGAAAAGAAGGGAGTAAGAAGGAAGGTAGAAAGGAGCGAGGTAGGAGGACATAGTAAGTCGACTTCTGAAGTATTTCACTCATCTTTCCGTCATGGCTGCCCTGTGCTGAGTATAGTTTCGCTCACCTTTTACAACGGATCGCCGCGGACAGGAGAGATGCCCACATGTCCTTCACAGCCTGCAGCTGCTGCTGAATAGCTGGGATGCCTTCTGGAGAGGTGTTCTGTAGGACATATTCCCCCCTGGTGACTATCATTTTCATCTGAATCTCCTTTTCTTGCCTCAGAGATAACAGAGCCTGTAAAATAAGCATAGAAGCCCTCTGGATTAGCGTGTTTGATATTCCTGGCTTCAAACAGTTCAGAGGCCCCGAAGATAGAAGGATGATGTGGATGGAGCTCCAGGGGGAAGTCGCTTGCCAGTGAGTGCCAGTAGCCACTTGGCAGTCATCTGCTGGTCTCTGAGTGGACTTAGCATTGCTGATCTTGAGTCTCTCTGAAAAAAATCCTTCTTTCCACTGACATTTTATGCTTACATTTTTATATTATATTTCATTTATTTGTGAGAAGGTGAGAGAGAGAATGGGCATGCCAGGGCTTCTAGCCACTTCAAACAAACTCCAGATGCGTGTGCCACCTTGTGCATCTGGTTTATGAGTTCTGGGGAATGGAACCCCTGGGTCCTTAGGTTTTGCAGGCAAGCACCTTAACCACTGAGCTATCTCTCCAGCACTGTTTCCATTTTTTTTTGAGAGAGAGGGACAGAGAGAGAGGGAGAGGGAGACAGATAGAGATGGGCACGCCAGCAGTCTCAGCTGCTGTGAACGAAATCCAGATGCGTGCGCCCCCTTGTGGGCAAGTGCGGCATTGCGCGCTTGCGTCACTTTGCATCTGGCTAAACGTGGGACCTGGAGATTGGAACCAGCTTCTTAGGTTTAGCAGGCAGGCGCCTTAACCCCTAAGCCATCTCTCCAGCCCTGTTTCCATTTTTCTTTAAACCAGGGAAACTATACACTCACGAATTCTCAAAGGTCACGGATGAAAAGCTTGTAAAGGTCACGGTATCTAGCACAGCTGTGGAAATAGACTTTTCACTGCCAGTTCTCCATACGCACTATTTTCACACGAGAAGGAGGTTTCAAGTCAGAGTTATGAACCTTCGAGTCACATCTCTTCCTAATCTGTATTATCACCGTCTTGCCACTCTCGGCAGCCTCAGCCATCTCGCGGTCGCCCCATGTCTGCTGCAACAAGAGCTGACTCCAAGCGCACCCCACTCACCCAGCTGGCTCTTCTCTCTGCCTTTTGTTCACAAGCCCTCTCCCTGGTACCGCTCCCAAGTCTCCAGCCCGTCATCTCCATCAGTGTCACTTCCTCTGCCATGTTTTATGCCTTGCATGTGGGTGTGTGTGTGTGTGCATTATTGTGTGTGCATTATTGTATGTGTGCAGGCACAGGTGTGCACTGGTGTACATGCATATAAATGCATGTGGGGCCCACAGGTTGCCATCTGGTGTCTTCCTTTAGCTCTTTTTTGTCTTTTTTTTTAATTTAAAAAAATTGTTTATTTTTGTTAATTTATTTATTAGCAGCAGACAGACTGAGAAAGAGAGAGAGAGAGAGAGAATGGATGCACTGGGCCTTCAGCCACTGCTAATGAACTCCAGATGCATCTGGATTCCTTGTGCATCTGGCCTACGTGGGTCCTGGGGAATCAAACCTCGAACCAGGGTCCTTGGGCTTCACAGGCAAGCGCTTAACCACTAAGCCATCTCTCCAGGCCCTGTCTTATTTTTTTATGAGGCAGGGCCTCTCACTGAACCCAGTCACAGAGTCGTCTAGGCTAAACTAGCCACTGATCTCTTGGATCCTCCTGACCTTGCTTCCCCAGCACTGGAATTACTGGCAAGTGCCACCACACCTGGCTTTGATTTGGGCACTGAACATCTGAACTTAGGTCCTTCTGTTTACATGGCCAACACTTACACACCACGTCACCTTTCCTGTCCCTCGGTTCTTTTTAAATAAAACTTCCACTGAATTATCAACTAACCGCCTAGGAACCTGTTCTAGTCTTCAATCCCATCCCTTGTACGTGCTTTCGCTCCTATGTCTATTGCCCCCCACCCGCCCCATGCACAGTCCCATCAGCAGATGACAATAAAACCTAGAGGACAAAGGAAATATTTTAATCCTCTTTGATTCCTGGGTGTCAAGACAGAGTGCCGGTATCCTAAAGATGCAAAGGAGAGATGAAGGAGTACAGGTTAATTAACAAATGAAAAAGGAAACTGACACACTAACATGGGAGAAGAGCTAACTTTCGTGAGCTGGTTAAGTGACTGAATTAATGTGGACAATTGTTCACGCTATACAATGTTTCACCCAAATATTTTCTCAAAATAAATTGTCCAAGATGTAATTTAACACTAGCCTCTTAACCCCTGGCCAAGTATGTATTCACATTTAGATTTCATTTTGTTTTATTGGTTTTTTTAAATTTTTATTTATTTATTTGAGAGTGAAAAAGAGAGGAGAGATACAGAAATAGGCAGGTAGAGAGAGATAGACAGAATGGGCATACCAGGGCCTCCAGCCACTGCAAACAAATTCCAGATGCTTGCGTCCCCTTGTGCATCTGGTTTACATGGGTCCTGGGGGAGTCGAACCTGGGTCCTCTGGCTTTGCAGGCAAATGCCTTAACTACTAATCCATGTCTCCAGCCCTGTTTTATTGTTTTTATAAAGCATTTGTGGGTAAATAAGGCAGGAATAAATGTTTTAGTCATGCTTAGAGTCATGACCATTCTGTGCAAACAGGAACATGAAGAAATTTCTCATCGACAGAGTAGGACATAAACCCAGGTAGAAATGGACGAGACAATTTGAAACCAAAGTCTGTAAGTCAGAGATGTCTACAACCACACACCTCAAGCTTAAGCATCCTGCTGTCCAGCACACTTTTGTCAGACGTCGGGTGGCAGTAAGAATCCAGCAGGTGAACCGTATCTGTCATCCACTCTTGGAGTTCTTTCACCCCCAGGGAGAACTGACTGTGCTCTGTGACAATCCTGTCCAGTCTGGACACTTTTTCCTGCAAACGACAGAAATGGTTTTTTTAGCTGTCCACCAAGCCTTCACTATCTAGAGCTACTCCCTCCGAAGAGCTGACACTTGGTTTGAAATGAGTGCCATCAGTCAGCTTCCTGTGCTGATAAGATGTAAGTCTGGCCTCACTGTATGAGATTTGTGACATATTCTGAGCAGGAAAAAAACAGGTCAAAAAGTAGAACAATTACAATTTAGTGCCCTTCAACATCTTTAAGGGAATCGTGATGTGTTTGTAAATCAGTGACATCTCTTCCCAGTACCTTACTGGGATTCTACTCTCAGTAGCCTTTAGGTTTCACATAGAACCTTTGACTCAGCAGATACACGAATTCCCACTGACCTACACTCCAGAGTTTAAAAAAATGGTGAATATTCTGCCATATGCTTAAATATACACATATCATAAATGAACATTTTAAAATGAGTTATCACCATTTTGCATATTTCTGGAGTACAGTGTGATATAAAGCCTAATATATACAAATTACTAAATTTTAAAAGATGAGACTATCTCTGTGGTTTATCATAGTTATCGACTAATTTCAGGTAATATCCAACAGAGTAAATTAAGACTTTATAAGACTAGTTGATAGCTCTTAAAACTTTAAAGTAGCTAATACTTTTTAATGTCTAAGCTAATATCAATGAACAAAAAGCTATTATCTATTATATATTTATCTATAATCTACCTATCTTTCTATTGTCTACCTAACTATCTATCTACCTGCCTACCTACCTGGTTTTTTTGTTCATTTATTAGCCCACAGTAATCCAACTTGCAGAAACACCACTGCTTCCACCACATGGGATTCCAATCATATGCCACTATTCCTGGTGCAGAAAGTGGTTCTTATTTCCTTCTAGTTTCAGATATGATTCAGATTTTTTTAAGACAGAAAAAATATAACTTATTGATTCAAGTGATCAGGAGTGCAAATGTAAACTGTTTACCCTGAGCCTGTGGTAGTATTCGGTTTTCAAAGCTGTTTGATTGAAGACCCAAATTAGAAAACCAGAAGTGGCTTCACAGTAAAGCACGGGAAGGCAAGCTAATGACTAAATTCCATGTTAACCTTTGAAATTGAAGAATACAGGAAACGGACATTCCATCGAGTTTATATAGCATCAGAAAGACCTTTACCATCCCTTCAAAGGGTCAGCGTTATGTGAGCTGGTGGCTTCAGTGAGGTCCCCTTGAGTCCCAGGAGCTCTGTTCTAAGCTATTTAGATAAGATGTCATCTATGACAGCAAGCGCTGCTTATTCTAAGTCCTGCTTTAGATGCTGAACCGAACCTCTCATCCTTGACTTATAAAAGGAATATAGAAAATTTCAAGGAATTTAAAAAAAATTCCAGGGTTGGAGAGATGGCTTGGGGGTTAAGGTGCTTGCCTATAAAACCTAATGACCTGGGTTTGGTTCCCCAGTATCCACATAAGCCAGACGCACGTGGTGGCACATGCATCCGGAGTTTGTTTGCAGTGGCTGGAGGTCCTGGTGAACTATTCTCTCTCTTGATCTGCTTGCAAATAAATAAAATAAAATAAAAATATTTCAGACTCATTATACTGAATCTGATAAAATTCAAATTGCTTTTGAGTTCATATTTTCTTTTTTTAAATTTATTTGCAAGAAGAAAGAGAGAGAAAGAGATAGAAGAGAGGTAGACAGAGAAAAGAGAAAGAATGGGCATGCCAGGACCTTTAGCCACTGCAAACAAACTCCAGATGCATGTGCCCCTCATGCATCTGGCTTACGTGGGTCCTGGAGAATCGAACCAGGATCCTTTAAACACCTTAACCGCCAAGCCATCTCTCCAGCGAAAGAGTTCATATTTTCTAATGAAATTTAAATCTGAGAGTCCTTTGTACAAAATCTCTGAATTATTATGTATTTATGTATTGACCCTTCCAAATCAAAGCCCTGAGGAAGATATCATTTGAGTACTCAGAGGAGTCTTTCCATCTTTCACCTTCCCTCAGTGGTTTCAGAGAACCACCCTAAGCTGCAGCACACAGGCGATGTCCTCGAATTTCTAGGCTGCAGAGAGGACACCTGCACGCCACAGGGCTGACCTGGAGACTCCACTGTGGGAGTGTCAGAATGGATCCTGCACATCCTTTTGTAAGGCCGGTTTCGCGACATCAATATCACACTCACACAGCACATGCCAGGCGTTACCTTGGTTACATTGCTTAGCGCTAGGTACCGAGAAGACAGCTGCGACACTCTGTGCACAAAGCTCTTGCTGGCAGCATGTCCTTCCCACAGCTGCCTAGCTTTCTCTTTCAGCCTGTTGAGCTGAGGCTCGTAGCAGTGCACTTCCTCAAGGACAGACTGAAAAGCACAAGCGAGTTAACATTCAGAGGCTGGGGCAAGCGTGCACGGACGACACAGCTGTGGCCCGAAGAACGTGACAATCAACACTGGCAAGCAATTCACCCCCCCACCCCGAAGGCTTTATTAACTCCAAGCTATGCACGAGGCACAGGACAGGAAGGAGTCACACCTCGAAGGAAAGTCAGACCACATAAAATCCGAATCTGCGAGAACAGGAAGAGGCTATAACTACATCCCAAGGTGGTATCGTCTCATCCAGGTCACCCAGCATGCAGAGGGAGTGAAGGCCCTGGCAGGATCCTATCACCTGGAGCTTCTGCTGCTCTCTCCTCTTGGCTGGCAGGTCATAGAGGCGGCTGCTGCTTTCCCAGACAAGCTTCTCTGTCTTGCTCAACCAGCTCTGTACAGGCTCCACACTCACTTCGAAGTCCCTCATCTGGATCTTTAGATTCTGTGGGGTTTTCAATAACATCAGGGGCAGAATTCAGACACACGAGTCGAGGTAGGCGCTACCAGGCTCAGGTCTCTGATTCCTTCATTCATAGGACGGGGATATGAGTTTCTACGATTCTGTAATGACTTTCCGGATTAAAACATTTGCATATGTTAAGTGCCCACAACAAAGACCAAGGTCTGCTGTCACTGTTTGTTTGTTTGTTATTATTGTTGTTTTTCAGTTCTGCCCGCTTGTCTGAGCCCTGCACTCATGTTAACTGTTATTTTCCTGCTCATTCACTATCAATGTCTTGTAAGCACTCCTAACTTAAAAGTGTATTAAACTTAGTTAGTGACTTTCAAAACCCTTTAGAACTACTTTATGCCTAGCATATTTATGCCTCAGTTCATAGCATTGCCGTTCATGCCACCTTTCACATTGGAAAAAGACAACTCAAACTTCACTGGACTTTTTCCCTATGTCCCTCATCTAATTGACAAATCCTGCCTTGTACCTTAGAAAGGACGGACTGCTTACCTGATGAGCATTTCTGTAATGGAGGCCTGACTCTCTCATCTACATCTCTGGGCAAAGCTTTCAAAAGTTTTCAAGATACTATACTCGCTGCTTGTAATCAGTCAGTTTCAAGTGCAGCCAGAGGGTTGGCATGCTTATGTCTAGCTTAAAGACCTGCAGATTCATCATTCAACATTTCTCAAGGAAGCTCAAGGGACAACTAGGCAGTCTTAGTGTCCTGAAATATCCACTGCATCTAAGGCATTCTCTGTTAGGCATCTGGGATAGCGTATGTTATGCTCCACCCTTGATAAACTGTGCAGATGGTTTATATAATCAACTCTGCTTGAGATCCCAGGTCAAATTACATGGCATACCAGATATTTGACTATCCATCCCTAATCTTTGTCTCCATGTAACCCCGTTGCTCTTCTTGTAAAACTTCTCAACATTCCCCATTAAAAGTTGGCACCTATGACTCTCCTGGCCCTGTACATTAAACTCCTATGCAAAAGACATGAGTCTTGGCAAACTCAAACAATGCTTGGCCTTTGAGATACAGTTTGAATGGCACTTCTCTAAACACCTTTCTTGACGGCTTCAAACACAGTCGGTGACATCCTTCCACGAGCGGCCACTTCTACCACTGTATCATATTACAGTCATGTCTTTAGACATGATTGCCCTCCACAAAATGAAGTTCCTGAGACAAATAAGAAGAGTTGCCCTCTTGTTCTTCTCAAATAGTTTCTGGCATCTAAGAAGCCTTATGAAGTATCTACTCCTATTAGGATAGAAGGAGGAAGTGGATGAAAGAGAAGAGCCATGCCTGTGAGGACAAGGCAGATTAACAGAACGGGCAATTCCTGATCTCCCCACTTCTTGGGCATCATTTGAATAAGATAATCTTGCTGTCAGAGCTAGAGTCATTTTTAAGCTTAGACAACATGGCACTAAAAAGACTGCTATAGAGCTGGGTGTGATGGCGCACGCCTTTAATCCCAGCACTTGGGAGGCAGAGGTAGGAGGATCGCTGAGAGTTCAAGGCCACCCTGAGACTACATAGTGAATTCCAGGTCAGCCTGAGCCAGAGTGAGACCCTACCTTGAAAAAACAAAAACAAAAACAAACAAACAAACAAAAAAAAAGACTGCTATAGGGTTCAGGGTCAATTCTCAGGCACCACACAGTGATGATCACTCTATTAAATTGAGGATGCCTCATATTAAAAACAGCTGTCACCAAGGCAAACTCAACAGTCTTAGCTTGAGAAAGAATTAAGGAAGTACATGTTTAGTTTCCCCCGTATGACAGTTTTCCCCTATCATCATCATCTCTTTTTTCTCTTATGTTAATTGTGATTATAATCGGATTAAGGACCTATTCTGCCAAAAAGTGTTGTTTTCTAAGGAAAAGATGTGCTTGTGAGAGAAGGATTGGTAAATAAAGGGTATGATTTTAGGAGAAAAGAAATAATTTTATGGTGGCAGAAATTGTTATGGCTATAATAAATTGTCTCTAAAGGAAATGAAATGACATAAGCATTGTTTCTGTGTAAATTTCACATCTCACACCTATTACCCTATGTTTGCATAAATTATCATAGGCCCTCTTATCCATAATATTTTGTTGTCTGACAGGAATATTTCCACTCATTCTCCTTAACCAATTTTCAAAACTGAGGCATTTCAAAATGAAAGAATAAATACTAAGTTGATATGTGGTGGGAACAGTCCTTACAGGGAGAAAACGGGCAAGTCTGTGTTGACAGTCCCTATGCGAGGACTCATTCTACTCCTTGGAGCACCTCCTGATCCAGGTATTAGACTGTGCCTTACAGTTGTCCAGTTGCCCATTCACAGGCAAAGAGAGATGACCAAATCATGGCACATCTCATGATATGGTCAAGCTATGGTTTAACCGTGAGCATCAACAAGCAGTCACGGAACATGTCCATGGAGCTGGCTGTATCTTACCTCTAAGGCAGATTCTTTCTGATGGAGATTTGAATGGAAGTTTTTCCAATCTTCTTTTGCCGTTTCAACTTTGGCCTGGATACTTTTCGCTTTCTCTTTGGTCAGCAGAGAACTTAGAAGTTCTCCCTTGGACAGCATCACGTTTAGCTTGTGCTGGCCATTTTCACTTTCTGACAAAAACTCCTACGAAGAATTATATAAAATTAGCTACAATAAGATTAAACCATGCTGTGTGTATTTCTCAGTGAAATTATGGAGAACAAATAGACGTGTGTGTGTGTGTGTGTGTGTGTGTGTGTGTGTGTGTGTGTGTAGAGTATGTTTATGTTGTGCTGTGTGGGGTTTGTATGATGTATGACATATTCATTTGTGTGTTTAGATTGTGTGCAAAGGCCAGAGGAGAATACTAGAAGTACTTTTCTCTATTGCTCATCCGTGTATTTCCTTCAGACGGGGTCTCTCCCTTCATCTGCAGCTGCTGTCTGTCATTAAGCTGTTTGATTCTCTAGCCTTTACTTCCGGTGGACTGCAGTTACAGACATGCATGGTCATGCTCAGATTTTTAGACAGGGTCTAGCAAATCAACCTTGGTAGTCTATAACCCAAGACCCAAGTCTATGACCTCATGCTAAATTGATGAACATCTCCCCAGCACCAAGTAAAATATTTTTTAAAGATTTTATTTTTATATTTTTATTAGAGACAGAGAAGGAGAGAGCAAGAGTGAGAATAGGTGCATCAGGGCCTCTAGCCACTACAAACAAACTCCAGACACATGAGAAACCATGTGCATCTGGCTTACGTGGGACCTGGAGAATCAAACCTGGGTCCTTAGGCTTCACAGGTAAACACTTTAACTGCTAAGCCATCTCTCAAGCTCCAAATAAACTATTTTTATTACACACATTAATTGACCTAGGTCCTTCCTTTAATAATCAATCAGGTTGTGATGTATTTAATTTGTCTATAGAAATTCTGGTGTGACTCTTAATATCTCTGAGCTATCTTACACACTATTATGAATTAGCTGTAAAAAGAAACAGTGGATGAAATGAGGGTCCAGAGATAATAAGAATTGTGAAACAATCTAAGCTTTGTGTGCAGAATAAATGCCACTTGGGTCTATGTAATTGATGGAACTGGGCTATGTCTTTGCTCTGATCATCCCAGCTGCTAATGCAAGAGTAAACACAACCAGGTTCGTGACTCACAAGGACCACACAAGAAAGTCAGCCTTTCTGTTTAGCCAAGACACAACCATTCCCATAAAAAAGGTTTTCTCTTGGAAGTTTCAATACAATACATGTTATCAAATAGAGTAGATGACAGTGCTTTCATAGTTTATCAATAATTAAGACAGAATAGTTAATAGACTTGTTCTTATGAATAACAAGTTCATAGCCTAAACCATGTCAGTCTAGAACATGTGTGTTATAACATGTTTAGTTCTATAACATGTTTAGTTCTCCTATCATCTGGCTAGGTCAAAAATCTGCCTTCTATCTAGAACCATAAGGAGATTCTATATGCTGGACTCAATACCAGCTAATAATTTCAGATAAAAGCTGGGCATGGTGGTGCACACCTTTAATCCCAGCACTTGGGGGCAGAGGTAGGAGGATCACCATGAGTTCAAGGCCACCCTGAGACTACATAGTGAATTCCAGGTCAGCCTGAGCTGGAGTGAGACCCTACCTTGCAAAACCAAAAAATAAAATAAAATAAAATAAATTCAGATAATAGAGAAGAAGTAGAAATACCAAAGGGAAGTTATTTGCTCTGGTAAGAAACAAAAGCATGGACAGTCTGTGCTGTGTAATTTATCATTAAAGGACTTTGATTAAGGTCTGGATGTGGTTTGTCTCCCAAGGATCCATGAGTTGCAATGTTGGTACTCAGTGTGGTAATGTTAAAAGGTGGAGTCTCATGGGAGATCCCTAGGTCACTGGGGCCAAGCCCCAATGAGAAGGTTCTTCTCAGGGAATAAGCTTAGCAACTTCCTTGGTTCTTTTATTTCCTGTCTGATGATATGGCCTCTTTCTCCTGTTATGTGGTACATTCTGCCAGGAGGCCTTCACCAGAGCTAAGCTGACTCCACCAGATTCATGCCCTTGAACCTTCCGAATGGTGAGCTACATACAACTATAGCCTACCTTGGGCATTTCGTTATGTTTGGGAAAAGAGACAGAGCCCCTCACCAGGACATGTGTTTTAGTTGATGGCCACTTCATACATGGGACTAGGCTGAGGGTTTCTCCAACACAAAGGACTTGGTGACTGAGGTTCCCAAGTGCTACACCCTTGCTTGAAGCAAAACTGGAAGAAGGGTTGGACAGATGGCTTGGTGGTTAAGGAGCCTGCCTGCCAAGCCTAAGAACACTAGTTCCAATCTCCAGGTCCCATGTTTAGCCAGGTGCAAAAAGTGATGCGAGGGCGCAATGCGACACTTGCCCACAAGGGGGCGCATGCGTCTGAAGTTTGTTCACAGCGGCTGAGAGGCTACTGGAGTGCCCATTCTCTATCTCTCTAGTTCTCTCTCTATATATATCTCTCAAATTAAAAAAAAGTTAAAAAAACTGGAAGAATTTTAAATGGAACACATTTGCAAAGCAAAATTTATCCTATTATAACATGAAGCAAGATTCAAAAAAAAGTGAACTAGACACGGACAGTAATATTTGAGCACCTATTTCCAGTAATGCTCACTTCATGGGCATTTGTTAATAGATCTCTACATTCGTATGCCCTCTGCAATACATCCAAACTTTGTAAGCATCAACTCAAGACTGCTAGTGCACAAAATAATCAGACATGTACATATGTGTATAAAAGATAACATTACTAGTACATGTACAAAATGAGGTTCCGGGTGGCATGTGAAATGCACCATCCACTTGCAGTTAGTGAAGGGAAGACCAGCATAAAAAATAAACCAACCACATACACAAACAAAATCTGTCTGTAACTCTGGTATTTCACACCCCAGCTCTGTGACCTCACTGAGATTCTTTTATACAACGGGTATGTTGGGAGTAATATGTTTACATTCCTGCTGAAGTAAGAGTGAAAATTAAATGAAAGAAAGACCCCACTTGTTGTGCTTGGGCACCGTTCTTATTACAAAGAGTTTTCACTGTTACTTAAACCGTTATTAAAATATTAAATAGCATGTATTAATGTATATGAATGGACTAGACCCTCTGCAATTGGTTCATGGGTGAAGTTATTTGGAATTTAAATTTATTAAGCAAAAGTTTAAAATGCATGCAATTATAAGATGACACAGAAACACTTATTAATCCACTCTACACAGAAATAATTGTTGGTGTTCACTGGCAAAGCTCTTACCTGGATTTTCTGGAGGCTTGCTGAAACCTCACTCATATTCTGAGGTATATCAAAACATTTGGCAGTAGTGATTTTTGCATTGACCAGCCACTGCTGGAAATCCCTGAAGGCCTTCCGAAATCTTTGCTGTAAAATCTGTTCTTTGTTCTGGCAGCCCTTGGATGCTTGCAAGCAAAGACTGAAAAGATGATTTGGAAATTTAATAAGAGAGGGAAAATGATAAAATTGACTCAAATGTTGTTTAATAGACTCAGCAGTTCATAGAGTGTGCGTTAGTCTGAAGTTAGAGATGTCATCATTAAAACTACACCATTAAAGCTGGGTGTGGTGGTGCACGCCTTTAATCCCAGCACCTGGGAGGCAGAGGCAGAGGTAGGAGGATCAGCGAGAGTTCACGGCCACCCTGAGACTACATAGTTAACTCCAGGTCAGCCTGGACCAGAGGGAGACCCTACCTCGGGAAAAAAAAAAAAAAAAAAAAAAAAAAACAAAACTACACCATTAAAAACCCTCTAGTTTCATCTAACTATCTTTTTTTTTTTTTTTTTTTTTTTGGTTTTTCGAGGTAGGGTCTCACTCTGGCCCAGGCTGACCTGGAATTAACTATGTAGTCTCAGGGTGGCCTTGAACTCACAGTGATCCTCCTACCTCTGCCTCCTGAGTGCTGGGATTAAAGGCGTGCGCTACCACGCCCGGCTCACTCTAACTTTTTTTTTGAGAGAGTCAGAGAGAAACAGAGAGACAGATGGAGAAGAGGGTGCCAGCAGCCTCTTAGCTGCTGTGAATGAATTCCAGATGTGTGTGCCCCCTTGTGGGAAAGTGCAGCATTGCACCCTTGCATCACTTTTTGCGTCTGGCTAAACAGGGGACCTGGAGAATCAAACAGTGTTCTTAGGCTTAGCAGGCAGGCACCTTAGCCACTAAGCCATCTCTCCAGTACTTATCTAACTTTTCTTAATGCATGGTGGCATTTTGTTGCCCAGGCTCATCTCTATATCATGAGGTCAATGTATCATCCTCATAAACCTTCTGAGTAGCTGGAACTGCAGGCAAGCACCCCCCATGCTCCTACTTGATGTAAACATATTTCAAAGCCAAATATGGAGGTTCACACCTCTGATTCCAGCTATCCCCAGAGTTGAAGCTGGAGGATACTGAGTCCAAGAGTTCAAGGGCAACATGTGGAGTCTCTCACTCAATAGAAATACAGATAAAAAGAATATGTTGAATAGCAAGACGATTCATGCTCACCAATTATAGTCTTTAATCAAGCCAGAGACTCTCTCACTGTATGAAGTCAGGTCTTTGGGAAACCGACACAGTTCGTTCAGCTGAGACTTCAGGACCTCAGTGGCTGGTTCTGCTTTCTGTAGCGCATCCAGGATCTCCTAAGAAAGGAGAAGGGCTCAAGCACGGAAGCTGAGTGATTTCCACGTCCTCAGCCTCTACATCCATAAATCGTATTATATGTCACTAGTGAGAGACAAATCCAACACCAAATTTGGCAATAAAATGGGGTCTATTTTCAGGACTCCCGGTGGTACCTGCTAGCAACTGTCTAATTTGCTTACACAAATTAATCTTAGTTGACTACTTGTCAGGATGGAGAATCACCTAGGCAACGTCTCTGGGCATGACTGTGAGGGACTTTCTAGAGTAAAAGAGTTGATATGGAAAGACCCACCCTGACTGTGGACAGTATCCTCCCACGGGCTGGGTCCTGGACTGAACTGAAAGGAGAAAGCCAGCTGTCGCCCACACTCATCTCTACTTGCTTCTGACTATGGATGCAACCTAGCCAGCTGCCCCATGATGTCCTCTTCAGAGTAGACTGTCACCTCCAACTGGGAGCCGGCATAAACCCATCTTTCCTTAAGTTACTTTTGCTGGGTGCTTTGTTGCGGCAACGAGAAAGGTAACTTGGAAATACTGGCATCTAATACAGACAACTCTAGTAAAGTTGTTAGATGATTAAGTGGTCAAGTCACTCAAAATCAGAAGAGATAATACCCAACATGGTTTAGAAAAACCTGACTAGATCAATGGGATATGTTTATGTTGTTTAAAGGTATTAAATGGTATATACAAAATTATTTTACGAAGCCGGGCGTGGTGGTGCACGCCTTTAATCCCAGCACTCGGGAGGCAGAGGTAGGAGGATCGCCGTGAGTTCGAGGCCACCCTGAGACTACATAGTTAATTCCAGGTCAGCCTGGGCCAGAGTGAGACCCTACCTCGAAAAACCAAAAAAAAAAAAAAAAATTATTTTACGTAGAACACATAGTTAACTAAGGTTAACAAATTCTTCTAACTCATAGGTCTGATTAACCTAGCAGCTCAGATATTTCACAGTGTCATCCACGCAGTCATCAAATCCTTGCTAAATGTCCACTCTGTGCCAAATATTTGCTGCACACTGGCCTGTGCATAATCTCATGCTTACAGAGCTCAGAGCTTCATTGATGGAAGAGACTCTCAAATGGCACCACTATCTTCTGGATGATGTAATCAGACTCACCAGTATATACTGTGTGGTCGTCCCTCTGAATTGAAACATTCCATTTCAGAGTGGGGGGACAGGAGGTCGGGGGGACGGTCTATGGAAGCTAAAGAAACTTACAAGTCTTAGGAAGTTACCACCTCATTTGAATGAGGGCAGGCAAGGAGGAAAATGATGGTACCAACAGTAAAATTATTAAAATGAAATGAAAAACAAAAACAAAGTTACAAGAATCACACAGTCCCTCCCTGAGATCTTGTAAGTAGAGCAATTGTTAATGCAGAAGTGATGCTTTCCAAGAGAGCTGCCTGAAAGCTGGACAGGAGCTCCAGGGAGCTGTCCCTCACGCGGGGATGGGCTTTTCTGTGATAAATCTGCTTTTGAGTCATTCATACTTTTGTTACAAACCTCTCACCTATGCTCACGTAAAAGATTCCAGCTAACTGGTTGGTTCACCTGGCTAGACTTGGGGAGACTCTTCTCCTTGGGTTGTTGGTGTTACCCTAACTGGAATGAACATGTGTTTGTTCCCATCTCCCACAACATCCTGCCTCTCCCATTTCTTCCTCCCTCCCTTCATGGCAAACACAGCCAGGTTAGTCTGTTCTAAGAAGTAGCTCCTTTGACTACTTGCCTCTTTGTAGCTGCCCATTCATTCTCCCTACTCTTTCACTGGCAGAACAGAGGCCTCTTAAGTTGACACCTTCTCTCTACTTTCCTCTCCTACATGTTCTACTTCTGCAGCAAGTTCACATTTTGGTGTTGTCCCCCCCCCCCACCCCGCCTCTTCCATTTGGTGAAATTGTAATCAGGCCTCAGAATTCAGGTCAAATCCTGGCTCTGCATGGGATCCTCTGCATCTCACAGGTATGCACCACAATGAGTGCTCTGGCTGGTTTCATATTTATCTGTCAACCCAGACTGTGGTCATGAGACCAAGGATGAGGTTTTTTTGGTTGGTCCACTCTTTACTTTGCTCAGGGTTTGGGCTAGAAGTTCTAGAATGACTTTTTCTTTGTTTTTTTCTCCTCTTCCCTTCTCACCTCTGTCTTCTCTTTATTCTTATGGAGCTGCAGATGAAGCCTTGGGCCTTGCAAAGCAGGCTCCTTAAGTCTTCTATCACCAAGCTCCATCTCAAAGCCCTCAAAAACACTTGCTTACAAAATTCATACAAAGTAACTCGATATTTTATCTTTGAAACTCCAAATGCTAAACCAGAAACAGCTATTTCACACCATATTGAACATTTCATTTAAGGGGGAACACTGTGAGAACTAAAGTGGCTTACCATCTAGCGAAAACATTAAGAAATATTGATGTTCAAGTACGCTGATTGTTAATTAAGTGACATTAAAAGTGAAAAGCTTTTAAACAAAGCTCTACATTTAAAAACATATTCACAATTTAAACCAAGCCTTTCAGAGGAGCCTTGCATCTCGTGAATTTTTCATCAGCTTATACACATCTTATTCAGATGAGCCCTGAATGTATTTTTCTTTACATAGCTAAAAAATACTATCTTTCCAACACTAGCAGTCAATAACTCAATAACTTTTAAAATAAATGGGTTCTATAATCACAATGAACAGGTTTTTTTTTTTTTTTAAAAATCACGTTATGTAGTTTATGGATTAATCACTTTTGCTTTGAAGGATTTCTTGAGCATTGCCATTTGATTGCATAAAACAAATCCTTATGAAAGTTCCTCATAGTTCTTGTGATTGACAGCCATGACAATGCTTCCCTGACTGTGAGATGCTCTGGTCAGAACCTGAGAAAATCTATTATTTTATAAACAGTTCATTATACAATCATTGCATATGAAACATTATCTAAACACTAAGATAAAATGTTATTAGAAATAAAATATGACTATTAATAATCCATATGTTATTGTCCTCAGGAACGTTAAGCTTAGAGCTAGATGTAGCTGTGGACCTAAGCAATGGGCTGCCTGTCATCTTGAACTTAGTACAACTGAAGCCTGGGATTTGCTACAGTGCTGCACGTATAGCTTTATAACCCTCTCCCGTTATTTCTAGGAACAGTATCAGTGTAAGAGGTAATAATAATTGAAGACAGTAATGCAATCTAGATCTAACCATATCTTTCTCGGATAAAATAATCACTCATTAAGGGAATGGGAAGAAAGAGAACCAAAAAGAACCAAAAACATTATGATTAAGACGGACATAGTGGCGCACGCCTTTAATCCCAGCACTCAGGAGGCAGAGGTAGGAGGATCACCATGAGTTCGAGGCCACCCTGACAATACAGAGTGAATTCCAGATCAGCCTGGGCTAGAATGAGACCCTACCTTGGAATAAAACAAAAAAAATTAGGATTGATTTTTTAATAATCAGACTACACGAAACCATTTCTAACTGATGTGTCCCTATTGTACAGAACTAATTTATATGCTTTTCTGTGGTGCATTAGCCTAAAGGTTCAGAAAAGCACGAAGAAAGCAAAACAACTTGGAAACATAAACAAATAGCATCGAGAGATGGTTATAAAGATCTGGTTTATGGTGTGGGATGAGCATTTCAAATATTTGATTTAAAACAAGACAGGGCTGGAAACACTCCATGACTTCCTAACGGGCTGCAGCTATTCTGAAATGATTATAACATAAATAGAAGCAGAGAAGTTGACTTCACTCAACTTCCTTTTAAGGACACCGTGACTCAGAGCACTATAGCCCAAAAGTGTCTCAAAGGCACCACTGAACGATAAAAGACAGAAAGAAAGAGTTTCAAGTCCCTACCCCCTTTTTACTCCTCTTCCTTGTATTCTAAAAGATCTGGCGACTTGCTTAAAAGAAATGGCCAGGAAAGCAAACGGTGAATAAGAGAGAGGACTTGTGTTGATGCACATTAACAGGCTAATTCAAGTTTAGTTGTCAAAACCACATCTAGGAATGCCAGTCACCGTGACAACTATCAGTTGTGCTCCCACAAATTGTCAGATGCGTCTTTCCAAGCTATCAATTCAATCACTGCATTGTCTGAAATAGTTAACTGGCAAGAAAACAGCTATGACTCTCTGTCTATTTATGCCTCTGCCCACAGGCCATTTCCAGGCTGAGTGGCTGGATACAGACAGGATTGCAAACTCTTACACCATCAGAACGTAAAATGTCTCTGCTAAACACGTTTCCTAGGGTATTTCCCCTGAAATTGTAATTTTTACCCAAGTTTAATGTTTAATGGATGACACAAGGAAAAGAGATCTCACTTTGCAAATGTGACTACATACACATTTCTTCCAAATGTGACTCTTAACGTGTTCTTATTTAGCAAGGACTTTTTTTTTTTCCAGCAATCACGAGAGCTCCAAAATATTGAGTTTATCCACCAATAGCAAACAGAAAGGCGACTTACTTGTCCCTTGTACCAGCTCTCCACTAGTTCCTTATCCGTGTTCTTGCCTTCCAGGAGGGTTAGCTGCTGGGCCCAAGTTTTCAAAAGGGCACTGAACTGTTCCAGGGCCTGCTCCAGTTGGGCCACCTGGCCTGAAAATTCTTGCTCTGAGAGGGCCATTTCACTGACCAGGTTTTCCAGGCTGCTTTGAGCTTGAAACACGCTCTCTTCCCACTGCTTCCAGTCCGCGCGCAGGGCCTGCATCTCGGCTCGCATGAGCTCACACCCACTGGCAGCTGTGTTCTGTTTCACTGCCGGGGCCAGCGACTCCACTCTACTCAGTCGGCCTGCACCGATGTCTCTGGAATCTATCAGCTCCTGCAATGGAATATCACCATGGAAACCAAGGAGGTGGTGAGTCACTTGGGGCTGCAAGTTTTTTTTTTTTTTTTTAAGTGTGTGCAGAAGGGGACTGTCCTGCTAGGAAGTTTGAGCAGTGGGTGCCAGGAACCAGAGCCAAGGCATCCACCAGGTCCCAATTTATAGTAGCAAGAAACCAGTCAAGTAAGTGACAGGATGGTGCCACAATCACCCAGGAAGTCTCCTTGTTCTAAACAGACCTATTGGGCACCCTGAATGCAGCCATCGTTTCAATATATGGAAGTGTTTTGTTAGTTCTTAGATGTTTGCCTGGGGTGTACAGCTCCTGCAGTTAAAAAAATAATAAACACAAAATCCCTATCTCTTCCTAAGTGGACTGACAAGCAAACATGACTTGCTAAATAGGTCTTTAGCCTGTTTTCATCATTTGTCACAGGATAGTGTCATAAATCACATTTCTGGGCTGGGGAGATAGCTCAGTGGTTAATGGTGCCTGCTTGAAAATCCTGCAAGCCTGGGTTCCATTCCTCAGTACCCATGTAAAGCCAGATGTGCACATGTCACATATGTCTGGAGTTCATTCGCAGATACACTAGGCCGTAGCACAACCATACAGACTCTCTCTCCCTCTCTCTCCCTCTCTCTCTTTATCTCTCACATGAACACACACAAACAAATAAGTAGAATTTTCAAAAAAATCACATTTCCATTTTGCAGAGTCAGGCTGACCCACTATAATCAAAGAATGAACACTATTCAATCTCAGATGTTTTAATACCTTAAGAAAGTATTTTTATAGCTATTAAAATCAATAATTTACAGGCTGCCTTAGTTGAAAGTTAAGTAAGCTTTAAACTGGTTTATTTATTACTAATATTTTCCCTTCAGGGGGAAAACAAACCCAGGGGGAATGACAATGTAGAAATTGCTTTGAGTCTTAAGGCATACATATGTAAAGGATAATAAGATGAAATTAAAATATGTATTGTTAAGTAGGTAATTAGCAGCATTTCTGAAGATAAATGCTTTCAAGGCTATTTCTTTGCTAAAATAATCCCATGGTGGTTATATGTTTACATATATATTGCTAAAGGCAGAATGCTGTTAGTATTCATACCAAATTATGTTCGCCACTGGACTAAGTAGAAGAAAAAGATGATTATGAGGGACAAAAAAATCTCCAAGAAAATCAATTACAAAGTAACAAGAGAAAAATTAAGACATTAAGAGGTGATTCATACTTCATAAATTATGTGAAGCACAAGGTATATTTTAACTAATCTGTATGTACGGTTTGCACTTCATTTAATTAGCCTGAAATAAGTCTGTCTTCTCATAATTATATACAAGATAGCCACATTTTAATGTAAATCATTTGGAGTCACAAAGTTAATTATAGGATAAGTCTAACACACAATCACATGAAATGTGATTTTACGCATGGGTAAATATCTCCTTACACACGGGTAGTATTAAATATGCACACACAGTCAGCTCGTCTCAGCCTTGGGATTCTAAAATCCATCTCTGCTTATCAGTGCATCCAAAACAGTCTTTGCTAAAGAATTCTCTTGGGACTAGGGAGATGGCTCAGCAGGTAACAGCACTTGCCACACAAGTATGGGGGTTGAGAGGGCCTGAGAGGTCCGAGCTGTTATCCCCTCATCCATACATAAACAGCTGGGTATGGCCATGACACCTGTCACTCCAGGGTCAGTGAGAAACTCTGTCTGAAGGAAGAATGTGGACGAGTGATAGAGGAATACACCTCATGTTCCCCTTGGGCACAGGGCCTCACACATCTACACATAGAGGTACATACACCACAGAGACACACACACCATACCACACGTGCTATACCCGGGGGGGGCGGGGGGGAATCACTTTGCTTTCTCAAAGTAACTTTCTAAGACATTAATCCATCGCTGCTGTCTCTTCTTCCTCTCCTGCAAAATCTACATCGTCTGGCTCCTTACTGCCCCCAACTGTGGAAATGGCTCTCATGCTTACTAAAGAGCCCATCTGTCTGTCCAATCAAGTGGGCAGCCTTCATTGTCCATGAGGCCATGGTGACCCCCTTCTCCATCTGAACTTTGTAGGCACTGCACTCTTTCTCTCCTCTCACCATCCTGCCTCCTTTCCCCTTTCTCTCTTTCAGTTCCTTTAAACCTTGAGCATGCCTCACTGTCGACTCTGCACTCCTTGTTCTAATGGTTGAATACTGGTCTTGGATTCACCCTCTGTAAGACCTTCAACAACAAACTACCAGCCGGTGATTTCCATCGCTCTGCCTTCGACCCAGCTTCCTAACCCGACTAACGACATGTATCTTCAGGACTGTATTTCCACCTCATGGTGCAAATTCCCTCCATCAGCCGGAACTCCTCCTCTTTTCCCCTCTTTAATGAGCTCTCTCTGCATGTGCCTATTTTCCTCAGATGTCGAACTTTATGAATCCTAAGACTTGATATCCGCCATTGACTTATTCATTCCTTCATTCCTTCGTTCATTTCTGCAATAGCATCTCTATATATATATCCCTGGCTGGCTTGGCACTCACTACAATGACTAAGTTGGCCTTGAACTTCTGATGGCCCACTTGCCACTGTCTTTGAGAACTGATGATACAAGCATGCGCCATCATACCTAGCTCACCCTGGACCCTTCAATCTTAGTCCCCATAGCCACTTAAATCACTCAGTGTTTTCTACGTACCAGGAATTATGTTAAATATTGGATATGAGTGACTTAATTTAGCCAGTCAAACAACTCTTGGGGACTGGTTCTATTAGGTTATATTTTAAATTCATGTTTTTAAATTTCCAGTTAAGAGATGTAGGCTAGAGAGCCGCAGACATTGCATGAAGTGACCAGGACATCGGGAGAGATGAGATACAGCACTGGGGCTCTCTGGCTCCAAAGACTGACTTCTCAGAAGCCCCTTCCCACCCTGTGCTAAGGTGACACGGGACTGGGTCATGCCAGCAGGCTGGGGTGTAGTGCTCACTCTCACACTCCTGGAAGAAGCACATTTAGATGTTGAAACAAGCACAACACCACATTTTGTTCACAAGTGTAAATAAATTCTCTCAACTTGTTTTCTGAATCTAGTTTATGTTTAGGATTACTGAGGTATGAAGGAGTGAATGCGACCCAAACTGGGAAGGGAACAATTTAACATCAGAATGTTGTTCATCACGTCCTAACCACGAGTGTCCCACTGGTCACTGAAGAATGCATGAAACAGCGTAGCATACGAACGGCCTGTTTTTCTGACCTTAATTTTCAACAACTTTTTCTGGGTGGCTGATGAGTCCCCGGACACATCAGACCATCGGTGAAGTTCCTCTTTTGCCGAGTGGAGCCAATCAGTGAATTCCTGGACCGCATCTAAGTACATGAGGTGGTCTTTCACAATCTCTTCCACCTTCCTCATTTTCCCCTAGTAAAGGAAGAAAAGGTAGCCTTAGCAGTCATTGTCACTGCAAACATGAAATCAGGTAACGTGACAGGCTGGATCAAAGTCTTACTATGTCTCTATATTTTAATTTTTGAAATTTTCTAAGCTTAATATTTTAAAAAAGAAACTATATATATTATACTGCAAGGCTGTGAGAAAACAATGATTTTTTCCTATGTTTACTAATTTATAGCTTAGCATAAAAATCACAGTTATTACAACTATTATGTTTGATCAATTACTTGAGTTAGCATGGTGTGTAGCGTGAGGGTTGGCATTTCAAATGAACTTGCTCACTCGATCCTCACAATAGCCTTGTGGTACAGAGATACTATAAAGGAGACACACAAGCTTATAGTGAAAGGCTGAATAATGCGCCCAAAGTTACATATCCAAAAAGTATTAAAGCCAGAATTCAAAGTCACATCTTGCTTTGATTGGCTATGAGATCCGCTCAGTGGAAAGGAATCCATAACCGGAGCTAAGAACCAAACCAGAGGCCTAGGGAGACCAAGAGCCTTCATCCAAAAGTGAGGCTATGCCCGTGAAAACCTCTCTAAATTAATCATGTTTACCATCTTAAATCTATCCTGATCTCACTCTCCGTGGGAGAATCTGTTCATTTGTTTTTCAGAAAACAGCAAAAAAAAAAAAAAAAAAAAAAGGAAAACCACAATCTACCAACAAGACAAGAGCAGACAGCTGACTCCTGTCAGGAGACGAGCCACCCCTCACACAGCAGCCAGGGCCCAGGTGAAACCACAGAGGAACTGGCAGGATGAGCAAGGGTGCAGCTTCCATGGTGAGCCTGACAACCTGCACCAGGGTGAGGCAGACAGACACAGAGGATACTGAAAACGCACCAAAGCAGAAATCCAGGAGCTGCTGAGAGCTCAACACTAAATTAAATTAAAGAATTAAAGCACACCCACCAAGGCTCAGGGAAGTTTGTAGAAGAGGGGGTGGAGAGAATGTTAAGAGCCACAGGGTAGGAAGGAATAGCCAGGGACATAGCCCTTCCCACAGTGACTGACTGCTGCTCTCACAACTCATAACCCACAACTCCATGGTAAATACCAGCGATCCCACTAAGGAGGGTCCTCAGTGGAGTCGGGGCAGGGAGGAGGGGAATGATGGTACCAACATATGATGTGTCCTTACAAAGTTTCTACTTAAAAAAATAAGGATGAAGAAACATATGTTGACAAAATTAGTATCAATGAGTTCTCAAAAGGAAAGTCAAAGGAAGGAAAAGCAAAGTTACGCTTAGTTTCTATAACTTTCCCAGATAAATAAAAAGTAAAACTATGGAGGAAATTAACAGTCATGCAGAGAATTTAAAAAATCTTTGTATCATATGAAACAGTTTATATTTTAGAGAATCAGAAGTTACAGCTTTGAATTAATATAAGAAACAAATGCAAAACTTTACACATGGTTGAAATCTGAGAGGGAAACAGACCTGCGTTCAATATAACAGAGGGAAATGTCGCCCAACCAGAGGATTGTAAAACACTGATGGCTGATGGTCAGTCTTGCAAAATGAGCAGATGAGTTCACTGATGATGTATGTAAGAACAACAAATAAAAAATAAAGAATAATCCCAAGATGCCAGAGAGAGCAATGCATGGGTATTCACCAGTATAGATGAAAAACGATCTTTTGTTACTTGCTTTTAATTAGCTTTAAAGTAATAGGTTCCAACAGGAGGTCTTCACGCATTGGGTTCATACATTTGTATGAACACTCTGCTGTCATTTGACCTCCTCCTCTACCACCCTCCACTGTGCCCCTCCAACTGACTCTTTCCTCCCCCAATTAGTTCTCCCTTTCTTTTTTAAAAATAATTTTATATATTTTATTTATTTATTTATTTATTTGAGAGACAGAAAGGGGCAGAAACAGAAAGAGAGAATGGGCACGCCAGGGCCTCCAGCCACTGCAAATGAACTCTGGATGCGTGTGCCCCCTTGTGCATCTGGTTTACATGGGTCCTGGAGAGTCAAACTGGGATCCTTTGGCTTTGCAGGCAAATGCCTTAACTGCTAAGCCATCTCTCCTGCCCCTACTTCCCCCTTTATGTTTTCCTAACATATATATGTATTTACATATATATGTGTGTGTGTATGGATATGTATGTATGTATATGTGTGTGTATGGAGTTATAATGGAGATTATATATATATATCCCATCATCATCCTATTTCCTATCTCCTGAAAAACAACCTTTATGCCTTTATGTAATACCTATCACAGAACACACATGTAGTTTTAACAGCCACATCGGGTAATTTGACCCATATTTTACTCTTCACCTACATTTTGAAGTTTATTTTTTTCCCCTTGGATAAAAGCACTCACCCTGGCCACTGTCATTATGTCCTGAAACTGTGTCCTCAGCTCTTCCTGCACTGTCTCCTTGAAGGACTCATCGTGCGTCTTCTCATACAGCTCCCTGGACCTGGCCGCTAGCTGCTGCAGGGCTCCAGCATGATCCTCTGCATCGGAGACAATGGACTGGAAGTGGTCCAGCAGGGAAAACTTCTCCTTCAGCCCTGGCTGCAGCTGCAGGGGATGCTCGACTTTCTGATCCACTGATTCCATCCACTGCTCCAAATGGCTTTTCCTCTCCACATAATCATTCCATTGGCTAATCACAGACTCCAGGGTGCTAGAGTTAATGATGCACATTGTAAGGTGAGTTAGTCTGGTTTCTCTACCCAAGCCCCATTGCTAAGTCAATATGTCTATGAGTTTTAAAAATATTTTATTTCATTTACTTATTAGAGAGAGAAGGAGAAGGAGGGGTGGGGAGAAAATGGGTGTGCCAGGGCCTCTAGCTGCTGCAAATGAACTCCAGACGCATGTGTCACCATGTGCATCTGACTGATGTGGGTCCTGAGGAACCTGATCTGGGTCCTTAAGATTAATAGGCAAGTGCCTTAACTGCTAAGCCATTTCTCCAGCCCATGATTTTTTTTCCCTGAATGCAATTATATGTGATAAAAATGTTTTTGAATTCAAGGAGAAACCCAACTCTTGATCCACCATAATGAGGGCATACTTCGTTCAAACAAGAAAAGTATATGCTAAAATTTGGAGACGTTGCAGTGATACACTCATCTGAAAATGCCTCGTCCATATGCTAATTGTCCCACATATACAGATAAACTTATAGATTATATTGTGGTTGTGAAAACAGAGTAGTAGAATGACAATTAAATTCCATTTAGGGGCTGGAGAGATGGCTTAACAGTTAAGGTGTTTGCCTGCAAAACCAAAGGACCCTGTTTGATTCCCCAGGACCCACATAAATCAGATGCACAAGGTGGTGCATGCATCTGGAATTCGTTTGCAGTGGCTTGAGGCCTTGGTACGTTGAGTCTCTCCCAACCTCTCTCTCTGCCTACTTCTCTCTCTCAAATAAATTTAAAAAAATTAATTCCATTTAGCATATATCAATTCTTAGTTTTCTTGTAGTTTATATTATTAAATTCATATGATAATTATTTATTGAATGGAATTCAAAATTCAATGTATTCTTCCTAGTTAAATAATATGAGACTGATTTTCATGGAGTGATGTACACACAAACATATAATAACCAGTTCTATTAAGTGTGTGAATGAATGACAGTTCAATGTATTTATAAGAAATAGTCAAATGTAATAGTTAAGGAAGGTTTCAAAATAGTCAAATAAAATGCTATATGGACTGGGATAAAAGAAAGCTTCCATTCGTGAATTTCTCTCTCTCTCTCTCCCATCCCTCCATTCCTCCTTTTACCCCTTCCTTCTTTCCTTCCTCCTTCCCTTGTGACTCAAACCCAGAGCTTCTCCCATACTAGGCTAGTGAATGACCACTGACCTACAACCTGAGCCCTATGAATTTTTCGCTCTGCACTCGTGTTCACGGAATGCCCCGGCCTCCCTTGTGTATGTGGCAAGATTCTGGAGCTGGGATCACACAGTAAATGGATGCCCATCATTTGCTCAATCTGTTCCTTTTGCCTCAGGGAGAACCTCATCTCATATAGTTTAGCATCTTCTCCTTTCCTCGAAGACTTTTTTAAATGTCCGAATCAATGCCACTCAGAAGCACGTTCCTATGCTGTCTCCAAGTGTCTTTTGCAAACACGTTTAACACAATCTGTGTCAGTTTCCCGGACTGTATTCTTCCAGTCTGGTCTTTGTGCCTTTAGGGGACAAAACTGATCTCCTTTTGTTTCATTATTTAATCTAATCGTTTAATCATTGTTGTTGCTCTAAACATCACTTCTTGTTGAAATAGATGAGTCAGAGCTCTGAACCTGTTTCTTGTACTCGCCTTTCATTAGAACATCTTGGACAATCCTCACCCACACTTCCATTAAAATTTACAAAGCTGGCCTACTGCCAAGCACTAAGATATTCCTTAGGCTCCAGCGATCCACTATAGAATAGGAGAACACACAGAACCTTACATTCTCTTTGCTGATCACTAGGGTTCATTGTGTGATGCAGAGCCTGTCTGCCTTGAGAGCCACTCCCCAAATTCCATATGAAAGGAAAAGACAAGAAATAAATTAAAACAAACAAAACCACATAAGGTTTAGGTGTAACTACCACCATTTATATTGCAAAGGATAGCTGTAATGATGTTTTTGTGATGAATTTTCATCCTTGTGGTCATCTGTACTGCCATCTACTTCTTAAGTGGTCTCAGCATATAGCTTACAGAATACGGATTTTGATGTGTTTTAGTCTAATTTAATTATAACTGATCATTATTTGTCCAACAATCCAGCCCAGATATTTATAAATAATCCAAGAAGAGAGAGAGGGTGGTAAAAGAAATCTTCCATTTGGGGATGGAGAGATGGCTTAATGTTTAAGACATTTACCTATGAAGCCTAAGGACCCTGGTTCAATTCCCAAGCACCCATGTAAGCCAGATACATATGGTGGTGCATGCATCTAGAGTTCATTTGCAGTGGCTGGAAGCCCTGGAGTGCCAATTCTCTCTCTCTCTCTCTCCCTCTCTCTCTCTCTCTCTCTCTCTTTCTCTCACTATAATAAATAAAAACAATAAAACATTTTAAAAAGAACACAAACTATACACGAATGGGTTCATATTATATTTGGATAGATGGCACACACGTTTAAAGCAGGTTTAACATATGTCTTCACAAATATGTATCATTTTTTGTAGTGAGAACTTCATTGTAATTTTTCCCAGCTTTTTGACATGTATAGTATACAACTGTTGTCTCTAATTACCTTATCGTGGCAAAAATAGCACCCTAAAATTTCTTACTCCTATCTGTTACTTGCACTCATTGACTAATCTTTTCCCATTGTCCTTTTTGCCACTCTCCCTGGCCTCGGATAGCCCATGTTCTATTGTGAACTTCTCTCAGATTCCACGTATTTGTGAAGTTAAGGCAGTGCTTCAACAGGTCTGCAGGCTTCTGAATGGGGCGGTTAGCTGCAAAATGTTCCTTTTATAGGATGTCAGTTCTCTGAGCCTCAGCTACCAAATATCTAGATATCCTGATCATTGTGATAAGCAGAAATTCTCTACTTATTTCCTACAACCTCAGTATAGGAAGGGTTACTCATGGTTGAGGAATAGTTTTACCCCGATACTTAGCAACTGCCAAGAATATAATTACTTCCCTGTCTATGCCTTTTATTTTTTTATTTTTATTTTTTTATTTTTAATTTTCATTCATTCATTTATTAATTTATTTAGAAGGATAGAGAGGGAGAGAAAGAGAGAGAGAGAAGGAGAGAATGGGCACTCAGGGCCTCTAGCCATTGCAAACGAACTCCAGACGCATGTGCCACCATTGTGCATCTGGCTTAGGTGGGACCTGGAGAATGGAACCTGGGTCCTTGGGCTTCATAGGCATGCACCTTAACCACTAAGCAATCTCTCCAGCCCCTGTCTATGCCTTTGAAAAGCTAAAAGTTATTAAAGACTCACTTTAAGGAGGTATTTCCCTGAGTCCATGTTATATGCAAGATTCTATGAGATAAAAATATTTCACAAAAGAAAACACAGAAACAAGACAAGCTAATGTGTCAATGCCAGTCTTTACCCCCATGGGAAATATAATGCCAGCAAAGCTTGGCATGCCTACAACCAGCTAAAATAATATGCTTGGTAACTTTACCACAGGCTATGTCGGCACTGTTCCATCATCTTACAAAGATGCCACATTTTATTGGGACAAGTAAATTTAAAAGCAGACAACGTACCTCTGTGAGTGGACTGCGGAGCTCATGACGTCAGCCCACACAGTTCTGAGGGTCTCCAGCTGGGCCTGAATTGCCTGCTGACCTTCTTTGTTGCTCCTTCTCAAGGCCTGTTCCCCTTTGCCAACAGCCATATTCAATTCTACTTCTCCTTCACCCTTCATCAGGAGGATGTCCTGAGATGGAACAGGGGGGACTGGTTAGTGAGACCATGAAAACTTGCTTTTAGGGCTGGAGAGATGACTTAGAGGTTAAGGCGCATGCCTGCTAAGCCTAAGAACCGGGTTCCAATCTCCAGGTCCCATGTTTAGCCAGATGCAAAGTGATGCAAGGGCGCAATGCCGCACTTGCCCACAAGGGGTGCACGCGTCTGGAGTTCGTTCACAGTGGCTGAGAGGCTGCTGGCGCGCCCATTCTCTATCTGTCTCCCTCTCCCTCTCTCTCTCTTCTGTGTCTCTCTCCAAAAAAAAAAAAAAAAAAAACATGCTTTTTAAAAAAAATAAAGTTCTCTTTTCATGAGAGAATCAAGGTGGACAATATCACACCTTAAAGTGAAAATAACTGGTCTGGAAAGATGGTTCACTGAGTAAGACGCTTGCCATGTTCTTGAATCTGGTTCCCTGGAACCTATACAAAACATCAGGTGTGGTGGTGCATGCCTGTAACTACTACTGGGGCTACTTGGAGAATGGGCTAGCTAGTCTAGCTGAACTGGAGGGCTACATTCAAGAAGGGAACTTGTCTCACAGAACAGGGAGGAGAGCTAGAAAGGAAGACACCTGACACCAACCTCTGGCCTCTATGTGCACATGACACACACGTACTCACACCCATTTGCTGTATGTGAGTGTGGATGAATATGCATGCATACATGCACCCAACACACACACACACACACACACACACACACACACACACACACACTTAAAAAGTGATAGCAATGAACTCTATGCTGTAATATTTGCTAGCAGTCAGGAATGCAAGGAGTCAAAGATCAACTTAAATTCTCAGAAAAGGGGTCATTTCCAAACAGGGGAAAGAAAATATTTAGAAAGCAAACACCTGTCTGTCAAGAATCGAAGCTCTCTTCCCTTCACTGCCTGGCAAATTCCCATTTTCAAGGTTACTTCTGCTAACCATAGTCTGGGGTGGAGGTTTTCTTTGTGTTTCCAACACACTGAGGTTGCTTTACAGTGACAATCCCTACCTACACTCCTCACTAAGTAACAATTGTAAAATGGTCTCTCTAACTTGACCGTGACAATCCCTACCTACACTCCTCACTAAGTAACAATTGTAAAATGGTCTCTCTAACTTGACCGTGACAATCCCTACCTACACTCCTCACTAAGTAACAATTGTATAATGGTTTCTAACTTGACCTTGACAATCCCTACCTACACTCCTCACTAAGTAACAATTGTATAATGGTCTCTCTACCTTGACCGTGACAATCCCTACCTACACTCCTCACTAAGTAACAATTGTATAATGGTCTCTAACTTGACCATGACTATCCCTACCGACACTCCTCAATAAGTAACAATTGTATAATGGTCTCTAACTTGACCATGACTATCCCTACCGACACTCCTCAATAAGTAACAATTGTATAATGTCTCTCTACCTTGACCGTGACAATCCCTACCTACACTCCTCAATAAGTAACAATTGTATAATGGTCTCTAACTTGACCTTGACTATCCCTACCTACACTCCTCACTAAGTAACAATTGTATAATGGTCTCTCTACCTTGACCATGACAATCCCTACCTACACTCCTCACTAAGTAACAATTGCATAATGGTCTCTAACTTGACTGTGACAATCCCTACCTACACTCCTCACTAAGTAACAATTGTATAATGGTCTCTCTAACTTGACTGTGACAATCCCTACCTACACTCCTCAATAAGTAACAATTGTATAATTGTCTCTGTAACTTGACCATGACAATCCCTACCTACACTCTTCACTAAGTAACAATTGTATAATGGTCTCTGTAACTTGACTGTACAATCCCTACCTACACTCCTCAATAAGTAACAATTGTATAATGGTCTCTCTAACTTGACCATGACAATCCCTACCTACACTCCTCACTAAGTAACAATTGTAAAATGGTCTCTCTAACTTGACCTTGACAATCCCTACCTACACTCCTCAATAAGTAACAATTGTATAATGGTCTCTCTAACTTGACTGTGACAATCCCTACCTACACTCCTCACTAAGTAACAATTGCATAATGGTCTCTAACTTGACCGTGACAATCCCTACCTACACTCCTCACTAAGTAACAACTGTATAATGGTCTCTAACTTGACCTTGACAATCCCTACCTACACTCCTCACTAAGTAACAATTGTAAAATGGTCTCTCTAACTTGACCTTGACAATCCCTACCTACACTCCTCAATAAGTAACAATTGTATAATGGTCTCTCTAACTTGACTGTGACAATCCCTACCTACACTCCTCACTAAGTAACAATTGCATAATGGTCTCTAACTTGACCGTGACAATCCCTACCTACACTCTTCACTAAATAACAATTGTATAATGGTCTCTAATTTGACCGTGACAATCCCTACCTACACTCCTCACTAAGTAACAATTGCATAATGGTCTCTAACTTGACCGTGACAATCCCTACCTACACTCTTCACTAAATAACAATTGTATAATGGTCTCTAATTTGACCGTGACAATCCCTACCTACACTCCTCACTAAGGAACAATTGCATAATGGTCTCTAACTTGACCGTGAACTCCGGGCGGATGAGCACAAACTTCTACCGCTAGGTTCCCATCAATTAGCCTTGTACTTGGAGCAAAGCAGGTATCCTATACTATCTCATGATTAGTAACTGAATTTAAAAAAGTAATAAAGCTATTAAAACAAAAAATGTTCTTTTTTCAAAGAAGATGAAATACTCTTCATGTATATTTTGTCCATTTTTCCCCTTTTTCTTAATGCATCATCAGCTGGTGTTCCTAACACAATGTGGACATAGTCTAGCCCCTGTGAATCTTATCAAATCAATAAGCAGCTGTTGGTGGCATCAGGCTGGACCCCCACATACCTGTATCTGTGACAATCGTCTCTCTAAGTTCTCCTTGCTCCCGAGAGTGCTCTCTGCAGAGGCCAGTCTGTCTTGGAGGTCCTTTACCCGAGTCCACATGCCCTGTAGTGCATCCTCCAGGGCTTCATGTTCCTGTAGGGCCAGCTGGCAGCTGCGCAGTCTCTCTTTGGTCAACCTGAGAAGGTTCTGGTAGCTGGTGAGGAGCTGGGCACACCGGCGGCCTCCTTTCCCTGCGCTGTGTCCTTCTTCGCTGAGAAGTTGCCCTCTCTGGGAGAGCTTGTCGAGTGACTCTCTAGACAAACAGAATTGTTTTTGGTAAAAAAAGAAAATTCAAATATTCTGGAGTGCAGGGCAGTGACAAATGACTGTTGCTGTTGGGGCAGGAACCACACAAGAGTTCATGGATAACATGCCTTTAGTATTTAAGATGCTGGGAACTGGGCTGGCTACAGCTCCTATAGTCTTTCTTAATATAGTCAATACCCATTGAGAAGTCTATTGAGACTGTGTCTTCATAGAAATCATAACAGAGTCTATATCTTACTAGGAATTCAGGCCAGGGAATGGTCTGCACTTACCTCTAGCATCACTCCATTCTTATACTATTCTAACCTAGAAAATTTTCCTGAGGGTTGGAAAGATGGTTCAGTGATTAAATGCACATGCTTGCAAAGCCCAAAGGCCCAGTTTTGATCCCCCAAACCCATGTAAAGCCAACACCCACATAAAGCCAGATGGACAAAGTGGCACGTGCATCTAGAATTCTCTTGCAGCGATAGGAGGCCCTGGGAATTATTAACTCTCACACTTTCTTTACCTAAATAAACCATTTTTTTAAAAACTCCCTGAAATTCCCCACATGCTCTGCTGCTCTGTCTCTATATGGACACCTCTCCTTGCGACACCTCACCTCACCTGTTCCTTTCTTTCCCAAGTTTCCTCTTCCAAGTTCACCATGTATCACCTTCCCAGGCAGTATCCATGACAACTCAGGACAAGGTGGTATGTCAAGATTCTTCTCCTGTGCCCTCTGCTCCTTGTCTCCTCCCTCACCTAATACACTTGTGGCACCCACAAAACTATCATCTTTTAGAAACCAGGGCAACTACACTCATTTT
This sequence comes from Orientallactaga sibirica, assembly GCA_036365145.1. Classification (NCBI taxonomy): domain Eukaryota; kingdom Metazoa; phylum Chordata; class Mammalia; order Rodentia; family Dipodidae; genus Orientallactaga; species Orientallactaga sibirica. The sequence continues at coordinate 4,258,785 of JAEOAD010002133.1, forward strand.
CTACTCCCAGGATCCAGTTCAATGTTGGGCTGAGACAAAGAAGGCTTTCCAAAGTCATGGTAGGGGCTGGAGAGATGGCTCAGCAGTTAAGATGCTTGCTTGCAAAGCCTAAGGACCCATGTTCTACTCTCCAGATCCCACATAAATCAGACACACAAAGGTGAAGCAAGTGCAAGGTCACACATGCCCACTAGTGGCACAAGTGTCTGGAGTTCCATTACAGTGGCTGAGGTCCTGGTGTGCCAATTCTCTCTCTCTCTCTCTCTCTCTCTCTCTCTCTTTCTCACTTGCTTTCTCTTAAAAAAAAAAGCCAGGGTAGGATAATATGTATATAGATAATATATAGAATAATATATATTTTCCTTGTTGTACCTCGAGCATTCTGCTCTTACTATGTATCTATGCTAATTAAGGCAAAAGGAAAACATCATCATTATGGGCGTGATACTCTAAATCACAGCATTCTGAATTTTCCTTTTCTTAGTACATCTTGGCCAGCCATTTATTTTTTATCATAAATTAATAATACATAATTATGTAAATGTATGGCTTATAAAGTGATGTTACAGTTTATGGATACATTATAGTCATGAAATCAAGCTGGTTAACATATCTGTCACACTCAAATGCATCACTTTTTTAATGGCAAGAACATGCGAAAATTGGTGCCTTAGGAATTTTGAAATATACAACATTCTATTTTTAACTACATTCACCATGACATTTACTAAAACTAAACAAAACACTTTCCATATATCTCTTAGCAGAAATTCTGTATCCTTTATTTTTTAATTAGCATACAAATAGTAGGCTTTCTTGCAATATTTTCATACGTATTTAATTTCATTCCTCCCCCCACCTCCTATTCTCTCCTGTCTCCTTACCCAAAACCCTTTTCAAATCCTTCTGCTCCCAGTATTCTCTCTTCCCCTTTCCAATCACATGTGTTCTATTTCCTCCCACAAGTCTCTTTCTTAAAGTCTTTTTAAAATTTTCTCTGCTAGGTCCTTTTCCAGTCTTCCCGGCCTCTACTCCCCTCTATTCCAAACCTTCTGTGACCAACAGACTGGAGAGCTCAGACTTCTTATCAAATACCCATCAGGAAAAGCCTGGGTACTAGACTAGTCAACACTGCTGGGTCTACCAGAAAAAAAAAAAAAAAAAAAAAAAAAAAAAAAAAAAAACAAGGAGCTTGAAGTTTATCTTTCATGTTTTTTTCTTACTGATGAGTATGTAAACAAGCCTCCTATAGAGGAAGTTATGCAGTATGTTAGCTCCTTTAAATGACATTAATTATACTGTAATCTGCTTATTGAGACAGGAGGGTGTTTGGAACAACAATATGAATAAAGCAATAACCAAGACAAGATGTTTCATCCGCTACAACAAGATGAATGGCTCAAGCCATGATAAAGATTCTGAGTGTCGGGTCTGTGTACTCTTTTCACAGGGAATCTCCCTCAAATATTCCAAGTTCTGGGACTAGGAAGGTGAAAAAATATCCAGATGACGGGGAGAAGCAAGTAGAATTCAAGAGAAAGAAGTTGAACGTGATTTGTCAAGACTGGTGGTGCACATCTGTAAGGCAGCCCAATCATATTCAGAGACAGAAGACCTAACTAACAAACAAAAAAAAAAAAAAAAAAAAAAAAAACCCGAAAACCACGAACCAGCAACCAGACCAATCACAGGCCAACCAACCAGCAACCAGCCAATTACCAGCCAACTAACCAGCAACCAGGCCAATCATCAGCCAACCAACCAGCAACCAGGCCAGTCACCAACCAACCAACCAACCAGCAACCAGGCCAATCACCAGCCAACCAACCAGCAACCCAGGCCAATCACCACCAGCCAACCAGCAAACCAGGCCAATCACCAACCAACCAACCAGCAACCAGGCCAATCACCAGCCAACCAACCAGCAACCAGGCCAATCACCACCAGCCAACCAGCAACCAGGCCAATCACCAACCAACCAACCAGCAACCACGCCAATCACCAGTCAGTCTAAGACTGGTCAACAGCCTGCTCCATATCTGTACCACACCTGGCAGCCAGAAGTTCTCCCAGAAACATTTCAACTTTGTGAACTTCGTTTTTCTTCTCAGTAATGTGCTGTTTAGTCTCTCCGAAGTTCTCTGTGTTTAACCTTTCCTCCATTTCATGGATCCACAAGTTGAGTTTTCGGTGCTGATCCTCAAAGCTAAAGAAAAGAAAATTACCTTAGAAAATCTCGGATGAACTCATTAGATGTTCTAAGAGCTGAGGGCACAATGACTTTCATGTGGCAATTAATATCTCCTGTTATAAAGAAAATTTAACATAAGCTTGCAGAAAGTATACATTTTAGTAACAAAAATGATCAATCATAGTATGTTTTTTTTTTTTTTTTTTTGGTATAAGTAGAACAAAATGTCCCTGCAGGGTGAATTGATTTCATAACTCATAATGGACAGTGGGACTGCGTTCCCATGTCAATATGCACTTAAGTTGGTGCCTTACAACAAAGACCCTTGCATTGGGGCCAGTGAAGAAATGGGGCAGTGGAAGCCCTGGGGAAAGAAGAGAAAATTGTTTTGTGTCTTAAAAGAATTGAATTTAGCAGAAAAATTCTAAGCTTTGATTACATTGTATGATTTTCCAGAAACAAGGACAACAGTCGAGCACATTTGCTTGGCCATCAGAAAGACAATTTGATCATACTGACATCTTTTCTCTCTGTGGTGAGGAGGAATTTTCCTCTAATCCATTAATACAAACATGTATCCATTAATATAGATATAGACATATCTGGTTAGATAGATGGTAGATGATAAATAGATAGATGATAGATAGATAATGAATTGGAGTGTTGATCCACAGAATTCAATAACTATATTCTGCCAATATTATCCTAATTGAGATGGACACAGGAAAAACACTAAAAGCATGCATACCAAATCTCTAATATATTGAGTTAGCCGAATTAACCTCTGGGTCATTTGCAAATAATGGTGGGGATAATTTGTTGGTTTGGATTTTTTTTTTTCTACATAGAAAATAAAGCCAGATGAAAACTTGAGAGACTGAGTAATCAATTGTACTAGAACGAAACTGTGGTAAAGGTAATTCAAAACGTCTCACAATTGAAAGTCACAATTTCCCTGACTGTTCCTACGGGGCTCTGAGTCCTTGAGAACTAAGCTGTGTGGGGCAAAGCCTGCGCTGACCCCAGGGACCCACCTCCCCAGCTCCGAGGCACAGTCCTGGAGAGCCTGCTTGTCTTTGAGACACTGCTTCAGGAATGCTTGGAACTCTTCGTTTGCCCTCGTGATCTGCTCCTGGATGCTGCCCACGATTTGTTTCGACAAATGTGCGTACAAAGTTTGGCCTTCTTGAGTCACCGTATCAAGCTTGCTCTGCCCATCACTGACCGAGTCTAAGATGCCCTGTTGCGGGAGGCAAAGGTGATGGAGAATAGGTGCTGTTAGTTACAGGACGTCTCGTGGCAGTGCTGAGTTGAGGGAGGGGAACAAGAGGAAGGAAAGCAGAGGAAACGAGGGGGAAGAAGGCTGGAGTGAGAACTGAGGTTCCTCGTTCACAGTGCCACCTAGCCATCTGAACCATGGAGAACAGTGTGCAGATGGAAAAAAAAAAAAAAGATATTGTCACCATGGTCTTGTTCTTACTGTCCCCTGCTCTCCTTGTCCCCACCCAGTCCAGGTCCCACCTCCTCGTGTGGATAGTGTGACAATCCTCCTCTCAGTAGAGCCACTGGGCTCCTCCCCCACCTCCTCTGGTCCACCCTGCGCCGCACAGAGGCCACTCATCAGGAAGGGAACGGAATGTCCTTTCTTCACGTTTTCCTTGGAAGACTTGTGCTTAGGCTTCCTCAAATCAAAAGAACCCCCAATGCAGCGCTGGTTGTCCCTCCTCTGGGTGCCAGACTTTCAATTGTCACCCCGACATTCATTTGTGAAATTCCAATGGGTCTCAAGCTACTCAGGTGAAGAGCCCACATCTGATTTTGCCATGCCTCTTACAAAACCAGTGTTGTTTACTCTATCAATCTTTTTACACTGATTTCACATGCAATGGGTTATTGACAATATTTTCATCATGCATTGGGCCACAAAATAAACATGTTTGTTTTTAAATAGTTTCCTGTGTGGTATAGGTTGGCCTTGAACTCAAAACCCTCTCATATCAGCATCCTGCCGGCTGAGATCACAGGAAACCCACCACTCCATCCATTGTTAAGGTTTTAAAGCTACTGGTTCTACAGTACTTAGCACTGTGTTTTGCTCAGATAAGCTGTCATGAATACGTGGCTAAAACCCCAAGTTAAAAAAAAAAATATTTATTCATTTGATAGAGAAAGAGACAGAAAGGCAGACGGAGAGAGAATGGGTACACCAGGCCTTTTGCCACTGCAAACAAACTGCAGAAACATGCACCACTTTGTGCATCTGGTTTTACATGGGTACTGGAGAATCAAACCCAGGCCATCAGGCTTTGCAAGGAAGTGTCTTTAACCTCTGAGCCATCTCTCCAGCCCTGATATATTTTTTTTCTTACCTGCTAGTTGCAGTGACCTTTTCAATCCTGAACTCATTCATTTTCCTTAGTCAATAAAGTCTAAGTGACCTGTAAAAGCCACTCCTTTGACTTGGATATAATTCCAAATTTAGATCCAAAGGTATTTAAAAAGACACAAGGTATATTTTTCTTAAAAAAGAGACAGGGCTGGGGAGTTGGCTCAGTCAGTAAAGTACTAGCTATGCAAGCGTGAACATGTGAGTTCAAATCCCCAGCACTCTACAAAGCTCACACCTGTAATCCTAACTCTGGGGGGACAGAGACAGAAGGCACCTGGGGGCTCACCAGTTAGTCTAGTCCTCTTGGCAAGTTGCAGGCCCGTGAAAGACCCTGTCTCATAAACAGAGGGGGCTGCTCACTCAGTAAAGCGCTTACCACCCAAGCATGAGGGACTGACTTTGGTTCCCCAGCACCCACAGAAAAGCTGGTTCAGCAGTACACCTGTAAACCCAGCACTCTGGAGATGGAGAATCCCTGTGGCTGACTGGCTAGCTAAGCTAGGTAAATCAGTGAGCTCCGGCTTCAGTGAGAGACCCTGTCTCATAAAAATAAAGTGAAAAAAGTTAAAATTAAAAGGGTAAAATAAAGAGGAAATTCCTATCGACTTCTGACCTACACACACACACACAGAGCAAACAAAATGATCCCACAATGCTGATAGAAAATCAATACAATAATTTATGCTTTGGTTACTATAAACATTAAAAGCATTAAATACTATAAACATTAAAATTAAGTTTCATTTTGAATGACTTCCAAAAAATATAAAATATAAAATAAAAATAAATTAAATAAATTAAATTTAAAAATAAAATATAAAATAAAATAAAATAAAATAAAATAAAAAAATTAAATTAATGGTGCTGAGGCTATCAAGTCAGAGCAAAGAGATCTAGACACCCAAACTTCTATTTGCATCTCCAGTGCCTTGTCACATTGCCTAATTCCTTCTGAATCAATAGCCCAGTTCTATAGGGGGGGGAGGGAGAGTATAGACTGAAAGGAGGAGGTCCAGGAAAAGAGGTGGTCTGGGTCTGGTATGCAGGCAGCTATCAGTATAGGGAGGAGGAAGGACACCAGCTTGTGTACCTGAAGGTCCCGGAGCCTGGCCTCTAGAGCCTGGCTGTCACCAGTGCGATCGGATGATTCTCTGGCTGTTGATTTCGCTTTGGAAAACCACTCTTGGAATTCCTGCATAGAATCTTTTGAAAAATAATGAAAATGAGGGACATATCCCAAATGTGAAACAAGCTCCTAGGATTATCGGAATAAATGATTTCTGCATTTCAACTCATCATCTCATTTTTGCTTTAGAAAATATTCCAGCAAGAACAGGATAATGTGGAAAATAACATGACACCATGTGTAGTCACGAATAGTCATGGTCGACTGGATACATTAGCTCACAGAGAAAAGACGGAAAAGCCACTGTTATCGTAGGCCTGGAATGCCAGGTTTTCCCATTGTATTTCTTTATTTTAGTGAAGAACTTATAAGAGTGTAAGGAGAAATGCTCAGGGGTGTTAAAGCCACTTTGATAGCATGGGCTTAAACATCTCCTCATTCTGCCACGCTGATTTAAAGAGTTTTGTGAATCCTCTTTCATGTGTATGCCCAGCTATAGGGAAGGTGAAGCCGAGACAGGAAAGGCAATTTTCCTGGGCACTGTGGCTGCCTTTGCTTACAGCCTCATCTAACATTGAGGATTATGGTGACATTTCATCCTACCATAAAATTAAAAATCCCTTTAATTGGGGCTGCAGAGATTGTCTAATGGTTAAGGTGCTTGCCTGCAAGGTCTAAGGACCCAGATTCTATTCTCCAGTACCCATGTAGGCCAGATGCACAAGGTGGCACATGCATGTGGAGATTGAAGTGGCTGGAGGCCCTAGTTTGGCCATTCTCTAGTTGCCTCTTTCTTGTTCACTCATTCACTCTCTCAAATGAATAAATAAATTTCATTTTTAAAATTAATGTATTTATTTGCAAGAAGAGAGAGGGCTGGAGAGATGGCTCAGAGGTTAAGGCGCTTGCCTGCAAAGCCTAATGACCTGAATTGGAATCTCTCTCTCCTTGCAAATAAAAAAAATAATTATAAAAAGCACACGGAGAGAGAGAAAGAGAGGTGGAGAGAATGGGTACACCAGGGCCTCTTAGTGGTTACAACAAACTCCAGATGCACGGACCACTTTGTGCATCTAGCTTTATGTGTGGGTACTAGGGAAATGAATGCAGGCTGGCAGGCTTTGCAAGCAAGCACCTTTAACCACTGAACCATCTCTCGAGCCAGAGCTACTTTTTGAGACAAGGTCACTGAATCAGAGCTCACCAATTATGTGAAACTACCTAGCCAGTAAGTCCTATTGGCTGCGAGCCACTTGAATAGAAGTAGTTTTCCACATGTATGAAGTTCAGGGTCATTTCAGCGGTGGACTCCTGCATTCTTTCTCAAGGAGAAATGAGGGAGTCATACTATGTAGAGCAAGAGCCCCCCAGCACAGTACTCTTGTTGCTCAAATCTCAAAGCACAAGTGAATTTTAAAAGCTCTTCTTCTGGGAAGGTTTCTCAAACTTTTGCTGGCAGTTCTAGGCAGCATTTGGCCTGGAATCTTTCTTGTAAATAGCTACTCTGGCTAAAAGTCCTGGGTAGCTTACCATTGAAATGTTTTTCCAGAGAATCCTGCAGGCTGGCTTGGGTTTTGGAGCACAGCTGGCTCACAGCTTCGTGCTTCTTTATGAGCCTGGTCATTGCCCGGCCCAGGCTCTCCAACTCCACCGAGTGGTACTTGCGGCACAAGCTGTTCAGATTTTCTTGGGTGCAGCTGATGTGGCCCTGCTGTGCTTGAAGCTCTTTCTGAATATCCTACAGAATGAGAGTTCAGTGAGGTCAACTGAGGGATGCTCATTGCATTCAAGGGAGATCCTTCAGTTATTTCACGACAGTGTTTTTTTTTTTTTTAAATGTATTTATTTGAGGGGGAAGATACAAAGAGAGAGAGAGCACGTGAGAGATTGAATGGGCATGCCAGGGCCTCCAGCCATTGTAAATGAACTCCACAAGCATGCACCACCTTGTGCATCTGGCTCATGTGGATATTGGGGAATCAAATCTAGGTCTTTAGGCTTTGCATCCAAGCACCTTAACTGTTAAGCCATCTCTCCAGCCCCCTCCCTTTTTGTATTTTTAAGTACTTTTTATTTTTTTATTTATTTGATAGAGAGAGAGAGAGAGAGAGAGAGAGAGAATGGGTGCACCAGGGCTTCCAGCCACTGCAAATAAACTCCAGGTGCATGTGCCACCTTGTGCATCTGGCTTATATGGACCCTGGGGAATCAAACCTGAGTCTTTTGGTTTTGCAGGCAAATGCTTGAACTGCTAAGCCATCCCTCCAACCCTATTTATTTTTTATTTATTTATTTTTTTTTTAGGTAGGGTCTCATTCTAGCCCAGGCTGGCCTGAAACTCACTCTGTGGCCCAGGCTTTCTTGAACTCATGGTGATCATCCTATCTCAGCTTCCCCAGTGCTCTGATGAAAGGCCTGTACAATTATGCCTGGCTCACAATGATAGATTTTTAAATTGTGAATTTGACACCATTGAACTCCAGATGCATGTGCCACCTTGTGCATCTGGCTTACATGGGTCCTGGGGAATCGAGCCTCGAACCAGGGTCCTTAGGCTTCACAGGCAAGTACTTAACCACTAAGCCATCTCTCCAGCCAAAGCCCCATATTTGATCACCAGTCAATGGAGCCTTTGGGAGGTAGAGTCTTGCTGGAGGAATTATGTTACTGGGAGTGGGCCTTGAGGTTTTCCAATCCAGCCCCCTAGGTCAGTCTTGATGCTCCCTGCCTGCTGCTGATGTCTGCCGAAGGGAGCCAGCGTCCTCCTTCCATGCATTCCCTGCCATGGTGCCCCAGCAGCTTACGTAACCACACATGGCTTTGGTTTCAAGTATAGTAACTTCCTCTTGAAACTATAAACCAAAATAAACCCTTTCTGTTCATAAACTGCTTCTGGTTGAGTGTTTTGTGCCAGCAATGAGAAGGTGACTGCTATGATCACATTCCAGTCCTCCTGCGGGGGGCTGGAGGGATGGCTTAGTGGTTAAGGCATTTGCCTGCAAAGCCGAAGGATCCTGGTTTGATTCCCCAGGACCCATGTAAGCCAGATGCATTAGGGGGTGCATATATCTGGAGTTCGTTTGCAGTGACTGGATGCCCTTGCATGTCCATTCTCTCTCTCTCTTTCTCTGCCTCTTTCACTCTCTCAAATAAATAAATAGATAAATAAAATATTTTTTGAAAAAAAGAAATGACTGGACTTTGGGCTCTAGTCTAGCATTTCAAGCAAATTGTGGAGGTCCTTATAAATTTTTGCCTAGGATTATTGGTTCAGCCAATAATTGGTTCAGTTGATTAGAAACTTTCACAGTTCGCATTTCTCAGTGAGCTACTATGGGGTTCTGCCTCAAAATCCTACACCAAGCAACAGCACAAGCAGTTAATTTCACCATACATGCCCTTTGCTTCAACTGTAGCAAGAACATTTACCGGTGCTGGGGAGATGGCTCAGTGGCTAAATGCACTTGTTTGTAAAGCCTGCTGGCCAGGGGTCAGTTCCCCAGCATCTATGCAATCTATGACAATGGGAAGTGAAGCCAGGGGAATCCAAGTCCCACAGCTTAAGCTGTCTGACATTCCGTGCAGCAGTAAGAAACCTTGTCTCAAAGAAGGTTGGGCAAAGACACTTCAAAGTTGTGCTCTGACCTCCACATGCATGTTGGGGCATGTACACCCATACACCCCAAATAATAATAATTATAAATTTTTAAAAACTAAAAGAGACTCATCTACAAATGCTCAGAAGTTTGTGCAGTACACCTCCTTTACAAATAGTTCATCAGGAATACCATCTGCTCATGTTGTGTTTTCTTGATAAAACACACACAGACACAAATACACACACACGCACGCACGCACACACGCTGCGTGTGCACAATACTCTATAGATGAAAGAAGTCCTAGAGAACATAAAAATAATTAGGTGATGGAAAACTACCAGTCATTCATGTTTGAAAATTGATGAGAATGCTAATGGTTTTCATACCCTAATAGCCATCTATGTCTATTAATAAGCATAGCTCACGAGCAGGCCTTACAACAATGCACGCTTTCATTTCTTAATGCCCTCACTTAGCTCTTCTCACGTTGTTTACTTTTCTGTGTCCAGTATTATGAATGAGTCAGAGGGGTGTTAACACTTTCAAGTGTATCAGTGGGAGCAGAGGTTATAATTTTATTATAGTCACAAAACAGAACGAATGTGTCTGTTCATGTGGAGCCCTGAATGAGGGTCCATCACTTACCTTGACTTTTTTCAACCCTTCGCAAGTCTCTGTGCGGGCACAGCTGGCCAAGGCTTCCTCTACCTTCGTCAGCCACGTGGTCACGTCGCTGATGAATCTCTCCACGTGGGTGCTCTGAGCCATGAAGTCCTTCAGGGTGCCCTTCGCTTCTTCAGTCACTTCTTTGGCATGCTCCAGCTTCTGCCTCAAGTCCGCTTCTAGAAACTAAATGCGAAGCAAGATGTCCCATGAAAATCCGTGAGGACTGAAAGACCAGCTCATGCAGGAGGAATTCTGTTTGTGTGCACTGCTGTCGAGAACACATTAACTTCTCCATGGAAGCCACTCCAATGCTAACAGCACTTTCCAGAAAGGAAAATCAGGGGGTACACAGTGCCAAGCATGGCAAGTGATGAGAAAACGGAGAGAAGGGGGCATGGCAGCTAACCATACATGCTAGGCTGGTGGTTTCGTCTGAGGTCCTGGGGAAGAGGAAGACCACATCCTCAGAGGAGAGCTGGACACAAAAGCCTGCCTTTAATTCTCTAGAGTCCCCTCGCCCACATTCTGCCCAGCCATCATTTTGATTGGGACACATTGAATGAAAAAGAATTGAATGATAAATCTGTGTTATTGCCACCATGGCCTACCCTCCCCAAGAAACATTCCTTGGTGTAGTTTTTCTTTTCTCTTCCTGAGATGAGGTATTTCAGGAAAATGGAACATTTCTGTCCCCTTAGTTGATAAAAGGATCTATGTTCACTGTAAACAAAACAGTCTCCTGTAATCCCACCACTCAGGAGGCAGAGGTAGGAGGATCACCGTGAGTTCAAGGCCACCCTGAGACTGCAGAGTGAATTCCAGGTCAGCCTGGACTAGAGTGAGACCCTACCTCAAACAAACAAACAAAAAAAGTCTTAATTCCACAACTCAACGGCCAGGGTTATTTGTTAAAATCTTCAAACTTAGTTTGTTGTTTTTTTTCCTTACTTCTGAATTTCAAAGTGTTTGGCAAGTGTTGTGAGCTGCCTCTCAAGTCCTCTCCCTCTCCCACGGCCTCATCTGTCCATCTTTGTGTTGGGCTTTCCTTAGAACCCTTGCTTGATGGGACCTCCTGCTTGGAAAGGCCCTTGATGTGTTGGTACACTCTTTCCTGTCCTTTTACATGGTCCTTCCTCAGCCCCAGGCACCTCCAAGCTCCGGGTTTCTGAAATCCGCTCACTCTCCAGACAAACTCGTTCTCGAAGATGACGTCCTGGTTATTGTGTGCTGTGCTCACGGGCTGAGCTCTTCCCTCTCTTGATATACTTCTGAGCGGGACCACCCTCTGGCACTTACCCCCAAATGATTCTGAGAGACAGGCCACCCACACAAGCATTTCCTCTCTGGCTAATACATCAAAGGTCAGCCAGCCTGCCAGGCAGGGAGAATGGGGGGAAGGGGTTGGAAACTACATGTTGGTGGCATCCAGCTGCAGGGGACTAATATCCTGCTCTCTAAGAGGGGGCACTGACAACCTTCTGCCTACACTTAAGAAAAGCTGAGGCTTTCCACACTGCTTCCTGGGTGGGATGTGGTCATGAATGTGGTGTGGGGAGGGGTGAGAGAGAGGGGGATGTGGAGAGGGAATGAATAAGTGAGAACCACGCATAAGGTAATCGCTCACCTGGAGATCTGTTGGTGTTTCTGGATTCTTAGTTAATTCCTTAAGATTATTGATTTGGGAATGCAGTTCCTCCAATTTCAAGGCCTTGTTTTTAACTTCAGACTACCAAGTTGAAGACAAAGAGGAAAAACTTAACTAAGCTAAAATATTGACATGTCATGCTCCACATTTATTTCATCATTTCCAGAGCTAACATCAAGACAATAACTTTAGGCAATGCATAGGAAATCCTTATTCACTTTCGGAGGGAGGCCTTACGATTCTTCAATATGGAAAATGCTATACTTAAAAAGTTCACTGGGCATGTGAAGGAGTCTGTGGAACTTTCTTTCTTCCCATCCTTTTATTAGAAAAACACTGTTCTGGAAAAAGTGAAACGTTGACCAAAAGCTTGAGTCAGTGAGAATTTCCAATAGGCTGTCATTTATTCATTAGCAGTATTATTACTGTTGCTATGGCAACACTAAACTCTCACAGAATATTTCAGAGCAAATGCACATGAGAAAGCACTCAGTGACTGTACTGAGTCCGCGATTCAGAAGGAACTTGTCAAGTAAAAATGCACAGAGGACAGATGCAGAGCACAGATCTGATTTGTTGGCACACTGCCGTCCGATATCTGACCTTCTCTTTGCACTGACATTAACCCACAAAAGAACAAAGAATCATTATTGAGCAAATGCTTGTCAGCTTCCTTGTTTTGAGTCTCAAAGGAATATTTAGTAAATTATACCCCTCAACTTAAAAATAAAGAATTTTAGTTTTTAGTTTGTGGACACAAAAGTCCTGACGCCTTGCGCTCAGGATAATAGCTTACTTATGCAGGAAGATGTGGGACTGACTGGGAGACCAGCTGGCCTTTTGCAGAATCTGGGCAGTCAGGGGTCTCAGCTGTTCATTCAGGGCACTGCAGCAGGAGGGGCACTGCCAGGTATTTGGGTCCCTGTCATTTCCCAGGCAGTGATTTTTTTTTTTTTCTTAAAAGCCTGTTTTGAGAGACTGAACCCGGTCTCATCGAAAGTGGGTCTGAGGCTCCAAACAAAAGTCCTGGGGTTTCTGAGGTTAACAGCAACAGGCTGGTCTGACCACTGTCTTTCCTGTGATAAGACCACGTGCCATTATTCACCACCTCTTCCCTCAGCATACACAAGGCAGGGAGAAGCACAGTAGAGTGGCACACCAATCTATGGTGTTTCCAGTGTCCAGGGCACAGAGACCAATGGACACCCATAATCTAATAGTAATATGTAGAACAATAATTAGATAATAAGAGTGCTGGTGGGTTGTTTTTCTTTTTTGATAGAGTCTTGTTATGTATCCCAGCTGGTCTCACACTTGTAATGATCCTCAGGTCTCAAGTGCTGATTATAAGCATACACCATCACATCCAGAAGAAAAAGAAATGATAATCTTTGAGAATTCATGAACCGTTTTGATTGGATTTATTGAATTGTACATTTCTTTTATTGTCCATCATTATTATGTTTTGGAGTCTGTGCATAGAGCGTTTGTGGTGCGGTGTGGGCTGAATGTGCAGTGTCTGCGTGGGTACAGAGGCCAGTGGAGAACGTACAGGTGTCCTCCTTGTTTTGCTTATCCACCTTTCTCCTCCAGTCAGAGTCTCTCATTCAACCCACAGCCGTCATCTTTGGCCAGTCATCGAGTCCCGCAGATTTGCCCATCTCTGCTCCCTACAGATCAGGGGCTACGGAGATTCATGGCCACGTTCAGCTATTTACCTGAGTGCTGAGTCATTGAACTCTGGTGGTCTCAGGTCCTTTCTGGCCTCATGTTTGCCCAGCAAGTACTTTTAACCACTGAGCCACGTCCCAGCCCGACAACTGGATTTTTAACAACAGGTGTGTTTAATACTGGGTTACAAAATTCTTGAAATTTTAGCAGCTTCTGTGAGCTGGTGTAAACTAGACTTTAATGCTAATTTCACATCAGCAGTAACAACTAAGAGGCCTCAGTAGTCTTCCCTTCCCTTCTGCTTTTTTTTTTATTTGAGAAAGAGAGAGAGAGAGAGAGAATGGGTGTGCCAGCGGCCTCTCAGCTGCTCTAAACGAACTCCAGGCACATGCACCCTCTTGTGGGCATGTGCAGCATTGTGCGCTTGCATCACTTTTGCGCTGGCTAAATGTGGGACCTGGAGAATCGAACGGGCATTCTTAGGCTTCGCAGGCAGGCACCTTAACCGCTAAGCCATCTCTCCAGCCCCTGACTGCTTTTAGTGAGCATAATTCCTCTAGCTCTGACTGTCTTCACAAATAAGAATTAGACTGTAAAATCTTCAAACATTATTTGAGTCAGAGGTTGCTGGATAACATGGATAATGTAGTCATATCTGGTTGAATCAGACTACTGTTATTCACTTACTTATCTGTCAACTTCTGGGTATGTGCCAGGCACAGGGCCAGGGCATCAGAGGGTATGATGTGAATTGTCTCGACCCATATTGGATATAATTGTCAATCATGTGCTCTGTAAAAAAGGTGCCTCCCCTCAAGCTGTTTTCCCTTGTCTTGTTTAATTTGTTATTATAACTCAATTACCACTGAATATTTTAGATACAATGTAATTACAGTGCAAGCAATCTACATTAAACAATTTTACTATTATATTTTTCAGTACCTGAGTCAGTGCCTGACTCATTAGGAATTTCATGGTTGAAATTAAAAGTGAATGAAATACATGGGAAGAAAACAGTTTAAAATAAATTGGTGACTACAGCTTTAAGCAGTCATATACTTTCTGTGCATGCTTGTGACACTTTAACCTTCAATGTTCTTCTGCTTCTCAAAAGGAAATGAAAAAATATAGCACCAAACATAATCATAGCACACCGTAAGTCCTCAGTCAGCACGGGATTTATAAATGAAGAAAAATGGTCCCTAAATGATACCGTTATAAATGCCTCCAATTCAGTTTCAGAAAAGAAGGTGCTATGTTCTCAGAAGAATGCGACATGTTTTTATGGACTTTTAAACTAGTATTTGAAGTCAAGAGCCCAGAATAAGAAATTATTAAAATGCAAAAATTTCTAGGACCCAATCAATTTATAAAGAGCAGAAGACAGTTAAGAGTTTACAATACTCATCTGTGTTTCTTAAGAAAGCAGATGGAATCTAGGAATGCCACATTTTCCTTATCATAGACATTGTGTGGGCCCAGCACAGTCACTTTACCTCAAATTCTTTGAGGAACTCTTCAGCTCTGAGGCTGTCTCTCAGGTTGTTGATGTTCTCAGCCAGCTGTGGCAGGGCGTTGTTGGACCATCCCTCAATCTCCTCTTTACTTGAAAGGACATCATCCCATATGGACAGGCTTACCCTCAGCCTGTCCATGTTTTCTTCAATTTTCTCTGATGCCTGGGATAGAAGAGGAAAGCCATACATATCTCAGTAATAAGAGACTCTAGAATGTTCATTCCCACACCAAGGCTTGCTTAATTTGAAAAATTATGTTCTGAATGACCACTTTTTACCAATAAATTATTATTGTATTATTATATACTAGTCAGAGTATCTGATCCAAATAAATGCTAGCCCATACACAGACTGTGTACATCCTCAGGAGGGCATTTGAATTTCAGAGACACTGGATTTTTAGCTGTGAGGTGGGACAGTAATGTTGCATATGGAATGGGCATTGGTTAGGTTTGAAAAATATTGTGAGTTGTAATTTTTTACATTTTATTTATTTATTTATTTGAAAGAAGAGAGAGAGAGAGAGAGGAAGAGGCAGACAGAAAGAGAGAATGGCACGCCAGGACCTCCAGTCACTGCAAACGAACTCCAGATACATGCGCCCCCTTGTGCCTCTGACTTACATGGGTCCTGAAGAATCGAACCAGGGTCCTTGGGCTTCACAGGCAAATGACTTAACCACTGAGCCATTTCCCTAGCCCCGGAGTGGTATTTTTTTTTTTTTATGATCACAGCTATAAGGAAAATTTCAACTTTATCACTAAATAGTTCAAATCTCTAAACTTGATGTTTCTTCACTTTGCAGTTAGCATTGAAAATTCAAAATGGAATTCATATCCCTGACCATTTGGGACTGAGCAACTGGACTGTGTGACTGCTCCCAAGCTGTAAGGGGCGCCCTTACATCCAGCCACTTGTCCACCATGTTCTCCATGTCTGTCTTCACCAAGCTGGAGTCACTACTGTGGATCTGTTTCAGCTCAGATACCAAGTGCTGGCCTTTGCTGGTGAAACTGTCCAACTCCTTCTGTTTATCATTCATTTCATTCTTGGCGGCCTCATGCTGTGGACACAAATGTTTCCTTCATTAGTAAAACCATCAGTGATAAGAGCTTGAAACCATTTGCCTCTAGGAAATTTCATATATGGTTTGCTTTATGCAGAAACTAATGGCAGTTGTATGTGTGCATGTATGTGCATACAAGCACACACAAATGCAGATTATATATGTATAAATGGGTATGTACATAGATATACACACATAAATGCATATGAAATATTCTTCTATTGCCAGAATCCTAGAATATCAGTATTCCTAGGGCGTGAAAAGAATTGTGGTTCTAGAGGAATCATGTGTATCTAAGAGTAGTAACAAGAGCCATTGTGCAGGGAATTGCTTTAAGAGCAAACGCACAGAGTCATCTACTGAGATGAAGGCATTTTGAATTTCACCTTGGAAAAAGCCCATTTCAGATCCTCCTGGTCCTTTATGGTAGCTTTCATTCCAATGACACTGCTGGCATTTTCTAGAACTTTGGATACAACGGACTTCCGGTTCTGATATTCTCTCATTAAGTCAATGAGTCCACAGCACTGACCCTGGCTGTAACAAATAAAGAAGATTTCTCACTTAGTGTCATACGTCCGGGTGGAGGAGAGCTCTTTCTCATTATACCTAATATATCACTGTATGGATGTGTGCATAGATGGGCTCTGGACCCAGAGAAAGTCATGTGCTCCTTGCTGAGCTCAAAAAGAATTCTGTGGATTAATACTGCTGAATTCTCAAGTCCAACACATTGTCCAACTCAGACTTCCTTAGATGAGTCATCCGCATGTTTCGGGTTTTTGGATTACTATTTGTTTTTATGTTGCTTAAACTGCTTCATGGTGGCATATGTTGGGGGCAAGAAAAAAAAACACAAGCAAACAAAACAAAGTAAAAAAAAAAAAAGCAAACACACAAAAAAGCAGTTAAATCAAAAACCCATGAGATTTTCCTCTTCCAATTTAATTAACAAATTTTCATTGAAGGGGAATCTATGGGAAATTATGAAAAAAAGTAGTTTTGCTCTATAGTAATACGATGCCTTTGAGCAAGTGATTTTAATCCTAAGATTTTCTTTGCCCATAGAAACAGATGTATATGTCTAAGGACTTGGAATTTAGACACCATTATACATAACAGAGAAAAGGTAAGAATATAATCAAAATGTTTAAAACAATTGGTGGATGACTGAATCACTTCTTACTTTCTTATAATCTAATGTTGTTGCAATCTCTAAGAAACCACAACCTAGAAGGATATTTGATAATACGGAATAAAGTTTGCATGGTACGGTTAAGATTTAAAAAGCCTATACTAAGTGTCAAACATAATGCAATGTGCTTTCAGTTGCTTTCTCTGTGGGGAATATGGATGGACAAGTGTTCTGACGCCATTTGTTAAAAAGAGAATCCTTGGGTCTGGAGAGATGGCTTAGTGGTTAAGCGCTTGCCTGTGAAGCCTAAGGATCCTGGTTCAAGGGTCAGTACCCCAGGACCCATGTAAACCAGATGCACAAGGTGGCACATGCATCTGGAGTTCATTTGCAGTGGCTGGAGGTCCTGGCACACCCATTCTCTCTCTCTCTCTCTCTCTCTCTCTCTCTCTCTGCCTCTTTCTCTGCCCACGTGTCGCTCGCAAATAAAATAAATAAAACCTAAAAAAAAAAAAATGATGAAAAGAGCATCCTTTCCAATGAACACGCCTGACTCCTATTCGCACCATTGCGGACATATTTATACTTTAGCTAAAGCCACAATGACACCAGGTAATGTGAGTCCTATCATTCTCTTCTTCCAAACTGTATTGACCAATAATCATTTTGCTTTTACATACAAAATATAGAATCAGCTTGTCATTTTCTACAAAAATTCTGTAGGGATTTGAGTTGGAATTATGTGCATATAAGGATATTAAGAACAAGAGGAAAAAGACAAAACAATTGGCCAATTACAACAAGTATTTCTTTGAAGAAGATTATATATATATATGCAAATAACAAAAACACACTCAGGATAATTAGTTACCAAAGAAATACAAATTGAAAACACAATGAGATATCTCTACCTGTCTCTTAGAATGGCAAACCAGCAGATGTGGAAAATTTGACAGTAACAAGGGTAAGAAATGATGTGTATTTCCTGGAAATCTCAAACAAGAGTAGTGTGAGGAGGGCAAAGTGCTATAAACACTTTGAAAAATTGCTTGTCGGTTTCTTAAATAGTTAAGCAAATGTACACTTTACCATGCAATCCAGGGTCCTACTTTCAGATATTTATACAAGTGGAAGAAAGCCTGTGTACACATGCACGCTGAATGTGAATGTTTATAGAAGCTTCATTTACAGTCATTCAAACTGGAAAGGGTCTACTTGTCCCACTGTGATGTACACATCCCTTGTAATTTCCAGCTATATAAAAATAAACTATTCAGCTGGGTGTGGTGGTGCCCTAAGGAGTCAGAGGTGGGAGAAATGCTGTGAGTTTGAGACTACATAGTCTCTTCCAGGTCAGTCTGGGCTACAGCGAGACCCGAACTTGAAAAACCAAAATAACAAACAAACAGTCTATTCATACACAAAACAACATCTATCATGTTAATTAAAAAAGTGAAAGATTATATTTGTATTATTCATTTTCTATGTGACTTTGTAAACAGATAAAACTACAGATACAGAAAACTGAAGAGAGGTTGCCAGGAACTGGGGTGAAGGAGACAGAGCTGCTGTAATGGTGATAGAAGTATTACTGTGATCATTATACCACTTGAATTTGTCAAAACTCATAGAATTGGGGCTGCAAAGATTGCTCAGTAGTTAAGGTGCTTGCCTGCAAAGGAAGCCTGGGTTTGATTTCCCAGTACCCACATAAAGCCAGATGCACAGTGGCACATGCATCTGGAGTTCATTCGTAGTGGCTAGAGACCCTCGTGCACCCATTCTCTCTCTCTCTTTCTGTCTCTCTTTTCTCTATCTCTCTCTGCTTGCATATATATATTTTAAATCCACATAGAGGGCTGGAGAGATGGCTTAGTGTTTAACGTGTTTGCCTACACAGCCTTAGGACCCTGGTTCAATTCTCCAGGACCCACATAAGCCAAAGGCACAAGGGGGCACATGCATCTGGAGTTCATTTGCAGTGGCTGGAGGCCCTGGCGTGCCCATTCTCTCTCTGTTTGTCTCTTTCTGACTCTCAAATAAATAAATAAAAAGTTTAAAGAAACCACATAGAATTGAATGGAAAAGGGAGAATTTTACTGTACACCAATTATAACTCAATTATAAGCCATACAATAGGACCAAAACATCGAAATTTTAAAAATTATTACTGTAACAATTTGTAAGGGTTGAAAATTTCTGCTCTTGAGTATTGACTTGCACACATAATTTTCACATCAAGAGAATAGCCTCAGGCAAGTTCTGTGGGCTGAATACCTGGGGTGGTAAAAGCTAGTTAGCTCTGGATAATAGAAATCAACAGACAATGCCCAGCATCACAAATTACTTGGAGGCTTTAACAAAATCAAGATATTTCAGACTTACTTCTCATGAATTAATTTTTTAGTGTCGTCCCAGGTGACTTCCAAGCGGTTGATCTCCCTGTCCACTTCCGGTGCAGAAGCCATATCTTTCTGGGCAATTTGTCTGGCTTTGTCTCTCAGCCAGGAGAGCTCGTGCTCATGAGAATTCAGCTCGTCCTCCAGCTGGTTGAACACTCGCAACCTGAATGTCCAAATGTTATTTTAGTGCAAATCTACCCAAGCGGTGACCCCACATTTAATATTTCCTTGCCATAAGCATCACACCCATGGGACTAGAGTAAAAACTGTTTTATCACAGGATGACTTGAAAATCACCCTGCAGCCCAGGCTGGCTTCAAAGTCAAGGTACAGCCTTGTGTGTGGTTGTGATGAGAAGTGGATGAAGAGTGGTGGATTGGAAAGGACAACGGAACCCTCATCTGGTATGGTCGCCTTGGTGTGTGTGCCTTCAAAACCTGAAGGTGACTCTGAAGATACGAATGGAGACGATTAGAGGCACATGGCTTTCACATTTACTTAGGGACTTGACTCCTTTGCGTCTCCATTGAACTCGCCTGAGAAAGCCCCAACTTTGCTTCAACCATCTCCTCTCCCTCCTTCTAAGCTCCAGGCAGAGGTGAGAGGAGTTGTAGAAAGCCATTCAGTTGGGGCTGGAGAAATGTCTTAGCAGTTAAGGCATTTGCCTGCAAAGCCAAAGGATCCCAGTTCGATTCCCTAGGACCCATGGAAGCCAGATGCACAAGGGGCACATGCATCTGGAGTTTGTTTGCAGTGGCTAGAGGCCCTGGCATGCCCACTCTCTCTGTCTGCCTCTCTTCTGCTTGTAAATAAATAATTAAGTTTAAAAAACAGAAAGCCATTCGGCCACATTGACTGGTTTCAGTTTAAAGGCAGAAACACCTCAGATGGACATGTGTCATGCTAAGCTCCACTCTATAGGAGACATTTATTTCACCGTTTTCTCTTCCCTCCCATCTACTCCGAACCATTGAGCTTGTTTCCAGTCTTCATGGAGACACTATTCACTCTCCAGAGGTGTGATTTCTCATATGTTTACACCGGAACTACACATCTATTGGGATCTAGACCTGGATTCTTGCTGCAGAACGTTAGTCTCTCCCTGTACTAGTATGTGCTCTCCCGCAGACAAGAAGCTGTTCACACATTGCCCTCGTGAAGGCCTTTTAATATGAGGGGAATTAGGTGACTGGTCAGGAGAGAGGACTCAAAGAGGGGAAAAACATGCCGGTCTACTTCAGCAGGACCCTGAGCCCAAACCTCTCAGCTCTGAGACTCACCTGAGCCTGAGGGTAAATAGGTATGTACCAGGTCTGCAAGGCCTCTCAGGCTTTTCACTGTTCTTGAACTTCCAGGTCCCTGCTCTGGTAAGCCCCGCCCACCCCATCATCTTGAGTCTGCTGGGTGGACATTGAGAGGACCTGACCCCTACATGGCCTCTCTACCCACTCCTGCCTCCTACATGTCAGGAGCTCTCTGTATTCTCTCCTCTTTCCTTCTCTTAAGTATCTCTAAGTATTGTCCTCTGGTCTATAGATTTAATTCTTTAAATTCATAAGATAAAAATTCAGGCTATACTAAATTTGCTGGTGCCTTGGCATATTGGTGTATTGGCAAGGAACCCCAAAACTACGATTATAAATACTTCCCAAGTATCAAATTATTCATGAATTTTATCTTAAAACATTTTTAACAACAAAGAGGTTGCTACAGATAGTGCTAGGATGCTCTGCATAGAATCTAATTACTGGACAAATTTTTAAAAGATTTAAAAATTTAAAAAAAAAATAGAAGAGACAACTGGCATGAACCCAATGTCTGGTACCTCTGCTGCAGGGCTGGGCGGGTGGGTTCTTTGAATCGCTCCTGGTCAGCCCTTTCTTCAATGTCCTCAATGCTTTTCAGGAGCTTCTCTTTCTCGTCTTGAAATGCTCTCTTTAAGACTGCCAGCGCATCCGCCTCACTCTGCTTGGTTCCCAGAAGGCTCTGAATTCTCTCCACTTCCAGGCAGAGCTGATCGGCTGTGGCCCTGCAGGAAGTTCTCCGCTCGGTGCTGCCACTTTTCAGGTGGTACTGGGCTTTGGAAAGCACACCGTCCAGACTGACGGCAGTGGCTTCTAATGACTTCACGTCTCGTATAGCATCGTGAAGGTCCTTTCTGAACATGTCTGACTGCTTCTGGTTCATGCTGCTAGTTGCTTCCACCGTGTGCCTGAGCTGCTGGAGGAGTGTGCCCAGGGAGGCCTGGCTCTGGAAGAATTCCGCTAGCTGCGACAGGGCCAGCTGCCGTCTCTCCACAACCTGGCTGGCTTCCTCAAAGAGCTGGAAGCAGTGGTCAGCCTTACCCTGAAGGACGTGGAGGTCCTCGGCTCTGCCCAGAGACTGCAACTTTGCTAGGTGACCTTGAAGACTCTGTAATTCTGCCTTTTTACTCTCTATTTCCACAGCGTGGTCCTGAAAGGAAAGAGAACTACTGATTCTCACACTAAAGTTAATGATGCATAGACTGTGTGATGTGAGACATGTTTTGCAGGTGGGATAGCTTCATACTTAAAAGTCATCTATAGAGGGCTGTAGAGATGGCTTAGTGTTTAAGGCTGTTGCCTGCAAAGCCTAAGGACACAGGTTCAATTCCCCAGGACCTAAATCAACCAGCTGCACAAGGGGGTGCATGCGTCTGGTGCATTTGTTTGCAGTGGCTAGAGGCCCTAGCGTGTCCATTCTCTCTGTCTCCCCCCTCTGTCTCCCTCCTTCCCTCTTTCTCACTCTCAAATAAATAAATAAATAAATAAAAGTTTTAAAAAAATCTACAGAAAATCTTTCAGAAGCCTTTGCTCATCTATATATTTTGCTTAAAACCCAACTGATTTAGTTATTTTTAAATCAAAGTTGTGTGCTTTTATTAGTATGTATATGTGTGATAGAAAGTGGGTGTGTACATGTATGTGAGAAAGTGTTTGGGTGTGTTGCATGTATGAGTACTCAGGTGTGTTTCTCAGTAATGTCATTTTTTTTTGTAAGCATCCAGAGGCCAGAGAGACTAGCCTCAAGGTGTGATTTCCTGTCTCCATCTCTATTAAATGTTTTCTATTTTTTTTTTATTTATTTGAGAGAGAGATACAGAAATAGGCAGGTGGCTTGGGCTCACCAGGGCCTCAGCCCTGTGAGACTTGTGCCTCTGTCTAGCAAGGTCCTGGAGAATCTAACCTGGGTCTCCATCTCAGGCAAGAGTCTTAGATTATAAACTTGTGCTCAAACTTAGGCTTTGGAGATTGAACTCAGGTTCTTGTGCTTGTGAGGGAAGCACTTTAACTGATGAAACCAGCTCCAGCCCCCAGAAATGTGCTTTGAGGCTTTTGTATATAAAATTTGACCAGCTCACAAGAAACCATGTTTAAAATCCCACAGAAAATTACCAAACTATCTCAGCATGGTTCCTATTAAAAAGCAACTGTCATCTAATTTAATCTAGACCATCATTGCCTTAGATAACTCTTGGTTTGATTACTAAACTTTACACAGTTTTTTCAGGACTCCAGGTCCCTCAGAACATTTGCTGTAGAAAGCTTTCCCATATAAATAATTTTATTCTCTTTTGAGGTGTAAATATTCTGCAAGCATTGGCCAACTGAACAACCTGGAGGCAATCTCTTTGAAATAGAATTATCCAGAAGGCAGCACCTTTCTTCAGGCTCTCTACGGTACAGGAGACTGTCTTGAGTGAATGCCTTCCTTCAAGTTATAAAATGGCCTCCTGTTCTGCAGATATGGGAAAGGTGCTGTCCCTTTTAAAAATTAATTTCTTGGGCTGGAGAGATGGCTTACTGGTTAAACGCTTGCCTGTGAAGCCTAAGGACCCCAGTTCGAGGCTTGATTCCCCAGGACCCACATCAGCCAGATGTACAAGGTGGCACGTGCATCTGGAATTCGTTTGTAGTGGCTAGAGGACCTGGAGCACCCATTCTCTCTCTCTCTCTCTCTCTCTCTGTCTGTCTCTGTTGCTCTCAAATAAATAAATAAATAAATAAATAAATATAAACAAAAATTTTAAAGAGTTAATTTCTTTTTCTTGGAGGCAGGCTGTCACTCTAGCCCTGGCTAACCTGGAACTTACTCTGTAACCCCAGGCTGGCCTTAAACTCACAGCAATCATCCTAACTTATATTCCTGCATCCTGGGACTAAAGGTGTATGCCACCACACCTGTCTGCTTTTCCCTCCTTAGAGTCAGTAAGAAATCCCAACATAAAAATAACAGTGAATATTAAATAAGCTTTTTAATATATTTTGTTTTTATTTATTTGAGAGAGAGATACAGAAATAGGCAGGTAGAGAGAGAATGGGCATACCAGGGCCTCTAGCCCTGTGCCACCTTGTGCATCTGGCTTACATGGGTCCTGGAGAATCTAACCTGGGTCCTTTGGCTTTGCAGGCAAGTGTCTTAACTGCTAAGCCATCTCTCCAGCCTGAATATTAAATATTTTATTATCAAATATTATTACATGCATACTATATAGCTTTCCCCCATGATTCCAATACTTGATCAATATCTGAATCTTAAATGTTTCGTGGTACCGGAATAAGGGAAATAAATTATGAATTTTGAATTACATCCAAGTCAAGTAGTTAATACTGAAAAAGACAAACCTTTAAAGCATTAGAATTTGTATTCATTTTTGGTATCAGAAGCAAAAATCAAATAGGAACTTTTAGTAAAATGGATATTCTTACCATTTTATCCTAAAAACTATTTGCTCTACTATGAGGAAACAACTTCTTATTAAAGTTTTCAATGTATTTTACCTGAAATAGTTTCATTTGCTTAATTTGTCAGTAAAACATATTGGCTAGACTGATTTGTTCAACTCTTAGGCCATTTTCCTATGAATAAAATATTACACTGCAGCAAGTGTGTTGTCCAGTGGTGTGTCCCTGTGTAACTCGCAGGAGGTTTGTCTTCTGGGTACGCTTGGCTTCAACTCTGAAAGACTCACTTTACCTTGTGCCGAGTAAGTGCCGCTTGATGGTCCGCCAAGCTTATCTCCGAGGTGGTCTGCAGTTCAGTGAGAAACAGCTTCATCCACACGGAGATGGAAAGCAGCCGTTCATCAAACTGCTGGAGCTCAGAGACCACGGCCTGAAGAAAACTCATCCTGTGTGCAGAACGATGTTTTAAAGTATCAGGTGGATGAATAGAGAGGCTTCATGGCAGGATTTTAGGAAAGGAGCTGACTCCCCTCCCCCAAGAGCAGAGCAAAGACAAGCCTCTGGAGTTTTTCAAAATTCCCAAACCTTGTTTGTACCATGATTCCCAGTCTCAGCAAACATCACCACCATCCACCCACAGAGTCCCACAAGTCATTTTTCCTGCTGCTGTTTTGTCCTTACCATGTCACTATCATGGCTTGATACATTTGGTTAATTACATATATATTTTCATAAGTTCCTTTTTGCCCATCTTCCTGGCCCACAATAGCAAGAACTTTATTTACTCTGCTAACTTCTGTAACCCAACACTGGAAAAAGCGCTTGGGATATGATCATGGATCAATCAATGCTTGGAGAGCCAGTATATTAGTTGGTAACAACTGGTGACTGAAAACCAGAATCCAAAACTGATATGAAAAATGTAATAATGTTGGTCAAATAGTTACACTCATTGACCTGATCTATATCTAGAACTCAACTTTTAAAATTGGCTCTGCTGGGTGGGGTGGCTCACACCTTTAATCCCAGCACTCTGGAGGCAGAGGTAGGAGGATTGCTGAGAGTTTGAGGCCACTCTGAGACTACATAGTGAATTCCAGGTCAGCATGGGCTAGAGGGAGACCCTACCTCGAAAAAAAAAAAAAAAAAAAAAAAAAAAAAAAAAATTGGCTGTGATGTTTAAATCCTTGAAAAATCATACACATAATACTATCCTCGTGTACATGGTGTGCTACTTAGAACACACTCTGCTTATTTATTTGTTAATTTTAATTTATTTATTTACTCATTCATTCATTCATTCATTCATTTATTTGAAAGACACAGAATGGATACATCAAGGCCTTTTGCTGCTGCAAACAAACTCCAGATGCATGTGCTACCTTGTGCATCTGGCTTTATGTGGGTCCTGGGGAACTGAACCGAGACCTGCAGGTTTGAAAGCAAGTGCTTCCACTGCTGAGCCTTCTATCTCCTCAAGCCCTATTCTCTACTTTTGTTCAGAGAGCTAGTGGGGGGGGGGGTCCTGCTCTGATTTGAAGAAAACTGCCCATCACTCAAGAGTTATTGGTTCTGCTGTCAGCCTGTCCTCAGCCCCTTGAATGTCGCTCCAGTTTGGTTGTTTTGGCAATCCTCTGTGCTTGCCCCTCTCATTGGATTCCTTTTTGTCCCTACACTGATTTGTAAAATAACTGGGATCAAGCTTTCCTTGTTTTCATGTCACAAGCAGCTAACGTGGTGCTTGGATGCAGCAAGTACTCAGTCAGTATTTGCTGATTGATGGATCAAAACTCAATAAATATTTTCTGAGTGGATGAATTTTTTCCTAAGTAGCCAAAGAGGTTAAATGCATACCCAGCATTACATCTGTACTCAATGCTTATTTAAAGAGGTAACTTATTCTCTTTCCAATTAGAAAGACGTAATTATTCATCATCTACTTAATTACAAATTTATCTATTTCCACTGCATTTACTGGAACAGTAATTTTCTTTGTTTTCCCCAAAGATCTATATTGGAAGGAAGTGGAGAGACCATGTGAGTTAAGCTTTTAGTTACTTTCTTTTGCCCTGCACACAATAAATAATACAAGCATGATAACCTATTCTCTGCAACATATTTGAGTTGGCTTCATTTGTGTTCTGATCCTAAGAAGAATGTTTTGAAATTACTGCTGCTGCTCATTTTTGAAGACCTGGATTCACAAAATGATAAAGTAGTTTTCTGTCTCCTGCAATCATTTCCTGAACAATGAAGTCAAATAAAAGTGGAAAGAATGTTAGAGCCACAAGTTGGGGCATTATGCACAGAGACTTGGCCTATCCCCCATAACTCTTGACTCTCTTGACTACCCCCACAATGCATGACCCACATTCCCCATTGATGACGGTCCCTTTGGAAGAGGGAGGACAAGGAGGAGGATAATGGAGTCACCATTATGAATGTAAAATCAGAATAATATAAGTAAAAAATAAATTATAAAAAAAAAGTGCACAAAACTACCCCTCCTTAAAACATGGTTCACCTTTAAAAATACTGGGCACCCTTTTGAAACAAAGAACCAATGTTAGAAGCTTTTTGTTTTTTTTAAAGAACCAACCTTCTGCTGATTATCTGGGGTAAATCTCTCCATCGCTCATCCAACTGCTCCAACTGCAGTTTCATCATTTTCACATCATCTTTAGAGGCGACAGAGAACAGGGCCTCCTTGAGCTGCAGGAGATTGCTGTACACTGACGCCTGGGACACGACTTCACTCTGCAGTGCCTGGAGAGAGCAGATGACAGGCCTGATCCCAACCTGTTGGACCTAGAGGGGCCATGCGCGGAAGGCTTTGCATTCTCACAGAATGTGGGTCATTGTTCAGAAGAAGGTTTTTGCTACTTGATTTTACAAAGGTTTGGGGACCTTTGGGAAGATGCATGCAGAACACTCGTGCTGGATAAACTAGAAAGGGGGAGGGCCAGAGGTGGGGCATGCTCACAGGTGGCGGTTTAGGTGCTACAGACATGGGGGGGGGGGGGGGCGGGTGGAGTTTCAAGAGAAGCACTTAGAGAAATAAGAGAAATCTCACTTCTTCTTAAATCTACCCTAAAGATCCATAGTGAATGCAGAGGTGTAAATATGGAAGATAACATATCTCTTGTATAAAGCGATTTTATCTTTTGGGTTTTGTGGCCTTGCTGGCGTCATTATAGGCAAGTTATTAATCTCTAGAAATCAATGACATTGCCTGGGACTTCAACAATACCTGAGATGATTTTTAATGTAAAAAAAAATCTGATTTCTTCAGAGGTGTTATAAACCCCTTTGGGTTTTTTTTTTTAATTTTATATATTTATTTGCAAGCAGAGAAAGAAGAGAAGCAGACAGAGAGAGAATGGGCACGCCAGAGCCTCTAGCCACTACAATCAAACTCTAGATGCATGTGCCCCTGTGCATCTGGCTTACATGGGTCGTGGAAAATAGAACCGGGATCCTTTGGCTTCACAGGCAAATGCCTTAACTGCTAAGCCATTTCTCCAGCCCCAGTTTTTGGTTTTTTTTTTTTCTGTTTTGTTTTGTTTTGTTTTCCTTCTGTATTGGTGCTTGCTAATGTTTTCTCATCTGGCTTGAATTTAATAATCACTGTTGATTTCTTTCTATGTTGTATTATTTCTTATAAGCACATTTTTATGATCAAAATTTCATATCATTCCAAAAGTAGATTTATTGTCAGCTTGAGAGATTTCCAATAGAGAGCCAAAATCTCATTTCACCTATTTTTTTTTCTCATTCTCTGAATCATCAATTGTATTACAAGTCTAGCCTTTATGATACCAGGGAAAAAGATAAGGACAAAGTTCTGATCATAATTTGTTTTTTTGTTTTGTTTTGTTTTGTTTTTCTTGGAAAGAGCCAGAGAGAGAGAGAGAGAATGGGCGCACCAGCAGCCTCTCAGCCTCTGTGAATGAACTCCAGACGCGTGCACCCCCTTGTGGGCAAGTGTGGCATTGTGCCCTTGCATCAGTGCAACTGGCTAAACGTGGGACCTGGAGAATGGAACAGGCATTCCTAGGCTTGGAAGGCAGGCGCCTTAACCACTAAGCCATCTCTCCAGCACTGATCATAACTGTGTACTCTTCTTTTCGATATACCTTGATGTCAAAGGTGCCCAGGGATAACAAAAGCAAAACAAGAAGTAAATGGTTAGAGGCTTCGTTAACAAATCAGCTTTACAAAAGCAAACAATGCAAGCACACCAGAACATTCTATTTTCCTTCTCCACGCCTCCTTGGACTTGCCTGTATTAACTGTAGTTCACCCTCCGCTTTGACTCTGTCTGCAGAAATGTCCATTTCCGGGGAGCTGGCAATGGCTTCACATCGCTCCAACCAGGTCAAAAACGATGACAGTTCTTTCTCGAGCCTAAGGAGACAGAAAGAAAGTGACCAAAGCGACCGTGCTGGTAGATGACGCATTTCTGAGGTGGGTGTCCAACGTGAACTCTCAGAAATTGTAGGACATTGATTGTGTTGGTTCTGCACGTGAAAATGCAATACTGCATTTATTTCTATACACACTTGCACATTTGTTCACGTCTGTGCAATATGGAGAGATCAATATTCAAGCTGTCCACTCTCAGGGACCTACTTATACCTCGTAACGAAGATCCCACTCTCCCCACAGCAGACACACAAGTCCATCTTACACGGGCTGATGCTGCCCGTGACCGTGATTCATCCCAGATTCCTACTTAGCAGTAGCAGTAACTCAAGGGAGGAAGCTGCTCACCTCTGCCAATGTGCCAGCAGGTTTTCCAGCATGGTCTGTCTCTCTTTGGCACTGTGTAGTATCCCCTCATACTGATGCTGCAGGTCCGCAGCCTCCTGGATGCTGGAATCTCTGTTTACCACCTTCCGTGTACTGGCTGAGAAGGTTGTGACCGTACTGCGCAGAGACTCCAGGGCCTGACAGAGATCCTGGGAAGAGTGCAAGGGGAATGCAGGAGTTCTGCCCAATTCACATGAGGCATGGGCCATGAAAATGTGCAGATGGCACCCAACCCCCCATGTGCTATGCTTTCTCCTATACACACTTACCAATGTAAACTTTAATTTGTAACTGACACACAGCAAGAGATTACCTTTAATAACTGGTAAGATAGGACAATTATAATAACATACAGCAATAAAGTTTGTTTAAAATATATTAGTTGTAGCCGGGCATGGTGGCGCACACCTTGAATCCCAGCACTTGGGAGGCAGAGGTAGGAGGATTGCCATGAATCCAAGGCCACCCTGAGATGACATAGTGAATTTCATTCAGGTCAACCTGGGCTAGACCCTACCTTGAAAAACCAAAAACCAAATAAAAAAAAAAGAAAAGAAAAAAAGAAAGAAAAGAGAAAAAAGTATTAGTCGTACTAGTCGTTTATGTTTGGAATTTTCCACAGCTTGGAAAAGGAGACCTGTGTTTTTTCCTTGAGTTCTATCATCAAGAAGTACGTCCTCACAGGCATCACAGATGCCAATGGTACTGAGAAGTGTTCCTGCTTCGACTTACAGTGAGACGTGGTAAAGGTGAGGATAAAGTGACTTCAGGCATGCAGAAATCAAAACTGAGGTGGACAGGTAAGAATATACTGCTGGGCTGGAGAGATGCCTCACTGGTTAAGGCACTTGCCTGCAAAGCCTAATGACCCAGGTTCGATTCCCCAGTACCCATACAAAGCCAGATGCACAAAGTGGTGCATGCATCTGGAGTTCATTTGCAATGGCTAGAGGACTTGGTGTGTCCATACTCTTTCTCTCTTTCTCTTGCTGGATGCAAATAAATAAAATATTTAAAAAAGAGAACATGCTGCTATATATTTTAATAACTTCACATTTCCCTAAACAAAGAGATAAGTTGCAAAAATTTTATTCAATTTATGCAAAGTATAAATAGAAATCTTAATTTTGACTTACAAAAGCCACATGTAATGTGCTCTATGTTAACTATAAAAAATATATAGAAAGATTATGGCAGAGGTTGTTGTTGTCAGGAATCCATGGAAAACAGTGAGGTGCTTCCAGACAGGACCAGCGCCATGCTGTGCACTTGTTTAATCTCCATCAAAATCCTAAAACACAGTTTCCTTTTTACAATTTCCCATTTTGTATATTAGAAGATCAAGACTGAAAAATGCCTTGTTTCTAAATGTTTTCTTCTAAACTCTAAATATTAGAAAAATCAGAATGTTGTCTCTTCTAGTAGACTGACTTACATATTGACATAAATTCATCAAATGGGATTTTTCTACTTTCTTTCACTTTAGTGTTAAAAAACATAAACAAGATAATATGCACTGACTATAAATGCTCAAACACTACAGACCTCTTTCTGTCACTGTAGCTCTCTTCTTCCGGACTTAGGAACAAAGGTCTGAACATCACATGAGCATCAGATACGGCCATGGTATTTGTATTTTTGTTTACCAGTTAACTTGCTTCTTTTTAGTACATGTAATTCTTTCTTTTTCTTTTTCTTTTCTTTTCTTTCTTTTTTTTTTTTTTTTTTTTTTTTTTTTTTTTTTTTTGCTCCTTTCTACAAATTCTGTTGAAGCCATCTATCTATTTTGCTAAAGAATGACAGTACTCACCAGTTCAGGCAGGAGGTAAAAAACCAGTCCCTGGAAATATGACACTGACTACATTCTTCACATATCTGAATGTAATCGGCTAATGTCTGAAATTCGCTTAGGTTTTTCTTGCACTTTAATTTTTAAAAAAACTTGCTAAAGGAAAAGAAGATCTATTAAATCTCTAATGTGAAATATCTAATTCTAATATGAAATTCTAATGAAAAGACATAAATATATTTGGAATGAATGTATTTAAAATGAATATTAAGGATGAAAGCTTATTTGCACAATTGCATGTCTTGTTACATGTGTTGAACAGATTTGAACCATATCATTTCTCAACTGACAGGAGGTTTTTCCAATTTAACTGTCATAGAAAATATTTACTCATTTCTTTTCAAGTGGGGGCTACCACATTTTTGAATGGATAAATAAGAAATGGTGAAGCGCATTCTTACCAGATGCTCCTGGAAAGCCTTGTAAGTTTCTGTCGCTGAAGAACATATTTTAATTGGATCAGCAAGTTTCTCTTCAAACTCAGACACAGACTGCTTGATCTAAAAGTGGTGAAATATAAAAATAATAATAATAATAATATAATAATAGAAAAAATATACAGCAAGGTAGAGGGGCTTATGAGGACACAGTATCCCTACCTTTCATAGATAACTTGCAATCTGATGATTGTATTTTTTTAATGTTTTCTTTTTCTTTATTTATTTGAGAGAGACAACGAGGCAGAGAGAGGGAGACAGAGAGAGAGGATGGGTGTGCCAGGGCCTCCAGCCACTTCAAACGAATTCCAGACGCACGTACCACCTTGTGCATCTGGCTTACTTGGGTCCTGGGGAATCGAATCTGGGTCCTTTGGCTTTGCTGGCAAGCACCTTAACTGCTAAGCCATCTCTCCAGCCCCCAAAATACATTTTTAAAACACCATCATCATAGGCTGGAGAGATGGCTTAGCGGTTAAGGTGCCTGCCTGCTAAGCCAAAGAACCCAGTTCCAATCTCCAGGTCACACATTTAGCCAGATGCAAAGTGACGCAAGGGTGCAATGCCACACTTGACCACAAGGGGACACACACATCTGGATTTCGTTCACAGCAGCTGAGAGACTGCTGGCGTGCCCATCTCTATCTGTCTCCCTCTCCCTCTTTGTCTGTCTCTCTCTGTGTCTCTCTCCAAAAATAAATAAAATAATAAAAAAATGTATTTTGGAAAAAAGTCTAAAATCAATGTGTCCTATTATCTGAAAGGAAAATTATTAAAGCATGAACTTAATGCAACTTTTAATGACATTCTTACATCTTGCCAAATGTACCATGTGCATTATTATTAAATTAGTGATTGCCAGCTTGGGAGATGATTAGCAGGCTGTTTTTTAATTTACTCTTTTGGGAGTGTTTATGACATTTCTGTGTAAACAGCACATGCAATATACAACTTTAGCATGCCTGAGCCAATTCGTACCTTTCTAAGATTCTCTTCAAACTTTTGCTCCTGAGATAAATGCCCCAGGATTGTGCCTTGCAGGCTCTGTGCCTGCTCTCGCAGCTCCTCCCAGTGTCTTCTTAGCTGGGTTAACTTGGCTTTGATCCGAGCAGATTCTCCAGTGGTAATAAACTGGGCGAAAGACTGAGCTTCCTCCTCTAATGTTGCGATGCTGCTTGCCCTACATTCTATTTCTTGAATGGTGACCTAATATTAAAAAAAAAAACGAGAAAGATGTCAACGTGCGGTGAACGGGCTTGCCTTTGTGAAGTCATATAATTATCTGCAGAGACAGTCAGGAGAATTTCCTTAACTGATATCCAAACACAATTGGATGTTTGAAAAACAGTTAGGAACAAAGGTCGAGCTCCCTGATGTCACTGGGGGAGGACAGACAGACGGACCTGCAGTCAGTGTCAGTTAAATGCATATCTACGGCGGGTGAGCTGGCTGGACAGAGAAGAAACAAAAGCAGAGCAGCTACTCCTTGCAGCGACACAAGCACCTCTTCCCACAATCTTTGCAGTGCCTCTGAAGACACAGAGAAGCACAAGCTTTTCTTATCTAACACCCTAATCAGCTGATCGTGGGGAGGAACTCACAAGAATACTAATATTCATTTGACTTTCCCAAGAGGTGCTTATTTTATATTGCACCAAATTCATTGCATTCCTATGGGAGACCAAACTTTTCAAAAGTCTCAGTGTTTATGCCTATTATTTCTAAATATAGAACGCATTGGGATAGTTGGCCCCCAACCTCAAAAATCTCACACATTGTCTAGGATGGGGCCCAAGTTCTGATAAATTTTCATAGGATGTGGGACTCCACTGCTTTCCTCACCAGCTAGGCACTCTACAACAAAACGTCTGTAGGCCATCATTATTCTTTGGGGAAGAAAGGAGGATTTTTATAATATCAGCCAATGTATGAAAAGAATAAAGTTACAAAGGATGTGTGTGTGTGTCTTTGGCAATAGGGCTATCTTGTAAGCATTTATGATTATTTAGGTATAAGAAAATAAACATTACTTCTGTAAGGTGAGGACCAAATCATTAATTCAAAGTTTTGCCACAATTTCATGCTGAGTTTCAGTTTCAGATAAATGAAAAATACTGATGAGACAATCAGAAACAGCATATATAAGATCAGAAGTCTGACCAGTGTTACCTTTGTATTTGTACTTTTCATATACGTGACCACAGGGGTGTCTATGATAGAAATTTGTTGTTTGAGCATGAATAACACCTTTGTTCCTTTTGCTGTTTTAAATTAAGCCAAGCATGGTGGTGGTGCACACCTTTAATCCCAGCACTTGGGAGGCAGAGGTAGGAGGATCGCCGTGAGTTCAAGGCCACCCTGAGAGTACTTAAAGAATTCCAGGTCAGCCTGGACTAGAGTGAAATTCTACCTCAAAAAAGCAAAAACAAAAAAGAAAGAAAGAAAGAAAGAAAGAAAGAAAGAAAGAAAGAAAGAAAGAAAGAAAGAAAGAAAGAAAGAAAGGTACTCATAAATTAAACAAATATATATAAAGAGAAAGTGTGCACTAATAATTGTTCTAGATGTTTACTATGCACCAATGAAGGAATCTTATTTAAGGACAAAAGTTCTTAGTTCTCAGACCAATATATGTCGTCAATAAATGTAAAAATACAATCTCTAGACTCATACTACTAGATGTGGTAAAAGCATTTCTACCCAAGAGAAAAAGATGGAACATGAACCCAGACTGTGTTCTTGCTGTGTATCGATAGCGATTTGGAATAGCATGTAATGATGAGCAAAGATGGGTACAAATTAACTTGTCTTTATAAACAGGTGAATGCTTTATTAATTTTAATCCTAGGATTTGTTTAAGGTGAGAAAGCAAATGTTACCCTATTTTAAATAGTCCTTACAATGTAATTCTTGGTTGGAAGATAGAACAGAAAATATAGTAGAACCCCCTATTCTATTGTTGCTTATTTTCAGCAAACACATGTTTCCTGGCATTCACATTCATTTACTATTTTAGGTCATTTGCGAAATGCCATTTTTGACAAATTGCAATGCTTTTCCAATCTAGTCATGTGGAAATCTGCAACTGAATATGTATTTTACAGTAAAATATGTAATCTTAAGCTTCCCAAAGAATGACACTGAGATGACACTCGACCATCATTATATTTCAGAACTGCTGGAATAAGATTTAAAGTAGCAGTAAATAAATTATCAAATAAAAAAAGAAGAAATTACAAAGCATAGGTGAAGTCCTGGATGGACAATTTTGGAGATCAAACTATTTAAATGTGCTATTTTCTTTTTCATAGAATTTAGTAAAAATGATTAGATGATTTTTTTTTATTTATTATTATTTTTTTTTTGGTTTTTCGAGGTAGGGTCTCACTCTGGTCCAGGCTGACCTGGAATTAACTATGTAGTCTCAGGGTGACCTCGAACTCTTGGTGATCCTCCTACCTCTGCTTCCCGAGTGCTGGGATTAAAGGCGTGCGCCACCACGCCCGGCTAGATGACAATTTTTTAAAGATGAATTTAAAGATAAAGTTACTTCATGGGTATTCTTTAAAGGTTTGGCATTGACTTTCTTGAGTTTAGTGTAGAATGCCGAGTTGCCTGGGCAGGCCACATTCCCTGGAGCCCTAATCCATGTAGAAGTGGGCAGAGGAGCAAGGCTAGTCTGCACAGTGGGATCTGCACAGCGTGCAGTCAGCTGAACCACACTGCCCCCTCATCCCTTTATGTGGTGGTAACTTGCTCTAAGTTATCATGTGAAATGTGTCCTCACCTTGGTATTGATTTGATTATATTTAATAAATTGAAATGGTAGATGGGTTTTCCTTTACAAAAAAAGTTCAGAGGAGGACTGGAGAGATAATTTAGTGGTTAAGGCACTTGCCTTCAAAGCCTAAGGACACAGATTTGATTTCCCAGTACTCACGTAAGCCAGATGCACAAGGTGGCACATATGCCTGGAGTTTGCTTGTGGTGGCTAGAGGCCCTGGTGCACCCATTCTCTCTCTCACCCTATTTGCCTCTTTATCACTCTCTCTCTCTCCAAAATAAATGAATAAAAGAAAAAATACTTTAAAAATGCAGAGGATAAAAGACATTGCTGAATTCTGAAAACCGTGTGTCATGAAACTGTATAAAAAGGGAGATAAACACTCTGAACCCAATTCTTTCTAGCCCTTTTATAAACTGTTCTTATAAAAATATGAGACTGTCCACATAATTATTTTGGACATTGGAAGGCCAATGTATCAGAATATATCTGTTCCTGCCACAGGCTCATAATTGAAAAGAGCCACCAGGTCTAATCACCTACACAAAAGCAAACTTGTGAGCACCCCCTTGTGGTTGGTGAGGGTCACACCCCCTTTGTATTTTTTTATTTTTGAGACAGGCTCTTCCTATACATACCCAGGCAAGCCTGAAACTCTCTGTGTAGATCTGATTTCCTTCAAACTTGTGGCACTTCTCCTGTTTCTAAGTGACCAGTGCTGGGATTACAGGTGTGTATGCCACTGCACCCACCGGACCCACTAATTCTTGGGCTAGACATTTGGAATGATTCGTATGAAGGGATAGCTGAAAGTGATGAATACATTTCATGTTGCACTCATGAGTCATCAGGCACTCCATGGTGGGAGAACTCACAATCAAGAGAAAGAATATCGCAACCATAAAGAATATTTTAATGACATTGCACACAGTATTGACTTTGGATGCAGAAGTCAAACAGTATTCGTAAGCAATTTCATCTATACAGTGTTAACCCAGTATCTGTCAAGACCACTTAGCTTGACATTCTGCGTGAATTTAACTTCAAAAGAGTCACAGAGCAAATAGAGATGTGTCCTAGGGTCAGATAGCTTTGGAGGCTATACATGTAAGAAAGGTGTTCTTAGACACTGATAAGTAACATGTGAGCAGGTCACCTTAATTTGGCTGAGCTGTATGTCCATGGCAGATGATGAAGTTTCCAAGGCAGTGAGTTCATTTTCTTTCTCAGTTATCCAGATGGACAGGGTCTCAAAATTACTGCCAAAATGATCCCACTTGGTTTTCACCATTTCCATGGTTTTAATACTAAAATTAACCAAATCAAGTTAAAGATTTAAAATCATTAAGACAGAGTATCAACACAATTCTTCCCCTGGAAATCACCAGGAGAAAAAGATAGTGATGGTCTTTGTGATTCCTTCAATGTTGGAACTATTTGGACAGGAATAAAAAAGGGGGTTCAGTGGACCTGATTAGACTGTCAGAATCCAGCCTTCCCGACTCTACTGAAAAAGTGCTTGTGATGAGACCGGCCTGTGCTGCGTTAGGAATGCAGTTGCCCTTCGAACAAAAGGATGCCAACTCCAAAGTGTTTGAGGCAGGTGTAATCTAAATCAACTCCTATGTGTGTGACTAGCAGCCTCCAGGACTTCTGATAATAAATTTCCTGAATGGACCTCGGTACTTTAATGGCTCTGTTTTTGGGCATGTCATCCTCGCTCTGTTGTGACGCTTTCTACTGAACTATGCTTGTGAAGTGCATCTTCAAGAATCAAGTCAGAGTTTGTTGTTTGAATCCCTCGATAGGGGAAAACTGCTCCCATCATTGGAGCTAAGCCTTTGCTTTCTAGTCTCCTGTAATCTCAGTTATTCATTCATACCCCTAACCGCCCTGATTCCAAAAGGTTTTTATAATATTTTAATCACCAGCCCTGGTTTTAGATAACTTTGGCTGCCTCCTTGAGGAGTCTAGTGGGCAGAATTTCAACTGCCAAGTCTCAGTTTGTATTAATTATGCATATATGACCAGGTGGACATGGCTTTCAGGTTAGACTAAGAAACTAAGAGTAGAATAGCACTGCACTGACCAAAGTCCTTGGGTTAAAGAAAAGTAACAGAGTGTCCCTGTTGACCAAAAAGGCACTTGAACAGATCAAGAAGTCACAATGACGTCAGCTGATTGTCAGATTTAATACCACGGCAGTCTCAATTGTTATCCTCGAGATGTCTGAGGTGCTTAGCAGTTTAAGAAATAGAAGCTATATTATACTGCAAGCTTTTAAATAAAATAAAGGTTCAAGTGGATATTCCAAGTCATTTACAAGTAGATTCCTTTATAATAAACTTTGACCATTTACAAAGATTTATGGAGAATATTCAATATAAAGTCTAAAGTCAGAATTTGTTTTAGATAAAAACATTTATCAAATTTTACAGTTTAGGCATAGGTAAACTTTTCATTTTAAGGTCCAAAGTATACTAAAGACTACTTTCACATTTTAAAATTCATTTTGGAAGTGATGTTTTATTTCTTAAGAGTTGTAGGCTATGGGTTTGATCTGTCAGTAGTTAGAAATGTTTATCTATAGGCTGGAGATATGGCTTAGTAGTTAAAGTGATTGCCTACAAAGCCTAAGGACCCAGGTTCAATTCTCCAGTATCCACGTAAGCCAGATGCACATGGTGGTGCATGCATCTGGAGTTCGTTTGCAGTGGCTAGAGGCCCTGGCATGACCTCTCTCATAAATAAATAAATAAATAAATAAATAAATAAATAAATAAATAAAAAATTAAAAAATAAATTTTTAGCCATGTTATTTTGGAGACTATTGGAGAATGTTTTGGAAAATAAGCTTATGTCTTCCCAACTGTACACCTAGCAGTATGTTCAGGAGCCAAACGACTATTTCTTCTTGTCAGATAAGGAAATGCTAAATGTGAAAAAAAAAAGAAATAGATTTTTGAAGCTAATTTATAGAAATGGCATATAAATCTGTGGTAATTTGAGTGTTGAGGTAAAGTAGAAGAGCTTTGAGTCAGAGACATGGAGTCTACTGTTGTGTGCTTAGCCCTGGAATCTATGCTTATCAAAATATCTTTCTTCCTAACTGGTGATAGCAGAACAATATAGTAAAAAAAAGTAAATATTGGCTATTTTTCTAAATTCCCTCTTTGTACAAAGGCCACTAAATTGAATAGATATGGCTTTCTTGTGAATGTATCAATTAAAGCTGCAAACACCACACTCCTGTGTACTTCTGTTGCTATGGAGACTGGTTTCCTGGGTTGCGGAGCTTTTCTTTTGGAATTATGAATTGCTTCCTCCTCAAGACAGGCTGAAATATACAGACACTTGGAGATTTTTTAAAAACTGCTTGGAACACATGGGACGGGAAAGACTGCATTCAATTTTGTCCCAGGGAGGAAAGCTCATGGCTTGTGAGGCACATACTCTTCTTCAAGTGTGTCTTCAAGTTTTTTCACTTGGTCTTTGATTGACGTGGCCTGCTGATGGAGCAGCTGCCTATTCCTGGGTCCCAGAGGGATCTCAGATGCTTCCTTTACAAGGTTCTCAGCCTGGGTTGCAATCCCTTCTGTCCGCTTAGAAAACTCCTAGAAAAAAAGACACCATAGCTGTTAGGTGGACATTGGAGACTTTTAAAGTCTGACCTCAGATAAGTTGCATATTCTATATAGGTGAAACAATTGATGGATTAGATAAATTTATATGAGTGTGTGTGTGTGTGTGTGTGTGCACGCGCGTGTGCGTGCGCGGTCGTGCTGCACACGTTCTGTGTGTGATATGTTAATGTGTGCATGCACGTGGAGGCCAGAGGTTCATGTCAGGTGTCTTCCTCATTCACTCTCCACCTTAATTTTATTATTATTATTATTATTATTATTATTATTATTATTATTTTTGAGGTAGGGTCTTGTTCTAGCCCAGGCTGACCTGGAATTCACTATGTAGTCTCAGGGTGGCCTCCAATTTATAGCAGTCCTCCTGCCTCTGCCTCCCGAGTGCTGGAATTAAAGACGTGCACCACCACACCCACTTAATTTTTTGAGACATATTCTCTCAGTGAACCTGGAACTCACCGATTCACCTATATTAGGTGGCCGGCAAGCCTGCAGGATCCTCCTGTCTCCACCTCTCTGGGATTACAGGTGTGTGCATGCCGTTATGCCCAACTGTTTATGTGGGTGCTGGGGATTCAAACTCAGGTTACCTTGCTTGTCTAGCAAGATTTGATGATTAAGCCATAGTCCCAGGTCCCACTATCTTCAATAATAAAACAGTTCATTCAGCTTCTTTACAGAAATAGTTTCATTTCATATACAGAATCATCCATCCATCTCCATAGTTATGCACTAATTCTGAGAGAAGTGGTTTCTTACTCTTTCTGGATTTGGTTAATTGTTTTGAAAACTTTAACTACCCTCAGGCCAGTTGAAAAACTGTTCCGTAGTGACTCATTCCTCAAGCTTAAAGACAACAGGTTTCTAGGCCAATCAATAGATATATTGGTTTATTTATATGAGAAATACCTTATCTAATCAGTGACCTTCCTATATATTTGTCAGTAAGGAAAGGGTTTATTTGGTCCCTGGAAAGAGATGTAGTCTGTTGTTTGTGCTGTTAAGTCTTGTTTTTGTGTGCTCCCACAATGTGAGGTTGAGACGGTAGATCTTGAACCAGTCTAACATGGAGTAGACTCCTGCGTCATCCCCACGTACCCCACTTTGGTGACAGGCATTGGAGGTTCTTTCATGTAAAGTGTAAATGATCATATTTTCTGTGAAATGGTCCTCTTGGCTTTCTATCAGCACATTCATTTTTAAGTATCTTCACTCTGGAAGGTACCAATTATCATTTTTCTGTCTTTTGTATCAAATTGAAGGAAAATGCTCTATGCTACCCACTGATTTTCAACAGTTATGAGCTATTTGAATTCAGAATTTAATTTCTACGAGGCACTGGTAATTCTAGATACTCTCTGAGTTATGTCAGGTAAATCATGCTGAATGTTAAATTAGAATGATAAACCCAGTGATAATGTTGAATGAAGATTAGTATCTTGTTTCTCCTCATGTAAGAAAATCTGAAAGGGGGTTAAGTTTTCATTTACTTCCATCTCCTGAATAGATAGTGTAGAACTATTATGTAAATACTTGTAAAGAGCCAGCCTTTCACTCAGAGCATCTCCAAACATTTTTTAATAACAGCATGTAAAAAGCCTGTATTTCAGAGATCATTTATATAGTTCATGTAAGATAAAATTACAAGAAGACATTGTTATAATTTCAGGTTCAAAAGATTTAGATTCCTCATGTAAATATCAGTGTTGCCTCAGAGTAACAAATCAGGAGAAGACAATTAAGAGATTTCATAAGGAAATTTGTAATACAGTAAAATGTTACTTGTTACTATCAGCCATCTGTGATTTAAAGCAACCCATGTTATTTCCTGGGAACTGAGTCAATGCACAATCAATTGTGAAGACCATGAATCACATGTAATCTCTCTGAATCCCACACATACAAAAATCACACATAATCTCTCTACATCCCACACATACAAAACACACGCAATCTCTCTGAATCCCATACATACAAAAATTGCACGTAATCTCTCTGAATCCCATGCACACAAGAATCACATGTAATCTCTCTGAATCCTGTGCATACAATAATCACACATAGTTGGGCATAGCTGCACTCTCCTTTAAACCCAGCACTCGGGAGGTAGAGGTGGGAGGATCATTGTGAGTTTGAGGCCACCCCGAGACTACATAGTGAATTCAAGGTCAGTCTGGCTGAAGCAAGACCCTATCTCAAAAAAAAAGAAAGAAAGAAAGAAAGAAAGAAAGAAAGAAAGAAAGAAAGAAAGAAGAAAGAAAGAACAAAGAGAAAGAAAGAGGAAGGAAGGAAGGAAGGAAGGAAGGAAGGAAGGAAGGAAGGAAGGAAGGAAGGAAAGAAGAAAGAGAGAAAGAAAGAAAGAAAAAAAGACACATAATCTCTGAATCCCAAGCATAGAAGCAGAAGTGCAGGATAGTGTTTTCCCAACTAGGATGTGCCAGGGACATGCAGAAAGTCATGTTGGAGAATGCGCATGTTTGTTTGTGCATTTTTTTCCTGAACTACTTATAGGAAAACACAAGAGTCAGGGATCCGAATAACTGCCTACCAGATTTCTATCTCCTACCCTTCATCATTAACATGGGCTTAAAATAAGGGTGAAAGGGTATATACATGAGGACAGGTGCCCAAGATGAGGAGCAAGTGACACAAGGGTAAGTAACTGAACAGTGTATAGGAAAAGAATATGAAACCCAAGGTTGACATCTGACCCATATGAGAAGGCAAAAGCGACAGTGGAAGTTTTATGTGACAGCGACTCTCCAGCAAGCTAACTCCTGGGTTAAAGCCCAACAAAGAACCAAGAATGGTGTGTCCCTCTCAAAGACACCCCGAATTCCTGTAGCCTTGATTCCCATATACAAGAACTTCCTACTTGAACCCCAAATCTTTTACCTTTCAACCCGATGTCTACATCTGCTTAGAAATTCATCCCTAAAGCTCACGTCAGGTCATGTGACTTTCTTAAGCCCTCTCCAATGACCCCAGCTCCATGTCACCAGACTGTAACATTTTGGGTCTTCGGGGTGTCTGTGATGTTCCACAACTTTACAAGTAAATGCCCCTTTATTGAGCTTTATAACGCAGGATCTTAATCCACTTTGACCCCGGCATCGTTCCCCTTGCCAGGAATGTCTGCTCTCAGAACAATCTGCTTTTCTCAGTCTTACCGGAAATTCACTGGAGGGTCAGTTATACATATATGTGCCTCTGTTTTGGAACTGACACTTTCCCATTTCCGTGACAATCTTAGTTCTTGAGGTTTAAATGTCTCTTGGGTTCTCATTTCCCATTGTGCTGAGGAGCTGGTCATCATAAAATACTAATAACTGATTAAATGAATAACCATATTTAATTGTGATAAAGGAGACAAAACAGGTTTGATTCTCTAACAAATGGACACCATAGAAGCGCTAGACCTGGCTAACATACCTTAGTCTGTTCCAATTCTGAAGATAGGCTTTCCAAGCTGCTAAAACTCAGGAAGCGCTCGTGGCTAGAACCCGTTTGGAAAAGGTATCTGACCACTGTCTCTTTGTTGCTCTCAAATCGCTCCCATTTCCTCAAGTTGACCTATGTTTTTTTAACAAAAAAAAAAAATTATCATGTCACAAATTACTGAAGCGAACCATAAAATGCTACCTTCATTTCCTAAACCATTAACTTCAGTAAACTCTGTTTGAAGTGCACACAGTCACACTGGACAAAGATGAACCTAGAGTTTTCTACAAGGATGTCCTTCCTGGGTCTCCATGACTTCATCGCTGCAGAGGACATGAAGCTTGGATGCCTTCTGACTTTCCCAGCAGGTGTGAAGCCCTATACGCCTAAAAGTGTTGTTTACAATGTAGATAAGTGACAAAGAAACAATAATAGTCTTTTAATCTTCTCCAAAAGGAAAGGAAGGGCTATGTTATGTAAGAAGGCAAGCAAAGCTGGGAGTTGATGGCTGGCCTGGGAGAGGTCCTGAGACAGGCTTTGTTTTTTCAGGAGAGGGCTTTGTGGAGTGAGTTAACACCAGAGAAAGAATGAGGGTGTTTTGAAGAGAGAGACTTCAGTTTCAGTAGGCAAAGTGGGGTTCCCTCTCTTAAAGGGTTCCAAAGAGATATTGCTCAGGAGAAGGCAGGCTAAGTTAATATTAGACCTGTTCTAAGAGACAGCTTCAGCCTTGGCTATGTAAAAAAAGACTCTGGAGAGAAGAGAAGGTGTGACTATATTCCAAGTTGCCTTGGACCCTGGCAGCAGGAAGGGACTGGGCTTGCTTTTCTGCCCTGCATACATGGCAGTGCCAGGAGTGGGGGCTGGACTTGCATTCACTACTTAGGGCATGAAGGACCTGGGTATTCTAATAGAGAAGAAGTAGGGAGAAAGAAAGAAGTAAAAAAGTCTTTAAAACTTTGTGTGTGTGTGTCACAGTGAGCGTGTAAAGGACAAAGGACACCCGGAGGGTGTTAACCCTCTCTTTCCACTTTGTTTGAGACAGGGTATCTTGTTGGTTTGTGACTGGGAAGGCCAGTCTAGCTGGGCCTCAAGCCTTGCAGTTCTTCTGGGTCTGCCCCATTGCCATAGGCACACAGGATGCATTGGGATAACTTATGCATGTGTCACTATGTGGCCAGCTTTATATGCATGCTGAGGACCCAAACTCTGGCAGGCCTGCAGAATATGGGCCTTTAACCACTGATCCATCTCCTAGTCCCCCAACAACCTTTGTTAGGGGCTGGAGAGATGGCTTAGCAGTTAAGGCGCCTGCCTGCAAAGCCTGAGAATGCCCGTTAAAATCTCCAGGTCCCA
Source organism: Orientallactaga sibirica (assembly GCA_036365145.1). Classification (NCBI taxonomy): domain Eukaryota; kingdom Metazoa; phylum Chordata; class Mammalia; order Rodentia; family Dipodidae; genus Orientallactaga; species Orientallactaga sibirica. Next base: position 4,302,212 of record JAEOAD010002133.1, read on the forward strand.
CGTTTAGCCAGATGCAAAAAGTGACATAAGGGTGCAATGCTGCACTTTCCCACAAGGGGGAGGATGCATCTGGAGTTCATTCAGAGTGGCTCTCTCTTTCTGTCTCTCAAATAAAAATAAAGAACCTTTGTTGGGGTGCTGTGTCAACATCACTATAAAGCATAAGGGGTCACTGAAAGATGCACCCACTATACTTCCTGGAAGCTTGGAAATATGATCAAATTTCAGAGTTCAGAAAAGTATGGATTAAATCCTGCCTCTGTCATCCACACATTAGGGTGTGGCAGGGGGGCCAATTGTCAGAGTTTCTTAAGCAAACACAAGCAATATGAGCGGATTACAGGAAGGCCTCCTAAGGCTGAGGTGGGGATTTAAAGAAAAGATTCATGTCAAGTCTTAAGAAAAGGTCAGACTCACAGAGATGAAAACCTGCTCTTGCTGAAGACAGGAAGTCAACCCAGCCCACAGCTCCTCTCTCTGAGCAGCCCCTGACTGCCCAGTTCTACCTGAATGCGGCGCTCCTGCCTCTCCCTGCTCTGCTCCAGGCCTGCAAGGGTGTCCTCCAGCTTCTGCAGCTCCTCCTGGCCAGGGCCAGGCGACCCGCCAGCTCCCTGCTGCGCATGCGCCATCTGCTGCTGCAGTTCTCTCCTCTTCGCCGAGATCAGCTTTGTCTTTTGCTGGAAGCAGTTGTTGAATAGATGAGCATGAATTATATTCTCTGTGGGCTCAGCAGGCCCATAACCCTGCTGACACAGGCACAAGAGGCACAGTCTCCTGCAGCACGGGCTGGGACTGCCCTTCCAAGTAGAGGGTGGTGACTAGAATGTGAATAACAGGGACCCTGTGCTCATCAAAGGTGGAACCATTAATCAACATTTTGTGTGTTTGGATGGTCAATAATATAAATGATTGGGTTTTGTGATTTTTTTTTTTTTACTTACATGAAGATTTGGAGGATGTTTGATATTTTGGGCATTACTCCCCCAAGAATTTAGCAAATTTTATTTGACATGCTTATTAAATACCTATTTTTTGCCTAAAACATCAAAAGTCTCCAGTTTTATCATTGATACTGTAAAAATGCAAATATTAAGACATTCACTTCCTGGTTATATTTTGAGTGGTTGATATGCTGAAATAGGGAAAATCTGTGCTTTATAGAAAAAAATTAATGAAGTTAATAATTTTCTGACAGATTGGTACACAAATGTTAAATGATCCACTTATGTTTTTCACAAGTTTACACACCCATAAGCAAGTATCTGGTCCAATAAATGACAAGGGTTTTAAAATACCAGTATAAATATCTAGAATAATAATTCTATGTTTTAAACAGAAACCTAATAATTTCCCAATGAATGAGAACAATTTAATACCAAACAATTCCTTTAACTCAGTATTTTATGATTACTATTTAAATACATAAAACCTATAGACTGCTATTTTACACATACTTTCAAAGCAATTTACATTTTAGCTAAGATATATAAAATTAGCTAGCATTTTATACGTTCAGTAAGAGAAAATTTTTCATTAGACATTTATTTTGCATTTGATAAGCAATGCACTCTCTCTCTAGATGTATATTAATGTCTGGCACCATATTATCAGGAAATAAGTTGGTTAACATTTTTTATTATCAGAGACTGTGGATGCAGGCCAGTCTCTGAGGAGGAGTTTAATATGTGTGAGACGTGAGAGCTTGGCTTTAATCTCCAACAGCAAAATAAAGCTGATTACAGATATATGTTCACATGCAAAAATTCCTTCATTTCTAGTTCTAAGCTTTTATGAGAGCATGTTTATCTGCTGTGTCGGGCACTTCAAGTGAGTTATAATTTCATACTCTAAATGCTGGAATTTTGTATATCGGGATGCTCTGAAGTCTTTATTAGAGACAAGAGAAGGGCCACATACTTGTAACCATGCAACCAGGTACCTTCCCTTGTCCCCATTTCCTTCCCTGAGCCTCAGGACCGGTTTCCCCATCACTAAGCAGGTACAGTGAAATAAGAGCCATTTCTACCTGGTGATGAAGTAGCAACTGCTGGGCTTCGAAGAGACTTTCCGTGTCTAGGATCTTCTCCGCCTGTTCCTGGACTTCTTGGGAGTCAGACATTAACTCCTCGAGAGAGCTTGTCACGATTTCTTTGTACTGAACACACTCTCCAAAGTTGCTTAACATCTTCTCAACCTAAATTTTCATGGTAAAAAATGTAAATCATATACTACTTGTAGAGTTTATGCATTTTTAATGGAGGTGGATTGAAAAATCATCATTGTATATGTTTTAGTTGCACAACATAATATTTGGATATACATATACATTATAAAAACTGTTGGCCAGGAAGATTTTTAAAGAATTCTGGATCTTCAAAATCAGACAGCTTTGTGGATATTTTATAGTTGTTTTATAAATGCCTGTGTTTCCATGAAGCTTACACTTAAATGATGTGAAGAAGTACTGGTAAAAGCTTTGGGAGACTGTAAACATTATGAGGATGGAGACAGTGCATATTTGGTTTACATTTGAGAGTTGTTTATATTTTGCTATACTATTCATATTTGTAGACATATTAACATATGGTTTCAATAAATGAAATATCTTTAAAAAACAAACAAACAAACAAAAAAGAAATACTGGTAAAGATCTATTCTATTTTACCTTCTTACAGTCTTCCCACCCACCAACTCATGAGAATTAAGTTTCGATTCTACTTTGCTTACAGACTTTGCATTCACAAATTGATTAGACTTAAGCAACCACTAAGGATGGAAGAGGCCCTGCTGAAATGAAGTTTGCATAGTTTGATCTGTAGAGAAACACTGGGATGCATAGTAAGAAGTTTAGCGTGAGTAGTCCTTGGCTGAAACAGAATTTTTCTAGCTTTTTTGTTTGGACATAAGATCTTAATATGTAGCCCAGGTTAGCCTTGAATTCACAATCTTTTTGCCTTACCTATCAAGTGTTGCTATTACTGGTGTGTGACACCACACCACGTATCTCAAGGCTTTTTTTAAAACCTTTGTGAGTGACTTCAAGTGACCATGCAATAACAAGAGAAAAAAAAAAAGTGTAGATTTATCAACACTGGGCTTCAAATATAGGTTATTAATTTGAACTACTCATCAAACAGAGCTCTTGTCGTAATCAAACCTTGCACCTATCTTTCCTAATAATCTTCACATAAACAACTGATAACTTTTATTTCAACTGTTTCTTTGTAAAACTCCTCATAGCTAAACTGCAACCAAGGAAGAAAGCCAGAGATACCTCACCCAGATGCGTCTGTTTCGAGTGAATGGGTGACATACCTCTGACAGTGACGTCACCAGAGCCTTGAACGAGCTGGATAAGGCTGCCAGCTCATCCCCTCGATTTTGGGAATCGTTCTCAGAAGAAACCTCAATCAAAACTTTGAGCCTGGATTTCAGCCAGCTGAGCGTCTCGCCTTTTTTGGTAACATCATTTCTGATCTCCTGGAATGAAAGAACACTTGTGATGAACAAAGTGCGACTGTGAATCAAAGCATCCCAGCAAGAAAGAACACACGCAGAAAAGGTTTGTAAAGTGGACATGAGAGCTAGCTGGTTATTCACAGTCGAGCCCCCACTTATGGTGCTTTTTGCATCATAGTTGATGAGCGCCTACAACAGCTCAAAGAAAGGTTTTCCAATGCTGCTATCTAATAGAGCCAATCTGGGCTTATTTAAAAAAAATTACTTCATAATTAGCTTGGTTAGATATGTATAGACATGTATTTGATCATAGAAAATATGCTTTTAACAGGTCTAAAGAAAATGTAGGATACCAAATTTGTGATACAAAATATATATTTGTGTATATCTGCAAATATGTAAAATATATATGTATTACATATATGTGTGTACATATACATATACATATATATGGGCAGAGAAAATAAATTATGTTAGATATGGATTATATATACACACATATGTAGGTACACATTATTGTATGATTTCCTATAAAGTGAAAGGACCATGATACTTTTGGAAAAAGGAGTGGTCCTCTGTACTGGTTTGTAAGTTAACTTATTGATAGTTAACTTATTGATATTGAAGGGCTTACTTATTGAAAATGTTATGAATATTGTAAAGATTTATTTCACCTGATTAACTTAAACTTCATGTCTTCTATTAGTTAGAATTTCAAAGTCAATTCCCAACTATGAAGAGACATGAACAGGGTCTCAGCTCTAACCTGAGCAGGAGGGTTTACCAGCTGGGACAGTGCTAAAAAGACTCCAGCACCTCAGGCCCGTAGGATTAGTAATGGAGGGTGTGGTGACTGGGGCAAGCCTGTCCCCCCACACCAATTCTGGGTAATCTAAGATAGGGACTTCCACCCATGTGCCGCCATAGGGCTTTCCCTGGACACATGCATACAAGGTGATGTGCAGAATGACCCTTCTGTATGGATACAGCAGTGACATCCAGCACGTACTCGGGCATGTGAGGCAACTGTTCATCAGAAGAAAAAAAAAATGGGACACATAGGACAGGATCAGAAAGGTAGTGTATTCTGTGTGTGACTTGGAAGGGTTAAAATGCCAACAGGGAGAATGGAGGAGATGAAAAAGAAGGAGCTATCAACACAGAAGGACCACTTGGAAAGTGGAGGGTGCTCCGTGATACAGGTAGAAAGACTGAAAGATGGTAATAGGACACAAGTATGATCAACTCACAATATGTTCCTGCATTAAAATGCTAAATTATATATATATATATATATAGTTTGTTTGTTTGTTTGTTTGTTTGTTTGTTTGTTTGTTTGAGATAGGGTGTCACTCTGTCTCAGGCTGACCTGGAATTCACTATGTAGTCTCAGGGTGGCCTTGAACACCTGGCGATCCTCCTACCTCTGCCTCCCAAGTGCTGGGATTAAAGGCGTGTGCCACCACGCCCGGCCTAAATAAAATATTTTTGAAGTGCTAAAGATTAAAAAACAAATCACAACAGCCTGTGTCTAGAAAACAGAGGGAGAGGGCCCGTTAAGACAGCCATCTGCCCGTCACATGATGCACACTGTCCTTAGGCCTGGGGCTTTGTCACCCTGGCTGGGTTTATGGACTGTGCTCTGGTGCACGGAGGCTGGAAGGAGTCAATGTAGCCTGAGCATGACAGGAAAAGAGTGCTCAGAGACCTTGCCCAATCCCTTACTCCTGTCCGAACGGTGCTGTGTAGAAGGATATGTTTTCTTGTGTTCTGTGGTCCTTCTTAACTGGCTGCTGTGTTATACACCCAGGCATGCAATTTCCCACTCAGCATCTGCCACTAGATAACGATGCATTCGGGGCATCCCTGAGCAATTTCTAACTCTCAAAGGAAACAACAACGCAAGGGAGGAAACCCTGCAGCTCTGCACAGTAACGCAAAGAGGCTTCTCTTTAAAAAAAAAAAAATGCTCTGAAACCCAAGATTTTGAGAGACAACCATGGTATGAATTAACATTTTTTTCAAATTATAATAAATTTTTCTCTGTCCAACCATGACCCAGAACTTACCTCCACGGCACACTTAACCTCGCCGTGGTTGGCCGTATTGATGGCCTCGTTCTTGATTCCGTTCAATTGTTCCTGCTTTGCAGATATCCACGATGCGAACTCAGAAGACCTGAAATCATGCAAGCATTTGCTTAGGAAAGGAAGAACACGGCAGAAGGGGTAGAAGACATTGCCTGATTGAATTCACTCATGGAAATACAATAAGTGCTCATCCAGTTGATCGCATTTTCTGGAAGCTTGAACAAGAATTCGAGGAAGAGAGTGCTGCCCCTAAGCTTGGTAACTTGGAGGAAGTTCAGCTAAGGACAATGATGTGTCCCTGAGCACCTGTAGGTGAGAGGGGACCACTTGCAGTTGAACTTCACAAGGCCCCACTCATGTGACATTAACTAAGAGGGGCAGTGTTCTTCTGTGAGGAGCGGGAATGAGAGAAGTAGAAAGGCATTAGCTGACTCAGCCTGAGGGACACCTGAGTTATTTGGAAATTAAATACATCACTCTGTCTGGGACTGAAACCTCTTTTTAAAACTAACCAAGACAAATAGACCAGCTTTAGACAAATGCATGGGCAAGATTATACAATCTGGTTTTCCTTAGTGCAGGTATTAAAATCTATGTCATCTCGCATTTCATAGCGTCCAGAGATGGTAGATTAGGCCTTTCTCCGGAGACACCCCCAAGGCTACCTGCTGGCATAGTCCTTCCACTTGTCTGGGTCTTCCATGAGCTTCAAGTAAGTGCTATCAATGGCGGCCTTGAGCTCTTTGAGAGTTGCATGACACACTCCAGGCGTGTCCCTGATTGGGTCCCGGACTGGCAGTTTCACACACAGCTCCTCAATAAGCTGCAACCTCTTCTCACACAGATGATGGGGACCCTTGTCACTGAAGAAAACCTAAGAAATAATAAATGTTTTTATCACCTCTGTGGAAAGCCACACAATAACTCTACAAGCTCACAGAAAACCTCAAGGCACGTGATCACAGAGCATCAATGCACTTGCATGCTGATGCGCCCTGCCGTGACTATGCACTTGGCTTGTGACAGGTACCCTGTGATCTTGAATGATCTTCTCACTGCCTTCCTGGGGAGCCATCTTCATCTCGCGGTCCAGCTCCGTTCTGCACTCGTCCACGGCAGCTGAGAACTTGTTCTTCTCCACGGCGATCTTCAGATGGAGCAGGTGATAGGGGGCTTCCCCCTGAAGGTCCTGCTCCCCACAGGAAGATCCAGGAAAAGAAAAACAAAATATTGTTTATGGTTTATATATATCCAGCAGAAGTGTCATAAATGATCTATATATGTCCTTTGTACATCCAGCTCTCAGGACTACATGCATCCTCTGAGGCTGGTGGGAGCCAGTTGTATTTTTTACAGTGATGATTCTATTTATTCTCCCCAGTACCCCTGCACTGGACCAGGGTTCCTGTTTTAAGTATTAGACCCTTGAGGCTCCAGGGCTAGTGGTGAAGTTACGGTGTGAATCTAAATTGAAATCACACACAGATGCTTCATTTTCTCTCCCCAGTCTGGGTCCCCTTCTGATTTGTTAACTACCCTGTGAGGTGGAAAGGACAAGTAGCAAGCTAACTTCTCAAAGGCAGAACTCAAATAAAGCATTTTAATACCCACTCCCAGGGCTTCTGAGCACTTGCCATTTGCTCTCCCTTACAGAAAACAAGGAAGCAAACACTTGAACAATTCATGCTTTTTTTTTATAACCTTCCCTTTTGATATTAGCATAGGGTTCACCATTGCTTTCAGTTCTTAATTTATTAACTAATTTGTATTGTATAGCACCAAAATAATTAACTTTGTGGTAGAATATGAAGATTCAATGAGTGGAAAAATGAGGAAGTGCTATAGAAAGGCTATCCAGATAGTAAACTAACCATTTCATGTGTGTGCATGTAAAAACATATAATCTTCAGCTGTCATCCCTATGGTATCATAGGTTTCTGCTATGCTAAGCTTAGAAGCTTGGGTTGCTATAGAAACTTCATTTGAATGTGTGGGCATGTGTGTTCATGTGTCTGTGGATGCACACGTGTGGTAGGGGTGTATGTGCATGTATACGTGGATGCCAGTGGGCACACTCAGGTGTCAATTTGAGACTGCCATGCACCTCCATTGAGATAGGGTCTCAGATTGGCCTGGAGCCCACCAATTTGTCTAGACGGGCTTCGTGCCTCCATCTCCCCAAGTGCTGGGATTACACGTGCACACCACCTGGCCTGGCATTTTCCATGGGTTTTGGACATTGAACTCAGGTCCTCAAGCTACTAGCAAGGCAAGCACTTTACCAGCTGAGCTATTTCCTCAACCCCCCCCCAAAAAAAAAAAAATCACACATTCCCTTTCACTGTATTTTTCCTTGGAACAAGAGTGATGTTTTAGCCTGCATTCTGGGATTTTTAAAATTCAGAAAAAAGCTGATGGAGAAAGTTCGAGCTGCCAATCATCCAAAACCTGAGACTCCTTCACATAGTATGCAGTGGATAGCAGCTCAGGACAGCAGTGTTTGCTCTGCAGCGAACCAGGCAGCCTTGAGTAAGAGAGCCTTGGAGAGCTGTGGTTCTAATAAACACGTCTGCTGCCAGTGGCTGACACGGCCAAGTGAACAAGCCTCTAGTTCCTGGGCCCGGCATTGCTCTCCTTGGTTCCTGCACAGCTCACAGTAGTGGGATCACACTGAGTGGAAACAGGTCCATGTACCTCACCACCTGCATCCCTTCTAGTTGCTGATAGCACCCCACTCCCCACCTTCAACATGCTGCTTTTTCTCTGAAATCCCAGCTCAGAACTCATAGTTTCATTTACTCTTCGCCAGTCTGAGTCTGTCCTCTCCCTTCAAAGCTTTGCTAAATGGTACAATTCTATACATTTGGGTTCTGATTTTATATTATATTATTCATTATTGAATCTTTAATCATTAAATATTTTTATTTATTTTATTTTTCTGAACTTTCTAAACTAGGTAAAATCTTGCAGCCGGGCGTGGTGGAATTAATCCCAGCACTTATTCATTATTGAATCTTTAATCATTAAATATTTTTATTTATTTATATTTTTAGATGATAGCTTTCTAAACTAAATAGTACAATCATTATATATGGCAAATGTGTGTGATTCCAATAGTATACCAGCATGAATTTTTTTTTCAACTAAGACTTCATTAAGTATTGCTTGAATAAGTTAAATGCCCTTTGTCAGTGCTGAAAAAATCAGGAACCAAGATAGTACTCAAGTAATATGATAATAATTTATGCCACTATAAAGTAGTGATAGCAAAATTCTGTCCTACCATGCTATGTTTTAAGTTCATTTCTTCTCATGGGAAACACAGCTAGGGTGAGTTTTGGTGAATTTCCTGTGCTTGCTCTCTCCCTTCATTCCGGACACGATGTTCCCACAGTTCCCATTAATCCTGACTCACCTTCCACTGTTTATGGAGCTTCCTGATGGCCTCCTGCAATCCCTGTTGCTCCTGCTCTGGGAGGATGTCGGTGAGCTCATCACAAGCCTTCAGGAAAGCGTTGAGCACCCTCTGGTCCAGCTGGCTGAAGAACCCCTGACACACGGAGAAACACAGCGGTCATGATCTGGCGCAGAATGAAAGATGCCGAGAACGCAGGCGCATCTCCACAAGACTTACAGTCAAGCTGCTGCTCTCCTCAGAACCTCCAGGTCACACCCATTGTTCAGGAACACACTATTATCATCCAGAGATAGGAGTGAGAAGTTCTCATCTCTGGGGCTTGGGGAGATGGCTCAGTGGATAAAGCACCCACTGCTCAAGTTCAGTACTCAGACCCCACATCAAAAAAAAAAAAAAAAAAAAAAAAAAACACCCAGAAGCCATGATGGTCTTATGTAATTTAAGGGGCAAAATAGAAGAAGAACACGGGAGAATTTTCTAGAAGCCCACAGAAAGTGCAGCAAAAACAACAGCAGAGTGTGATCCAGAAACAGAAGACCTGCCTCAAGTGATGTAGAAAGGTGAGGAAAGACCTCGAAAGTTTTTTGTGACCTCCATACACACTCTGTTGTCATGCACTTGTTTGCACGCATGCACGTGTGTGTGCGTGCACACAAATAATTTTTAAAAAGAATTCTTCACATTTAACACTCAACTAATAATTTTAATATTAAAACATCTTGGGCTGGATAGATGTCTTAGTGGTTAAGGCAATTGCCTGCAAAAGCCAAGGGACCCAGGTTTGATTCCCCAGGACCCACGTTAGCCAGATGCACAAGGGGGCGCACACGTCTGGAGTTTGTTTGCAGTGGCTGGAGGCCCTAGAGTGCCCATTTTCTCTCTCTCTCCCGCCTCTTGCTCTGTCAAATAAATAAATTAAATTAAAATATTTTAAAAATCTTTCAGTTCTTTTTGCTATAATGTTTTTGAAAGACCAATGAGTGATCCTCAAATCCTGATTCCATGATGGAATTTTGGTTCATCTTTGGTCAGGTCAGAATAGGACAGAAGCTGTGTTAACTCCCTGTCACTTAAGGGCAGAGCGTGCCAGTCCTGATGGTCCCTTGTGAGTCATTATCACATTCTTCCACAGGTGCACAGGCTATGAATGGAACTCCATCACTCACAAATTGGTATATTGAAGCCAAAACTCCAAAGGTAATAGGATCTGGATCTGGGACCTTGGATGTTATTATGTTTATATGAAGTCATTAAGGTGGAAACTTCAAAATAATATTAATGACATTACAGGAAAGAGACCCTAATAAGAAAGTTCTCTCTCCTCTCTCTCTCTCTCTCTCTTTCTCTCTCTCCTGCCATGTGACAAAATGGAAAAGGTCTGTAAGCCAGGAAGAGGGTTCTCATTGGAACTCCTTCATGATAGCCACCTGATCTTGGAACACAAGTCCCTAAAAAGGTGATAAAATGAATTTCTGATAAAGCCACTGGTCTGGTATTTGATTATAGCAGTGCAAACAGACATAGACCACAAAGCTACAATATGCACTCAGCCTCACATGGATTCAGGAGTGTGAATGCAGAGATATTTTGAAACAATGGTGGTTCAAAATGGGTTTCATCCTGTAGAGGTGTATGAGAGAGATGATCTGTGCTCTTTGGACACAGTGTGTGTGTGTGTGTGTGTGTGTGTGTGTGTGTGTGTGTGTACACCAGAGGACAACCTTGGGTGCTGTGACTCAGGTAGCATTTTGGAGACAGGGTCTCATTGGCCTGAGGCTCACAAAGTAGGCGAGGCTGTCTGACCAGTGAACCCCAGGGATCCTCCTTTCTGTCTGCTTCCCTAGCACTCAGATCATGAGCATGTGCCACCGTGCCTGGCTTTTTCTTCATCTGGGTTCTGGGAATCATGCTTGTGAGGCAAGCACTTTAGTAACCAGTTGTCCCCTTAGCAATTGGCCATAGACTTTGACCTAAGCCTGGAAAGCTACTGCCTCACACCCCACCATCACTGAGATTTATACAAACAGCCAATAAAGTTTCAGGAGAGAAAATTCAAAGTTCATGTTCTCAGAATGTTACGCACCTCCATACATCAGTTATACTTCACGAATTTCTGCAGTACTGACTGGATGTAAGCAGGTAGAATAAACATTGGGACGGCCTCACAACTTAGGATGGTGCGTGCCCGTGACGGGACTCCAAGAGACACGGATCTATCCGTGAGGTAACGGTTTATTAAATGAACACAAAGGACTTACCTCTCACCTCAAGCTATTTTAGAGAATCTCTATGTAAAACTGTCAGACTTAAATAATGAATTACTTGGACTGGAGAGATTGCTCAATGGTTAAAGTCATTTGCTTGCAAAGCCTGAGGGGCCAGGTTCGATTCCCCAGTAAAACCAGGCGTACAAAGAGATGCATGCATTTGAAGTTCATGGGTAGTGGCAAGAGGCCCTAGCATACTCATTCCCTCTCTTTCTTTCTCCTTCATTCTCTGTCTCTCTCTCTTTACAAATAAATATGGCTATATAATGACATTAATCTGAGCATGTAAATAATGTTGACTTTCTATCTCCATAGGTGAACAATGGTCTCTTATAAGTCCACAAAGGCATTGTTCTTACAGGTTTTTGCCAGGTATTTCCCGAGTCTGCTACCTTCACCATCTCTCCTTTCTAGGTCAGCCCTCTTGTCCCTCCACATTAGATCGTTGAGACTTTTCTTTTCCTCGTGTAACATACACTGCTCACTCACTCCAGGCAGATGTAGCACATGGGACAGACTCACAGTGTGTCTCCGCAGGAGCTCCTCGGGGTCCCCCTTCTCCTCCAGACCTTCCTGTGCGACCCTCAGGACCTTCTCCAACTCGGCACGAGACTCCTCGAATTTCTTCATCAAGCGACTGTTGGTTTCCATATGCTTCTTCCAATCTCCAGTTTTCTTTATCATATTCTTTATAGAAAAAAATACAGGTATCCCATGATATCCTCGGGGGAGTTTATCCAAGGACTCCCCAAGCAGATCAAACATTTGCACACAACCCAGGCATACCCTCCTGCGTATGGAAGTGCCAGGCCAACATTTGTTATATGCCTTAGGGATACATGAGAAGGAAAATATTGTTCATTGTGGATGCAAATTTTTCCCAAAATAATTCCCTTCACAGTTAGTACAATTCACAGAAGTGGATTTGGGGAATTGCTGGCAATCTTAATGACAACATTATTGCTATTTTATTTTATATTTTTGCTTTAAAAGATACTTGTGAGGAAGACATTTCTTTGATAAGAACTATTAACTCTTCTTCTTATTATTAGAGGAGAAGCAGTTAAATGCTGGCGGTCCAGAGAGCAGATGGTGAGGCATGTGAGCCACACGTGCGGATCACTCGTCTGCCCTCACTGTTTGGCCTGTCCTGGGCTCAGCGCTCTACCAGCAGGGAGGCGAGTTACCTGAAAAGCGTGGTGAACATCTGCAATCTGTCTCTGCAGCTTCCTCTGATCAAAATGCTTTAACACATGGCTCAAGCTCACAAACTTTTGAACACTTTGACTGCCCTTCTCAATGTGTGCCAAGGTTTTCTTACAGCTTTCTTGACAGGCTAACAGTTCCTGCAAGGCAAAGAAAGCCACAAACATGTTTACACAACAGAAGGAAAGATGAAGGAGAAAGAAAAAGAAAGAGAAATAGAGAGAAAGAAGAACTGTTAAAAATAATAACATTATCATATAGCTCCAAAGGTACATGGAAAATTTCTTTTCCAAAGAATTCAGTTTTAAGCAGTACCTGAAATCAGTGCTTTTTATATGAGGCATTTAAATGTCACGGTGAAATTTTGAGTTTTTTGTATATTTCATGGACATTTTATTAACATTATAAAAATGACAGAGCATGAAAATTGTTATGGGTCTTGTCTTGGAGGAAAGGCATTCTTCCAGCTGGCTGATGGGTATCCATGCAGCAGTTTGTACATTTGTGTACCCTAAATTCTTAACATTGGAAATTCTCCAGTTCCCAGGCTTTCAACAGTGCAACCCCAGGCCCTGAGTAGAACAGGTAGCAGAATGATTGGCCTAGGAAAAGCTTGCCCCTGTCACACAGCTCAGGATGGGATACGATGGTGACCCACAGGCCCTTCCTCACTGTCCCACAGCCTGAAGTCACAGTCAACAGAGCAGAAATTATTTAGCCCGACTCAAAGTAAAGAGACTTTTTTTTTTTGTCTTGAATTCACACCTCTTGCATTTCAACATTTTCAAATGCTCTGGAAAAGAACTTCACAGCTACATTTCAATGCGACATTGGTCATCTAGATGCAAATATGAAAAGGAGAGGTTTTGTTTAGATAGACAAAATGAGGACATGGCTTCTCTTTGGAATATCTAGGAGGTAAGAGTTGGAAAATATATCATGAAGTGCATTTATCAATAACATAAATATAATTTTATTATGGAAAAATTAGTGGTAATTTATAGCAATAGGGAGTAGGAAATGGTACTATGCTTCAAAAAGAAAAAATTTTTTAAATCTTTAATGCTGTCTGTGTACATGTGTATGTGTGTGTGTGATGTTTGTGTGTATAAAATTTGCAGAGGTCAGAGGACAACCATTTCTCTAATTTTTGTTTGTTTGTTTTTGTGTTTTTGGTCACTGGGAAGGCTAGTCTAGCTGACCTGTGAACTTTGGGATTCTCTTTCGCTCTGCCTCCCATTACCACTCTGTAACCAGCATCTAGTGCATGCTGGGAATCTGAACTGCAGTCACCACACTTGCGTAGCAAGGTCCTTTAACCATTGAGCCATCTTCCCAGCCCAAATGAGGGAAGTTTTATCCAACATGATCAGAAGTCATTAGAATATAACTTAAGTTTTATGGCAAACAGACGTATTTCCACAAAGACATGTTGTAAGACTAGATTATAGATTCCTGATGGAAATGGAAAGCGATTCTGCAGTTACTTATTTACATATGTTTCAACATATAAACTTTCTATACAGATATAAGGAATCAAGGGATGAAAACCCTTACACAGTCTTATATGAATTTACCCATTTCTTAAGCTAGTGAGATAACAGATGATGGCCAAAGATAGTGTAGAACATCATAAAGAAAGTCAATATACAGTCAGCCCGTCGGGTGCTGGAAAGTGTCACATGAGCTACCAGGGGAAAGTGGCCAACAATTGTCCAAGCCACCAGGTGTCTAAGTTACATAGAAGAAAACAGCCAGACAAGAGTACACACAAGTGCAATGGTGGCACACGGCCTTGGGGGATAACCAATAGCTTTCTGATTGGCTAAGAGATCCACTCAGTGGAAAGGAATCCATATCTGGAACAGGAAACCAGATCAGAATCCTATGGAGACAAAGATTATGCTCTCCAGTGTCAAGCTCCTGCTAGTCTTTTGGTTAAAAGAGGGGCTATATCCACCAAATTCTACCTAAATTAATAAGGCTTATCCCAGTTAACCTGTGCTGATTTCACTCTCTGGTGGAGAATCTGTTTTTGTTTTTGTTTTCTCTATTGAAAGGTTGTGAGACCTGAGGAGATAAACTATCCCTCACACTTCAGCCAAGCCCATGCTGAAACCACAGAGGAATTGCAGAGACAAGCAAGAGTGCTGCTTCCATGGTGAGCCTGACAATCAGTGTCAGGGTGAAGGAGACAGACACAGAGGATACTCAACACCTACCAAAGCAGAGATCCAGAGGCTCCTAAGAGTTCATCACTGAAGTAGACTTAAAATACATCCACTGTGGCTCAGGGGACTTTGAGAAAGAGGGAGTGGAAAGATGATAAGAGCCACAGGGTGGGACATCATGCCCTGAGGCATTCCCCCCCCAAACTGACTGCTGCTGCCACAAGGCATAAACCACAAACCCCATGGGGAATACCCACATCCTCAAGTGGAAGGCCCCCAGTGGAAGGGGACAGGGGGGAGGAAAAGGGTGGTACCAACTCGTGATGTATCCATACTATGTATGTCTGTAATTAATAAATAAAGAACAAATGAGAAAAAAAGAAAGTCAATGTAAGGATAAAAATTCTTTTAAAATATGTATTTTTCCATTATCTTACAAGTAGAAATGAAAAATGTTGCTGTATTTTTGTATTTTGTTTATGAAATACGATTCCTAGATTCATCCATAGGAAGACAGTACTAGAAAATTAACACAATGCGGGCAGGACAGAATAAGGTCACTCCATTGTGGGAGTCCTTTTTTTTTTTCTTCTAATTTTTTTAAATATTTTATTATTTATTTATTTATTTGAGAGAGATACAGAAATAGGCAGGTAGAGAGAGAGAATGGGCACACCAGGGCCTCCAGCCACTGCAAACGAACTCCAGATGCATGCACCCCCTTGTGCATCTGGCTTACGTGGGTCCTGGAGAATCGAGCCTCGAACCGGGGTCCTTAGGCTTCATAGGCAAGCGTTTAACCGCTAAGCCATCTCTCCAGCCCATGTGGGAGTCCTTTTGATTGTAAGGTAGAGTAGTGGGTTTGGCTCTACTTCTTTAAAATATCCTTTATTTCAGAGAGACATCATGAGCTTCCAACCTCCACGCTTGGAGCTCAGAAGCCTTAGTCTGTGTGTGCATGCAGAAGATGCTCAGGAGCCTCAGTCTGTGTGTGCATGCAGAAGAGGCTCAGGAGAGCCTGCTGAGTTCCCCAGCCTCAGCTTGTGTTGCCAGTTCACAGAGTACAATACTACATACTCAAAACAAACCAGGCTTTCTAATTATACTCAGCTAACTAAAAAAATATTTAGGGCTGTAGAGATGGCTTACTGGTGAAGACACTTGCCTGCAAAGCCAAAGGATCCTGGTTCTATTCTCCAGGACCCATGTAAGCCAAATGCACAAGGAGGCATGTACATCTGGAGTTTGTTTGCAGTGGCTGGAGGCCCTGGCAAGCCCATTCTCTCTCTCTCTCTCTCTCTCTCTCTCTCTCTCTCTCTCTTCTTAAATAAATCTCAAATAATAAATAAATAAATAAAACATATTTAAAAGTTTTATTTGAGAGAGACAAAGTATACTTTCTCAGCAGGGCCACTTGCCACTGCAAATGAACACCAGATGTATGTGCCACTTTGTGCATCTAGCTTTACGTGCATACTCGTGAGTTGAACCCAGGCCATCAGGATTTTAAGTAAGTGCCTTTAACTCCAAGCATCCACCTTACTACCCCATGTGAACAGTCCAAGCCTCCAAACTCCCTCCCCAAAACACAAGACAGGTTCACATCTTTGGAGCAGACATGCACTTTTGTGCTGAGTTACTAGTACTGTACCATTCTGGAAAAAAAAAAAATAATAATCTTTTGTGTTACCTGAATTTCTATTGCTGTAAGGAACATGTCAATATTGTTTCAAAGGCTTTCCAATAATTATGTCACTGCAAGGGGTTCTTTTCTTACCTGATGTTTCTGTTTAAAAAGAGGACTGGATCGTGCCTCCTGCTGCAGAACTGCTAGACTCTCATTGACTTTCCCAAGTGAGTCATAGAAGGACGTGATCTGCTTTTCCAACTCCTCCAGTGGAATCAACAGCTGCTGGGACTCATACAGGAGTGGGGCGTAACATTCTTTGACCTTTGGAAAGGCAAAGACAAAACTCCCATGAAAGGCCTTTAAGTCCCACAAGGCTCTGTACACAGTTCTCAGGAAAATGTTTTTAGTGACAATTCTTTTTTATACTTGCTCTGTGCTGTTAAATGCTGTTGTCCCAAACCAAAAGTACTATGCTGCCAAGGCAGATTATAGGCTATTATGTTATCTAATGAAAATTCATCTATGTTGTTCATCTGGCTAGCATGTTCCCTTGTGAGTGAGTGCCCACAGTGAGACAGAGAGCACCAAATTTCACTTTAGTCAACATACGACTTACTTATACTTTGGTCTGGAAATCAGACCTGAGCCAGTCATGAGTCATCACCATGTTGTCTAGCAGATATGATTTCTTTTATATATAATTTATTTTTCAGAAGGATAGAGAGAGTGACAGAGAGAATTGGTAAGCCAGGGCCTCAGCCACTGAAATTGAACTCCAAATGGTTGTGCCACCTAGTAGGCATGTGCCACCTTGCACTTGCCTCATGTTTGTACATCTGGTTATGTGGGATCTGGAGAGTTGAACATGGGTCCTTAGGCTTCTCAGGCAAGCGCCTTAACCAGTAAACCTTCTCTCCAGCCCATAGATATGTTTTCCATCTTGATGTTTCAGAGAGCTCCAACTTGAACCCTGAGTCTTGTAAGTGAGCTTACAAAACTGCCAACTCCCTCTTCCTAGACACCCCTGTGTGTTCCTACCCTCCAATAGATGGGGCTTCACTACTGTCTGCATGTTTTTATTCTGGATATCTTCCAGTTTATCTGCCTAGGCCTCATCAGTCTTTGTTTTAAAGTCTTTACACCTGTATGATGAAGCCCATTTCTGGAGTTGAAGAGCTCTGAAGAGTGTCTGCCTGGTCACCTTTCTTTTGGATTCTAGAATTCTCTAAGAACTTCACTCCCTCCTCATTACCAAAGTACTTATACTTTGAGACAATTAGAAAAGGGAGGATAATAAGTATTTATAGCAGACCATGCTTTTTTTCCATTAGCTATAAAGAAATATAAATGTCCCAACTCTATCAATATTCCACAGATAATCTGTGAGGAAAATGGAGGTGCATTTTGCAATATTGTTACAGAATTAAGTATAAAGTAATATTTTCATATTGTATATACTACCTGAAGTTTATGCTCATTGAATGAAAGCTACTGCCTTGAACAATCCAGGTGCTTGATTCATCTTTCCTGAGCTCAACAGAAATCCTATCAACCTTCCATATCTCAATAAGCAGTAAGAAAACATGGCTTAATCTAAGGTATGGTAGGATACTCTATGCTTATTTCCAAGAAATATGAGTAGAAGGATCATAAGCTTGAGGCCAATGTAGTCTACATGGTGAGTTCCAGATTAGTCAGGGCTACTTAGTAAAACCCTATATATATAAAAAAGTAACAACAACAATAAAAATTTGCCTTAGATATGCACAAGGGCACAAATCACTTTCACTAGTCTTATCCTAACCACCACCCTCACTCTGGCTAAGGTGTACATGCTCAACATTGTCCCCAAGAGCTTTTGGATAACTACAAACATTGATTTTTCATTGCATGTATACTTTAGCAATTTTTTCTGGTGCCCAAGAGTATCATTCTCCAGTATTATTAATTCAACTATTCTAATTTGAACAATAGAATAAAATGCATTGAGGATGTGCTTTGTAGCAGATATGAGACTGACAAGCATTTCTTTTGTTTTTCTTCCTGGCGTTCACTATGTAGTCTCAGGGTGGCCTCAAACTCATGGGGATCCTCTTACCTCTGCCTGCCAAGCACTGGGATTTTTTTTAGGAGGGTGTGCACGGGGAAACTTTTCTCTTTTTTCATGATCTGTTTCTTCCTACATCTATTTTTGCATTTATTCCTCATTTTCATTAATTTTACACTTCTGATTTCACTTGTAATTCATTTCCAGTTTTCTCTCACAGTAATAATAATAATAATAATAATAAATAGACATTCTACCTTCATTTGTTTTCTGACTCCTTCTTATAAAAGGTACAATTCTGTGCAGTAATAGCCCAAACAAACCTCCTATGCCTAGAGCAAGCCCTGAGAAAAGAGGAAGGCAGAAGTCCCACTGTTTGGGGACCATGCCAGCAGACAATGGCATAAGCATAATGCATCAAGTAGATTGCAATAAATTCCCATTACAACATCCAGTCTTCTTTTCTTCCTTCTCTTTCTCTTCATTGCTTACATCTGTCTTTCTTTGTCCTCTCTCTGTATTCTCACATTTTATTACCTTTTCTTGAACTATGTCTGACTGTCTATTAAAACAACTGTAACACTTCCAAATTAGCAAAGAATGCTAATTGGTCTTAACATCCTAGTTTTATTTGATGAATTCACAACAAATGACTAAATCAGGAATCCTAGTAAGAAACAAAAGGATATTTTTTGGACAAGTAAAAGGCATGGTGAGCTGAGGAAATGGCTCAGCGATTGGGACATTTGCCTGCAAAGCCCAAGGACCCCAGTTCAATTTTCCAGGACCCACATGAGCCAGATGCGCAAGGGGGCACCTGCATCTGGAGTTTGTTTGCAGAGGCCCTGGAGTGCTCAATCTCTCTTTCTCTCCATCTACCTCTCCCCCCTCAATAAATAAATAAAATATATTTTTAAAAGGCATGAGTGACACAGGAAGTGAAGGGAAGCACATGGTGCTATTGGTACCCCATGGTGTGTTGTGCTCTGAAGTATTTTCCCACCTTGGTTAGCTGCTCTTTGAGCCTGGACATGGTTCCAAACATTTCTTGAGCTTCTTCTTGGGGACATTCTTTGGCAATGAGATGTGCTGTCTTGGTAATCATCTTGTACTGAGCTTCTATCACAGGCACCCTTTGCTCAATATCCTGCATAAAACATTGAAACAGCTTGATTGACACATGATACATGACACATCTCCTTTCAACTTCAAGATTTCACAGAGGGCAGAATAAATATCCATATGGACTATAAACATTGTGTACTTATAAACTTTTACCATGTCCAGTTATTACTGCTATGTAGGCACACATTATAAGTGAATGAAAACTTCCTTTAAAAAGTAGCCAAATGTTATTGATTTATCATAAAGATTAGTTGAAGAAATACTTTCAAGGCATACTAATGCAGTACAGAAAGGCTATAGCATGTAAATGCATGGTGGTGCAATATAGAAATACTGTGGTATGCAAATGCATGCTAATGATGTTAATGTAGTATAGAAATGTTTTGTAATCAAATGCCTATAATTCATACAGGTTAATGTGAGGCAATCCTGACTTTAAGAATTAGACATTTTTTTACTTAAAAGAATGAACATACTATTCTTAAAGAAAGCTTAGAAGTGTTAGCATACTGAAAGATTAAATTCCTAATCAATGTCTCACATAGTGATAACTAAACCAACATTGTATCATTTCCTTCTCCTGTATTTACCCCTTTTTATTTTATAAACTAAACAAAACTATGATTTACTTTTATAATTTATGACAGTTGTTAAAAATTTTTCCCTCTCAGGGGCTAGAGAGATGGCTTAGCAGTTAAGGCGTTTGCCAGCAAAGCCAAAGGACTTTGGTTCGATTCCCCACCACCCATGGAAGCCAGATATACAAGGTGGCACATGTGTCTGGAGTTCGTTTGCAGTGGCTGGAAGCCCTGGTACACCACTCTCTCTCTCTCTCTCTCTGAGTCTTTCCCTCTCTCAAATAAATAAATAAAAATAAAATTTCCCTCTCATTAAATATTGCATTGTTCCATTATTTCGCTTTTGAAAGCTGCAGGCACTTCAGAATGTGGACATACCCTGTTCACGCAATATACCCTTGATTTTTGGAGGCATTTATTTACTTGGCTATCTGTAGGTGTCTCCTGGTTTTTCCTATGTTTTTATATCTGGATGTAGGAAAAATTCCAAATTGAAAAACTCTTCTGATGTTACTTCAGGTGATCAAAATATATCTTCAAAAGTTCAAGTATAGGGCTGGAGAGATGGCTTAGCAGTTAAAGTGCTCGTTTATTAAGCCTAAGGACCCAGGTTTGCTTCCCCAGGACCCACATAAGCCAGATGCACATGGTGGTACATGTGCCTGTAATTTGTTTACCATGGTTAAAGTCCCTGGTATGCCCATTCTCTCTCTCTCTCTCTCTCTCTCTCTCTCTCAAATAAATAAATAAATAAGAAAAAAATATATATATATTTTTTTTTTTTTAATTTGAGAGTGACAGACAGACAGAGAGAGAAAGAGAGAGAGAGAGAGAGAGAGAGAATGGGTGCACCAGGGCCTCCAGCCACTGCAAAAAAATCCAGATGCATGCACCACTTGTGCATCTGGTTTACGTGGGTACTGGGGAATCAAGCCTCCAACCGGGGCCTTTATACTTCACAAGCAAGTGCTTAACCACTAAGCCATCTTTCCAGCCCCATGTGTGTGTGTGTGTATCCATTTTATATATATATATTTAATGTGTGTATGTATATATATATATGATCTGTCTATATATAATATTAGTCTATATATACTATGTATACACACACACACATATGGAGAAAGAGAGAGAGTATGTGTGTTATTTTAATGGGTAAATTAGATACCAGTATGGCCTCTGCAAACTGTTATAGTTCTCTCCTACCTCCCTACTCCCATGCTCCTTTGTACCCCCCTCCTTTGTGCTTTCAGGTCCCATGTGTCCTTTTGCTTGGAAGGCATAAGCATGTGGACCTGTCACAATGATGCCCCAGACAGAAAAAGACAGCTTGCATAATGCCCTGAGCAGCCTGGCTGGACTTTTACTTTCACAGTATGTTTTTTGTTGTACAATCCAAAAAGCCCTCACCTCCAAGTCTTGAATCAATAACTTGACATTAATCAAAGAAACTTCTAAGGGCTCAGAAAGTTTCCTCTGGGCTTCTGTTGCAAAGCCAGAGAGGGTGGAAATGCAGTCTGTGTATTCCTTCTTCATTCTGTCCATCTCATCGGCTCGAGCATACTGTGAAGAAAGCCCGGAGGGAGACATCATTTGAAAATCAGTAAGTTGTGAACCTAGAAACTCACAACCTTTGCTTTGACATATTCTCATATGCTCTGCAATTGTCACATGATAAGGAAGATTCTATGTCCTCAACCTTATTTTAGATAAGCTTGAAGTCAGTCCAATTTCTGTGAAAGAAAAAAAGGAGCTAATATAGCAATGGAAAAGCTACAATTTGCAAAGCAAATTGTTCCATCTAAGCAGCTCCATATGGCAACACAGTCCTTAATCAAACTCTACATCTCCGAAAAGAATGAATAATCATCAAGTAAACAGACTGGTTTGAAACACTTCCATAGTCTTCCTTAATAAGCCTAAGTGATAAAACTATCTCTGAGCAAATTTTATCAGCATAAACCCATTGATATAGTGACACGTTTGAAATGACAGTGAGTCTGAAAGACATACTTGTTTGACTTCCATAAACAAATCCCTCCATCGCCCATTTAGCAGTAGTAATTGCTGCTTGAGGTCACGGGAAACCATCTCATCACAAGTTTCAATTAGAAAATTGCCGGCGTCATTCATGGCCGTGTGCTGCTGAATCCAGTGAGGCAAGTTTCGAAAAAAGTCCTACATGAGAAAGTATGCATGCACATGCTTGTAAATCATAGACCAAATACTAGAAGTGGATATGAAAGTAAATAGATGAGGAATAATATTTTTTACAGGTATATTTTAAGTAAGCTTTCAGAATCGGAACTAGATGTACCAAGTATCTTTTTCTTTTTCAGGTAGATTTCACTGTGTTGCTCAGGCTGGCTCCAAACTCCTGGGCTCAAGTGATCCTCCCCTCCCATCCGAAATGGCTGAGACTACAGGCACATGGCTAGCAAGCTTGTCTCTTAGAATCCTTTTATAACACCATGTATGGCATATTTGTTCTTAATAAAAACAAAACCTGAGGACCTTTTCTTATTTAGTTTTAACAGATGAAACAGCAATCAATTCTGCAAATTCAGGGGTTTGGGACAGTGAAATACGAGTGCATGGCATATAAGGAGAGTTATTAATGTATATCATCCTTAAAAATTAAAAACAGAACCCTAGGAAGAGGGTTCTGGAATAAAAGACCAAAATTTGGATCTCAGAACCCACATAAATGCTGAGCACTTCAGCCTGCCTGTAGACTTCACACATGCACCAGCCCACACGTGCATCCACACATATGCAAATACACATACACACCCGAAAATGACCTGTTATTTTGGTTTTAAACTCAAATAGATATGCTGTTAGTATAGTTAGCTATCAGAAATAAACATGAAAGGAAAGGAGTTTTCAGATTGACTATTGTGGCATGGATATTTGATCCAACAATACCTGTTCTTATTTATATAAGGGTACACACTTGCCAATCAAACAGTTTCCAACTCGTTTCAATTTAAGTGCATGAGTTTACACACACACACACACACACACACACACACACACACATCACAGTGAAAACCAAAGCTAATTCAAACTCCATTTCAGAAGCCATGTGTGGGAGGATTCCCTACATAAGTAGATGGGAACATTCCAATCTCTGGTTGTTACATTTCCTTGGATCAAATTAACACACATGACATCTACTGAGACACTTCTGGTCTGGTTAGGAAAGCTCAGCGCTGCATGGGTGCATGGTTACTGCCTTCTCTAGCCACCCAAGAGTAACCCACATCAATGCAGAATGCGAGAATGTTTTAAAAGGATTCACTTATTTGTACAAACAGAAATAGATGAACTGATCTTACATGTCAAGTAGTTAACTTTTTGGATGGATGCATGCACTTTACTTCTTTATGGGAGCTTGACATTGTAATGCCATTAATTTATTTTCCATGTGAAAAGAGGCTAATTGCAGGAAATATATATGTGTGTATACATTTATTATATATGTGTATGTGCACATGTATATTTACATGTATATATGACTCAGTCCATTTCATTTGATATTTACATGTGACATTAGAATAAAATTGAATCGCCCATCACATAGTCATACACATTTTTAACTAGTTAAAAAAAATCATTCCTAAAAAGAATAAAACCTTTGGCTGAGGGCTAATAAAATCCAAAAGAGAATATCTTCAGAGATAAAGAAAATTGTAGGTGGCCCTACAATTCTATTAGTGGGTGTTGATCTATAAATTTAATATTATGCTATCAGTAATTGTATCCTCTTTTATAATAGGAAATCCCTAAAGGCTGAGCCCTAGACAGTGTTCATACAGACGTCAGGAGGAATATGGCACACTCTATTACTCATTAGATTTTCCACCACACTGTCAATAATTGATCACTACCACCATGGCTCTTCTCAATGCACAAGTTGAGTACTGGATCTATCATATAGGGATCAGTTTGTAACATAACTTTCATAAGTGAGCATACATTGGCCAAAAGTAATTTAGTAATCTGAAAGCGTGAATTTTAAAGTGAGAACTCTATCCCCTCATGAACTATATGATGAAGAACCTCTCCTTTCTTAATCTACATCATGTCTCTCTTTTTTTCCTTTTAGATGGACAAATGTTACCTTTTTGGCATTTTCTGATTCACTCAGCATCTTCTCTGCATCCTCCAGCCAGGCTTGCAGACTAGCCACCGTGTCGCCGTAGCGATCCCAGTTGGAGATCACCTCCTCCAGCATGCTTCTCACGCTCCTCACCTCCACTGACAGGTTCCTCCACTGGGCAGTGGTTTCGTTCATGAACTTCACCACATTCTCAGCTTCCTCCACTGAAACAGACACATCCAATTACAGCGGTCATTCTGCATTTAAAATTCTCTCTAGGTTTTTCCAGTGGGCTTATACACTAGGATACAATTGCATCAGTCAGAAATGCTAGGGTTCACCACCCCAATAATAAGAGATCTATTTACAAATTGAAAGCAAACCTATCTTACAAAGTGTTCCTTTGCTGTAACGCAAGCTCTCATACACTTATCCGGCTTATTCCATCTTTCCCCCTCTAATCTTTAAAAAGAAGACTAGGTTGAAAAATGGCAACTGAGAAAAAGGAATTCTTATTTGGTGCTTAGATTACACAGAGAGAAGAGTATGATTGTGCAAGTTAGCCACGACACTAAATTGACTGTTCTCTCCAAGGTCAGTGGCATGGTCACACAAAGATCATGCACAGGAAAAAAATAATTGATTATAGGAAGTTGGGCTGGAGAGATGGCTTAGTGGCTAAGGTGCTTGCGTGCAAAGCCAAAGAACCCAAGTTTTAAGCCGGATGCACAAGGTGGTGCATGAGTCTGAAGTTCATTTGCGGTGGCTGGAGGCCATGATGCACCCATTCTTTCTCTCCTCTCTCTCGCCCCACTCTCTCTCTCTCTCACCCTCCATCTTTCTGTATCATACAAATAAATCAAAATAAAATAAGTTATATAAAGCCAACATGGCCACAATTTTTAATTAGGATGTATTAAATATTAAACATAAAATGCTGGATTTCATTGTGGAATTTTTATACATCCACATAAGATACTTTGACATATTTGCTTTCTATTTCCCTCCACCCCTAGTCCTTTCCTCTTCCCTGAAACAAATCTTGTAGTGTGTTTTACCTGAACCATCTGCTTTGACATACATCTCAGCTGTCTCCTTCAAGATCTGGTATGTCACTTCGTATTGTTCAAAGAACTTGCTGTTTTCTATAAAAGACTAGAGGAGTGGGAATGCTTGGTTAGAAGATAGCAAACAGGCCTGTGTGCAACGCCAATATCAAGGGTCTCAATAAGTGTATGGATATTTTATCCAAATCTGCCAGTCCCATTCTTCTAGCAAATTCAAACCTATTTCCATTCCTATGGTCACAAATAAGGTTATATTGAGCATATACATTGCTAAGAATATATGCTTTCAATCCTAACTCAGCACCTGACTAAGAAAATGTTCTATTTCTTTGCCATCCAGAATTGTTTTCTGAAATGAAAAATTTTCTCCAAGGAAGCACTAAATTTGGAGGAACATTTTAGTGTCCTACTGTGTTTAAATGGTGGAAGTCTGTTGTTCTTTGAACATTAGTCCCAGTGAATTACTGCTTTGAGAAAATTCAGATTTAAATGACATTCCACACACATGTTCCTTTAAATAAAAAGAAGAAAAATTTTAAATAACTAAATTGCTGTTTATATTGTTAATGCTCTCTTGTTCCAATGATCTAGTATAAAAATTATAGATTAAGATATATCCATACATATACTGTATACCATTTACATACATACTAAAGTCAGTGTTTGAAAATGAGTACAATAAAATGGAGAATACACAAAATATCCTTAGGTAAATTTTATCATTATTAACACCCCATCCCCTCCTGTTTCAAAGACTATTCTTAATATGATATGTAGAAAATTAACATAGTTAGCTAAAAACATGGCATCGAAACCTCTCTACATTCTCTTAGTAGTAAAGTAAGCACTTAAGATATGAATTAATTAAATAATTGATAGGAATTGTTCTCACAAAAATGCAAAATCAGCCTTCAACAACTAGGTGAAGTCCTGTGCAGGAGGCTAATGAATGATTAATCTGGAGATGGAAAAGGCTTACGTGCAGGCGCTAAAGAATTCCGACACCACACTCACTCACAGAGAGCCCTAGATTTTTACCAATACTTACCTGTTTTAATATAAAATTTTTAACATTATACATAAAATACTTTGTAGGTCATTATATATTTATGGATATTTATATACTACTCTTTGGAAGCAAAGTGAATGCAGAAAGCTGTGTGTGGCATGGAAGGAGAGGATTCCATGACTTCATTCCCTGACTTTAATAGGCTTTGCTATTCTTGGCTGGGAACAGAGTAAGACAGTACTAGTCTCGCCGATCCTTGATTCACTCTTATTCCTGTTTCTGAGTTGGGGAAAGAGTATTTTAGTGGAACTTGCATTGTGAATCATTTCACCAAACAAGCAAGTGATAACAGAATCCAAAAAAAAAAAAAAAAAAAAATGGAATCATATACCTGATGTTCACTACTTAAGAAACTGAAGAAGTATATTTAACAAGGGTTTTCTGGGATTAGAGAGATGGCTCAGTGGTTAAAACAGTGGCCGTGCAAACATGAAGGCCTGAGGGGGCCTGAGAGACCACTTGAATGCAATCCTGAGGCCCCACGTAAACAGCTGAGCACAGTCATGCACATCTGTAACCCAGTCTCCTAGGGGAGCAGAGACCCAGCAATCACTAGAGCCCAGCAAGCTCCCGGATCAGTAGAAGAAAAACAAGCACTGGACATTGCAGATGAGTGCTCTGTGCTACAGGTGAGCACATGGGGTTCATCAGGGCACATATATGTGCATGTACACACACACACACACAATCACTGCCACCAGCATCACATTACACACACAAGCAAAAAAATAATATTGATAATAAATTCTGTAATTTCTGTGTAAATTTCAGGAACCTAATGAGAAAATAATTGTTATAAATGTCAAAGAAATGGAAAATTGCAGTGGGCAGGCAGCCTTAAATAACTCTGGCTAGAGTAGTTTACAAGTTAATTATAAGTGAATAAAAATGCTTACTTCTAGATTATTTTTAGCATAAAGGTGGGAAGAGGGTTATGAAGATGATTAGAGACTCATTATATTTGAGCTTTCCTATTAGCAAAACTCAGCAATTGATTGTCAAAAGAAGATAATACTATTATTTAAATTTTTATTGGTCTATGTAATTTGATGCTATTTTGTTAAATATGGAGAATCCATTTGACATAAGAATTTTGAATGTCCAAATCTCTTTCTCCAGAGGACTACTAATCATACCTTTATAGATAGATTACCTGTCAAAAACGTGAAATAAACACATATGCATGTTTTAAATAAAAATGTCAGGATTATTTTGCTTCTTCAAAAATTAAGATAAGGGGTTGGGCACCCATCTCTTAAATCTCAGCACTTGGGAGGCTGAAGTAGGAGGATCATGCTGAATTTGGGCTACAGAGTGAGATCCAGGTCAGCCTGGGCTAGAGTGAAACCTTGCTTCAGAAAACAAAACAAAACAAAATATTAAGCTAACAGGTGGGCCGAGGAGACGGTTCTGTGAGCACGAGTACTTGCTTCACAGCATGAGGACCTGACTTCAATCCCAGCACCCAAATAAAATCCCAGTGTGGCTGCACATGCCCTCTACACAAGTGCCAGGAGTTGGGGGCGGTGTTGGCAGGAGAAGCACTAGAATCCACCGCGCAGCCAGTATAACTGAAAAAGAGAGAGAGAAAAAGAGAATTCCAAGTTCAGGGAACCACAGTGTCTCAAGAAAAAAAAAAAAAAAGAAGAGAAATAGAGGACAACCCCATGTCCTCTTATGGTCTCTACACACATTTGCACAGGGTATGCACACATGTACACAAACACACATACCACATACTACACCATAGTACCCACAGAGAGAAATTAAGCCAAAACTTGGGTATCAAATCGTATTGAGCAAATAAGTGTGTTTGTGAACTTTTATAGTTGAGGTGACTCTCCAAAAGGTCAGGTAAGTCTCATCACACTGAATTCAAAATATCACTAGATGCAATTAAATTTCTGCTATGACAGGCATAGATTTAATCAATGTAAGTTCATCAATTTTAATCTAAGAACTAAACTGGATGATTTAAGATTTTTTTTTAAATTTGATATCAAGGAATGGCTTCGTCAGAGTTGCTTATCTCCACTAATAAAATAGGTGTAAGTGGTAAGAAATAGTCACATTATTAATGCTGAAGTCACCAATCCCACACTTCCAATATCACTCCTTTTTTCATATTAAGTATGGTAACATCTTGATTTTATTTATTTATTTATTTATTTATTTTGGATTTTTGAGGTAGGGTCTCACGCTGGTCCTCCAGGCTGACCTGGAATTAACTATGTAGCCTCAGGGTGGCCTCGAACTCTCGGTGATCCTCCTACCTCTGCCTCCCAAGTACTGGGATTAAAGGCGTGCACCACCACGCCCAGCACATCTTGATTTTTTTTTTTTTTATGTAGCCATATTGAAATATATGCTAACACAGTCATTGTCAATAATTCTGACAAGGACCTGATCAACTCCTTCTGACTTATAATATGTAGTCACAACAACAGCATATGGCCAAATTTACTCCATTGAGAACAACTGGAAGTATTTTTCAAGGGTTTCTAAGTGCTCACTGGCTGCACACCAGGGTGGGAACAACAGCCTCCAATGTATGCTCACTCATTTTTGCAGCCTTTGTAATTCAGCAGCATGTCTACTATTCTATACGTATTATTATCACTTTAACTCTTGGAAGAAAGTGAGAAGGACATTTTCAAGAAAAGAGTCATTGACAAAGTCACATGTGGACTAAGTAGCTGAAGCAATCTATGTTTCCTGTGCCATGCAGCCCAGTCCACAAACACCAGTATCAGTCAGGCTACACAGGAGTAAAATATCATCAAATGGGATATCTTAACCGGCACTAATGTGAACAAAATTCTTTAATTCACTGAGATGCAATGCATATCAATGTTTTCATTTTTTAACGAATATTTAGCGAGTAATATCAGCCCTAGCATGTAAGCCATTTTGATTTGGAAACAACTGGACTCAAGTCCTAACTCCACATCTCATCAACTGTGTCCCTGGCACATGTTACTTGGATTTAGAAAGTTTAGAGAGTTCTACACTATTCCCTTGGTGTATAAACTAATGTGGAAACACTCATAAGATGAAAAACAGAATACCGAATGACCCATAGTTATTAAAACTATTGAAAAAGAAAGAACCTAAAGACATTTGTGGAACAGAAACATGAGCACTGGCTAGATTTTCTTCACTAGGGGATTGGAAAATCAGGGAACGCCCATCAGAACGTACCGGGTATGTAGTAATTGACAATTTAAAAAGTAAGTTAAGTTTGCAAAGCAGTTTGAAATTAGCAGCTTGGTGAACTTTTCATCTTCATGTAGTAGGTCGGAAGGGCTGACTTATCATTAGCATCGATGTTCTATTTATATGTCTTTTGAGAAGTTCATGGAAAATTATTAAGATCATTGTTTTGAAAGCTCAACCTGGTAAAGCCATCCTGTTACGTATTTCAGTGTGACTGTTTGATCATAAGTAGCTAGAACAAAGAATGGATCATGTATAATTAACCCCTGGGTACAGACTGAATCCTTTAGTATGACTAAACCTGCAGGTATGAATCCATGTCTGTATTGAATATTTATGGGACTAAGGAAATTACTTGACTTTTTAAAAATAGACTTTTTTTCATTACTTATCAAAATAGCTACAAATGAAGAAAGGAACATTCCTAAAACAGTCACAGTTTTTGACAAATTTTTCCCAGATAATTTTAGTAAATCTAGAGACATATTTCACACCAGTTAAACCGTTGTTCCAAACATGCAGTTCTTGCATCCATTAAAGACTAAAATTAAAATGCAACAAAACTGATGATGGTTCTCAGGTGCTTCAGGAAGGATATGGTGAAGTTTTGATACATATTCAGACACAGCATCTGCTATGAGTAGTCAGGTTATAATCACCTGGTATTTTAAAAGTTCATCAACTTAGTGTTCACAACTGTGTTTAACCATAAATATTTCTCAGCAGGACAGAGACACCCCATTGACATTAAATTATTGATTAAATATGTTTCGAATGATTCTGTTGGGGGCACACTTAATTAACTAAGGAAATAAGTTGCCTTTATCAAATATATCAGAATAACTATTTGCAAACAGAAAGGCTGGTTAACAACCATATTCTTAATAAGTGAACAGCTGCTCTTCTAAGAAAAAAAATAAGATTATCAAGACCAACATCATAAATCAAGAGATAATTTTTAAAAATTCAGTTAGTACAGAGATTCCTATACAATGCTGAATTCTGCCTAGAGTGTTCATGTGCATAACTGAAAACTGTCTACATTTACTCAAAAGGATGGTTTAGAAGACAGGAAGACAGTCTATAAGCACTGTGATCCAGGTTGGGAGGGATAATGAACAGAATAACATGTAAAGGCGTGCAGAATAACATGTAAAGGTGTGCAGATGCAAAGCAGAAACTTTTTCTGAGAAAAGCAAATAAAAGCCAATCACAAAGGTGCTGTGATTAATGAAGAGAAAGCTCTCTACAGTAGTTTGAAGCCACAAATTCTAGAGGACACAGATTCCTATCTCAGATGCTTGTAAGGAGCTCCAAATCTCAGATCTAAGCACTTCACATGCATGCATCTTCGCGTTTCACTTCCGGTCAAGTTGGTCTGGGCGCTGGGGGACTTACAATGTAGTTTTGCAGCAGCAGCTCCACCGACTCTCGCCGCCCATACTTGACGATCCAGGACTTGAGCTTCGACTCTGCCAGAACCAGCAGGGAGAGCAGACGGTACTTCAGCTCGAGAAATTCCATTTTCATTAAGTGGAGCTCGGAAGTGGAGGACACAAAGTGAAACCTGGGAATAAAGCAGGGAGAATTTATAGAAAGCTAACTAACAGCAACAGAATGATGCTTTCTTAACCTGTTACGTGTCAGCTTTAAATACCGGGCAGCTCCCTGCTCACGGGCAGAGAAACAGAAGGCTTTTCTAGCTCTGGGCTTAAAGGCAAAACACCATTGATAACAGCCTTTGATTTAGTTCTCTCTCCTGCCGACACATCTCTCATCTGTTTCTTTTATAAGCTGTTTTTACAATATTACATAATGTTCCTTACAGTAGTGAATAAAAATACAGCCCGTGAAGAAAGCTTTGCTGTGATTTGCAGGCAGTGGGAACATTCCGGCTCACTCTCTGCAGTTAATCACATATTAGCATGTTGGCATTCTTAGCATTGGTAGTGGGTGCCCACTTTGTATTTATCACATTAAAGCATCTCTATTAAAGTCGCACACAATTCTTTACAAAAAAAAATAAATAAATAAAAGAAATTTGAAAACAAAAAATGGTATCCACCTAGCATTTTTTTAAAAAAACAACAAAAAAAACATAGCTTTCATGTCAAATCAGACATGCTCTTACCTCGCGGCCATGTCTTCTAATTGATCAGGGGGTACTGGGATCCCGTTAACAGACCTAGTCCTGTAGATTTCATGAAATGCTCGTTTGTGGGCATCTGTGTTTTGGAGCAGATCCTAAGATATAATTTTTAAAAAATAAATGAGGAAACACATTTCACAGCAGGCTGGGAAACATAATTTACAGGCTGTGCCGATGAGTCAATGTATTCAACAATTTATTCTTGCTGCCACCTTCACATGCAGCAGCCAGTGCCTGTCACAGACCTTTACCTTAAGCGGGAGTCCCCGCCTGTGTGGAGGACACACTGCGGGAGCTGTGGCTCATAATTATGGCATCTTTTAAACACACATGACACTTGCCCAGCAAAGCACTCAGACTGTTTTAAAGGTATATGTATGAGCCAAAGGAACATGGAAGGAGTTGTTACAGACAAGCCTGCCAGTGTTCTCCCTAAAATTTTGAAGGTGCTATTTTTTAAAAACCGGGAACTAAACAAATAAAGCTTAACTCCTTCATGGTAAAAGGCTCTCGCTCAACTGTTATTTTTAATCTGAGTATGTGGCAGCCACTTTAAATATTGTTTGTTTGGCCATCTCAAGAAATCCGATTGGATTGTATTTGGAAAACACTCTTTCGGTAGGAGAATTTCCCACCAGTCAACAGAATGTCCTGGAGTGAGCACAGTGGGAAGATGAGTAGGATATTTCTCAGGATTCTTTATTAACTGCCTGGGACTCTTACCCATTTGTTTGGGTTAATCTGAATCTATCTTGATTTGTTTGGTGTGCTTTTCACAATCCACAGACTTATTTATTTATTTATTTTATTTATTTTTATTGACAACTTTCTTAATTGTAGACAATATCCCATGGTACTTCCCTCCCTCCCCCCTCTTTCCCCTTTGAAACTTCACTCTCCATCATATCCCCTCCCCCTCTCAATCAGTCTCTCTTTTCAGTTTGATGTCATCATCTTTTCCTCTTATTAGGATGGTCTTGTGTAGGTAGTGTAAGGCACTGTGAGGTCATGGATATCCAGGCCATTTTGTCTCTGGAGGAGCACATTGTAAGGAGTCCTACTCTTCCTTTGGCTCTTACATTCTTTCTACCACCTCTTCCGCAATGGAAATTAAAAAAATATATATATATATATATTTTTTTTTTTTATGATCCCTGGCCAATTTCCCACAGGAAAGAAGGAAAGAGTGGAGGAGAAAAAGACATTTGTTCTATTTCTTAAAGTTTAATATATTTCCCAGCAGCAGAATAAATTGTAGTGTGTCCACTGTTGAAAGGTAAGACACACGAGCCCCCCCCCCCCAATGATAAATGAATATTGCTTCTCTCAGACCACTATCTGCTGGTCCTCTGGAGAAGAAGACAGAAGAGGGACAGAAGCAGACATTGCTCCTTTCAGCCACGGACAAAGGAGCCTCCATAATATGAATTAACATTTTAAGGCTCAGAAGCTTAAGAGACATTCTCACCATGGTAGAAAACCTCAAGATAAGCTATATCTGTCCTGGTCTGTTTGGCTCAGTTCACATTTTGGATTCTTTAAATCCACAAGTAATTATACATTTATCCACAAGTCATTCCTGTCCAATGGAGGGACCTATGAGCTGACCACAGGGGACAGGGACAGTGGGGACAGTGGGCTGCTGTCCA
This sequence comes from Orientallactaga sibirica, assembly GCA_036365145.1. Lineage (NCBI taxonomy): Eukaryota > Metazoa > Chordata > Mammalia > Rodentia > Dipodidae > Orientallactaga > Orientallactaga sibirica. Next base: position 4,335,458 of record JAEOAD010002133.1, read on the forward strand.
AGCCGCTGGTGGAATGACTAGTTTTCCTCCTCTACCTGCTCCCTGTCTGCAGACACAATTCTATGGCATATGGCCTTATCTGAAACTGCCTTCAAATGGCTTCAGGGAAACTTCTACCACCACAGCTAGGTTTGATTTGTTATGACTGACCGTCCTTTAATATCTAGTACATTGCAAAAAAAAGCCTTTACAAAATACAAAAGGAAGCAGAAACATTTTCACACATATATAAAAGCGTCTCCACTGCCGGCATTCCACCTGACTATAAAACAACTGGATACCGAGCAAAACATAAGGTTTTAGTTCATTGGGTTTTTTTTTTTTTTTCTGGATTCATGGGAAATACAATTGTTTGAGTATCCCATTCTTAGAAAAACGTGACGCAGACTGGAGATATGGCTTGGTGGGTAAGACCCCGTGTTGTGAAAGCATGAGAACCAGGAGTTTGATCCTTAGCACCCGCACCTGAGTGAAAAATTTCCCCGTGCTTGTAACTCCAGTGCCAAAGGGAGAGGAGATAGGGACCAATGGGCTCAAGGAGAGCTCCAGGTTCAGTGAGAGACTCTGCTTTAGGGTGACAAGCCAGAAGAGTGACAGAGGAGGGAACCTGGCACCTCTAGCTGGTCTCCACATACATATGTACACAATATGCACATCTGTACAGACATGTACTTAAAAAAATGCACATATGGGCTGGAAAGATGACTTAGTGGTTAAGGCGCCTGCCTGTGAAGCCTAAGAATGCCGTTCAATTCTCCAGGTCTTACGTTTAGTCAGACGTAAAGTGACGCAAGGGTGCAATGCCGCACTTGCCCACAAGGGGGCGCACACTTCTGGATTTCGTTCACAGCATCTGAGAGGCTGCTGGCATGCACATTCTCTCTCTCTCTCTCTCTCTCTCTCTCTCTCTCTCTCTCAAAAAAAAAAAAAACAAATGTGCACATGCACCCATGGAACATTGTACTCACACTCACACCCCAAAAGTAACCAAACGTGAAGAAAGAAATCAAAGAAAGGAGTAAAAAAGGAAGGAAGGAAGGAAGGAAGGAAAGTAAACATGTCAAAATCAAGCCTTCTTCCATACACTTACAAATAACAAGAACATTGCTATCAGATGACAGAGATCTCAGAAATCACTAAAAGCAATTAATTGATTAATGATAAAAGCTCTGACTTACTGGAGGATGGATTAATCCTGGACTTGAATGTACCTAGTAACCTTCAAAATACATAAAGTAAAAGCTGATAAACCTGCAAAGGGGAAGCAACAAGTCCACCCTGCTGAAGGGCTCATCAACACACCGCCCACAACGACAGAGAATGGAGCAAGCGGAGCAAGTGGGCTATCTGGCTGTTGGGTTAAGGGAGGGCAGGGCAGTACAACTGAAAGACCCCTTGTGAGAACTTCAGGGAGTTACTTTGAGTAGACAAAGGCCTTTGGGCTTTTGTAACAGTGCAATGAAACGGTCTGAGCTCCATTTTACAAGGCTCAATGTGGCTGCTCGTCTGAGAACACCTGGCCTCGCTACACTTGCTTTCCTTCGCTCCTAAAACAGTATCATAACTACCATAACTTCTCACCATCCCCTTTTCAGACCTCTGCTGGTGCATCTTGTGTTCTTTGCTCTCTGACTATTGAACTCCCTTTAGGAGCAGGCCTTGATCCTTAACTCCGTCCTGTGTATGCTTTTCTTAAAGACTGTTTCCCATGCTCATAGATGTAAACATGTCCCCCAGAAGTACTGGGAGAAACTCAGAAAATAAATAAATAAATGAAGAGTTTCATATACATAGGATCATTTTGTAAAAAGCTTCTTGTAGATGGACTAGCCATTAGATGGATTGCAAGGTGAACCCGCCCAACTTGGCTTGGGTAGCACAGAGAGGGATTGGAAGAAAACTTTGAAACAAAACAAGACATGAGCATTTATTTCCTTTTATTAAAAAAAAAAAAAAAAAAAAAAAAAAACCTTTCTGAACCATGTGTGGTGGCTATAATCCTAATACTTGAGAGGGTGAGCAGGAGAATCATCATGAGTTTGAGGCAAGGCTGGGCTACAGAGTGAATTCCAGATCAGACTGAGATACAGTAAGATCTTGCTTCAGAAAAGAAAAACAAGGGCTGGAGAGATGGATTAGTGGCTAAAGCATTTGTCAGCGAAGCCTAAGGCCCCGGTTCAATTCCCCAAGACCCACTGTAAGACAGATGCACAAGGGGGTGCACATGTCTGAAGTTCATCTGCAGTGGCTGGAAGCCCTGGCGTGCCCATTCTCTCTTTCTCCTGCCTCTTCCCCTCTCTCTCTCAAATAAATAAATAAATAAATAAAATATTTTTTAAAGAAAAACAAACAACAAACAAAGATGAGAAGAAATAAATGCACCTCTATAACAGGAAGGCATTGCATTTGGACAGTATCTGGGAAGGCAAGTAGGGTTAATAGGCGGATTTTTAAAATAAGAGAAACAATAGCATAGTTTTATGTGGGGAGGGGGAATCAACCAAAAAAAGAGATCAAGACAAAAATTAAAGGAAGGAATGACAGGAACTATCCTTCGTGGGGAGGGGAAGAAGAGACTCTAGCACAGCCTTGGTGGGGGGACTTAGCCGGGAGCGCAGATGGCTCATCATAGTAACAGAAGTGAAGCCCGAGTCTTTGGGCACAGATGCAACTAGGTGGGCTGAGGCGGTCGTGGGAGCTCACGGAAATTCTTTTCTGATGGCTTCTATTTTTCTCTGAGAAATAGGAAGCAATGCCATCAGCTACGAGTGAGAATGGGGAGGAGGTGTGGAAGGAAGATTTGAGGAGACAAGGTATGAAATAGCTGTCCCAGAAATGGAGAGGGATCGGAGTTAGGACATGCCTCGCGCTTGCCATTCAGTCTCCTGAGCCCACGTTAGTGAGTCATCGTGCTGGGGGGGGGGGTGAAGGAGTTCTCCATCCACAGTAGTTCTCTGTGAGTGGGCAATGATCTAGGCAGAGGGCTGGCTTCAAGCCGTGCTGTGTTTTTACCAGGCAAGTAAGAAAAAAGAGGTAGGGACAAGACAGTTGAGTATGTGCACAGGAGTCAGTATAATACAGTGAACTTAAATAAAGGGAAGTGATGGGATGAAAAGGAAGGCCATGGGACCAAAAAGGCAATAGAATCAAAGACTTATAGGGCCCAGGGCGAGGAGGACTTGATTTCAGAGTGAGATGCTTGACAGGGCAATAGTGGAAGATTTCTGTTACAAAGGATGGTGATTATAGGTAGAATAATGGAATGAGTGCCAAGGGTAGAACAGTGATCTCCAAGGAAAAAGGACAAGGCACTGAGAGGCTAGGATTTGGGGAAAATCATCTATGCGTTGCTCAACTCATTAATCAATGTCATAAAATTCTTGAGAAAGTGTCTTGGGTAAGGTTCATGACACAGCAAGGATTCATGATTCCTTAAGATCTGAGAGCTTTCAGGATGGAGACATGGCTCAGCGGTTAAGGTGCTTGCCTACAAAGCCAAAGGACTAGGTTCGATTCCCCAGGATCCACATAAGCCAGATACACAAGGTGAAGCATGCATCTGGAGTTTATTTTCAGCAGCTGGAGGCCATGGTGCACCCATTCTCTCTCTCCCTCTCAAATAATAAATAAATAATAAAAGATTTGAGAGCTTTCCTTTGCCAAAAAATCATTGCTCATAATACACTTATCAGTGTCATCTTGCTACATGTGGAAGAACTCAGCAGCACATCTAAAGCTTCGTGCTTATGACATCTGTGACTGTTAGCTATGTGGCCCTGGGTAACTCACTTAATTTCCTGCCTGTAGTTTATTCGTCTGCAAAAGATAATAATGATAGGTAGCGCGGGTCCTTCTTTTAAGTGTTCAGCAAGATTATATAGTTGTGCTGAAATGTGGCTTAATCTTCCACAATAGTCAGCTATGGCTATTGTTTACTTCCTAAAGGAGCTTTAGAGCATCTGGAAAATGGGAAAAATAATGGAGATATAAATGCTTTGACAAGCAAATCTGGCATACATGGGAGTTAACATTTAAAACTACAGTAAAAAGAAACCACTGTGGAACTGTGTAGCAGACAGCTTCAGGTTCACTGATATGAACTTCCAGACCAGGCACAGTTATGGAGGAAGAGATTTATTGAAGCTTACAGATCCAGGAGAAGTTCCATAATGGTAGAAGAAGTTGGCTCCCTCTTAAAGGACCAGGCAAAGAGAGAGAAAGTCAAAAGCCACACAGCACAGCACACCTCAGGAACTCAAGCTAGGCACACTTTGCATATCTTTAGACTGAAATCTCAAACTCACCACCACACCTTCAGATCCATCCACCCAGTGACACTGCCTCCAGCCAGGTGGCTGCAGATGCAAACTACAAACCAATAAAATACTGAATATATTGGGGGCCATCTATTCAAACTACCACAAAGTGTTTATAAAGGGAGCTCTTTTAACATACGTTGTTGAAAGATTGAAATCCAAATTGCAAACATTGGCTATGTAATAAGTGATGAACTTGTGCTACATGGTTTTAAATGTGTAAAGTGTGTAAAAAAAACCCGCTAAGCTGGGTGTGGTGGCGCATGTCTTTAGTCCCAGCACTTGGGAGGCAGAGGTAGGAGGATCGCCATGAGTTCGAGGCCACTCTGAGACTACATAGTGAATTCCAGGTCAGCCTGGGCCAGAGTGAGACCCTACCTCAAAAAAAACAAAAAACAAAACAAACAAACAAACAAAAAAACCCACTAAAGCTTCTTGGCTTAAGTTTTCTTGAGTGGAGTCAGTATTATTTTATAGACGGGAATGACAAAGCAATCTCAAGCGTTGTTGTATATATATCCAATGATACTGCACTTCTCCCAAGTTACTGCATCTCCAAGGGAGCCCACGATAGCAGAAATGAACCATGATATCAAAATGACTGATTTAGTGCTCTCAAGGAAACTCAGAATTTTAATTAACCACTGTTGGGCCTTGCTAGTAACAGGCTGGACCTGTGAGGAGGCTGGCCTGAACTATTGGACATGGCCAGGGATCCTGGGCTGCAGGGTCGCAGCTGGCCCTCTGTCAGGAGTCCCTGGAGATGGTAATAGCCTTCCCTATGTTGTAGAGTGTAGTGAGCTGTCATCGCCCAGAGTGGGCAGAACTGGCAAGGTGCTCCCCCCAGACCCCAAAAGGCTCTGACCATTCCATAAGTCAGACTTTGCCCCCCACAGTTCCTGACCTGTGGCTAGCTGCCCAAGAGACCCTCATGTGGCTAAAGTCACGTAGCCTTCTCACGCCCCACAGTTTTGAAGTCACAGCCTCCTGTTAATCTCCTCATCTGCCCTTCCCCCACCTTCCCTTATCCTTCCCCCATAGCTTTGAAGTTACTAGTCCTTCCTCTATGTAGATAACAGCCCATAAACTATGCATCCGATTGCCATATGGTCTGTACGTGCCATCTCAACCTTCCCCAAGTGTTTATAAACCCACCCCCTTTGAATAAACAAGTACTGTCCACCAGACGGTCTCCTGGGTGCTCATTGCCCGTCATGTGTTCGTATGTTCGCGTCACACTCACCCGCCCAGCCAGAATGACCGCTCTCTCCCTCGCCGGGGACGTCGGTGGCCAACGACCCCGGGGAATGGGAACGGAACGAAACCCACAAACAATGAATCAAATTTACCTCCACAACTTAGCTTATTTTAAGCTCCTCACAAATATATTTGGGGTGAATCAGAATTGATCTCATAATTAAGGTTACATTGTTCTATGACTATACCACGTTAAGTACTATTGCTTGGGCCTAGTAACTAATTCTACTCAATAAGAAGATCATGGTGGAGTTGGCATTAAACTTGGTCTTGACTCCCAGCTACCTGTTTGTTTCCTGTTATCTTCATTGCATTCTTCAGTTTTAGTTATTGTCTGTTTTACTTCCTGTTTTTAGTTCAATCATCTCTAGATCTATTCATATTCCTCTCACTGCCTCACTTCATATCCGGGTGATGTGGCTTATTACATTAGATTGGTGACTGAGTCTCTCTCTGTCTTCTCATTAAGTACCCAAATCATATATAGTCAAAGAAAAAATGCAGATGAGCCTGTGAACCATCCGACTTAAAAGCCACTCCCTGTCAGGTGTTCTGAATTAATATTTCTGTGAAACCTTATAATGTTCTACTAATACACAAGGTCCCATTTGATCTATGGGAGACCGCCTACATCAGATTTACGTGTGTAAACAACAAGGACAATGTATGTTTTTTTCCACTCCTCCATTTGGGTGGCACCACACATTCACGGATCTTGCCTGTAACCAACGCCTGCTTCCCTGGTGCTGAGAGCTCGCATGGACAAGACCCTCAACGTGTCAGTGCTTCAATGTCGTGACGCCTCAACGCACACCTCCCCAGATAGCACACTGAGCCCACCGTAGACATATGTTCTCCATTGTTTCATCTATCTTTTTTATTTTTATATTTTGTTCTTTCTTCATGTGAATGTGCGCGTGAGTATTCAAGTACGCATGCACGTGTGTGTGAGTGTGGGTAGCAGCCAGAGGTGAACCTGGAGCTCACTGCTTTGGCTGGTCTAGCTAGCAAGTGAGTCCCGGGTGCTCTCTGTGTCCACTTTCCCATAATCAGGATTACAGGTTCCGTGTCACCATACCTAGCATTCTGCTTTATCTTTAAACTTCTTTTCTGTCACATCCTCACTTGATCTGATGTCGTTTTGACCGTTACATGTTTCACATGAAATGATTGTGCATCGCATGTATTGCGTTGCTAATTTGTTAAGGTGTTTTTGTAATTTGCTTTAGTACTATTTCCTATGTATGCCTCCAGATGCCATGGGCCAGTCCATAAAGCCCTTTGCCATGCAAGCATGAGAATCTGAGTCAATCTTCAGAAACCCCCTAAAAATACTGGGCGAGGTGGCATACTAGTGCTTGTCATCCCATCATTGGAGAAGGTGAAACAGGCAGGCCCTGGGGTTCCTGTCCAACCAGTCTGGCCTACCGGGTGAGCTCCAGGCCAATGAGAAACCCTGTCAACAATAAAGGTGGATGATATTCCTGAGGAATGAGGCCAAATGGTATCCTCTGGCCCTCCTGTGTACCTACACCCATTCACATGCCCACATACCCCCAGTGTACACATAGACACATGCCTAAAAATAAATAAGTAATAAATATAAAGATGCAATGGGTTCAGGTGCTTCTATGTTCCTCTGAGGCCCAAACCTTGCCTAATCTCTGGAAATCTTCCTGAGATTTTACTTCATCTGAGGCCTGAACTCTTGCTCCCCGCCCCCAGCTTCAGAGAACTGAGGCACAACAGGCAGGTCCAGGTTATATGTGGGAATCTAAGCAATGCAGCAGACCTTTGAGTCACGCTGTCATCTGAGAAGCCAGATGACACGGAATTCTGTCTGCCTATTTGTGTGTCCCAATTGGAGGCAGGCAAGGGAGGGGGGAAAATGATGATTAGCAAAAAAGAAACCCTAAAATTGTCTGAGCACATCCACCCAAGAAGTGGGATAAAGAACCCAGAAACAAACCCACACACCCACGATTAATTGACTTTTTGATAAAAGTCTCCAAAATACAGCAGAGGAATGACAATGAACAGTTTTGGGAATACTGGATTATACATCAAAAAAAGAGGATAACTGAGCCTCATCTCACTCCTCATACCAGAACACATTACACACATTAAACACGCAAACATAGGTCAGAAACTTATGAAACGACTAAAAGGCAATATTCCTATGGCTTTGTGTGCACAGATTTCTGGCCCTATAAGCAAAACCGGCTAAATGAGAATGTAATCGAGCTGAAAATCATATGCAGAGCCAAGGAGTCAGCTGACTTGGGGGAAGACATAGCATTCAGACAGGAAGAAAATGTTTACAGATCATTCACAGGTAACAAAAGGGAATTAGAAGGCGGAGAGATGGCTTAGCAGTTAAGGCACCTGCCTATGAAGCCTAAGGATCCAGGTTCAATTCCTCAGTACTCACATAAAGCCAGACACACAAGGTGGCACATGCATCTGGAGTTCATTTGCAGTGGCTAGAGGCCCTAGTGTGCCCATTCTCTCTCTCTTCCTCTCTCTCTCTCTCTCTCTCTCAAACAAATAAATAAGTAAATAGTAATTAGCATGACATGAACAAGTTAAAATGAGGTGGCTCAGTTTACTGTTTATGAGGTGTCAGCTCATCATGATGGGAAGAGTATGACACTCATGATGACCAGAAACCAAACAGAGAGAGAGAGAGAGAGAGCCCATGTTAATGTGGACTTTCTCAATTTTTCCCTTTTATTCCATTTGATCCCCCAAATGCATATAAAGCTGCCCATATGTGGGGGTGGGTCTTCCCCAGTCAGTTAATCCTCTTTGAAAAAAGCCTTCACAGACACACAGGAGGTGAGCTCTACTAATCCCCTAGGTACTTAATCCAATCAAGCTAGCAATAAAGAATAACCATCATCACAAGGGGACAACATTAAAAAGGTACAAGGGACTACAAGTGAATGGGAAAGGAAAAGAAAAAAAGGAACCGAAATGAAAAGGACTAGAACATTTATCAAAAGAAGACAAGAAAACAGCCAAAAGATACATGAAAATGCTCAAAATATTTTATTTATTTATTTATTTGAGAGAGAAAGAGAAAGAATAGGTGTTCCTGGGCCCCCAGCCACTGCAAACAAACTCTAGATGTATGTGCCACCTTGTGCGTCTCACTTATGTGGGTCATAGGGAAATGAACCTGGGTCCTTTGGCTTTGTAGACAAGCACCTTAATGGCTAAGCCCTCAAAGTATTGAAGCATAAGATAAATACAAATTCAAACCTCAGTAAGGTGTATGATTATACATCTGTCAGATTGGCTATTCCTATGATCACGAAGGACTGGAAGTGTTGGTGAGGGTGTGAAGGAAAGGAAAGTTTGATGCACGGATGGTACTGCAGGCCCTTTGGAAATAGTAGGCAGAATCCTCATGAAATTGAAAACGGCAACTCTCAAGTAAAAGGGTAGAATAGACATTTTCTCCATGCATGAGAAGAGTCAGGGTAACAAAATACCAACTATAGTCCAAAGAGAAAAAGAGAGGAAAAGCATCAAGAATCAACAAGGAGGTGCACAGAGACAGTGGGGACTTCCCTCTAGGGTTATGAACTTCTAGCCCATAGGCTTCGGACTTGGTGTGAATGCCCTCCTATGAGCAGGTCTCATGTCTAGTGAGAGAGCAGCTGACACTCCCATAGCCTGTGTGCTAAAAGCAGAGAGTATATTCATTACAAAGTCTTCTAACAGTCTTTGATCCAGGCTGTTCTCATCCTTGGTTTGAAAATCTGCTTTTTATAGATGGCAACAAATACTGGGGAGACCCAAGATGCATCATCTCATCCAAAAAAAAAAAAAAAAAGAAGAAGGAGAAGACGAAGGAGAAGGACAAGAAGAAGAAAAAGAAAGCCAGGGCTGGAGAGATGCCTTAACCGTTAAGGTGTATGCCTGCAAAGCCAAAGGACCCAGGTTTGATTCCCCAGGACCCACGTAAGCCAGATGCACAAGGGGTGCATGCATCTGGAGTTCATTTGCATTGGCTGGAGGCCCTGGAGCACCCATTCTCTCCCTCTCTCTCTCTCTCTCTCTTTGTGGTCTCAGGGTGGCCTTGAACTCATGGTGATCCTCCTACCTCTGTCTCCTGAATGCTGGGATTAAAGGCATGCGCCACCACACCTGGCTTGTCTGTGCATGTTTGTGTGTAAGCACCTCCACCTTTTTTGTTTTGTTTTGTTTTGTTTGTTGTTTTCCAGGTAGGGGCTCACTCTAGCCCAGGCTGACCTGGAATTCACTAGTCTCAGGGTAGCCTTGAACTTACATCGATCCTCCTACCTCTGCCTCCCAAATACTTTTTGTTTGTTTGATACGGAGTCTCTCATTGGATTAGAACTCACCAAGTAGGCCAGACTAGCTGAGCAGTGCTGCTCAGGGAACCACATGCCTTCACTTCCCCAGCACTGGGATGACAAATCCAGACCCCTGTACATTTTTATGTGGGTTCATGGAGTCAATCTAAGGCCTTCATTCTTGGAAGGCAAGTACTTTATTGACTAAGCCAGCTCCCCAGCTCACTCACTTATTATCATTACCTTTATTTATTTTAAACTTCACATTTCTCCATTATGACTGCTTTTTTCCTACATATGGATGTTGTTCATATAGTAGTTTCAATGAATTTTTTTAGGGGGGGCGGGATTTGGTTTCTCTTTCCTTTCCCTGGTCCAGAGACAAGCAGGGATGGAACTCAGAAATCTACCCTAGTGGAACCTTGCCACTGGGCCTGATTTTCACTGTATTTCCGGGTTTGGTTTGTTTGGGTGATGTTGCTGTTACAGTAGTTTATTTTCTGCTTTTTGAATGGTACTGGGGATTGAGCCCTCATCAGAAACTTCTCATGAAGACTCCTATGTCAAATTAAAATAGAACTTCCCTAGGGCACCTGTACAGACTGCATCTTAGCAACACATGAAGTATGAAAAAGCAAGGCAAAGTGACCAGTGCAAAAACTTCACAACTCTTTAATAACTGAATCTAAATACACTGAAAGGACTGAAACAGCCGACAGTGAACTCAGAAGTCTCGTTTCTAACGGGAGCAAAGACCTCAAGGAGGATTCACATAAGTAGGATCACAAAGCGAAGAGGTAAATTCAATGCCGAGATGATAAATTAAGTGATATAGACAAGAAATTTAACAGACATAGATAGAGGGATCAATCGCACAGACTATAGGTGTGTAAGACGTACCTAATAAATTACAGCAGAAACGTCCCCCAAATCCATGGAAAGACATGCACATCAAAATCCATGAGGCATTTAGAACCCTCAGCAGACATGACTAGCGATTTCCCTTTCTACATTTTTTTTTAATTCAAATGCCAAGAGTGCAAAACAAAGAAGACTGAAAGCTACAAGAGAAGCAACACGTGACTCACCAAGGCAGCTCTGTCAGAACATCAGCAGATATCTCAGCAGGAACCTGAAATGCCAGGCAGACTGGGAAAGAAGTATTTCAAGCCTTGAAACAAAATAACTTCTAGCCAAGACTACATATGTTCCAAGCTATCCTTGAAAATCTAAAAGATAAAGGTCTTCTACAGAAACAGAAAGAAAAGCAATTCACGATGAAAGTTATTGAGGGTTATGGGAGATATGGAATAGGACTATTACTACACAAGGGCGAAATATGTGCACAAGCACAAGAGCTTGAGACAGTCACCCTAAATATAAGCAGTCTTAACTCTCATTAAAGACACAGACTTGTCAAATGGATTACAAACAAGAGCCAACTAGTCCCTGTCTACAAGAAACTCATCTCCATAGCAAAGAAATACACAGAATGAGAGTGACAGGATAGAAAATGATATTATAAAAAAATAGAATCAGATAGCCAGCAGCAATAGCTACCCTCCTATCTGAAAAAGTAATAAGAAGGATAAAGAAGGTCACTAAATATTAATGAAGGGAACAATACATCATGAAGACATAAGAGATCTGGAGAGATGGCTTAGCGGTTAAGGCGCTTGCCTGCGAAGCCCAAGGACCCAGGTTCAATTATCCAGGTCACATGTCAGCCAGATGCACATCGTGGTGAATGCATCTGGAGTTTGTTTGTAGTGGCTAGAGGCCTTGGTGTGCCCATTTTCTCTCTCTCTGTCTCTCCCTCTCTCATAAATTAATAAATAAAACAATGAAAAAGAAGATATAATAATTGTGATGGGTTAAATAAGATGTCCCCCATAACCTCATGTGTTTTGAATGCTTGGTCCCCAGCTGGTGGCAATTTGGGAGATGGAGGCTTACTGGAGGAGATGTGTCCCTGAGGAGTGTGCGCTGAGGTTTTTTAACGCTTAGCTTTCCCGTGTGAGTTTAGTTTATTCTTTTCCTGCTGTTTTCCACCTGCTATGGCATGAAGGTGAGGTCCAATCTCTCTGCTCTACCATCTTTCCCCTGCTATCATGAAGCTTCCCCTTGAGACTATAAGCCAAAAGAAACCCTATCTTCCTGTCAGCTGCTTTTGGTCCAATGCTTTCTGCCAGCAACAAGAAAGTAACTACAAGAATAATTATTCATATAGCTGCATTAAATATGAGTGCACCGCATTTTATAAAATAAAAACTCCTAGAGGTAAAGGAACAGGTAGATCCAGATTCAATAATAGCTGGTAAGGTCAATTCTCATCAACAGATATAGTACCCAGACAATATATCAATAAAGAAACCAGAGTTAAGTTAAACAATAGATCAAATAGGCATAACAAGCATTTATAGAATATTCTACCCAACATCTGTGGAATACATATTCTTCAGTGAGAGGCCCATGGAAATTGCTCCAAAATAGATCACATCTGAAGACAAGAAGTGAATCCTTAAAAATACAACAGAGGAAGGAAATAATTTCTTATATATTATCAGATCATACTTGAGTAAAATTGGAAATCAGCCAAAAGAAATGCTATAGAAACTTTAAAAAAGAACATGGAGATTCAATAATATAAATTTGAATGGTTAACTGGTCATTGAAGAAATCAGAAGGAAATTTAAATTCCTGGAATCAAACGAAATGAAAACAGAACTTACAAGAACCTTTGGCTACAGCCAAAGAGGCTTTCAGAGGGAATATGCCTACATTAAGAATTCAAAGCCAGAAGATGACAGTTTATTGCTTACAGAAGATAATATGTGGCAACAGAAATAACAAAGAAACAAAAAACTATAGATAAGAAAATACCACAGGAAAATATCTGAGGAAATCAACCTGCTTGAATTGTCACTAGCAGGCACAGGGAAGAAAAATGCAAATTAGAGTATTTTTAAGAAAGAACTCTGACCCAGGCATGGTGGCACATGCTTTTAATCCCAGCACTCAGGAGGTAGAGGTAGGAGGATAGATGTGAGTTCAAGGCCAGCCTGAGACTACATAATGAATTGCAGGTCAGCCTGGGCTGGAAAGAGACCCTACCTCAAAAAGGAAAGAAAAGAAAAGAAAAGAAAAAAGAAAAGAAAAGAAAAGAGAAAAGAAAAAGGAAGGAAGGAAGGGAGGGAGGGGGGAGGGAGGGAGGGAGGGAGGGAGGGAGGGAGGGAGGAAGGAAGGAAGGGAGGGAGGGAGGGAAGAAGGAAGGAAGGGAGGGAGGAGGGAAGGAAGGGAGGGAGGAAGGAAGGAAGGGAGGGAAGGAGGGAAGAAGGAAGGGAGAAAAGAAGAGAAAAAAGAAAAGAGAAAAGAAAGCAAAATAAAACAAAAGGGAAAAGAAAAAAGAAAAGAAAGTCTGCGAATCACATATCATGGGCATTCAGAAGTCCCACCAATTCAAGTTCTGACTGGAGCACATTTCCCAGGGGACTCTAGGACAATATTATGGAAGGTTTCCAACCAGAAAGCCTACCTTATGCTGTTCAAGTTTCCTCTGTATCGTGTTTGCTGTTTCCTCATGAACCTGCTGAATGGTGATCTCCTCTCTCAGGGCCACCTCCGCCCTGTACAGCCAGGCACCTATAGTGCCCAGAGGTGCAGGAAGAGATTTATCAAGCTGTATATGCCAATCAAACAGCTGAAATTAAAAAAACAAAAATAGTAAAATAAAACATCTCTATTACAGAAGATAATTGCTAAGACTTCCACAAGTGATTTGAAAATCTACAAAAATATTCCATTTAATTAATGCAAGCAAATTTAATTAATATCAAATAAGGAAATATCTATATTCTGAGTTTGATACTTTGAGGGTGACAAGGCTCTTACAATTACAGAAAATTTGAGGCGATAAAAACATATGTTAGACATGGAAAGATTTTAACATGTAAGCAATTTTCTTCTGTGGGAATAGTAAAATGTGCCCACTTATTTTCAACGTGATTTTTGCTTAAAGGGAAAGGCCCTGTTCTGCTGACATGGTCAAAGGGTACAATCATTAATATAACATTGGAAGTGTTTCTCAGTGCTCAGATGAGAATCCCACTATATCCTCCTGTGTTTTAAATTTAAAATGTCCCCATAGACTCATTCATGTGTTTGGATATGCAATCCCCAGTAGGTGGCACTGTTTGGGAAAGATGTGCAACATTTAGGATGTGGACCCTTACTGGTAGCAGCGTGTCACTTGAGGCAGGCCTTAAACTGTTCCGGCTTAATCCCACTGGTCCTTACCTTTGTGGCTTCCAGCTTAAGCCATGATTTCTCTGCCATGATGAAACCTCTCCTTGAAACTGAAGACCAAAATAAACCTGTTCTTCCCTAACCTGTTTCTTTTTTAAAATATATTTTATTTATTTATTTATCTATTTATTTATTTATTTGAGAGAGAGAAAGAAATAGGTAGGAGAGAGAGAGAGAGAGAGAAAGAATGGGTGTAGCAGGCTGGCCTCCAGCCACTGCAAACAAACTCCAGATGCATGCACCTTTTTGGGCATCTGGCTTACTGAAGAATCAAACATTGGTCCTTTGGCTTTACAGGCATGTGCCTTAACTGCTAAACCATCTCTCCAGTCCCCTGAGCCATTTCTTGATAGGTATTTTGAATGAAAAATTAACTGAGACACCTCTCATACCATCAGGTAAACCTCTAGGGAAAAAATGAGATTATATAGACAGTTCTAGGTAAGGAACACATCTCAAGATTCTTTCTACATGATATGCCCAGGATTTTCTAAACTTCTCTCTGTTTCTTCTATTTTACTCAATAACAAGCATTATTTCTCAGTTTATAGTAATGACAGATGGGGTAGAGTAAAGTGATTAGAAACAGAAACTATTGTTCTCTTTGATGAAGGTGGTGAAAAAAGATAAGATTATCCAATTAAACAACTCAAGTCAAATATTGTTAGTGCTAGACTAGTTATGCAGGTTTGAAATGTTGATGATTAAGGGTTAATAAAGGACATTTGTCAAACCGATTGATCACTCTTCCTTCAGATTCATAAATGACCAAATAAGCAGAGTTGCTTAAATAATAGAATACACAATCATCTCAATACAAAAAGAGTATTAACTGTTGATGAATTATGTAAAAAATACAAGCCAGACATGGTGGTGCATGCTTTTAATCCCAGCACTTGGGAGGCAGAGGTAGGAGGATTGCCCTGAGTTCAAGGCCACCCTGAGACTACATAGTGAATTCCAGAGTGAGACCCTACCTTGGAAAACAAAAGAAAACAAAAAATACAGAAAGCGGCCTGGCATAGTGGCGCACTCCTTTAATCCTAGCACTTGGGAGGCAGAGGTAGGAGGATCGCCATGAGTTCAAGGCTGCCTTGAGATTACATAGTGAATTCCAGGTCAGCCTAGACTAGAATGAAACCCTACCTCAAAAATCAAAAACAAAACAAAACAAAAACCATAAAAAAACATAAAGTGGTCAATCCCCTCCGTTCCAGGAGATCTTCTACAAGACAAGAATTACCACATCTCACTAACCAAAAAATCCACTGCAGCATTTACATTCTCACTGCTGACCAGAAACAGCCAATGGGAGAAAAGTGGTTATTTCAGCTTACAGTTTCAAAGGGAAGTTCATCACGGTGGGGAAAGTCTGGCACTGAGGCAGGGCACCACATCTTGTCACATCAGCGGGGTTACTGAGGAAGTGAAGCTGGGCTTTATCACCCTAAAACCTGCCCCCAGTGACAAACCTCCTCCAGCCAGGCTCCACCTCCCAATTGCCACCATCTGGGGGCAGAGCATTCAATACACATGAGCCTATGGTGGACATTTCATTCAAGCCAGCAGAAACACTTAACAAGAGGGCCACGAAATTCCCATTGCTCTAACCTCAGACAAAGGCAGCAGGACCAGATGCAATGACACATGCAGAGAAAGAGGATAAAATCTATTCTTTTTTTAAAAAATTAATTTATTTACTTGAGAGAAAGAGAATGGGTGCACAAGGGCCTCCAGCCACTGCAAACAAACTCCAGATGCGTGCGCCCCCTTGTGCATCTGGCTTACGTGGGTCCTGGAGAACCGAACTGGGATCCTTTGGCTTTGCAGGCAAACGCCTTAACCGCTAAGCCGTCTCTCCAGCCCAATTAAATCCATTCTTGACTGAATCACAGAAACTCCAGTAAAATTAATCCTGGAGAAACTTACCCTGGAGGACGCTCTATCCCAGGCTTGTTTTACTAAGGCTTGTTCAAGTGACAATTTCCCATCTCTGTGAAATGGCTGTATTAAATGTTCAATCTGTTTCCTTTTCATTTCGTATTGAACTCTGAAGTGCTTAAATGACTAAAAGAGGAAACACAACAACCATAGCATCATGAGTCCAAAAAAGTAAAAGCAAATGAAATTACATTTCCTAAGAGCAACACTTTGAATTTGGAAGCACTCAGTACTTGTTGTTAATGGTATTATGATACTAACAGTAGCTGCTGTTCATCAAGCCCTGACAATGAACTTGACCCTGTGCTAAGAGCTTCCCACACATGGTTCTCCCCACAGTGTTTCTCTGGCCTGACAACACAGACATGCATTATCATTAGGAAGCCCAGAAGTGACTCAGCAAAGACAACAGAGTAAAGCCTAGGGTCTCTCATTTCCAGTTACAAAATTAACATGATTAACATGAGTCTATGTTGATCAGGAAAGCATAATAAGTGGTCATGTAAATCTATACTCAGGATCAAGGTAGTTGTTTTTTTTTTTAAATAAAAGTATAAAAATGATATAAAATTACTTAAATCAAAATAATGCTAAATTAAACACACCTAAATTTATATTATTTATGTTTAAACAAGTCAATATAAAGCTGCTCACCTTAAGGGATATTTTTTACATAATAATCATTTAATTTTATAACACTAAAAAGTGAAATATTAGCCAGGCATGGTGGCTCACTCCTTTAATCCCAGAACTAAAAAGGCTAAAGAGTCTGGGACTAGGCTGAGCTACAAAATCTCAGGTTAGCCTGGGCTAGAGAGAGAGACCCTGCCTCAAATATCCAAAAAAAAAAAAAAAAAAAAAAAGAAAAAAAGAAAAAAGAAAGAAAGAAAGAAAGAAAGAAAAGGAGAAAGAAGGAAAGAAAGAAAGAAAGAAAGAAAGAAAGAAAGAAGGAAAGAAAGAAAGAAAGAAAGAGAAAGAAAGAAAGAAAATGGTTAAAACAAATGGATGATGTGCATACTTAAACACAAGTCTAATACCAACATAAAAAGTAGTTATTTTGAAGTTATACATTTACATTAAGTTAGCACACTCCCATATTGGGACATCCAAGTACAAATATGAATAAAAAAACCCATTAAAATGTGCAATTATGAATCAGCATATCCATAAGTGTGACGCCGAATTGAAATACAATGAAAATGTGCAATGGCGGTTCACAGCAGCAGAAAAGCCCAACAGAATCGAGCCCACAACACTTTTAAATGAATTTCAGAAATGATGAACGTATAAATTCACAGGATGAACACTGGGGGGAGTTGGTGAATAAAAATTTTTACCATAAATTTCATCTTCCATTTCCCTCTAGCTTAGCAGAGTTTAACAGATAACAAAAATATAAAATTAAGTTTTAATTTTTTTCCCACAGAATTCTATGCTTGGAAACCCTAGAAATGCCTTATTTGTGATAAACCAAAAATAAAAGAAAATGCTGATTATGAATTGAAAACATGAAATTAAAGTTTCCCCAGATGCACACCAGATAATTTCCACTTCTACTGGGTAGTGCTGAGGATCATTTGGAGTTCATACATATTTCCTCCCATGGGTATTTTTCTAAAACTCTGTTTCACAGATGCAGTAACATCCGGAGCAGCAGGTACCTTTATCGCTTGGAATTTACTTTTTGATCACTGTACTACAACTAAAATGCCAGTGAGGTAAATACGTGCACCCACTCTGTTCTTGTATTTCAGCTCTCAGTTTACTGGCTTAATCATTTAATTTTTTTATTTATTTGTGAACACACAGAGAGAAAGAGGTAGAGTGGGCAAAGCAGGAGCACACCAGGGGCTCCTGGCACTCCAGATGCATGCCACACTTTGTACATTCAACTTGATGTGGGTACTGGGAAACTAAGCCTGGGCCAGAAGGCTTTGAAAGCAAGTGGCTTTAACTGCTGATCCATCTTGCCAGTCCTTATAAACTAAAATTTCTATAAAAACAGTGAATGTATGGATCACTGAGTTCTGTGAAAGTGATGACATCTTGGAGTATTATGGGTACCAGTATAATTTGAAACGACCTGTTTATTAAGTTATATTCAAACAAGAGAATATATATTATTTAAAATTTTTTTCATTAACATAACTTAAAGATCAAGAATAGATAACCTAACATATTTACCATGCCCACAAAAAGTTTCTGAAAACTCAAAACCTCCTTTCCATTCTTACCTGATATTTGTCCTGCAGACTGGATTCTGCCATCTGTGCCCTTGTCAAATCTCTCTCAAACTGTTCTATCCAAACTTTCGTTTCCTTCAAAATTAGTCTGTCTTCTCTCTGAAAACCAAGAAATGTTATCATTTTATTAGTAATTGAATTTATTTAGTTGCTGATTATGTCTAATATTTTCTATATCTCAGTTGTATCTGAAAATTACTTTCTCCTTGTTTCCACCTAGTTTGGAATGAAGAAAGAAAATGGAATCTAGAAAAAAAATCCCTTTTGTGTGCATGTTTTGCGTTTCATGTATGTTGGTGTGCAAGTGAACAACTTATGGTATACTTGTGCTTGTGAAGCCCAGAAGTTAACAACAGGTGTCTTGTCTTCTGCAATCACTCTCCACTTTATTTAAAGAGACAGGGTCTGGGTTGGAGAGATGGCTCAGGAGTTAAGGCACTTGCTTATAACGACCTGGGTTTGATTCCTCAGT
Source organism: Orientallactaga sibirica (assembly GCA_036365145.1). Taxonomy (NCBI): domain Eukaryota; kingdom Metazoa; phylum Chordata; class Mammalia; order Rodentia; family Dipodidae; genus Orientallactaga; species Orientallactaga sibirica. Next base: position 4,354,317 of record JAEOAD010002133.1, read on the forward strand.
ACCCACATAAAGCCAGATGCACAAAGTGGAAAGTGGTTCATGCATCTGGAGTTCATTTGTAGCAGCTGGAGGTCCTGAAACACCCATTTTATCTCTCTCTCTCTTTCTTTCTCTTTGCTTACAAATACATAAATAAAATATTTTAAAAAGTAGAGACAGGTTATCTCACTTGAACCTAGGACTCATCTAGCTAGTGTAACTAGCCAGTTTGACCTGGGGACCCTCTGACTCAGCCCCCTGGGTGCTAGAATTATATATAGTACATTGAGAGACTGAGGACTCAAGTCTGGTCTTGGTGCTTACACAGCAAGTGCTTTATCCACTGAACCATCCTCTCAGTCCCTAGAAAAAGATCATAATTCTCTCGTTTGTTACGGATGATCAACCTTCTTTTCTTTCCCCATCAGCACTCAGGAAACTTAATGTTCCTTTAAGTTGGACCACTAACTTAATAAGGAAAATGTGCTCAAAACAGATCTTACATCCAAAAATACTCAGAATGAGCAAAAACTGGAAGGAAAACATAGCCTGGAGGTTATTTCCCAACCCAAAGTCATTGGTACCCAGGGAATTGTTCTGAATGGGATGGATCTGGGCTGAATTTAAGGAGTTGACTTCTAAATAGTGTTGTGTTGGACCCATGACACATGTTATGATTGTAAAAAGATATTCAGTATGATCAGTTCCAAGAAGACAGAGAACACAGTTAGAATCTGGTTCAGTATTGTATTGCTAGGTCCATGCCCCGTGATTGTTTTGAGTATTACAGAGCCATCTGTTGAACGTATGTATTCAGCATTCATTTTCATACTTGTCCCCATATATAGAAGCAGGGTGCATCCTAGCTTTGATTTAGTGAAGATTTTCTAATTTTTCTTTAGGATTTCATTTCTTGTAAGAATGAAAAGGAAACCACAAATATATTTAACACGAGGTTTGGCCACTTACAGTAACTCTCCACCACCGCATCTCCCTGGCTTGCCCTACCATCTGAATCACTGCCCACTTCTCTTACGGTTTGAATGATAACTCACAGTGACCTACGCTACCCCCTCAAGACTGAAACCGGCACGGTACGGACATCATACATGATTTCTCCCAAGGTCTGTCTTCACAGAGGAAGGTGTTGTTTGCCTAAATAACTTAGTTTTCTTTTGTTTGCCCTGAGACCTTCTCTGAGAAGTTTTTTTTTTTTGTAATGCAGAAGATTGGGGCTAGGAGTCTGTCTCTAGCCTGGTGCTTCTCAAACTTTAGCATGAACCCAGATGACCACACACACACACATACACACACACAGACTTCCTGGCTCAATAGATGCGGGTGGGGCAGGAGCCAAGGATTTGTATCCCAGACAAATGTGCAGAGAACCCCAAGGGTACTCATCTGTTGCTAACAGAACCACAGCAACAGAACACGCCTCTGTGTACCTGTACTGCATGAGCTTGAATATCCAGCCAAGTGCCTGCCACTTGTTTCTGCCTTCAACTTACAAATCCCTCCCACAAGCCAACACAGCATCTGGCGCTCAGTGTCATTCCACATATGACGATGGAGTAATGACTAATTGGTAACATAGTTACCAAGAGAAGGAACTGGAACTGGAGCCAGACTAGGCAAAGCATGCTACTCTTCTGAAGGGAGCAGGTGAATGGAATCAAAACACATGTTTTATTATGGGTTGGTTTTCATGCCCAGAAATGAACAGATGATGCACACTTCTGAGCTCAGAGGAAATATGTCCTCAGTTCATCTCCCAAGTATCAATAGCCAGAATGGCCGTTCACTGACCGCATCTTCTGCTTCTGGAACTTGAGGACAGCCCTATGAGCAGCTGTTTGTTCCTAATTGAAATTACTGCACAAAGTCATTTGAGAATTATGTTCCTAAAATAACTTTATTAGAGTCCATTTAGCAAATGACTTTGTGGTGATAGAAAAAAGGTAAGTGAGAGAAGAGGCAGAGAGAGAGAGCGCTAATTATACATTCAATGTTCTCCTTTCTAGAGGAAAACAAAGTTGAAATTGATAGAGTCCCACAATCCATTGCTCAGGTGGCTTTTCTTTCACTGAAAATTATCACATGCGTTCAGAGGACATGAGGGACTATTTGCATATGGAAAACCAAGTTCTAACAAGCTCATCTGTCGTCAGCATTCCCTCCATAGTTCTCTTTCACACACACACACAAACACACACACACACACACACGTTTATATTAATGCCATGTTTATATCTGCAGAAATTTATGCTTTATGGAGGATGAAATAAAATTAATTAATTGAATATTTGGCATGAAATTAGTTCCTTCTGATTTCCTATTCTAATATTAATGCCAAGTCTATTACATTGATAGATAAATAGCCCCAGACCTAGATGGAATATGAAGAAAAACACAGCAGCTAAAGGAGAATGTAAGCACTCCATAACAGGCATATGGGCAGCATAGAAAACCATTCTTCAAATATTTTAGCACCTACTGTGTCTGTGAACTTTATGAAGACATGTGACCCAAGACTGAGCGGAGATTGGAGGTCACTCACGCTGACCAACTTATTGAATCCTTACCTTTTTCAATGGATTTCTGTTCATTATTTTTTTGATAAAAAATACTCATTTCACTTTGTTTCTATGTCATGTTTCAAGAAAACAAACACAGTTATTATAAATATCTTTTTGATAGCATTAAGTGTTAGACCATTGATAATGTCTTATAATGAAAAATTAGTGGGTGAGTCCATGAGAGTGGCTTAGGTTGTCACTAATGTTTAATCACACATATGTGCATTATTTGTTTGGTTAGAAAGTAAAAGTCAGTATGGTGAAGGTATTAAAAGAAATGTGTAAGAAGGATACACACATGCAAAGAGATGGCTAACACGCTACAGAATAGAGACTATTTGAAATGCCCATTCAAGACTACTTATGTCTTACCTTACAATTTTGGAAAGAATTTGCAAAAGATGGGAAAACTGCAAGTATTTCCTAACAATAGGAAAAGATAATATATAGAAAAAATAATACAAAAATAAATCAGGGACAATGATATAGAAAGACAATGAAAATCATTGGCAAGGTACCTTCCTAATAAATAAATACTAGAAAATTTTAAGGGTATGATCGCTTTAAGATGTTTTCATAAGTTTTAGAAAGACATTGTAGTTATCTGAAAAAAAAGTCACATGTTCATTTAAATTTGAAATATTCATATGTGGAAATGCATGTAATGTGGAACTGCACTTTGAAATAACATTAAATATTTTAGAAGGTGAATTATGTAAAGAAAGATTAAATGAACACATTCTCTGTGTCCTATTTGAAATCTGGGTTATGCTTCCTGGACTTTACTCTCTCCAGAATGGCTTTAAAGTTTTATCATTTGGTTATTACAATGGTTTGCTTTTCTTATTAATCTCTAGAATATCAAAATCTTCAAAAGTTCCCTTTGAGAACAGGACAATGAAAATGAAGAGGCACATCTTGTAAACCCATTTTCCCTGTGACCATTTTGCCTCATAATAAATTTTTAAAAAAACAGTAAATACAATACACTACCCTATAATTTTTTTAAAAAAATACAATCTCAGAATTAGGAAAGTCATGTCCATTGCTGTCACTATGAGAAGAATGAGGTAATGTGGTGCCTTGGGTGCAAAATGAAGCAAACTTGCTACAGGGAAACTTGAAAGTTAAAATTAGAGTAGGAGGGGTAGACAGATGGCTTAGCAGTTAAGGTGATTGTCTGCAAAGCCAAAGCACATAGGTTTGATTCCCCAGGACCCACATAAGCTAGATGCACAAGGTAGTGCATGCATCTGGAGTTTGTCTACAGTGGCTATAGGCCCTGATGCACCCATTCTCTCTATCTGCCTCTTTCTCTCTCTCTCTCTCTTTCAAATAAATACATAAGAATTAAAATTCATTTTTAAAAACTAGAGTAGGGGCCGGGCGTGGTGGCACACGCCTTTAATCCCAGCACTTGGGAGGCAGAGGTAAGGAGGATCGCTGTGAGTTCAAGGCCAGCCTGAAACTACATAGTTAATTCCAGGTCAGCCTGGGCCAGAGTGGTGAGACCCTACCTCGAAAAACCAAAAAAAAAAAAAAAAAAAAAAAAAACTAGAGTAGGAATTCTGCTTCTAAAAAAGAATCTTATAAGAAAGGTTTGTTATAAGATTGTTTATAGCACAATTATTTATAATAGAAATTTATAGCAGATGTTTGGATAAATAAGTTTTATACAGCATATGACTAAGTACATATGACTAAGTATATTTCTTCATAATAGTAATATAAAAAATTATGAAATTGTATAGATAGTACTCGTGTGTGTGTGTGCATGTGCGCGCATGTGCGTACACAAGCACAGGTGCATCTGTATGTATGTGTCTATGTGGAGGTCAGAGGTGGGCATTAGGTGTCTTCTTCAATCATTCTCCACCTCGTTTATTGAAACAGTGTTTCCCACTTGGAACCTAGAGCTCCCCAATTCAGCTAGTCCAGCCAGCCTGCATGCCCTGGGTCTCTCCATATTTGCTTCCTAAGCTGGGATTACAAGTGGATCACTACGCCTGTCTCTTATGGATGCGGGTGTTGGAGATACAAGCTCACACAAGCAGGGCAAGCTCCCTACCCACTCAGCAATCTCCACAGTCCTGTGTTTGTTTCTTGCTAAAACACTCATAGTGTTTTACATATACATAGAAACATCTCGGGAATTAATACTAATATGTTAATTCACTTTATATTTACTAGGATAGATTCTATTTAGAAGTTCAAACACAGATAATTTTTAACCAAATTTTAAAAATTTATGACAGTGAACATAGTTCACTGAAGCATGAGGAAGAACAATAATATTAATCTATTGAAAGCTGAACAATCAAAGCCCAATAAGGTATTAGAACTTTTACAAATTATGCCTTGCTTTCATGATTGCAGTAAATGAATATAATAAAATCTAAAAGGCAAATTAGATTCCATCAGATCAAGAAGAATCAGGAGGCTCGAGATCTTGGTATACAACTGATGCACTTAAAATCATTTCAGTCCTCAGGTGACAGATATGCAATTTCCCCACACTGGTATCTTTCCTGAATTATAATTCATCTAGCATCTACTAGTAGTAATTTCCCTTCTCTGAGGCATCTAACCTACAAATCAGATAAACCTTTTCCTGTAATCACATCCCCATCTGCTGAGAGCTACATCCTACCCAGTTGTTATTCTTAGTCAGTTGCTCGCATATTAAGATGCATTCTAATTTGACTGCTTGGAAACATTGTGCATAAAAATTCAAGCTCGACCACAGGCTGACTTTCTGCATGCTAGAGAAAACAAATGCCTACCTCGTGCTCTTGTCCATCAGCGCCTGCATTGTGGATGTCGGGATAATGCTTCAGAAACTGGGCTACATAGGTCATAATAGATTTTTCATCTGGCTTGTCCACATCAACATCTGAAAATATGGCAATAAAATATGAATAAATTCACTAGCATGCCTTGAATCTGAGTAATATAAATTCTGAAATGTAGCTATTGTAGCAAAAAAAAAAAAAAAAAAAAAAAAAAAAAAAAAAAACATCCTAAATGCAGAAGGAAAATAGAATTACCTCTCACAGCCATTTAGTCTCTAGGATACATGGAGGATATTTTATGACTCAGAAAGAAGGTGCTTGGGCTGGAGAGATGGCTTAGTGGCTAAGGAGCCTGCCTGCCAAGCCTAAGAATGTCCGGTCAATCTCCAAGACCCACGTTTAGCCAGACGCAGAAAGTGACACAAGGGCGCAATGCTGCACTTGCCCACAAGGGGGCACACGTGTCTGGATTTCATTCACAGTGACTGAGAGGCCACTGGTGCACCCATTCTCTCTCTCTCTCTCTATCTCTCTCAAATAAAGAAGAAGAAAAAGAAAGAGGGTGCTTATAACAAAGAGCTTTTTCATTTAGTAGTACATGTTCCAGACAAATAATCTTAACATTAATTGACCATAAATCTAAGATGATGCATGATAAGGCATTCTTTCCCAGTTAGTAGAAAACACGTAATTTGTCAAGTTCAGGATTTGAGTGAGCAGGGAGAATAAGAAAGCCCACAGAGGTAATGAAGAGTGGCAATCTGTCCAGTAATAAGCAAGGACAGTTATACATATACATAACCTCCGTACACTGAGAAACTTTCTGTAGAACAATAAGTGATGTCTCATATTTGATGTCTTAGAGAGCCTCTTTGCTATGAGTACTGGTTCTAAATTACAGTACTTTGGATATTCGTGTACATTTTAAGAGAGATAGCCTTAAAATATCTCAATCCTTGTAGTCCTGAAGCTACAGATATTTATAAATAAACATCAGTCAAAGGAATATATATATATTCAGTAATTATACATGGTTTAGGACTACATAAAAAGAGCCAAGTGTTGTAAACAAATTTAAAGTCAAAATCATTAAAACCGATATTTTACAGAGCAATATAGACAGGAAAAAAAAACCTAACAAACCCAAAACATCATGATAAAAATACAAAACTAACCTAGTATTTTATAAAGATTCCTTTTGACTAGACATAACTTTTAGGGGTTATCAGTGTAGGGCTTAAAAGTGCTACAACTCTCACAACTTAATATTTTATTTAAGATGATAAATAATCACCTAGAATCACTTGATGACTGAAATGTAATTTTAGAAATGAAAAGATGCCAAAATGACTGATATTGAAGGTGTAATGTAAAAGATGTGTAGAACTGTCTTAAGAAGTGTGAAAGTAGAAAGAAAATCAATACTTAATATGCTGTATATGCCATGATTTAATTAGGTACTAACATTTAATGTAGAATGCATTAATATGAAGCATATTTCAATCTATATGTACCTGTTAAAAATAACTGTTATTATAACTATTGGCTTATTTAATCTTTACCTCTAAAAGTTTATCAATTCAAATTGGCTAAACATTTGAAGAAGTGTTTATTAGAAAAATAAAGGACTGCTTTATACTGGGATAGCATTATTTTGGCAGCCTGAGTTTCTGATGAAGATCTCCTAGGCTAGGGGAGGGGGAAAGGCCTTTTATACCCTCCTTTCATTCCTCACTGTGGGAGTTTGAATCAAATACTCCCCCATAAATGCATGCGTTCTGAAGGCTTGCTCCCCAGCTGATGGCAAGTTGATGGGTGGAGCTTTGCTGGAGGAAGTGTGTTGCTGGGGGCTGAACCTTGAGTTCTTTGAGCCTCTAGCTTGCCAGTGTCTGTTAGGCTTGCGGTGGTTCCACTTGCTGCAGAAAAGATGATGTTCAGCCCCTGCTTATGTTATGCTATTCCCTGGCATCATGAAGCTTCCCCTTGAGACTGTAAGGCAAAAAAAGGGGGGGGGGAACAAACCTTTCCCTCCATCAGCTGCTTTTTTTTTAATTTGAGAGAGAGAGAGGAAGGGGCAAAGAGAGAATGGGCATGCCAGAGCTTCTCAGCCACTGTGAACAAACTCCAGATGCATGCATCCCCTTGTGTACATGTGCAACATTGCATGCTTGTGTTGCTTTTTGTACCTGGCTAAATGTGGGACCTGGAGATTCGAACAGGCATTCTAAGGCTTCGCAGGCAGGCGCCTTAACCACTAAGCCATCTCTCTAGCCCCATCAGCTGCTTTTGGTTGGGTTCTTTGTTCAGGCAAGGAGGGGTTACCTGAAACAACCACTAAGAAAAGTTTCTTCTTTTGTTTGTGCTTTAAATTGATGGCTGGGATATGGGAGGTTTCATCCATGACTAGCTTGTACAGAAACAAGATGGGCAGTTCTTGTCTATGTTAATAAATGAGGTCCAAAGTAAGATTAAAACTTAGCCAATGATCAACAGTCAAGGATTATTCTATGTACCTTCAGGGTCCAACAGTCTTGGGATGCCCAGCTGCATTTCTGCAATAGTGAATGCATCTTCCAAATTTTCTCTGTTCGTTCTGCTTTTTACCTTCTCCATGTCCACCAGCTCGGGGCGGATGGCATGGATAACCGAATGGAAGGCAACACCACTTCTCCAACTGCGCCCAAAGTCCTTCACTTCTATTCCCATCTGCCTTAGTGTGAGAAACACAGAAAAGAATGTCACATTCTGAGTAAATACTTTTCTCATGGTCTCATGCAAATTTTAATAATTTTCACCAATGATGTGCTATGTCAGTGAACTGTTTTGAAGTAAAATTAAGCAAAATAAAAATTTGAGAACATAACAGGATGTTGAAATTCTAGTTAAGTACTCTTCTTTGCTTTCCTTTCATTTTCTTTTTTCTTTTTCCCTATCCCTTTTGAGACAAGGTCTCACCATGTAGCCCACATTGTTTATTATTCTGCTTCAGCTTCTTGATTCCTCAGATTATAGTTATCACCATGACCAGCATATACATCTTCTTTTCTATATGAAATTCTACAGTAATTGGGATGAACAATTTAAAACATACTTTTAGGGGCTAGAGAAATAGATGGCTGAGTGGTTAAGGCAGTTGCTCACTAAGTCTGCCATCCCAGTTCATTCTTCTATGACTAATCATATTTGCTAGTAGTGGATGAAAATGGGAACCAAATAGAGAGGTCTTAACTATCTTGCATTACCCAGTCAGCTTTGTTCTATTGTTCCCAGTATGTTAAAACTGTATGTGAAGTCATAGAACATGCTCTGGCATTCAGCATGCTTTTCTCATTTTCCAACATACCAGTCTTTTATGGTGAACCAGACTACAGGATCCCACACAAGATAATAATTTTAGGAGCAATGCCATTTGTATAATAAAACAGCTACAGATTCTAAAGTTGACTCTATGTCAAGGAATAAGTTACTTGAAAAGTACATGCTGGGATAATGCAAAAGGCGGTTAGTATAAAAAATTACCCACAGTTTGTTGGCATAATGATATCATGTGTTCTTACACTGTTCATGCATAAAGGAGGTACTTCCCCATGCTTCTACAATTTATGCAGTGGATGAAGAAATGGGTAGAGAAGACCCCTGGAGTTCATGATTATATACAGTGGTACAGATGATGTTATCACTATACACGTTGCAGGAATGACCTTGTACTGTCACCTTCTCCATTCACATCCTAGAAACCTAACATAGCAAGTGTGAAATTAAATCAAATGCAGCATTCAATCTGAGTTGACCTCAAGCTACTGTGTGATTAAATTAAAAGCATTACTTCTGGTTCAGATCGTTTGGCATCATTGCATTCGCACCATGACAAACATCAGCATGTGATCACTAGTCTTCATCTGACATCATGTCTGTTCCCTGGCCAGTTAAACTGCAATGGAGATATTAATGCCAACGTGCTTGAAATCATATAGTGAACAGAAAAGAGGATTTCCAAATGTAATTTCTGCTACAGATTCTAAGAAACCACAAAAATGTTTTTTGAGTAAATATCTGTTACTGCATCTTGGATGATAAATATCTAACCAAATTAGAAAAGCATTAACACACCCTAAAAGATGAGCAACACTGCATTCACGAGTAACACTAATTACATCTTTAGCTTTTCACTATTAACTCTTGATCTTTAATCACTAAAAATAGAACTCTCTATGTTTAGTGTCTGAATATTTTATAAGTGTTTGTTTATGACTAGTTTCCAAAAGTAGTTCATCAGATTCAGATGAGATACACACAGGCCAAACAAAGAGAAAGTGAATTAGTTTTACACGTCATTTAGGAAGATCAAAAAAACCTATAATTTTTATATGAAGAAATTTGCTCCTGACCACATCAGATCACAATATATGGCAAAATCAACAGAAAACTCCATCAACATTGCAATGAGAAGATAGTGCTTACCCACCACTATAATGAAAATAAAACCTTTGTAAATTTGGATCATAGCCCATAAATCTATAGCTCACAGATAAATCTATATTCTAGAGAAAAATAAGACCAAAAGAGGATTTTAAAAAATTTTTTGAGAGAGACAGAGAGAGAATGGGTGCGCCAGCAGCCTCTCAGCCACTATGAACAAACTCCAGACGTGTGCTCTCCCTTGTGGGCAAGTGCGGCATTGCATCACTTTATGTCTGGCTAAACGTGGGACCTGGAGATTTGAACGGGAATTCTTAGGCTTTGCAGGCAGACACCTTAACCACTAAGCCATCTCTCCAGCCCTTGTTTTTAATTTGAGAGACACAGAGAGAGAGAGAAAGAGACAGAGAGAGAATGTTGAAAATATACACCTATGTAAATTTGGATCATAGCCTGTAAATCTATAGCTCACAGATAAGTCTGTATTCTAGATAAAAATAAGACCAAAAGAGGAATATTTTAAGCTAGAAAGTTTCAATAAATAACAAGAATTTTTCAAAATATGGACCTCATTTACATTATTATTTTTTTCATTTGTTGAACATTTTATTGAGAATTTTAATGTGTGAACATACCAAAGTTTTCTCATAGCCCTAGCCTATTATTTTCTCCCCCAAACCTATTGGACATGATAGTCTTAGTAAGAGATCATCAAGTATAAACTTTTAGAAAAGTATTTTATTTAATAAAAGTATAGGCTCAGGGCTGGAGAAATGGCTTAGTGGTTAAGGCATTTGCCTGCAAAGCCAAAGGATCCTGGTTCAATTCTCCAGGACCCATGTAAGCCAGATGCATGAGAGGCACATGCATCTGGAGTTCACTTGCACTGGCTAGAGGCCCTGGTGTGCCCATTCTCTCTCTGTCTGCCTCTCTTCTCTCTCTCTCTCTCTCTCTCTCTCTGCTTGCAAATAAATAAATAAAAAGTTAAAAAATATTTTTGAAAAAGTATAGGCTCAAACCAATGACCTCATTCAAGTAGCCTCATAGTACTAAACAAAAGTGAAGGCTTCATCAATTTTGTTAATCACATAATGAATAAGGCATTAATTTCACTGCCCTATTTTTCTAGGTGATTTCCTGTTTATATTTTAAATCAAGGAGAGTGAGACAACATCTAAAGCAAAGATGCCCATTCACACAGATCTTCAAATTTCACAATCATTACAGGCTATGTAAGTGATGAATAGCTAATCACATTATTGCAAGGTTTTAGATTTAAACAAAGTCTTGGTACTCACTTGCCTGCTGTGTACTGAACCCATTTTAACAGAGCCTTCTTGGCATTGCCCTGGACCTTGGTGGCCACCTTGCGTTTACTGGGCGGGCTGGCAGTCTCCGAGCTGACTATGCTGTCCACAGAGGATGCGCTGCTGGACAGAGACTGGAGCTGGGGCAGGTTGCTGGTCAGCTCTTCGATCTGTTTATAAATAAACAACCAGAAAGCATCAAAATTATATATGTTCCTCTTGGCTTAGAGAGCTAACTTCCAGCTCCCACTGCTGTATCTTAGCATCCTTAACACCCTTCAGAAACTGCAAGCTCTTACAGGGCATGGTTGACATATTAGGCCTTCTGTTTTCCACTGTGTGTCTAACACAGCCATATATATTTTTGTATATATTGCTTCCTGGAGGATTATACGCCAAGCATCTTGTCATCAGTATGGACCCCTTGAGAGATCATTAGGACAGCTGCACAATTTGGTAACTGGTACATTTCTTATGAGCTTCTAGTGAGTTCTTGTGAGAGCAAGCTCAGCTTTCCTGGTCTCCACGGCTTCTCCTCTCACTCTTGCACATGCTCCTGCCATGATCTAATCCACCATGATAAGATGAAGATAAGGGGAGAGGCCTTTGCTAGAGCTGGCCCCATGCTGCTTATACTTCCAGTATCCCAAACCGTGACCTAAATAGGTTTGTTTTCTTTATAAATTATAGTCACAGTTATGGTGTGACAGAAATGAAAGCAGATTAATAAAATAAACCCTAATGATGACTCTAGAAGCAATGTCAAGTTAATTTTACATAATCAGGTTCAATAAGACTTAGAACTCCTTCCTGAAGGAGAAAAAAATAAAATAAAATGAAAATTTCCTGAACTCCTTGAACACCTATATTTAGCTCCATTGTGACCTACCTACTATTCAGTATGAGAAACTCTGCTGGAAGACTTTGGGTAGAAAGCTTGTGTACAACCATGTTTCAGGGAAGAACAGGACATTCCGCTAACAAAACCTGAGTGTGTGAAGGTCACAATTCTGCTAAGTCAAGGATCATTCCCAAGGGTATGACAAAGGAGGGCATTAAAAACTGTCCACTCTCAGGCTGGAGGGATGGCTTAGCAGTTAAGGCATTTGCCTGCAAAGTCAAAGGACCCAGGTTCCATTCCCCAGGACCTACATTAGCCAGATGCACAAGGGGGCACATGTGTCTGGAGTTCATTTGCAGTCACTGGTGGCCCTGGTGCACCCATTCTCTCTCTCTCTCTCTCTCAAATAAATAAACAAATAAAAATTAAATTAATAAAAAACTGTCCACTCTTCCCTTCTATCTTTTATTGCTTAGATGTGTATGTAAAATCGTGTGGGGGTCTATGTACACATGCATGCTCATGCAGAGCCCCCATATGCTCGCCCACAATGCTAGAGTAGAACGCTCCATTGCTCTCCTGTCTGCTCGTGTTTGAACCAGAGTCTCTTATAGATCCTGGAGCTTGCCAATTGTTTACAAGCTCCAGAACTTTTGGGGTCTCTGCTTCCCTATGGGTCTGAAGCTGCAGACATGCACGACTATGCCCAGCTGTTTATGTGCGTCAAACTCAAGCAGGCCTTCTCAAGCACTCATGCTTGCTCAGGAAGTGATCTTTAAAAACCGAGCCATATCTCCATCATCCCTTGTCTCTCCCTTCTCAATGTTATATTGAGGATAAAGAATAGCTATGGCACAATACCTGGAAATATAGAATAATGGTCCATATGAGCCCAAGAACAATTGACGGCCGGCCATCAGCTATATCAGTGGAGTTGATGTTGACTAATTTAATCTGTTTAAAAAGAAAATCCACGCTAGTAACTCACTAGAACATTAGAGTTCAGCTCGTTATGCACTAATTAGGGTTCTGTTAGACACCAATCAGTTTTGCCCATGCCTACATCATGGTACTTGGGGGTAAGGAGGGTTAGCCATGACAACAGATGAGCACAGGGTTTCTGTGAAAACCTCGGAGCCATTGGTTAGGTGCATACAGTAGAAATAAGTGTGAAATGCATTCCAAGATCTTCTTTTGCTCAAAAAAAAAAAAAAGTCATGCAGGGAATTACCAACAAAAATATCAAACAAAAAACAGTTATTCTTTACATCTAAAAGTTGACTAAAACAAAAGAAAAGGTAAATGGGTAGCATAAGAAGATGCACTTACTGTGATGTTTTCTAGCAAATAGCATGAACCTTAGGCTCTCTTTTACCTATAAAAACCCACAGTTAAAAGTTCTAAAATTGTACTAACCGGAGATCCTCTGTACACGGACTTGCATGGGAAACAAAGAGAAGACCAAGTCCAACATAAATACCCTCAAATGACATCCTCTACTCCATAGGGATAAAGACATAGCAAAGTTACAACACAGCGTAGGGGATGATTTGAAAGAAGAGCAAACACAAGCAAGGCACTGTAAGATAGAAAGAGAGGTCAGCACTCCATGGTCTACTTTGGGGTGACAATACAAAGAGCTGAAGGTAAATGTCCTTCCGTGGACAGTTGTCCACAATTCCTTATTCTGGTGTCTTCCCATCTCAGACAAAGGTTGTTGCTTAAGTCCACGCAGATGGACGTTGATAAGAGTCTCTCTGTCAATCTGTAATTGCACACTCAACCAATGCTCACTTGACTTTTCAGAATTCTTAAGATCAGGAAAGTGTGATAAACTGCTCCTGAGAGCTCCAGTTCAGACAAAATTTCATGAAATGTGTTCATAAAATTCATGAGTATGTGGGCATGGTGGCGCACGTCTTTAATCCCAGCAAAGCCAAAGGACACCAGTTTGATTCACCTGAGACACATAGTTAATTCCAGGTCAGCCTACACTAGGGACCCTACCTCAAAAAAAAAACATGCATCTGGTAGTTAGTTTGCCTGCAAAGCCAAAGGTGGCTGGATGTCCTGGCACACCCATTCTTACACTTTCTCCCTCTCTCTCTCTCTCTCTCTCCCCCTCTCTCTCTGCCTCTTTCTCTCTTTCAAATAAATAAATAAAAAGTGAAAAGAAAAAAGTCATAAGAGTGTAAATTGAAAAGTATTATTTCTGTCCTACTTAAAACATGATTTCTATGCTTATTTTTTCGTTTAATTTTAATTTTAGTTTTGACAATGAATACACATCCCATATATAATATATAGGTCATTTTAAATTTATCTTTTATTTTGATAATTTCTGACAGATATACATATATGTGTTTATATAATTATATAAATTGTATGTATATATTTCACCCTACTATACTTTCTTCTTATCCTTCCCACTTCTGGTAAATCCAGTCTTCCACAAACTAATCCCCTTCCTACTTTCATGTCTTTCTTTTTTGTAAGACAGCTGATTTAAATAAGGGTTGCTTGCATAAGCATGGGTTTGGGTCATTTTTTTGAGTATAGACAACTTACCAATGGCTACACCACTGCAGAAAATCTCTCCCCACCCCATCCCCAGCAGCCATTAACTGCTGAGTAACAACTCTGGGAAGGACAGTGTTATTTTGTAATTACTTAGTATTGCTCTGTGAAAATGGACCTCATGAAAGTAAGTCTGTTGTACAAATGTCTTTGTGATGCTTTTCAAAGGTTAGATCAGCATAAGTTTCATCCAGATATTATTCAACAAGAGGAAATTTATCTTTAATTGAAGTTAATTTTTTTTTCTCAGAATGACATAAGGCACTACAGTCATATGGTTGAAGTAGAAGATAGACTATCCTGAAATCTAATAATATCTGCTTCAACATGGTTCCATTCAGCTATGAAAAACTAACTCAGGGTGAGCCAGAACAGATGTGGTCCAACAGGAGTGAGATGAAAGTGATCTGTAAACAATGCCCGTAATTTACACAGAGTAGCTGGGTTGATTTTCTACACTGTCCTGATATCTTCAGTCTCTCCCAGTGATAAAGTTCACAGGAATCAGTGCACTAAACAACTGATCAAAATGTGAATTCTTTAAAAAACAGAAACCCATTTTTCTTTTAGTTCATGTCTTGTAGAACACACTCAACAATACATGTGTGGTAGATAAGAATTAATTTAAGGCATATAGACTGAGAAGTACATAATTGAATCATCCTATTTTCTGAGAACTTGTGGATATCCATTTATAAAGCTGGTTTTGATATTGTCAGTACAATCATCCTAAGTCCCCACATAAGGCCAGAATAAACCTTACAGTGCTGGGCTGGAATCAGAGGTATCAATGAGAATCTATGATTATAAATAAACATACCCCATATGTTTCATATGATTATAAATAAACATATGATTATAAACAAACACACAGGAGAAGCTATATATGTGTGCACATGTACACAAATGTATGTGCACACATATGAAATAGGAGCAAAACATATACATACGTGTATACATATATGTTAGCAAACATGCATATTCTCTAGACCTGTCTGCTGAGAGGGCCTAAGAACTAGGACACCCTAGCATACCCAATACCTAGACTGGGGTAATGGATACCATGGCCAATTGCAAGGGCAGAGGTCCCTTGGGAAAGTGGCTGATTCCAGAACTGAGCAGGGAAAATACAAAATAAGACTGGAATACATGTAGCTGGAGAAGACGAAAGGGATGAGGCCATATTCTCAGGACGCAGAAGTCAACTGAAGGAATATTTAACAGTCAAGGCTTAGGTGACAAAAAAATAAACAACCATGAGACCGAGCGTGGTGGCACACACCTTTAATCCCAGCACTTGGGAGGCAGAGGTAGGAGGATCACCATGAGTTCAAGGGCCACCCTGAGACTACAGAGTGAATTCCAGATCAGCCTGGGCTAGAGTGAAACCCTACCTTGAAAAACCAAAAAAATAAAAATAAAAATGAAATAAAAACCATGAACCCTACACTGAAAAACCAATAATAATAATAATAATAAATTGTGACTATTGAAAACAAATATGTATGAGTTAGAAACAAAATTGTGGGACAAATAGATGAGAAACAAGAATAATTTTTTGGAGTTCAGAAATCCAAATTAACTAAGTCTCAGGGTGGTAAATCGAAAGCAAACCTCTGCCTCCCAAGTGCTGAGAAGGGATATATCTTTTGTAGAATAATTTCCATAAATGTAGATACAATGAAAGACGACTGAAATGACCACTAGACAAACAGAGATAACTACTGAAGGCCGTGAGCACTGAGGTCAGTGAGTCAGATCCCAAGCTGCTGAGGAATATCATATTCTAAACCCTCCCCTAAGTTACTTCTCAACTAGTCACATTACCATATGATCTCAATGGTTGGCAAGGAAGCCCCTGGAAGATTACTGGGGTTCACTAAGGTCATGAGGGTGGGACCCTCATAATGAGACTGGTGGTGCTATAAGAACAGGAAGTGAGCTGACACACGGTTCCTTTCATGCCACATTCAATATCACGTGTCGCACCAAAAAGGCAGAGGTTGTTTTAGGCTCTCAGATATCCCACATTCTCCTGTTTATAAACTGTCCAGTCTTGAATATTTTGTTACAAGCACAGAAAACAGACAAAGACACCACTTTATCAAAGGATCAATAATCACATGGCAGTAAGGCATATCTCAATCTGTTTCTGGGAGGGCCAGCACACCACTTCCTTGGAATTCTTACGAACAATGTAGAGCTTCGATCTACTCATAAGAACATATCATACAAATCCAAATTAAGAGTCAGTCTATAAAAATAAATAAATAAATAAAAATAACTGGCTAGCAGTATTAGAAGTGTCAAAGGTCAAAAAAGAAAGAATGTCAAAGTCACAAAATAAAGAGACAGTCACACAGAGTAATGTTGAATTGAATCTTGGACAATGACGGAATTAGATTAAGGTCTCTGCTTTCGTTAATGGTATCCTGCCAATTTTTATTTTCTGCTTTTGACAATAGTGTTATCATTATAAATTGTTAACACTGGAGAAAGTTGAGTGATATTTAACTGTGGTTTCGTACCTTTTCAATAAATCTCAAATCATTTTCCCCGACCACTGGATTTCTGTGCAGGGCAGACGCCATGCATGGCTGGGACCCCACCCACGGCAATGGGACATGAGTGCGCATGTCCTCCTTCATGCAGGGATTTGCTTCTGTTTCTTACCTTCCTTCCTTCAAGGAACTTGAGGGCTGTGCCGATGTTGGCCACAGCGTGGATGCGCTTCACGCGGCGCCCTTGCTCGCAAGGCTGTGGAAGGGAAAGCGGAGCATCAGGAGACATGCGCACCCGGACAACAGCTGCAAGGGCTGGGGAGACGGCTCAGTGGGTAAAGCACTTGGGACCCAAACTACATGACACTCACTAGCTCAGATTCCCAGAACCTACATAAAGCCCGACACAGAGAGGAAAACATCTGTAATCCCAGTGTGCCATGGCAAGAAGGGAGGTAGAGATAGGGGAATCCTAAGGTCAAAGGCCAGCTAACCTAACACAGACAGAGAGAAGCAACAGGAGAAATACTGCTTCAAACAAGATGAAAGGCAAGGACACTTGCATACACACACAGACAGAGAGTTTCAAATACAATTTAAATGGATTAAAATATACTTGAGGTCCCAGCACTTGGGAGGCATAGGTAGGAGGATCGCGGAGAGTTCAAGACCACCCTGAGACTACATAGTTAATTACAGGTCAGCCTGGACCAGAGTGAGACCCTACCTCAGAAAAACATATATATATATATGCACACATACTTGAAGGCTGGAGAGATGGCTTAGTGGTCCGCTTGCCTGTGAAGCCTAAGGATCCCGGTTCGAGGCTTGATTCTCCAGGACACACATAAGCCAGATGCATAAGGGGGCACATGCATCTGGAGTTCATTTGCAGTGGCTAGAGGCCCTGGCACACCCATTCTCTCTCTCTCTCTCTCTCTCTCTCTCTCTCTCTCTTTTTCTCTCTCTCTCAAATAAATAAATAAATAAATATTTATATATTTAAATATTTAAAAAATAAAATATACTTGAGGAAAACTTACAAGCTCAACTGCTCTGAGTCATCCATACTTTTTTCTTTGACTCCATTTCATTCATTCATTATTAATTTATTTCAAAGAGAGTGAGCGAGGGAAAGAGGCAAATGAAGAGAACAGGCACACTGCAAATGAACTCCAGACGCAGGAACCACCTTGTGCATCTGGCTTTACGTGAGTACTGGGTAATCAAACCTGGGTCCTTAGGCTTAGCCTCTGAGCCATCTCGCCTGTCCCATATTTTCCTTCTTTTAGCCGCTCTATTACAGCTCTCTGAGAGTGTGGAAATGCTCTCCAAGGTGTTCCCAAGACATCTACTGCAACCCAGCTATCTTCTCACGTTTTGTCCGAGCACAGCTTCTCTTAGATGTACCACACCTAGGAGAACTGCTGAGGCAGAGGGAATGGATCTTTTTTTTTTTTCAAGGTAGGTTCTCGCTCTAGTCCAGGCTGACCTGGAATTCACTATGTATCCAAAGGGTGGCCTCAAACTCACAGGCATCCTCCTATCTCTGCCCACCTTGTGGCTTTTGGTCAAGCCTGAGGGGACAGAGTGATGCTATCAAAATGAACGGATATGTCTGGCTCGATAGCTGAAATGGAAGATGAGTTCTGATAGGATGCCAGTCCACACCAGTATAAAGACATCCACCACACCAGAATCCAGTTAGATCAAAGACTATGCAACATTCTTACAAGCTTGCATTTTCCAACAAACTCTCACACAAGAGTTAATCTGAAGATTCCCTGCACAAAAGTTAACTGTTAAATTATTTTCAGATTAAAAACCTTTAAAAATTCAGTTACCTATGGAACCAATAATAATGGCCAAGATGAAAATAACATGGGATATTGTCTACAATTAAAGAAGTTGTCAATAAAAAATAATAAAAATAAAAATAATAATAATAATGGCCAAGATGAGAGGAAAGAAAAAAATTACTAATTTCAGACTGTGTCTAGTATATTACAAAACTTCTGAAAATTATTTCCTAAATTCCTTTCTTACTATTACAGTAAACATTAATTCATAAATTATTTATGTTTACAAGCTACATAAGCATAAATACATATGTCATTATTCGATAATGTACAAATATATTTTATTGCTAGCTGCTAGTGTTGTCTTCATGCTGCCGTTTGCATAGAATATACAGACACACATCTCTGAACATCCTGTTCTTGTTGCAAATGATCAATACTAGAGGATGCGAGCAAAAAAACAGAAGAATAGCACACTGCTTTCAAGCTTAATTTTCAAGAAACAGCTGTGTAAATATGAAGATCTGGACGACTTCAAGTGAGGTAGAGGCTAACTTATGCTTAATCTTCCCAGATACCAGAGAGATGCAATTGTTAGCGATGCCGAATTACTGACAATGTCCTTTGCGTTTACAACACAGGCGGCTACCCATAGTTGTAGCATTTTCTGTCCAAAGCACAAGAAGCAAATGTTTTCCTCATTCCCAGCAGGGAGAGATAGGCATGTCCACGGTATTATCAGCTATAAAGAGAAGAAGTCTCTCTTATGTGAGCAGCGCCCCCCCCCTGCCCGCCAAGCAGGCTCCAAACCCAACAATCCCCAATTTCTAAACAAAAACCACTGAACAGTTGTGGTCAGAAGAAAACTTTACCAGTTTCTGCCCAGATAGGACCTCCAGCAAAGCGAGCAGCTTTATGCCATCTTTCATGTCTTCAAAAAGGTCATCCACCACCATGGGGGGTTTCCTCTGCAAAATTAAAATGACGCTCATTGTGGGAAGTTTATAGGAGAAAGTCCTATAGAAGATATACATATGTAGTCATTATATACATACATACTTACATACATACATAGTTGGTTAGCTAGTCAGTCCTTCATTTACCTATTATGTATGCTATGGGCTGATCCCAAGGCCTTATGCATGCTAGAAACATGCCCTCTATCTCCCAGACCTCTTTAATTTTTTTTTATTGTGGATACAATTACCAGTTCCCCTTGGATAATTTCAAAAAGCAGAACAATCTAATGGAAGTTCAACTCTTCATTCAGACACCTTGGTGAGATTGCATGCTTGGGCAGGAACTTGCATGCCATCTTCTTGCTAGAAAGATTTTTTTTTTCACAAGGACAGATGGGTTGGGATAAGGGAAGGAAAAGAGGGCATTTTCAACTTTAAAATGTAAGAGAGATTAAAGTACAAAGCTTCCCAGACAAATCCCACCAACGAGACTACTTGATTGTGAGCGAGCGAGGCATCTTATGGGGTTCAACAGGTGCAGCCCTTCTACATGACATTCCCATGAGGCTTAGCAACCTGCTGTGGCAACACTAGTCCAGCCACTGGAACAAGCTGAGTGTTTCTGGGGTAAACAAACCTACTGTGTTCTGTTTACCAACCTGGTATAGCCAGCAGACCTCTCAGTAAAGCCCTGAAACCACAGGTACAATAATGCCAAACACACAGGATCGGCCTTTCTCCATGGCTGGATGCAAAACAAACCAAAGACCATGTAATGGCCAGTAATGAAGGTCTTTTTTTCATGAGTGTTACCAAAATGTTGAATATGCTATAGTATATCAGAGACCCAGAAGAAGGGTTTGCCTGGGCTCAGTAGAAACTAAAGAAGTGGGGTTCACAGTGAGGGTCACTAGACAAAGGAAGGAGTGCTCACAATGCCTCCCAGAAACACAGCTTTTTAATCATTTATCATCAGAGTTCAGACTCCATAGTTTTTCTGATTCCTGCTGAATTTTGTTAAAGGTCTATTGTTTGATGCCTGACTTGAAACTGCCTTACTTAAAATAACAACAACAAAAATATGGGGCTGGGGCGATTGCTCAGTGGTTAAGGCACTTGCCTACAAAACCTAATGAATGACCTGAGTTTGATTACCCAGTACCCATGTAAAGCCAGATGCACAGGGGTTCATGCATCTAGAGTTTGTTTGCAGTGGCTAGAGGTCATGGAACACCCATTTTCTCTCCCCCCTCTTTCTCTCTCTGCCCCATTCCTCTCTGCTTGCAAATAAATAAATGTTTTTAAAAATATATATGTTCTATGTATGGATATTGAATCACAAAATGTTCTGTTGAAAGTGACTTTTTCTTCTCCCCACTGACATAAAGCATTTATATTTCTGTGACCACTGCATGCATTATGGAGGCTCATTGGCATAATTCTAAATTTAAATATATTTTCCTTCTATATAAAATGAGCAGCTGAACACATTTTGTTCTCATGCTGTGAAATGTATGTTCAAAAATAACATAGTTTTCAATCCTACTCATTTCCCTTTGAATCCCACCAGTTAATGCTGCTTCTTAATTACATAGCAAAAATGTAATAGTGACTTTATATTCCAAGCATATAAATGAAATTATTTAGGACAAAATCATCCATTATAATAAAAATCATTTTATGCAAAACAAATCAAAATTACTCTATTAGCCACTTATAGTCTCAATGAATAATCATTATGTATGATTCAAAGTGCCTATTTGTATCCAGGTAATTTAAATGAAGAAAAAGTCCATAAATGTGTGATGTATTTAGTGGGCAAATATAAATGAAGCTTTTACTGCATATATAAAGGGAGCATTTAAATAGAACATGAAATTCTCATGAAATACAAAACATTGCAAAAAATTGGCACCAAGCATATGCTAAAATGCATTCTGTTATTAAACAAGCAGAGCTCTCTGCCCCTTTTTGGAATGTTGGCTCCCCAGTGCTCCTGGAGCTCAGAAGGGTGAATGGTGACCACTGGACAGGTCTGTAAGCCATAAACCTCTGCCTGGTGTGTCAGTCATATGATCTTGACCCGTTCATACCAAATGTCTGCCAACGAGCCTGGCTCATAAGCCTCCTCTCTCCTATCTTTTTTTCTCTTCTTCACTCCCTCTTCCCCTTCCAACCTTCTCTTCTATTTCTCCCGATCCCTCTCTCCTCCTCCTTCCCCCCACCTTTCTTTCTCCTCCCTAGCTATGGTCTAAATCAATTGTGATATGTTTGCTCTTAACAAAATATTCTGTACATAGAAATGACTGGAATTCTTCCTTTCAGGACAAGACGTTTCATCTATGTTGCTGTTTGTCTGACTAAGCAAATGAATATAATAAACATTGTATGAAACCAGTAAAACACTTTCATATCCCAAAAATCACTTCAGAAAGAAAATATTTGCAGTAATTGACATTTTAAAATCCCATATTTATAAGATATTGCCAATGCATATCATGTGATCAACTATGATGAGTACCTCACATTTATTGTTATTATTTATTGGAAAACATTCTAATAGAAAATGTTGCAGTTAGAGTATTTCATTTGTAATGTGTACAAATACAGCATTGTGATGACTGCTTGAATCAGACATGGGTCACGTGGCTTCAAACTGAAGGAATGATAGAAATGAGGATAATTTATTGGCACCTGACTTAATGGAAAAGAGCCTGTGGTTTAGCCCTCTTTGCTTTCAAGCACTAATTAGAAATCAATCAAGCACTTTCCAAGGCAATAATCTCTGGTTTATTAATAGAAGCCAGCATCTTTTTCATAGCAAAGTTGGAGTAATCATAGTTATTACATTTTTCCCTTGAAGTTACCAGTTCATTTAATAGAACCAGAACATTGACACAGATGTGCCTCTTCATTGGGTGATGGCAGAAAAGCAGAGAGAGAGAGAGAAGCAAAGAAGTGCTTTGTTTCTGTGCCACTTCTAGAAGCTTCCTCAAACTATGCTGTATACTACAATCTGGCTGCAGAAAGATCATCTGGTTTCTAAAGTGTCTATAAACTCAGAGAACATGCACACACCTGTGTTGCCAAAGAATGGGCACTGCGTGGTGAGCCCCTGGGCAGACAGCTCACTGCAGAGGGGGCAGATGCACAGACATTGTTCCCTGCTTTTTCACACCCAGCAGGTTTCCCACACAGCAGCCCTTGATGGTGTGTCTCAGGAACCGTGCTCTTTCTCTCATGACTTTGCGGAGGCCAAATGAACTTCATGAGACCTGGAGAGTACCTTTGTTGAGTGGCAAAGCTGGTGTATTAGGGCTGCCTCGGCACAGGCTCTGACCCTCATAGCTCCAGTTACATCCACACTGTTTCCTAAAGGCAGAGCCTTCAACTGCAGGGTTTGAGCAAGTCAGGACTCCTGAGTTAACGTTTTCTGCATAGTCAGCATTTCTTTTTTAAAAATATTTTTATTATTTATTTATTTGACAGAGAAAGAGGGAGAGAATGGGCACACCAGGGCCTCCAGCCACTGAAAATGAACTCCAGATGCGTGCGACCCCTTGTGCATCTGGCTAACGTGGGTCCTGGGGAATCTAATCTGGGTCCTTTGGCTTTACAGGCCAACACCTTAACTGCTAAGCCATCCCTCCAGCCCAGCATTTCTTTCTTTTACTCCGAGATACCTAGTGTCTTTTCAACAGATTCTCCTCTTGATTAAGTTACCTAATATTCATTTTGTTCACCTGTAATAAAATTAAATACAAGTGACATGTGTATGTCTAATTGGCTAGCCCTCAAGCACCCACAATTCTGAGTATCACAATTTATGCCTCAGAGACTTCCAATTCCCTCTGAATGATGGGATTCAAATATCTGACCAATAATTAAGTTCATTTGCAGAAACTACCAATAACCTCACTGAGGAGGGCCCTCAAGGAAGAGGGAACATTAGAATATAACCCAATGAAAATATGACCAGTATGCAATATGTTCACATAATAAAGTCCTCAATAAAAATAAATCAGCTGCTAGGCATAGTGGTGCACACCTTTAATCTCAGACTTGGGAGGCAGAGATAGGAGGATCACTGTGAGTTCAAGGCCACCCTGAGACTACATAGTGAATTCCAGGTCAGCCTGGGCTAGAGCAAGATCCTACTTCAAAAAAAAAAACCTAATAAATAAATAAATTCTGTATGGTGAGAATGTACATTATCAGAGAAAGCTGACTGTGCTTTGATACCATCAGGATGGCTACCACCATCCTCCTTGCTTTTCTGTATTTCTGACTACTCTTGACAGCTCTCATAATTACAGAAACACAGGATGTCAGTTACTTCTTCATTTCTGTGAACAAATATCTGACCAGAAGCAACTTAGGGAAGCAAAGGGTTTAATCCAGGCTTACAGTTTCCACGGGGAAGTTTCATGGCAGGAGCATGATGCCATGCTGATCACATTGAAGCCAGGAAGCAAAGGATGAACAGGTCAAGTAGGGCCTTGATATGAAAACTCAAGGCCTGCCCCCAGTGACCCACCTCCTCCAGCAAGGCTCCGCTGCCTACAGGTCTCATCTCACAACCTGTCAAATCAGTTTCATTAGCCGACGACCAAATGGTCACATCCATGAGTGTATGGGGGATGTTTTACATTTAAACCACAGTGCCCAGTATTTGTCATGTGGTTGCTGACTTCCTTCACTTAGCATAATATTTTCAAGGTTCCTTTATCTTGCAGCTGGTATCATCATCCCTTTGTTTTTCCTTGGCTAAATAATCTCCCACTGTACATATATACCACAGCTTGTGTATCTACTCCTCTGCCATTGCACATTAGGTCACTCCCACCTTCTGATTACAGCTGCATGATGCTACAATGAATATATGTGTATCAATATTTCTTTTTCTTTTTAATTTTTTTATATTTATTTTTATTTTGGAGAGAGACACAGAGAGAGAGAGACAGAGGGGGGAGGAAGACAGATAGAGAGTGGGCATGCCAGCAGCCTCTCAGCCACTGTGAACGAAGTCCAGAGGTGTGCGCCCCTTGTGGTCAAGTGCAGCATTGCACCCTTGTGTCACTTTGCATCTGGCTAAACGTGGGACCTGGAGATTGGAACTGACGTTCTTAGACTTAGCGGACAGGCACCTTAACCGCTAAGCCATCTCTCCAGCCCTCAATATTTCTTTAATATTCCATTTTCAAATCTTTTGTAAATATATCCAGAAGTGAAATTGTTGAATTTTGTGATCATTGTGTTTTCAATTTTTTTGAGGAAATTCCATTCAGGTTCTCACAGTAATAGACAAGTAGAAAAAACAATCCTACTCTGCAACAAGATGGTCACAACTTTATCAGTGGATATCTACACATCTCCTAGATTCTTTGAGGCCGTATTGACCAGTATCAAACAGCTAGAAAGTCAACTTCCAGCTATAAGGATTTAATCTTAACAATAACAACAATAACAAAAAGAATCAAAAATCACCTATCTCTTGCCAAGACCAATTTACTCTCATTGTGTTTGGTCAGCATTCTACAAATTGCTTGTTCCTCGCGGGGGAAGTGTTGACCAGATATATCATAACACACACTGCCATGGCATGCTGCTTACAAATACTAAACACATATCCTATATGGCTTAATATTTCTGGATACTGACGAGAGATTCTTTGAGGGAGGGAGCCAGCACTGAGATGAACAGAATGCCCTGCTTGGAATTGAAGCCTTATGAAGAGTTATAGCAAATGTCAAAGAGTCATGGTGGTGTCAGAAGCAAAAGACATACAGATAGAGGTAGAGAGATAAAGGGAGTTAGAGAGATAGAGAGAGACAGAGAGACAGGGAATGGTTTTATAAATCCAAAGGACAACGGGAGCTGTCCCTTTTCAGAAGATTCTGGAGAAAATGGTGTGTCTGTGCACAGACTATGTAAATGAAGTCTCCTGAGTCAATGGAAAAGAGAGTGGGAGATAATAAAAGGTCCTTGGTCCTTTAAGGACCCTAGCAGGAAAGACTGCCCTGCCCTGCCCTTTCCATTTCCCTACTATACTTGCAGCAGAGCTGTGGTTTGAGAGGAAGTAGGAAGGCAGAGATAAAACAGTAAAGTTATAATTCAAAGTTGCCTCAGACCTGGAAGCAGGGCCTCTTAAAGTGGCCACACCTAGGTGTTAACCCTAGCGAGACCAATAAAAGTGGAAAAGACAACGTCTAAAGGGATGCTCATGCTGTAACTAACCGTTTCTGTAAGTGGCACACATTGCTGGGCACAGTGCCGTTGAGCTGGAAGCAGTCACACATTCACAGAAGTGCCTTCCAGCAGGGCACAGAAAGGTGCCTGGGCAAGAGACAGAGGGCTCTAATCACATGCTGTGCACCCTTGAGCCCTCCGTCACTCCCAGAACCAGAAAGACTATGACATCTGTTTTATATAAGGTTCAGGTAGGAACACACGGGCTGAGGGAAAGAATATGGGGAAGGCTCTCATTCCAGAGTCAATCTAGAGCACTCGCATGCCCTGACGGTTATCTGCAAGGTAGGAAATACACACACACACACACACACACACACACACACACACACACACATACAGAAATAATAATAATAATGAAATAAAATACAGGAACAGAGAGAAGAGTGGGAAAGAGTTGGCCAGCAGATATGCAGTGAGTTATCTCCCCAAAGGTTGGCCAAGAGCCCATCACACTAAAATGTCTCCAAATGCCAAAGGAGTCTTGGACCAGACTGACAAAAACATGGTAATAAAATGGGCAGTAGCCATGGAAAACAAATAAATTAAAGATTGTCTTTTTACCCCCAACTTCCCCACCAACAACCTAAAGCAATTCACAGTTTTATGCACATCCGTTTCTCTTTCCGCACCTCTATGAAAGCACATTGTTATAATTTTCCACCACTTTTAGGTGAAAGAGGGAAGATAATTCCCATTCAGTTTTGTTTCCTCTCGTGGATAGCATCATCGTTTCCACTTCCTCCATTATTTAATTCATTTCCAAATAAATGCCCCAAAGTAAGTAAAAACTGCCCTCTAGCCCAGCTTTTAAGCTGCTGAGGAAAACTTTAATTTCAATAATTTTCCTAACAATTCTTTATGTAATATGGAAGCTGTTTACATCCAAAGTTATTTGCTCCACATAGTGCAATGCTGGGGTTATGCTTGACCCCTCTCTATTGCTCCCACCCAATTGCTGGTCCATAAACAAATCTCCTTGGCTTTTCCAGACTCCAGTCACATTTAAGGACCACCATTACCAACACGGGTTAGTTTTCTATTCTGTTCACTTGTACACTTTTAGTACCTTCACTGTCACCTAGCTTATCAAATAGCATTTTAGAATATTTGCCTATATGTGTATGAGATGTGAAATATATTTCTTTAGTCTAACACTCTCTCAACTGAGCATTCTGGCTGGGCTACAGATGTATTTCTTTTGTTATTATTATTATTATTATTATTATAAACGTGCTTTTTATGGATACATCATGTGTTGGTACCATCTTTTCCTGCCCCCAATGCACTGAGGGCCTCCCTCAGTGTGGTTGCTGGTATTCCCCATGGGATTGTGGGTTATGGATTGTGAAAGCAGCAGTCAGTTATTGGGGGAAGGGACAATGCCTCTGGATATGACATCCCAACCCATGACTCTTACCATGTGCCTGCCCCCTCGTCCACAAAACTCCCTGAGATATAGTTCTAAAACAGAAAATGTGACACACTTTATCAAAATATTTAGGAACCTGCATGGAGTTTGTGAGATCTGTACCTATGTGATCACTATGTTAGTAGACCCTTTAAGCCAATAAACATTACTCACTTTGAAATTCTGATTTTATTTGTAATTGTTCAGCTGTGTAATTGACTCCGGCGCAAACTAGCTTCTTTTAGGCAGTTTCATTTGGGAACAGAGGCCCAAAGGGAGCACTGAGGCCACACCGCCTTGGCAGGAGCGGAACTCCTCTACAACTGCAGTGCCCCCTGTGGCCCAGAGTCTAGCAAGCTACCTAGATGGGTGGCCTTCACTACCCAGGTGGGCTGGCCCTGAAGAAGCCTGCCCTTCACAGGTACAAACCCATTGGGTCTTCCCTTTAGATACCTGACAAAAGAAAACATTTTCAATCAACTATAAGGGCTGTTTTTCGGCCTTTTTTTCTCTCTGTGTGTACCTCCCCACTCTGCTCTGTACGCTTGGACACACATGAGTCTGGCTCCCTCATATACACCCAGCCTGGCTGGATAGAGGGAGAGCAGAATACTGTTTGTTGGTTTGAATAATTTTATACTTGCCTCTGCTTTGGGGAAACTTCTCACTTGAATTGCATGTATGATTTTTCCTCTGGTCTCTGAATCTACCACGTGTGTATTTCCCTTACACTGCGGATTACCATGTGACTGCTTTCTCTCAGCTCTGGGCCTGCTACCAGTGTAGTTTCTCTAAACCCAGGGTAACCACGGGCGTAACTCTCTTTACAACCCAGTGTGGTGGCGCACGCCTTTAATCCCAGCACTCGGGAGGCAGAGGTAGCAGGATTACCGGAGACCAAGACCCTACCTTGCAAAAACAAAAAAACAAAAAAAGCTTGGTTTCTGCTATTCTTCCTTGGACCACCACAATTTGCCCTCTTGGCTTTTTGTTCCATGGGGAGACTCAGTATAGATGCTGGGAGTGTCTCCTCTGAAACTCCCTGCATAAACACCAAGGTTCGTTTTCCCATGGGTTTATGGCTCTACCCCAGTCATTTCTCTTAAATGAATCTAACTGACTAGGCTTTTTGCACATGAATGTATGTTTCCTACTTCCCACATGTTGATGACTCTGTTCTAGCCTTCCTCCTAGATCTCAATTTCCCTTAAATAAACCACACAATCTGTGATTCCTCCCTAAATAAACATAATAATTCATAATTTATCCTTCTTGAGTCTGGTTTTTTTCAATTCTTTGTTAAAAATAGGACAGGACCTAGCCAGGCATGGTGGCACATGCCTTTCATCCCAGCACTTGGGAGGCAGAGGTAGGAGGATTGCTGTGAGTTCAAGGCCACCCTGAGACTACAGAGTGAATTCCAGGACAGCCTGGGCCAGAGTGAGACCCTACCTCAAAAAAAAAAAAAAAAATAGGACAGGACCAAAAGTGGGGTTCATAAACATATGGGGACCCCTCCTTAGACCCCAAATCCTGCAGCAGTTACATATTACGAAGTAACTTGTTTATTGGTATGTTTAGAACTAACAAATTAAAAGTAGGTATATTTCCCCAAGATTTATCAAGGTGGAATTAGCAGATAGCATATATCAAAATATATAGAGCCAGAGAGATGGTTCAGATAACAGAACTTGCCATGCACTCATCAGGATTGGAAATTGGATCCCCAGAACTCACGTGGATATAATGACATGTGTCTACAACCCCACTGCTTCTTCAGTAAGATGAGAGGCAGAGACAGAGGAATCCCCAGAAGTCTGTGGGCCCACTAGCCTGGAGAACACAGCCGAGAACAAAACACCCTGCCTCAAAAAGGTAGAAGGGGCAACACTGGAGGTTGTGCACACTGCCACATGCACACTGTGGCATGCACATGGCCACAGTCCCCGACAAGTAAAAAAAAAAAAAAAAAAAAGAATGTATTTATAGTGTATAAGGCAATGTTTTGATATGCATATACATTGTAAACTTATTCAATCAAGCAAATGAACATACAACCTCACATACACAATATAGCTTTACAAAAATGAATGTAGGGCTGGAGAGATGGCTTAGCAGTTAAAGCACCTGCCTCCTAAGCCTAAGAACACTGGTTCCAATCTCCAGCAGTTCCAAACTCCAGGTCCCATGTTTAGCCAGATGCAAAGTGACGCAAGGGCGCAATGCCACACTTGACCACAAGGGGGAGCACGCATCTGGATTTTGTTTGCAGCAGCTGAGAGGCTGCTGGCACGCCCATCTTTATCTGTCTTCCTCTCCCTCTCTCTCTGTCTCTCCCAAAAAAAAAAAAAACGAATGTAGTATGGGATGGATCTTTCCTATTATCCTTTCCTCTTTTCTTCTTCATCATCTTTTATTTATTCCCAAATAGTCTCCCTAACTATGCAAGGAAACAGATGGGGGTAAAACTCAATTAAGAAAATATTTCCATGTTATCTTTCAATCTTGATGATGGAAAAATAACAAGAGATGAAAGCAACTGCTAAAGTGATATTTTATAACCATGAAGAAGTCATTCATTTATAATTAGCATGGCCTATTTAAACATGGAAATCCCATGTGTTGCTTTTAAAGTAACATATGCAAATAACTCAGTATATTAAAAAGGATGTGCTCCAAATGGATGTCTCCTGTGTTTAAATACTGACCCCCCACCCACCCCTTCAATATGTGTTGAAATAATAATGGCCAGTGCTGCAGAATGTTCATCTATTTGGGAACATGATTCTTTAAAGAGGAAATCAAGTTAAAATTAGGTCACTGGTGTAGGTCCTAATCCAATATAATCAGTGTCCTTAGATATGAAGAGGAAATTTTGACATAGACAATGCCATGCATAGAGGCAGAGACTGGGGTGAGGCACAGAAAGATATTCTGCATCAGACAGATGTCAGGCAAAGGCAAGGAGAGTTCTTCCTGGAGTCTGTGAGGGAGAACGGCCTTTGGGATCCCGGGATGCTGGACAATACACTTCTCATTTTAGTTGCTTCTCTGTATCATATTGTGTTATCTCAGCCCCAGCCATCACAAAATAAAGTCCAACAGTGTTTTAAGTTGTATTGTTTCAGCTCTTCTAAAAAGTATGAAAATTATCCTCTCATGCCCAATTTCATTCCCAAGACAGTGTTTGAGATTCAGTTCCCTTCTTTAACAGCTCCATCAGTATAAAACCAAGGATGGATGAAGGATCATTCGCTGCCTGTGTACAAGAAGTGCTGCTTACAGAAGCACTAAAGCTTGGGTGATAGCTATTTCCTCAAGAGGGCTTAATGTCATGCCATCGACATTTCACAGGAATCATTAAAGATTGAATCAAAGGGATCTATACCCAAATATAACACACTATAGCTTTTGACTCAATGAGAGAAAATGCAAAGCTGCAAGCATTGAATAACAGAATGAAATCAGCATGAATGGTGATATAAAACACTCAATTTCTCTATTGTTTTTTAAAAATCTAACTTACTCTAAATTTTGTTGGAAAACATTTAAATCATTGCTTCAGGTTGTCAGTCTATTGGTATACGATTATAATAGCTCATGGGTCTTGCATAAAATTTAGGAACTTTGAAAGGTGAAAGAGGTAAGATACTTTAACAGAAATATTTAAAAATAGTTATAATTCCTTATATAAAAACCTGCCATATAAAAAACATCTGCTTCCTCTCCAGCATTCTGGAAACATCACAGAAGATGGGACAGAAAGAATGTATCAGTGGAGGATGGGGAGGAGTGCTGTGGAAATCTGTCATCAGGACATGGCAAGGTCGTTGCGCCCATGGACTCAGCCATTGTGGTACATGATGAGACAAATTAGCATTATCTTATAGATGGTGGGGGCTTCAGGGGGCTACTCTGCTCTCTGATAAACTAATATCAGTTAATGGTTACTGGCAAGGGGTACTCATCCGATTCCATGGTACAGCCACTAGCAAGTGATGAAGAATACAGTGAGACATAGGAAGACCCATGAGGGTAATGTGTAGCACACATGATCATATGTACCCACATTTTTTGACATGAAAATTTCAAA
This sequence comes from Orientallactaga sibirica, assembly GCA_036365145.1. NCBI lineage: Eukaryota > Metazoa > Chordata > Mammalia > Rodentia > Dipodidae > Orientallactaga > Orientallactaga sibirica. The sequence continues at coordinate 4,385,823 of JAEOAD010002133.1, forward strand.
AAAAAAACACATTTTAGGAAATGATCTAGGCTTGGAGACCAGTGTATTTAAACTTTTTAAAGATAAATAAGCAAAGGTTTTAAGGGGAAAAAATGCAAGGACTACACTGTCAATACTCTAAGGAAGATTATCTGTGGCAGTTAGATAGGGACTCCTCTTTTGAGTGCTTCCCATTAATCTTTGATGGGCCTACCACAAACCTGGGTACATATATCCCTTTCTGTCCTCTCATTTTAGAGAAGGTGAGGTGTCAAACACTTTCTAATACAAATCTATGACCTCCCGCTGAGCTCTCAAATTCTTGTCTTCTCAGGAGCCTTGCATCTTCAAAATAACCTATCATACCTTCTACAAAATGCACTTGAGACCACCAGTCATTCAAGGAACCTTTACCAGACTGAGTTTTCTTCATTAATGCTCTACCTGGCAAACTGTGTGCGTCCAGTGAATATCCTAACATCCTTGCCTCTCTCCCAAAACATTAGCTTACCCGAGTCTGCTTTCTGCTGTAACATGAGCACTCCTATGGTAGCCAATGACTTCCTCACTGCTCACTCAAGTAGGTTCATGACTCTCAGAAATGAAGTAGTTTCTGTCTAAATTGAACCCGTAGCCTTTCCCAACTCTCCTTCCATTCCCAGTCCCCTTAATTATTTTCTCACGTGGGAAATCCAGAAGTCATCCTTGACTCTCTCCTCCAAGAATCCAATGAATTTCTACCATTTCTCCCAAGTCCCCTCCTGAACACCTTTTTAATTTTGTCAGTGTTCTCCACGCTCTTTCCATCACTTTCCATCACCTCCTCTCGGACTTAGCCAGGTCCTTCTCACATCTCATCTGACTTATGAAAGGTCCCTCCAACACTCACCTACACTTGTTCCTGCCCTAATTCATGAGAAGGGAAAGGAGGGACTAGGACTTGTGTGATCATTTCATCCCCCTGCCTCAGTAATTTGTGTCTTCTGCTACCTGTAACAAAAAGTCCAAACCTTCTCAGTGACTGTCTTCTGACAAGTTCTGTTTCCTTTGTTCTCAAGTTACTGCTGTATCTCTATTTTTGTGTGTGTGTGTGTGTGTGTGTGTGTGTGTGTGTGTAGTGTATGTGGGGGGGTTCTTTTTTCATTATTGTTTATTTGTTTCAAACATAGTCTCACGATGAAGCTCAGGCTAGCTTGGAACTGGTAATCCTCCTGCCTCAGACCCCTGAATGCTGGGGTTGCAGATTTCCTCATTGCCTTTGTTGTTCCATGCTTTTTCTCACTTCTGCACTGTTAAAGAGACTGCTCCTTCACCCGGGCAACCTGAAGACATTTCCAGGCCTCTGCTTACATGTTTCTTCCTCTACTGATGCTCTCCTTCAGGTGGCCTGTGTAGCTGGCTATGCTTATTGCTCACTTGTACTTTCCTTCTCATGGAAATCATAGCACACATCTCTCTATAATGCCTATCTGATGAAATATCAGGTCGACACCACTGTCTCCACAACAACCTATGTATGTAGGAACACATGCATATATCCCTAGAACATAACAGGTGAACATGTAGCTGGAGCATAGCCTTTGTAACCCCTCCCTCAGTTAACCTTCACTGTGATGGCCTGTGGGGGTGGAGCTCTAGGAGTTAATTACATGAGATCTCTTGGACTTGGCAGCCTCCAGAATTACAGGAAGTAGATGCTGGCTAAGCCATCTGGCCTATGGAGCCAGAGCCGACTGACAAAGCCAGAGTTCAGGGGTTGGATTAGAAACAGATTTTAACACTGACTGTGAACAAAGTAGACCTGAGTCAGGAATCTGAGCTTGAAAAATTCTCTCTTAAAATTAGTATCAGGGCAATTAAGATGCTTCACCTTCATTCATTACAAAGGTAACTCAATAGCATGACACAGTTTATTTTTGATCAAAAGGATAATTACACGCTCCTTATCTAAGAATTGAGTCCTATCTGCAAAACAAGTGATCAGAGGTATAAAACAACCCATTAAATTCTGTTAATGATATATTATACTATATTGACAATTTGTGCTCATCAATGGTTTGCATATTTGAAGAAGCATAAAGACTACAATTTGAAAACAAACATCAAGAAATGAATGGATAGTTATGCATACAAATTTGAATTATCTACATCAAATTTGAATTATCTACATCTGGGTACTAAAAATGGCCTAGGAAACTACAGAGGGTTTCCCCTCTGCTTAATAACATATTTAGTTTAAGAAAAGTATCTTTTCCAGACAGCATATTGGGCTCTTCATAACTGTTGTCATAATATTTATAAAGATATGTTATAACAGTGTGGAGTGTCATCCGTGAAAGAGTTGAATATTTAATTACAAGTAAATGGCCCATCGACTCACAATCAAGAAAAACAATCAAAAATAAAAATAAAAATTTCCTATTAAAAAACTCTCTCTCACAACACCTTGGCATTTCGGAACATGTTCTCATGTAGCCGAAACTGAACATCCTTAGAAAGGACAGAAAACCCAACATTTTTGTATTTCCACTATATATCCTGGTTCTTAAACCTGCCATGGTCTGCTATTAAAGTTGATTTTGGAGATGGCCAATTTGCAAAGATGATATTAAAAAAAATTGGCTTGTTCTTTTTCAAACCCAAAGGCTTGTCAATTACCCTTTAACATAGTTTTATGTTATTTGTAGTTTACCAATTAAAGATAGGAAGATAAAACTCCAGAACTTAGGATTTATCATTATCATTTAAATCTATAAAAATCCCTATGACAATTGTGCCTAAGTTTTCAGACAACAGAGATCCTGTAAAATATTTACAAGTTGTATTTTAGACATCAGTCAGGGCTGGAGAGATGGCTTAGTGGCTAAGGCACTTGCCTGCAAAGTCAAAGGACCCAGGTTTGATTCTCTAGTACCCATGTAAAGCCAAATGGACAAAATGGCATTATGTGTCTGGAGTTTGTTTGCAGTGGCTAGAGGCCATGGCTCATCCTAGTCCTCTCTCTCTCTCTCTCTCTCTCTCTCTCTCTCTTTCTCTCTCTCCCCTCTCTCTCTTCCTCTTAAGTAAATAAATATTTAGAAATCAGTCATTTCCCCATACTCCCTGGATAACTCAGCACTTGACTTGGCCTATAATGTAATATTAAAACTAACATGTTATTGCCAGCAAAAAAAAAAAAAAAAAAAACAATAAAACATTTTTGTTCTGGGTCATTTTCTTACTTCTTACTAATATATATATCAGTAAAAAAGTGTAGGATACAGGGTTTGGGGCAGAATGAAGTAATAAAACACAGCTTAACTCTTTAGAATTATATTTTTTTCAGATTGTATTTTTAAAAAATCCAAGCACAACAATGTAATAGGGAGTGCCACACGTAGAAACATCAGCGACAAAGGACAAACTAGCTCCTGGCTACACCATGCCTGGTTAGAAATGTGACAGAAATTCTCATTTGCCTGAAGACCCGAGACTAAACTTGGGGCTTATCACTTTCTGAATGTTTGTTTCCTCCAAATCCATATGTTGGAACCCTAATCCCCAGTGTGATGGCATTTAGACCCTGTTGACAACAGATAGTAATTGAGTTTTTTCAGGATCATGAAGGTGGGGCCTCTGTGATGGGACTCATTTTTATCTTGATGTGAAGAACAGAAGCTAGGGCTCTTTCTTTCCCTCTTGGCTTTGGGAGCAGGCAGAGGAAGACAACATGAGGCAAGCCAGGCAAAAGACCTTCATCAAAACCTGAATCTTGGGCCAGGCGCACGCCTTTAATCCCAGCACTCGGGAGGCAGAGGTAGGAGGATCACCGTGAGTTGGAGGCCACCCTGAGACTACATAGTGAATTCCAGGTCAGCCTGGGCCAGAGAGAGACCCTACCTCGAAAAACAAAAAACTAAAAACATTAAAATAAAATAAAATAAAATAAAATAAAATAAAATAAAATAAAATAAAATAAAATAAAATAAACTGCACCTTCTAGCACCATGATCTTGGACTTCCCAGCCCCTGGAACTATGAGATATAAATATTTGCTGTGTAAATCACTAGGCCTTTGATATTTTGTGAGAGCAGCTTGAAGTGACTAATATATGGCCTAAATTCAACTGACAAAATTAATGATTTAAAAACTAGAGAACAGAGAACAAGTGGTGTACAACACACGAAGCCAGACTCAACCTGACCCATGATTAAAGGGCTTCAGGTCCGTTGAAAATGAGCAGAGGCTGCGGTCCTATCCACGGGCAGAATGTTCTTGTCTCTCAGATAAATCCTCTCCCTTGTTTATGTAATAAGCAAAACAGAAGAAGCAACTTGGCTGCAAGGCGCTCTGGGCAATAAGGAAAGGTGTGGGTCATGTTTCTTCTTTGTGGATTATGTTTTCTATGGTTTTATTCTAAATATGGCTTTGGACCTGCTTTATAACTGAAAACCTGTTAACTGGGGAGATTTATTGCATTGCTGATGATGAAGAGAAGGATTAAGAAGCTGTGTTCATGACAGACGTACTGAGACCCTGGATGTAACTGCAGAGACTAACTGAGGAATGATTGTGTGTGTGTGTGTGTGTGTGTGTGTGTGTGTGTGTGTGTGTTCATGTGCCTCTTATCTACGTTCATGGGTACTAAAGTGATAGGATCACGCATCACTCAGCTCCACACAATGGCTTTGGGCCAGGCATTTTAGCTATTCTCCCAAAAGAGCAGAAAAAATGACACCAGGTCTTGGTCTAGAGGCCAGATTATACACACACATAAACTTGATCTGGAGCCAGGCGTGGTGGAGCATGCCTTGACCAGATTATACACACACATAAACTTGATCTGGAGCCAGGCGTGGTGGTGCACACCTTTAATCCCAGCACTCAGGTGGCAGAGGCAGCAGGATCGCTGTGAGCTAGAGGCCACCCTGAAAACTACGGAGTGAATTCTAAGGTCAGCCTGGGCTAGAACAAGACCTTACCTCAAAAAAGCAAAAAAAAAAATAAATAAACAAACAAAACAAAAAACAGACTTGGTTTCTACTGCAGGGGAGATACAATTCTCAAATTCTCAACCGTGAGCAAGCACTCTGCCATGGAGTTGGAAGTGGGGGTGTCTGCTTTTGGTCATGGTGTGCACATAAATGTGACCTGCGTGGGATTGTGAAGGCTAGGATTTTCAGGTTAGGTGTGTTTAGAGTAGAATGTGGAGAAAGTAGGGACTGCAGTGGGGTAAAGATCTGCACGGAGATGAGATAGGGATGGGAAAGGGGTTGGAGCTGTGGTGGCAGAGGAGATGGCATCAGAGGAGACAGAGATAACCTGGATAGGACAGAAAAGGGAGGAAGAATGAGAAAGATAGAAAACTGAAAGCAGAAACTCAAGGGGCCAGAGCTGGACAAAGAATGGGGAGATGGTAAATAAAAAGGGAAGTGATCAGCTGCTGAGACAAAAGATACCAACTCCGCAGTCAGATACGGTTTTCAGAATGTTTTCCCAATAAAAGTGAATCAGAAAAGGAAAAGTCCTTGCAACAAATTTTCAGTGCTGGTCTCTGTTTAGGGAGATACTATAATGTTTGCATAAATGAGCCCAGAATAAGTGCACAGTATTTTGCTTCAGCATTTGGTGTTCAATAGGGTCCAAGAAAGAACCTGTGTGTGTGTGTGTGTGTGTGTGTGTGTGTGTGCGCGCGCGCACACACACACACACACATGAGGAGCAAAGGAAAGAAAGAAAACAAATCTATTATATTAAGGTTTCAATGGGTCAATTGTGGACATGATATATGACAATTTTCTGGGCCTTTCCAAACGACACTATTCATGCAAAGGTGAGGAACGTGGGAGAAGAAACAGGTAGTTTTAGATTCCTGTCGGGACTCAAATCTCAGAAGCACCATGCTTCCGAAGAACCCAAGCCAAACACTGATCATCACTTCATCTTCCCCATATAAAAGTCTGGGCCTTCCGAGAGAAATAAGAGACCTAAAGGCTTTGCTGATTCTTGTCAGGAATCCCTGCGCGGTTCTCAGCACTATCCGTGGAGATATTAGGATCTACAAAGGAATTCCAAGAATTAACACATGCCTTAAAGCTACAGTTTACAGCGTGCCCGTGTCTCCGAGAAGGTGCGACCTGAATGTGCAAACTACGTAAGCTATGCTCAACCTCCTCACCTCTGGGGCAGGGTGGGGAGAAGGGACTGGAGTGAGTCTGGGTTCTACAACAGCTAAAAAAGGCAGGGAAGGCTGGGCTGTAGGTACTGGAGGGTGGGTGTGGGGCAACAGGTGACATTCCTGGAGTGCCTGCTTATACTTTTTCCCCACGTGGTCAGACACTGCTTTGTGAATGAGAGAGGCTTTCACTACACTAGTCAAAGGTAAGGCTTAAACAATTTCCATGAGAACTGGCAGGAATGAGGTCACAAAGATCAGCTGGAAAAGCTAAAGGCCACTTCTGACAATCACCAGCAACCCCTTGACTGTGACACAAATGAACACAGTGGTAAAGCGACGACAGGCACAAAATTGCAAGTAAACTATCGGCAGACATTAAAATCATACTAATATGCGCATACTGGCTAAGATTATATAACATTTGCAGAAGCTTCACCTAAAAAGAGAAACCACGTACGTATACAAAGATTATGTGCTTAAGGACTTCAACCTGGCATTTTATATAATATTGAACAACTGAAAACACCCGAATAGGCAACTGGCTGACTCATGGAAGATAGGCATAATAAAATATATGCAGACATCGATGTGGCACCATAGTAATATGGAAATATATGTTGAATTAAATAGAGATTTCTAGAACAATACTGTACAAAATCAATTACGTCCTATCATGTGTATCTGCCTGCAGGGAAATGGGAACATACACAGTATAGAAACAATAACTAGAGCAAGATTCTTAGAACTGACCTGAAATAATCTCTTGCCTCGCTACCAGTTCATTTCTTTTCAGAGGCAAAGTTACCAAACACCAGGGTCAGGTAACAAACAGCTAAACCAACCAGTAAGACCCACGACATCATGGACAGAAGTAGTGGCAGCAGCAACAGCAGTCCTGATTTATGAGTTATTGGCTCAAGTGACATAAACCTCCGAATGGGTAATTTTCTTTACCTTGGCCAGATGGGAGTTGATCCATTTTGTGAAAGTGCGTTTCTGTACAATCTCTTGTTCATCTGCAAGGGAAAGGTAGATTTGGTTAGAAAACATAACAACTTATAGCACGAGAAGATTAGTGACACTAACTCTAGGAGTAATGATAAAGTTGTTGTTTTTTTAGATTTTTTGAGGTAGGGTCTCACTCTAGCTCAGGCTGCCCTGGAATTCACTATGTAATCTCAAGGTGGCCTTGAATTCACAGTGATCCTCCTACCTCTGCCTCCTCCTAAGTGCTGGGATTAAAGGCGTGTGCCGCCACGCCCAGCTTTATTGTTGTTTTTTAAATATTTTATTTATTTATTTATTCATTCATTTATTTATTTGAGAGAGAGAGAGAGAGGAAGAGACAGAGAGAAAGAGAGAATGGGGGCACCAGGGCCTCCAGCTACTGCAAACAAACTCCAGATGCATGCACCCCCTTGTGCATCCGGCTTACGTGGGTCCTGGGGAATCGAACGGGGGTCCTTAGGCTTCGTAGGCAAATGCCTTAACCACTAAGCCATTACCCCAGCCCCAAGGTTATTGTTCTGTGTGTATGGATGCACTCACTCCATGCGTACATATGTCGAGAGGCCAGAGGAGGGTGTCAGGTATCTCTCTCCACCATTTTTCTGCCTTATTTCCTGGAGACAGTCTCTCCCTAAGCCTGGAGCTCACTGTTGGTGTCGACCTGGCTGACCTGGGAGCCTCAGCGCACCTCCTGCCTCTGCCCTTCTCTAACCCTCTCCTGCAGTGATAGTTCCAACAAGAGCACAGAGTTTTACACTATGGCTCCGGATCGCCTCCCCCTTTGCAATGTGACTTTGTCTTACCTCCCATCAAAGGAGAGGATTGATTTCTCTCCTTCCTTCCTTTCAATCTGATCTCCCTGTGCTGGGTTTGATTAATAATGCAGCAGAAAGGACATTACGTCTTCTCGTTCTCTCTAGGAGATCTGGAAGATTCCAATCTTAGTTGCCCTGGATCATCATCTGAGAACTACTGTATAGGTAAAAACAGTCCATTTCAGGGCATTGCCTATCCATAGGGAACAATTTAGACATCACATCTAATAGCCAGAACCAACTGCCAGATGAGTGAGTGACGTCATCAAGGATGCTGGAGCTTGGCTAAACGTGCAGGCGAACTTGGCCTCAGACAGCCCAGGAAATTCACCATCTGATTCCAGAGGCTTCAAGATTGCGCCATCTGATGCGTCTGCTCTCCCACTTCCCAACAAACCTGACCGCCAGCTCCTCACAGGAAGAAAGCATCCCCCCCCACACACACACACGGTTGTATCCCTGGCAAATGAATCACTTCCTGACCCATTGTCTTTCATGAGTGTCCTTGATAAAGCCATCTACACTCACTTATAACTATCCAACCAATCAACTCGCAGACCCACGGAGTGTGAGAAATGCTGAACTGTGGCTGCTTTAAACCCCAAAGTTTTGGAGCAGTTTATACAACAAAGAGTAAAGCAAAGGTATTTACTCACTTGACAGACATCCATTCCTACGCATGGGTAGTGTCTGTGTGTATGGGTATGTGTTTGGGCACTGTGTGTGGGACCGTTCTCTTCCCCCATCAATCTATTCCATAATACAAAGACTCCAGGCTGGCTCTGTTGGGCTCCCCTCCTGAGCCGTCGATGTTCTAATCAAATGAATACCAGAGAGGGGACCCAAATTACATTAGATCCAGAATGACTGTACAGGAGAGTGGACACATACAAAGGGATGGGGGACAAAGATAGATACCTAGACCAATGACCTTGAGGAAAAATGAACAAAGCAGATTTTTCTAGAATCTTGCCTATGCTGAATGCATTAATCATGGCTTCAAATCTTTTTTCAAGTAACTGTCAGTCATATTGTTCTTGAGACATTAGGGACTGGAGTTTGGGGACTTTGGGGGATTGTTTGTTTCATATGTAAAGCCAGTGACTAGATCAAAAGAACCCAGTCTCATTAAAATTACATTTGAAAAAATGAAACATCAGTCCCCTTAAGTATAAGGAATGAAGGATGAGAAGTCTATAATTATCTCAGCTCCCAAATTTGTTTCCTAACCTCAGCATCTTTGATATGACAGACTGGAAAATTCTGTTGTGATCTGCTGTCTTCTGGATAACTGGAGGTTTCATAGCATCTCTGGCCTCAACCCTTTAGATGCCAGCAGCTCCTTTACTCCAGTCCAGGTATCAAAGGTGTTTCCAAGAGGCTGGAGAGATGGCTCAGCAGTTAAGGCTCATGCCTGTAAAGCCTAAGGAGCCCGGTTCTATTCTCCAGATCCTATGTAAGCCAGATGCACATGGTGGCCCATGCATCTGGAGTTCGTTTGCAGTGGCTAGAGGCCCTGGTGTACCCATTTTCTCCCTCCCTCTCTCTCTCTCTTTCTCTTTCTTTTTCTCTGTCTCTAACAAACAAACAAATAAATAAAATGTATAATTTTGAGGAAAACATCACAGTTGACAGCCATGACCTAAACTGTACCCCTTGCATTTATGCATGAGAAAGAGCATGGGCCAACGGAAACCCTTACTGCTAATGTCACTTTTTCTTTTTTTTTTTAAAATATTTTATTATTTATTTATTTATAAGAGAAAAGGAGACAGAGAGAGAGGGAGAGAGAAAGAGCGAGGAGGAGAATGGGTGCACCACAACATCTAGCCACTGCAAAGGAACTCTAGACACATGTGCCACTTTGTGTATCTGACTTCACTGGGTACTGGGGAATAAAACTCTGGTTCTTAGTGCGGGTAAGAGCCTTAACCACTGAGACATCTTTCCAGCCCTAGTGTAACTTTTTCAAATGAATTGTCATTGCCCAATTAACTACTCCCCCCAAAAAAATCATTATTGTATAGATAACCCACACTTAACATATATAAATCCATTACTCTGAAATGTATCATTTCAGAAGTACCAAAATGCAGGTGATTCAGATGTCATACAATTGTTCTAATATGACTAAAATGTCTGACAGTATTTGACTCTGTCATTTAAATCTGATCTTTTGTGAAGGAGAGAAAATGCATGAAAAAAAAATGTAGTTTTCCCAGTAGTATGCTTGGCTTATTTTGCCTTTACAAACTTTAAAACATATTTTTTCAGAAACATAAAAATAAATTAACAAAAGATACAAATTGACAGACTTTTGTGGTTATTATTAGTTAAGATACAGTCTGAACCATTTATTGTAACATTGTTCTTCATTACTTTTAGATGAGGAAAATATTGTATTATGTCAGTCAGTCAAGTAAAAAAAATACTTTAACATTTGCAGAATTGTAATGTCTTTGTTAGAAGGGGGTGTGAAGCATGAGTAGTTTATTAGGGACACATATCAGACAATGTGACTGGCGGGAAATACTTCCAGTTTATGGGCACACTTACTTGGGAATAGAGAGAGGAGGGGCAACAGCCTCAAAGCCTCAGACAGACTAAAAAAAAAAAAATCATAATGTTTTGGTAATCCTATGATGGCAAAAGGGACATGCATTAAGACTATTTCTAATCTTCTTTTGATCCTTCCTAATGTGAATATATTTTCTTCTGAAGAAGTATGAATGTCTAACTGCAAGTTGCTGTGACAGACAGACCCTGGGTGGGAGTGTTGCATAATAGGTGTTAGAGGCAGCATGTATCATTTTTAAATTCCAAGAGATTCTGACTTTGAAACAGAGCTCGGTTCTTCTTAGATGTCTGCATACAGGACAGTGTGTGTGTGTGTGTGTGTGTGTGCGCACACACACACACACACGCTGCAATGTAATGATAGAGGTGTGTGCTCTGAAAAGAAATGATCACAACAAAAAGGAAGACGCAATAGCTACATCCAGAACTCACTGTAGCAATCCCTGCAGCTAACTTACTTAGTCTCTTTTTGATCTAAATGAAGACAATACATTTAAATTGTTTTGGCAACGTTTTCATTGTTTTTTTTTTCCCTAAGGGGTTTTGCTCCCTTTGCAGATATAATTGTCATATTGTAGTTCTTGCAAAAAAATGTTGCCATACTGACGAAGCGGCACTTATATCTGTGTCATGTTTGAATGCACACGCTCTCAGACATATCACTTTTGCTTTTCACAAGTACATTGCTCAGCACAGCAGAGCAGGTTCATGAGCCGTGATGTAAACAAGGAAACTAAAGCAGACAGCACGTTCAAGACTATCCCAGCACGCGCCTGGAAACATTGTGCTAAGCGAAATACATGTGACAGAGAACGACAAACACGGCGTGATCTTTCACTCGTACGTAGAATCTAAAATCATTTGACCTCATAGAACTTGAGATTAGAATGGTGATTACTTCTGATGGCTATGGAGGAAGGAGAAATGATGAGAGAGGTTGATTAACAGGTACTAAGTCACAGTAAGATAGTATTTCACAGTGTTCAGAAACCTGGTGTTGAAAATTTAGTTTAGGCTTTTCAATAACATAGTTTTTCCCAGTAAATATAACTTTTCCCTAGCAAGTGTTTTCAATACTGGATCTTATTAATTTTTTAAAACTATTATCTTTTTACTTAGCAGGTTCATGATTATAATCCTACATTTTCACATTTGGGGATTATTTATTTCACAGTAATGCTGATAATATTTCACACTCTCACTTCATGATAAACTTTCTTTTCTCTCCAACTGTTACTTTTTATTATTTTCCAAACATAAGTACAATAATCTGACACAAATTCACTGATATTTTATCCTGCTTACCCCATTAAGAAAATGTAAATAAAAAATCCTAAAATCATTTGAGCAGGATATGAGATGAAAATAAAGGGCCTGAAAGAATGAAACTAATCATAGGATCAAACCACAGTTCAAAGAGATGTCGGAACTTCTAGGCTCAAATAAATTCGACCTCCAACACATAGTGCCCAATAAGCCATTATAAAACTCTACTCAGAGTTGAGAGCCGTCACACATAGAACACTAGAGGGCAGTGTCGCTTTCGGCTGCTTCAGGACTGCAGTGATATTGCGACCTCTGTCATTAAAGATCCGCTTAAGCAGATCATCCTGGCTCACTCCTTTAATAGGAGCACTGGGGAGGCTGAGGTAGGAGGACCACATGAGGCCAGCCTGGGTCACAGGATGAGCTCCAGGTCAGCCTGGACTAGAGCTGCTGAGTCATAGGACCTGTGGCCACCTCACCTCACCAGTTACAGGGGTTCCACCAGGGACAGCAGCTAGTGAGCCAGCCCGACCTCAAATGCTCAAGCAAGCTGATTGTAGCATATTAGTTTTAAATTTATTTTTAATAATAAAAGATTCATCGTTGGGCTGGAGAGATGGCTTAGTGGTTAAGGCACCTGCCTGCTAAGCCTAAGAACGCTGGTTCCAATCTCCAGCGGTTCCAATCTCCAGGTCCCATGTTTAGCCAGATGCAAAGTGACGCAAGGGCGCAATGCCACACTTGACCACAAGGGGGCGCACGCATCTGGATTTCGTTCACAGCAGCTGAGAGACTGCTGGTGCACCCATCTCTGTCTCCCTGTCCCTCTCTGTCTGTCTCTGTGTCTCTCTCCAAAAATAAATAAAAATAATTTAAAAATTAAAAAAAAAAAAAGATTCATCATTGGACTGGAGGGATGGCTTACCGGTTAAGGCGCTTGCCCATGAAGCCTAAGGACCCAGGTTTGATTCCCCAGTAGCCACATAAGCCAGATGTACAAGGTGGCGCATGAGGCTGGAGTTCTTCTGCAGTAGCTAGAGGCCCTGGCACACCTGTTCTCCCTCCCCCTCTCAAATAAACAAGAAAAATAAATTTAAAACAAAAAATCCATCATTTATTTAGAATGTCTATGGAAAGAATAATATTGGAGATACCTATTGCTCCTTTTACCTAATTTAAACTTTGCAACAACCCTTTGGGAAAATAGCCAGTTCCCACCTCTCACCTTCTACCCACACCCTCATCCAAACTGTATACTTTAGACAATTTAGGGCTATCCTGGAAAATCAATTTGCCCAGAATGGCACAGACAACAATATACAATTATTTGTCTCTTCTAAAGCCTATATCTTCAATCACCCAGGAAACTTACAAAATATTTTATATATAATATCTGAGCTGAATATAGGCAAGGTAGACACTGTTCCCAACTCATAGATGTGGCCCAGCAATCCATTTTCTGAAACTATGTAAATACCAAAATCAAATAAAACTTTCTGGTTCTTTTCCTTTCTTTACCACACTAGAAATGTTTTGGCCGAATCCAGGTGACCAATGGCATGCTGCCAAGATAGGCCAGCTATGTCCCACAGCCTTTCTAAGCTACAAACTAGTGAGCTGTCCTCTCCGGTGACACTTCTGACTTCCGGCTTTTAGTTACTTATTTGTAAACTAAATATAATTTAAGTTAATATTTGTCATAAGGCCTAGAGAGATTTATTAGTGGCTAAAGGCACTTGCTTGCAAAGTCCATTGGCCCAGGTTCAATTCCTAAGTACCCTCATAAATCCAGATACACAAAGTGGCACACGTGTCTTCTGGAGTTCATTGCATTTGCAGGAAGCCCTGGTATTCCTACTTTCTCTCTCAAATAGAGATAGATAGATAGATAGGTAGATAGATGATAGCTGGATAGAGAGATAGATAGGATAGATGATTGATTGATTGATTTTTGATAAATAGACAGATGATAGATATGGCCACAAAAGATCATTGTATACTGACAAAGGGGTCAATACATTCAAAGACTATCACATTTTAAATACATATGTGCATCAACATTGGAGCACCTAAATCTATAAAGCAAATGCTAACAGAATGAAGGATGATGTAGATGACAGTGCGAAAATAGTAGGAGGTCTCAATACCTCACTTCCAACAATGGAGGGGTCATCATGGCAGAAAACTCAGCAGGAAATGGTAAATTTAAATGCTCCAAACCACGTGGAACTATCTATGAAAAAGTCCAAGACCAGATAACAGTCTTAAGCAAAAAACAAAAACAAAAAAGAGCTGGAGGCATCATAGTAATTTCACATGATATTATAAAGCTACAATAATCTAAACAGTGTGGAGGTACTGGGAGAAAAATAGACACAAAGAACCAAAGGAGAACAGAAAGCATAGAGGAGACACATCCAACACACTACGCAGACGGTTGACCAAGGTGCTAAGGATATGCAGTGGAGAAGGCTCATCCCTTCAGTAAAAAAGGTGCTGTAAAAAACAGATATTGGACTGGAGAGATGGCTTAGCGGCTAAACGCTTGCCTGTGAAGCCTAAGGACCCCAGTTTGAGGCTCGATTCTCCAGGACCCACGTAAGCCAGATGCACAAGGGGGCACAGACATCTGGAGTTAGTTTGCAGTGGCTGGAGGCCCTAGCACGCCCATTCTTCTCTCCCCCGCCTATTTCTGAATCTCTCTCTTTCTCTCTTTCTTTCTCTCTCTCCTCTCTCAAATAAATAAATCATAAAATAAAAATAAAATAAACCAGATATCCATGTAGAAAAAAATAGAGTTGGATCTGTTCCTTATGTTAGACATTCTAAATGGAATAAAGATTTAGTATTTAAGTCCAAAAGCCATAAAACTACTAGACAAAAACATAGGAACAGCTGCTGCACACTGGCCCAGGGAATAATCATCTGGATACCACCCCAGAAGTATAGACAACAAAAGCCAAAACAAAACAAACAAACAAACAAAAAACAGTGGGATTACATCAAACTACAGAGAGTCACAGCTTCTGTATACCAAAGTGAGTTCATCAACAGAGCAAGGGGTCAGTCTACAACTGACAAGGGGTGAAGATCTAAGATATGCAAGGCACACAACTAACTCAAAGCCAAGGACACTTGAGACAAAGAACCTGCACAGGTATGACTCAAAAGAAGACATTCCTATGACTAGTAGGTAGTCAAGAGAGTCTTAGCATTCTAAGTCATCAGAGAATGCAAGTCAAAACCACAGTGAAATGTCAACCTCACACGTATTAGGTCATGATTGCCTAAAGGACAGAAGGTAAGTGTCGGAACTATATGGAGACAAGGGGGTGCGGAGAAAAAGTAATGCTGGTCCTCTTGTTAGTGGGAATTTGAATCACTGCAGCCATTATTAACAAAGAAAGAAAGAGAGAGAAAGGAAGGAGGGAGGCAGGGAGGGAGGGAGGGAGGGAGGGAGGGAAGGAGGAGAGAGGGAAGGAAGGAAGGAAGGAAGGAAGGAAGGAAGGAAGGAAGGAAGGAAGGAAGGAAGGAAGGAAGGAAGGGAGAAGCAAATGGTGAGGAGGGTCCTCACACAATTTTTTAAACCTTCCATATGATCAAACCATCTCAGTTTTAGAGATATATACCAAGAATATGAAATCAGGAAGCCACAGAGATGTCTGCACTCCCATGTTCATTGCAGGATTTCTCACAGTTGTTATGAAATCAGTGTAAGTGTCTATCAGTGGATAAATAGAAAAAAGAAGACAGATGATAGAGAACTGATCATAGGCAGTACTGTTCAGACTGAAAAGGAGAGACAATTCTACCATTTGGATGACAGAAGAACATGAGCTAGGATCAAAACCTCAAGCCATATACCTTAAATATATCTATATTTATGTCATCTATATATATACATATGTATATATGTATAAAATTCACCAGTTGCATTTCAATAAATCTAGAAAATGTTTCTGAGAACAATAAAATTAAAGATGATATGAGATTACATTTCATGTAAAGGCTTGACATATGTCAACACATTTAAACATTAGAATTTAAGTCATAGTACAAGAAAGAAAAAAAAAATTAAATCCTTCACAGACAATGATGATTTTTCCAACAGTGGGCTTCAACAGTGTCCACGTTCATTAACTGGAGAATATATTCAGCTCTGTCAAAAAGGGCAACACTTATGTACCGACGTCTTAAGTTTTAGATAGTTTCTTACGAATATCTATGTCTGACGCATCGAACTTTTCACTATTCAGGCTTGGTCTATATGTACTTGCGTTGAGTTTTCTAAAACCGTAAGTATATATCAGTATTACACATTTCATTTTCATTCATTTTATGTTCAGGTACAATAGGAAAAATTAAACTTTCAGAGCTATTTTAAAGTCTCCTCCATGCATTCATCATCATCATCATCATCATCATTATTAATATTACAATTGTGACAGGAGTTATAGTATTTAAAAAACAAGTATTAACACACACAAAAAGAAAAAAAAAACAGTAACATATACCTTTTATCGCCCCTGGAGTCTTGTAGTTTGCTTTTATCATACCTCACCTATTGTGCTGACTTTTAAAAGTTGTCTCAATTCGATCAGTATCTAAAGCAAACACAGCTTTCACTAAGGGAACTTCTCGCCCGCTCTCTTAGCAGCAGTCTCCTTAAATTATCACTATAGCAACATTCCTGTGAAGGCATTCTATTCTGCTCTCATTCCTCAGCCTTACCCCCTGCGAACCGAACAAATGTGCGGCTCCTGGTGCCAGCTTTGAGACAGAAACGCTTTGAACATTGATTTACAAAAAGTGCTTCGAAGGCATTTTCAGTGGGGAAAAAAAGACACATTTTTCATGTGGTATTTAGTAATTCAGGCACTCTTAAGTTAAGATCTGAGTGTTGTGATGGAGGCTGTAGTCAGTAGCAGAGAATGTGCCTAGCAAGTATGAGGTCCTGGGTTCAACTCTCAGCATCACAAAAGCAAAGAATTAAGTAAAATATGTGAGTGTTAATTTGTTAGGACAGTCCTTTCGCAGTGCAGACCTGGATCAAATCACCACAGCTCATCCTGGAGCACATAATTTATTGATGCTATCCTAATAACAATGGGAAAAGTAAAGTAAAATTTGAATAATTTTTAAATTTTGTTGAAAAAAATAAACAATTTTTGTAAGTCCCAGAAGTGTAAGTTTAGAAAAATGTTTTAAATTTCTCTATCTGCTTCTCTCTCTCTCCCTAATGGATAAATAAATAAACTATTTAAAAATTCAGTTTTTAATTTTGGAATATGAGAGGAGAAACTAAGTGAATCTTTTGTCAACTAATATTATGTCATAATAATAAATTAGTAATAAACAATAATAAACATCATTTAATTTATTTACATTCACACAAGATATAATTTTGTTAACTAAACTTTCTAAGTATTTTCCCAAGGGCTTAATACACACATACTTTAAAAATTATAATTACCATAATTGAAAGGCACTTTATAGGAAACCAGGGGAAATCATACATTTAAAAAAATACAAAAACAATAGTAGAGAGGTTTGACATTTTCAAGCACATAAAATAACAGTGAAGTAAACCCATACAAAAGACAAACATTTGGTGCTCAAGGAGCAGTTCCAAAGTTCTCTGCTCTACTGCACACGACAATTTGAGACTAGACTTCCAAACAAGAGATCCTTCCAGATTTTTTGTTATGTCCAGACCTCAAATAAACTAATTCCTTGCTCTGAAATTTCAGTTCAAAACACATCAGTGAGAGCCATTGCTGTGCCTGTTCATGTGATGCCAAAATAAAATTAGATGAGTTCAATTTATTGTTCTTTCCCGTTCATGGTGACGCATATTGATTGCTATGTGAACATAGTTTATTCATTTAATATTTATTTAACATTATTGTTAGCTCTCCCCCTAAGTTTCTTTTCAGTCAAGAATGCTAACTAATCCTATGAATTATAGACAAGACTGACAGAAATGAATTTCCTCGGGTGCAGACCTGTGCTTTGGAATATCATGGATATGACTTGAAATCATGGCACTGTCACTTACTGTGGGGCTTTACAAAGTTGACTTGACCACTCTGTGCCTCCGTTTACGCATTTGCCATACAGGGGTGTAAATAATATTGCAAAGCTCGTGGAATCACTTTAAAGATTCATTTGACATTTATAGACATGCTTTACCCAAAACCTACCACATTGTATTTGTTATTAGTCAATGTGAGTCATGGTGATACTAGATTTTTAATCCTACTCATTGAAACATGAGAACAACAATCTGTGTCCATGGAAGGGAACCAGCCATTACTTTCTCTAATCTTATTAGTGGAATATGCATCCGTCAAAGACAGGCAAGCTGAGTCATTTCCACAAGCCAGAAGAAACCAGAGTCTTTATTGACATGGTTCTCTTTCCTACACTTGCTTCCTAACTTTAGGAATCAGGGCTTCATGTAAAGTTTAGACATCCCAGAAGATGTTCACTGCACAAACCTGAGCCACTAGGTGTCATTTATAT
This sequence comes from Orientallactaga sibirica, assembly GCA_036365145.1. Lineage (NCBI taxonomy): Eukaryota > Metazoa > Chordata > Mammalia > Rodentia > Dipodidae > Orientallactaga > Orientallactaga sibirica. The sequence goes on from JAEOAD010002133.1 coordinate 4,404,151, forward strand.
TTATATTTACATGTTGGGAGCAACTAAATTAATTTTTTTACAAATAAACTCTTCCTGAAACCTTAAGAACCAGGCATCACACCTACTACTAATTCCTAAGGAATAGGCATTTCTTCTGTCGTATTGCTGGGTCGTTTAGCCAGTCACGGCTGGGGGGAATAGTTCAGTGGTTAAAGTCACTTGCTTGCAAAAATCTCTCAGCCCAGACTCAATTCCCCAGTACTCAGATAAAACCAGATGCACAAAGTGATGCATATATCTGGAGTTCATAGCCAAGAGACCCTCATATGCCATTTATTCTCTCTCTCTCTCTCTCTCTCTCTCTCTCCCTTATGAATAAATAAACAAAATATAAATAAATTAATAAAGCCAGTGAAAGACTTAAGGTTCTTTTGTGTTCATCCCAGGGGTTATTTTAAGATGCATACTTGCTAATGCTGTCCCCAGACAATATTACTATTTTTTCTTCTTTCTTTCTTTCTTTCTTTCTTTCTTTCTTTTTTTTTTTTTTTTTTTTTTGAGACAAGCCCAACAAACTGACTTTTTTAATGCGAGAGAGCAAGAGATAGAGAGATTGGTGTGCCAGGACCTCCTGCCACTGTAATCGAACTCCAGACATGTGCACCACCTTATGTGCATGTGCTACCTTGTGTGTTTGCATGACCTTGCATGTCTGTCTCATGTGGGATCTGAAGAGTTGAATATGGATCCTCAGCCTTGGCAGGCAGATGCCTTAACAGCTAAGCTGTCTCTCCAGCCCAATATCACTCCTTTTAGCAATGGATCTTCAGCCCCATGACTCTCCATGGTCTCACTTATATGCAATGAAGATTTAACAGAGTCAAAGGCTGCTGAATTTTACATCACTTTTACATCTCCCCATATTCAAAAGCCCCCTCATGAGCATATGGCATTGTGACTATAAGGCATCCTCCATAACCTCATGTTTTTAATCCCCAGTGGATGGAGCAGTTTGGGGAAAATTGGGGAGCCATTAGGAGGTGGAGTCTTGCTGGGGGAAGTACATCACTGGAGATGGGCCTTGACAATTTATAGTCCAGCCCCACTGGCCAACTTGTACTCTCTAGTACCTTCCTGCTGATGTGAAGATGTGACAGCCAGTTGTCTGCTCCTGCCATAATTTTTCTGCCATGATGGACTTGTCTCAAAACTGTAAGCCAAAATGCACCCATAAATTGCTGCTGGTCAGGTGTTTTGTACTAACAGTGTGTAAGTAACAGATACAGGGCACATTTCTATGAAGCTGAAAGAAGAACAGAGAGATGCTTTTCATTGACATGGTGTTATTTCCAGTTGGTAAGCAGCTACTTGAAGGAGAAGAGCTGTAGGCAGAAGAAGTTACCTTCAGAAGGGTGTGGTGTCCTAAAGGAGAACCAGAGTTTGTAAATGACTTAAGCAATGCTTACTGTACATTGTACAGTGCAAGGCACTGCCTAGACATACTGGAGATTTCAGGTCAGGAGGGATACAGGGACAAGGTAAAAAGGGAAGACACACAGAATCTGAACCTAACACCCTTCTAAACCAACGTCTTCAAAAATCCTCACAAAGTGATTGTCCTCTGACAGCACTACATCTAAGTGTGGAGTGGGGACAGTCCTGGGAGGGGGAGAGGAAACAGGCAAAGAGTAGCAGCCCCCTGCTTCATTCCTATCTTGCCTTCAACGTTGAACATGGTGGTGTAATTGTGAAGTCAGGCATCTCAACCCATGGAGACAATAGTGAAGGACAAGATGGAAAGACACGGGGCAAAGTGAAGACCCCCAGTGTGTGCGATTTATAACCTATCCCCTTGGCTCTCAGTAGGGTGAGCACCCGGCATGCCCTTCGCTTTGATTGTTGGTTCGCTCCATCAAGGACAAGGTTTCTTTCTCTTCGGGAAGAAACAACACAAACATCAAGAGAAAATAACCGCTTACAAAACAGCAGCAGAGGCAAAGACACGGAGCAGGAAGGAAGCGCAGAGGAGACCCGGGGAAGATTCGGGAGCAGTAAAATATAGACTCCAAGGCAATTTTAGCACAACCCCTCACCTTTCAAATGAAATAAAAGCATAGTTGAGATGGCATTTTGGCAGCAAATCTGAGGTTCACGGTGCTGTAGGGCACAGCTGAGTGAAATCATCAGGGAAGCAGATGCCAAATGGTCACCAGGCAGGAAGATCAACCACAGAAGAGCACCCAGCAAGGTGTCTTTGCAGCCTCCGTGGAAGATCAATCTCACCACAGTGGCAGCAAGGGAGGCACCCCCCTCTTCAGGGTATAGACTTAATGGTGGAGAAAAGCTCCACAAACTGTGTTTTTGTGCCCCTGCAAAGTATTTTTTTTTTTTTTACATCTTTGAAACAGTGCCTGTTTGATAAGTCTAAGGTAGAAACACACTGACAATGTAAAGTGATCACATCTTCTGGCAGTGTTAATGCCTGTGAAATCTACTCAGAAAAATTTCAGCTTAATTTATAATATTGTTAATGGTACGCCTCACATTGAACCTTAGATCTCTAATTTTTTTTTTTTTTTTTTTTTGCCATACTGTTCTACATAGTTGCCGCTTCATATGTGGCAGCCTGTGTCTCCCTGTCCTGCCCTTTGCCCTTCACCCACTGGCCACTCATCTACTGCTTCTGTGCATTCCACTTTTTTTTTTTTTTTTTTTTTTTTGAGGTAGGGTTTCACTCTGGTCCAGGCTGACCTGGAATTAACTATGTAGTCTCAGGGTGGCCTCGAACTCATGGCGTTCCTCCTATCTCTGCCTCCCAAGTGCTGGGATTAAAGGCATGCGCCACCACGCCTGGCTTTCCACTGGTTTTTTGACTCTGCTGATTTACACTGTAGTTTTCTTCCTATGTCAGGATATGTCACTTAGCATCATGTCTCCAGGTTCATCCATATGCTGTCAAACATAGCTAGACTTCCTTTATAAAAGTTGAAAACATTCCAGTGTGTGTGCCTGTGTGTATGTGTGTGAGAGAGAGAGAGAGAGAGAATGTCTTAACCCATTCACTCCTAGATGAATGAATGGTTAAACATTAACTTTGTGGGCTGGGGAAATGGCTTGGTGGTTAAAGACGCATGTTTGCAAAGCTTGCCAGCCTGGGTTCAATTCCCAGGACCTTACTTTTTGTGTAAAGCCAGATGCACAAAGTGGTGCATGTGTCTGGAGTTCATTTGTATCAGCAAAAGTCCCTTGTATACTCAACCATTTTTCTCTCACATATACATATATAAAACTTTTAAAACAGTAATTTTAATCATGCTAACTCTAATGAAGCAGATACTTTTTTCACAATGATATTAAGTTGCACATTGTTTTCCCGACCTATTACCATTGCAACATTAATAATTCCCAAAAAGAGCTTCTTTGGATGCTTCACAAAACAAACATGGGAGGTCTGATTCCCTCATGAAGATCATTTCAGATATGAAACAAGAAAAAGGGGCAGGAGAGATGGCTTAGCGGCTAAGGCACCTGCCTGCTAAGCCTAAGAATGCTGGTTCCAATATCCAGCGGTTCCAATCTCCAGGTCCCACGTTTAGCCAGATGCAAAGTGATGCAAGGGTGCAATGCCGTACTTGACCAAAAGGGGGCGCACGCATCTGGATTTCGTTCACAGCAGCTGAGAGACTGTCTCCCTCTCCCTCTCTGTCTCTCTCTCTGTGTCTCTCTCTCCAAAAATAAATAAAAAAATAATAATAAATTTTAAAAAGAAAAGAAAAGAAAAGAAAAAGAATGGAATGAGAACACAAGACTCGCCCGATCAGATACTAAAACACAATGAGATGCTAAATGACTCTTCACCATCAGAGAAGGCGCACAGCACAGAGTGGAACATGATACAAAGCCCAGAAAGAGTCTGCTCTTTCTAAAAAAAAAGACAAGATGACTTAATGAATGCTTTGGAAATATGTAGAAGACAAGTTAGACTAGAAAAAAAATCCATTTAGGGCCTCACTTTTCAACAAGCTAAATCCCAAATGGTTTGGGAAGTTAAAGTAAATGAAACAACTATGGCAATAGTCCAAGCATAAGAGCCTCTGCCTCCTGTGTGAAGACACACATTCCTAGCCTGAAAGTAACAGAAGAGGGATTTATTTCTCTTGCACAAAAAATTTGAAAATTCATACCCAACGTATTATAAATATAAAGCCAAAGAGTGTATTGGAAAAAATATTATCCAAAAAAAACATGGCAAATGTTTAAATAGAGACATTGAGAAAAACCTTAAGCCCCCATTGCATTGTTAAAATATGAACTGGAAATTTATAAAATGGATTTTAAAACATGTGACATGAAGTTTGAAATTGCTCATGCTGAAAATAGAGATGAAATCGTTAGCTGTGCTTGCTTGGAAAAGCTGCAGGTCTGGGTTCAATTTCCCAGCCACCAGGGTAAAGCCACACAGATGTCTGCTGGTAGCAGTTAGAGACCCCAGTATGCACACACACACATGTGCAGGCTCAGATAAATATTTACAAAGTAGAGATTAAAACAATGAGATCATATATATATATATATATATATATATATATATATATATATATTTGTTACTTCTCTCATATCTGTTGGCAAAATAATCTGAAAATGTAACTTAGGAAATAAAGCGTTTATTTTGGCGCACATCTTAGCAGGAGGCATTGTGGCAGGAGTATGAGGCAGCTGGCCACATTGTGTCCACAGTCAGCAAGCAGGAAGGATTGAATGCTGGGGGTCAGCTCACTTTCTTTTCATACATTCAGTCCAGGACCCCCAGCCCATGGAATGGTGCCATAGCCAATGTGGATCTTGCTACCACAATTAACCTAATCTAGAAGCTTCCTCAGAACATACCCAGACACATATCACCTAGATGATTTGAGATCCAATCAAGTTGAGCCAAGATTAACCAACACAATTTCCCAGGACAATTTTCAGTTGAAAGAGATTTTGAACTACAAAAAAAAAAAAAAATACCACTTATTCTTGAAAGCCATTGTTTTGTTATTATAAAGAAGAAGAAGCCACCTCACTTTTAGTTAAGCAGTGGTTTTCAAAGCTATAACCTGTTGAGGCAGAATCACTCAGGAACTTAGAGAAATTCTCAGCCCCGAGCCAGCCCACAGCGCCAGCTTGAAAGGGCTCTCACGTGACTGTAGTGTCCACTCAAGCTTGGAAGTCAGTTCATGGATCACACACCACAGAAAGTTCTGTGATGTATCATGTAGCAGGCATCCCAACAGTCTGGGTCTATTTAGTTCTACCTTTTATCCTTGGACTTCCTCATGGTGGAATGTGGGTAACACCAACACCTGCCTCATAGGGTAACTGGAGTTGATATTTTAAAAGCACATTCAACAGTGTTTGGTGTGCAATCTTGCTCATTATAAAAAAAAAAAAACACTTAAATAAAAATGGTTAATAATAAAGATAACTATGCTGTTGAAAATGATAAGGAGATCTGCATATCATTTGTAGCAGGAGTAGAAAAGTAGGTCACAATGAGGTCATATTTTGTTGGAAAAAATAAGGGAATAAAAAGCAGGAATTCAAGTAACTCTGAGAATGGACAGACACCCACAGTTAATTCAGAGATCTTTTGAGAGACAACTCTGGAAATGTGGGTTCTTGTGGTCAATCTAAAATCAGTTGGCATATAAAAACCATCTTTCTTTTATACTTTTATTTGATTATGTATGTTAATCACATGTCCAGAAATAACAGAAAGTTGATTCGAATCCATACTGTGATGAAATAAACAGCACTTTATCAAGGGACAGGTGTTTCAAATATGATTGTATCCTGTCATCAAGATGTGCTCTTATGCTACAGACACCACATCCTTCCATTACAGGACCACAAGAAATCAAGTTAAAACTAAGCAAAAAGCCTTCTTCCTGCTGGCTAGCTGTCATAGTGCTAAAAAGTGCTATGTAGCCTGCTTGAGCTGAGGGATAAAAGTCACCAACAGTCTTAACCAGCAATGGACCAGCAAGTCGGGCAAAATGTGCCCACTGGTACAATAGTGGCATGAGTGTTATGGGGGTAACTAGCTGCTCTCCTATTGGACATGAGGCCCACTCAGCAGGAGGGAATTCATGCTTAGTACTTGTAGCAGACAGCTTCAGGTTCGCTGAGATGAACTTCCAGACCAGGCACAGTTATGGAAGAAGGGATTTATTGAAGATTACAGATCCAGGGGAAGTTCCATAATGGCAGAAGAAGCTGGCCTGCTTTCACAGGACCAAACACAGAGAGCAAAACCAAAAGCCAAAAGCCACAGAGCACAGCACCCCTCAGGAACTCCAGCTAGGCACACTCTGCATATCTTTAGATTGAAATCTCAAACCCACCACCACACCTTAAGATCCTCCCAGTGACACTGCCTCCAGCCAGGTGGCTGCAGATGTAAACTATAAACTAATAAAACACTGAATATATTGGGGGCCATCTGTTCAAACTACCACAGTACTGAAAACCTAGTCAAAAGCCTATGGCTGGAGGTCATAGACCCCAGGGGAAGCTACCACTGTTGTTTAACTAAATGAATAGGTTGTGCCCATCAAATTGTCCTCCAAATGCTTATGTTTAAAGAGGAAAAAAATGTGTTTTTAGCTATTTTAGTCTAAACAATCACTCTTGATTTATAATTTAGTTAGCAAAATGATTTTTAAAAAAAATGTACAAGTCTGAAAATGATTTCAGTGTTGTCTACATTCTGACAACTTCACTAATGATTCAGTTGTTAATGGGAGCTAAAGTATCCTGAGTCACAGCAAATAAAAGTGTCATCATAATTCTTTTTTAATACTCTTGTTCAACACTGAGTAATGTATTGTAAAAGTGAAAGGACTAACACTTTCCCTATATTGTATAGATTTGATTGTCTAAAACCCATCTCGGGGGCTGGAAAGATGGCTTAGCGGCTAAGGCGCCTGCCTGCTAAGCCTAAGAACGCTGGTTCCAATGTCCAGCGGTTCCAATCTCCAGGTCCCACATTTAGCCAGATGCAAAGTGAGGCAAGGGCGCAATGCTGCACTTGCCCATGAGGGGGCACACGCATCTGGATTTCGTTCACAGCAGCTGAGAGACTGCTGGTGCGCCCATCTCTGTCTCCCTCTCCCTCTCTGTCTATCTCTCTCTGTCTCTCTCTCCAAAAATAAATTAAAAATTAAAAAAATTTTAAAAACCCATCACGGTATCTTGTTATGCTTTCAGAGAAGCCTTTGCGTCATTAAACATTCACACCGTTACTCCCAGCTCTGACCACAGTTTTCATGTGAGCAAAATCACCTGTGCTTTTGAATCTAGCAGTTGTGATGTCACTGAGACTCACGAAGACCAATGTGGGGGGATCAGCTTGGTCCTTCTGGGGAGCCCCAACCCCAGCCTTCTGTCACTAATATCAGGGCTACCTGGGGCCATCCTGGGCTCTAGCCTTACAGTGCTGTGTCAATCAGATCCTTCACTCCAAACAAATTAGAGATGGCTGCTATAGTCTCCCTACTCCCACCAGGATGTCAGACTCACTCCAGTAACTATCCACAGCCAGGGGTAATAGAAAGAGTGGTGTCCTGTTCCTTCTACACCTTTAGTACATATATTGCTGAAGCGAGCACCTTCCACGTCGTTACAACAGGGCTGAGATGAGTGGGAATGGACGGGCCTTACTTCCCTGAAGATAAAAATGACAGCACTACACTTAATGTTCATATTCACATATTAATGCTACTCTCATTTCCGGTAAGAGAAGCTTCCCTTTTCAGATGGCGATGTCCACTGGGATGACCTAAAAGGTAACATAGTGCTGAGAAGAAGGGATGGAGGAGTGTCCAACACTGAAACATCTCTATCACACCCTGCATGACTCCGGGCCCATTGCAGGAGAGGTGGTGGAAAGAATGTAGAAGCCAAAGGAAGGGTACGACTCCTTACAGTGCAACTGTCCAGACAGAAATTGGTCTCCATATCCATGACCTCGCAGTGCCTAGCAATACCTTCACAAGACCCTCATACTAGGAGAAAAAGACAATATCAAATTAAAAGAGAGACTAATGGAGAGAGGGAAGGGATATGAGGGAGAGTGGAGTTCTGAAGGGGAAAGGGGGGAGAGGAGGGAAATATCATGGTTTATTGTCTGTAAGTATAGAAGTTATCAATAAACATAAATAAATTAAAAATTGCATCCTGAAACCTTTTACAGACAGCAGTAATGGAGAGTCGCAAGAGAAACAGCATCCAGCCGGGCCCTCTCCAAAGGGCCCAGAGGCGGAGCGTTCTCTTGACACCACTGCTCGGATTCAGAGGGGGCAGGTCAAAGGGAGCAAGAAGGAAAGGGCTCAGCTCAGAAACCAAATTTACATCACTGTGTGCTTAGGTCTGAGGACCCTTTCACACCGCATGAATGGAAATACCCCCAGCTTGTTTGGGATTTTTTGATTTTGCTTTATTTTTTTATTTTGTTTAAGGCCAGGAAACAAAGTACCCATTACTAGTCTTGCTTTTTCTGTTTTTTTTTTTTCTTTTCTTTTCACCTTTCTTTCTTTCTTTCTTTCTTTCTTTCTTTCTTTCTTTCTTTCTTTCTTTCTTTCTTGTGTGTGTGTGTGTGTGTGTGTGTGTGTGTGTCCATCTCCATCCAAAAGGGCCACAAACTCTAGACACATGCATAAATTTTTGCTTCTGGATTTCCATCCATACTGGGGACTTGAACCCAGGCTGGTAGGCTTACAAGCAAGCACTGTTAACCATTGAGCCATCTCCCTGGTCTCCTCTTCCTTTTGCAAAAACAGCCTTGACAATGATCTCTAAACTGAGAACTGGCACAGTGCTGTTGTATCTGGTCTACATAAAAAAAGATAATTGCGCAAAGAAATGAAAATGCAAAGAAATGGAGAGAACAAAGCAATTCCTTACAGAACACAAAGACACTTCTCTGCATGGCTTCTGCTGTGCCAGAAATCTGGAGCTCAACCAACCTTCTTTTAAGGGCCTTCCAGGGGGGGTGGGTAGAATATGCATGCAGTGCTTACCCACCTACAAAGAAGACTGCCTGTTACCTTCTTCTCATAAAAAGCAGATATGTTAGTGAGCTCAGCAGAGTCTGTGGCTGGGAAGTTGCCACACAGAGACTGGAGAACTGGGTCATAGCAACAAAATTGGCATATTATGCCTGTGTTTGTATTGGATCCATTATGAGGAGAGAGGAGAGGTGGCTTTTTCTCTAGCATATAAATAATTAGTTAATTGTTTTCGTAAAAATATTTTTAAAGTTAAACAAAAAAGGGAGCTAGAGAGATGGCTTAGTGGCTAAGGCATTTGCCTGCTTAGCCTAAGGACTCAGGTTCCATGCCCCAGTATCCAAGTAAGACAGATGCATAAGGTGGCACATGCATCTGGAGTTCATTTGCAGTGGCTACAGGCCCTGGTGCACCCATTCTCTCTCTATTTGGTTCTCTCTCTCTCTCTCTCTGAAATAAATAAAATAAATAATTAAAAAAATATTTTAGGACTGGAGAGATGGCTTAGCAGTTAAGGCACCTGCCCGCCAAGCCTAAGAACACCGTTCCATCTCTAGGTCCCATATTTAGCCAGATGCAAAAAGTGACCCAAGGGCACAATGCCACACTTGCCCCCAAGGGGGTGCACGTGTTTGGAGTTCATTCACAGTGGCTGAGAGGCTGCTGGCATGACCATTCTCTCCCTCCCTCTCTCTCTCTCTCTCTCTCTCTCTCTCTACCTCTTCCTCACTCTCTGTCTCTCTTAAAAAAATAGAAAAGGAAAATATAATATGTGATGAAACTTAGTTTTAAATTGTTCTTGCTTACTTGTTATAAGCAACTAATTTGTTATTTAGAATTGACTTTTTTATTTTCAAGGTAGGGTGTTGCTGTAGCCCAAGTTGACCAGAAATTCACTATGTAGCCTCAGGGTGGCCTCAGACTCACGGCGGTCCTCTTACCTCTGCCTCCCGAGTGCTGGGATTAAAGGCATGCACCACTACGCTGGGCTAGAATTGATTTTTAATTTAAATTTAATTTTTTTTATTTTTATATATTGTGTGTCTGTGTGTGTCCACAACAAGGGCTCTTATCCCCGGAAACAAACTCCAGATGCATACACTGCTCATGTCTGGCTTTATGTGGATGCAGAGAACAGTACCCAGGCTGGCAGGCTTTGCAAGCAAGGATCTTGAACTGCTTAGCCACCTTCCCAGCCCCTAGAATGTATGCTTTTTTATTTTTAATTTAATGGTAGCTTATGTATCCTCACAGATTTTATAACTATCCTTTCCTAGAAATTAGCCTATCTATAGGCATAGGAAAAATTTCTTCCAAGTCACACTGAATCAAGACAGGGGGCAGGGGCTTCCTAGTCACGCTCATACTGGCCTTTTGCCGGAAGCTTTTGAGAAGATTTGTAGAGATCAGCATAGGTTTAGGTGATGCCCATATTCAATGATATTCCTGAAGGTGTCTTACTGGTAGTTGTATACTGTTTATGCAACACCTAACAATTTAGAGGTAGAACCGCCAAGGTCAAGTTTGCTACAAGCTTATGCAAATTGAAGCCTTTACAAAATAAACTGTGTTTCTACTTTTGTCTATTTTAACAACTGATGTTCAGTTTTTCTCATGAACCTCAGGAAAGAAGGGGTCCATTCACCATCCCTCTACATCTACTGAATCCCAGAACAATTTGCCTCAGTCCTAGATGCCTTGCCCTTTGCAAAAATGTTCATTTCCTATGCCAATAAAGAAGACATTATTCAGTTTGCATGGGCTTCAAAGAAAACAAAGAGAATAAGGAGAGTCCTCCACTGACTTCCAAAACTGGAGCACTTTTGTAGATTAGGAAATAGCTTCCGAGCTTGTGACCCACCCCATGCCACAAAACCAGTCTCAGAAAGTCGGCCATGATGGTCACCATGCTAGAAAGTTCTTCACTAGCTTTCTTCCAAGAGGCAAAAAAAAAAAAAAAAAAAAAAAAAAACAATCTTTCTGGAAGGCCATTCACTTTCTGCTAGGAAATGAAGAGCTACATAAGCAGAGAGATGGAAGATGAAAGAGAATTAAATCAGACGATGCCCCACACTAGAGAACGGAACTGATCCACTGAGTTTTGTCCACTGCTATTATGTGTTTGCTGAGTGGATGCTGCGTGTTGGTGCGTTTGCTGTCATTTGACTTGCTAGGACAGACAGGCAGCAAAAGGACATAGAAATACATCAGCCACACAAGCTGATGTATACAGGGTGTTGCTTCAGGTCTAAACAACATGTCAGGAATATAGACACCTACTGGGGAGGGCAGAGATATGAGTCACTCACACCTCATTGCCAAGTGCTCTAATTACATAACACCTTATGTTTGCCTCAGGGCTTGGAAAAGAAGGAGTGGGCCACAGAAGGAAAGAGGGTTATGTTTCTAAGAGTGAGGCACTTAGGAGCAGACTCTCCAGATACAAGAACACTAAGTTGAAGTCCCCATAGAGGGGACAGACATCTCCAAACAGGAGCAGCTAGGAGGAAAAGATGCTACTCTCACTTTTGTTTAGAGAAGCTTCTCTTTTCAGATGGTGTTGACCTTGGGATGACTCAGAAGGCACCATGGTGCTGAGAAGAAGGGACAGAGGAGTGCTCAGCACTGAAACATCTCTATCACACCTTCCAAGGTTCAGGGTCCATTGCGGAAGAGGGGGCGGAAAGAATGTAAGAGCCAAAGGAAGGGTAGGACTCCTTACAATGTGCTCTTCCAGACACAAAATGGCCTGGATATCCATGACCTCGCAGTGCCTGACACCACCTACACAAGACCGTCATAATAGGAGGAAAAGATCATGACATCAAACTGAAAAGAGAGACTGATCGAGAGGGGGAGGGGATATGATGGAGAGTGAAGTTTCAAAGGGGAAAGTGTGGGGAGAGAGGGAAGTACCATGGGATATTGTCTACAATTAAGGACTCTGTCAATAAAAAATAAATTAATTTTTTTTTAAAGTAGGTGGGCTCCATTCCTCACAACTTCCCTTCCCTCCAGCAGTCCCCAGTTTGTCATTCACTGTCAGGCATGTAGAGGCAGATGCACAAAATGGCACATGAATCTAGAGGTCGTTTGCAGTGGCTGGAGGCCCTGGTGCACCCATTCTCTCTGTCTGTCTCTCTTCTTTCAATCTCTGCTTGAAAATAAATAAATAAAAATTTTTATTTATTTTTATTTTTATTTATTTTTGGAGAGAGACATAGAAAGAGACAGACAGAGAGGGAGAGGGAGACAGAATGGGCACGCCAGCAGTCTCTCAGCTGCTGTGAACGAAATCCAGATGCGTGCGCCCCCTTGTGGTCAAGTGCGGCATTGCGCCCTTGCGTCACTTTGCATCTGGCTAAACGTGGGACCTGGAGATTGGAACCGGCGTTCTTAGGCTTAGGAGGCAGGCGCCTTAGCCGCTAAGCCATCTATACTTTTAAAAATATTTTTATTTGGGCTGGAGAGATGGCTTTTAAAAATATTTTTATTTGGGCTGGAGAGATGGCTTTTAAAAATATTTTTATTTGGGCTGGAGAGATGGCTTTTAAAAATATTTTTATTTGGGCTGGAGAGATGGCTTTTAAAAATATTTTTATTTGGGCTGGAGAGATGGCTTTTAAAAATATTTTTATTTGGGCTGGAGAGATGGCTTAGCGGCTAAGGCGCCTGCCTCCTAAGCCTAAGAACGCCGGTTCCAATCTCTAGGTCCCACGTTTAGCCAGATGCAAAGTGACGCAAGGGCGCAATGCCGCACTTGACCACAAGGGGGCGCACGCATCTGGATTTCGTTCACAGCAGCTGAGAGACTGCTGGCGTGCCCATCTCTATCTGTCTCCCTCTCCCTCTCTATCTCTCTCTGTCTCTCTCTCCAAAAATAAATAAAAAATATTACTAAAAAAATTTTTAAAAAATATTCTACAAGGACAAATGACCAACTAGAACTTTGTGACTGTGGAGTGTTGGAATGCTTCAGCTTCAAAGCCTAACTACCATGTGTGATCTTCAGTCCTCTTAACGGCCATTCATTGCCCACCTCTGTGTCTGACCCAGCATCCTTTAGCTATCGGGTAAAATCTTTGGCAAGCATTAACACATCACTCATTTTCCACCAACCCAAAAGCTAAAAATGTCATCAGAAAGCACCTAAAAAATCTATAATGGAGTTTTTTCTGCTTTGTTATAACCCACCTACCTGATATTCTCACCCACGCATTTAAAGATAATGTATGACTTTCTTTTGTTCTCTGACTATAAAAGTTCACATAACTGGTACATGGTATTTGGGGCAACAGAATTCCTGGTTCAGAATAAATTATCTTTACTCCCTTTGAGGTGAGACAGGTGTTTTGCATTGTTGCTGTAGTGGTGACTTGGTTTCCATTAGTTTCTAAGAGTCTACTGTAGTCAAAGTTCTTAATGATGGCTCCTTAAGCAATTTGGAATGTTTACCTCCCAAAGTGTAATTGTTTTGGTATCAAACTAACTCCTCATGCTAACCCTGGTAAATCTGTCAGATGCAAGTCAGCGGAGAATCATTGCTATAAAAGGGAGGTTTATGGGCGGGAGAGATAGCTTAGTGGTTAAGACGCTTGCCTGTGAAGTCTAAGGACCCAGGTTCACTTCTCCAGGTCCCACGTAAACCAAATGCACATGGTGATGCATACATCTAGAGTTCTCTCCCCTCTCTCTCTCTCTCTCTCTCTCTCTTTCTGTCTGCCTGTCTCTAGTAAATAAATAAAAATAAATCTTAAAAAAAAATAAAAGGGTGGTTTACTGAGAAGACAAAGTGATCTCCAGTGAAGAGTGACATACAGATCAAACGAATCTCAGTAATTGTTTTGGGTCAAACTAACTCCTCATGCTAACCCTGGTAAATCTGTCAAATGCAAGTCAGAGAATCATTGATAAAAGGGAGGTTTATGGGCGGGAGAGATCTTAGTTTTGAAGTCTAGTTCACTTCTCCAGGTTTTGGGTCAAACCAAATGCACAGGATGATGCATAGATCTAGAGTAGTCTCTCTCTTAAAATCTCTCTCTTTCTGTCTGCCTGTCTCTAGTAAATAAATAAAAATAAATCTTAAAAAAATAAAAGTAGTGGGGAAAAAATCCAGCTGTGATCTCTTTCTTCCCTCAGCATGTTTTGGGTCACAGCAAATGCAAGGATAGATAGCCAGATACTTAGTCTCCCTATTAAAATGAGCCAAAGGACGTGTAGAAAGTCATAAGTAGTGGGAAAAAATCCAGCTGTGTCTCTGCGCTTCCCCAAGTCCAATCGCATGCAGATAGATTAAAGAAAAGTCGATAACACTCAAAAGCAAACAGCATAAATAAAGATGAGATTTGACTTAACAATTGAGCATTAACAAAAGATCTATAAAGAACAGATTGCAAGAAGGATTTATCACAATCAGTTTTATACAAAAGAGCTTTCTTAGAACTAAATCAAGGAATGCATAAAATGTCAGCTTTCAAATGGTTTATCAGCTAAGAACGATTTTTTAAATAATTTTTAAAAATCAGTCAAATTTTGGATAGGATGGAAATTCTTTTTGGTTTTACAAGGTAGGGTCTTGCTCTAGTCCAGGCTGACTTGGAATTCACCATGAAGTCTCAAGATGGCCTCAAACTCACAATGATCCTCCTACCTCTGTCTCCGAAGTGCTGGGATTAAAGGCATATGCCACCACACCCAGTTAGGATGGAAATTCTTTTTTTTTTTTATTTGAGAGAGACAGAGAGAGACAGAGAGAATGGGTGTGCCAAGGCTTCTCAGCCACTGTGAACAAACTCCAGATGCATGTGCCCCCTTGTGCACATGTGTGACATTGCACGCTTGCATCATCACTTTTGCACCTGGCTAAATGTGGGACCTGGAGATTCGAACCGGCATTCTTAGGCTTTGCAGGCAGGCACCTCTAACCACTACGCCATCTCTCCAGCCCTAGGATGGAAATTCTTAATCACAGATGCTACTGATGTTCTTCTGTTCCTTGCCAATATTAAATCCCGTCATCAATGACTAAGTATTAGGAAAAAAAAAATCTCACTGGGAGCTTCATTGAAAGCAGTGCCTTAAAGGGCTCACTGAGCTGGGTCAGGACTCATACTTCCAGCAGAAATATGGACACCATCGCCACATGAGGTACCAGAGGTTGTACACCCCACTGCTGGTAAAAGTTCACCACGACTTGTGAGAATAAGTGGGTCAAAAAATGACATGGTTCTGGAGTTTTGAGTACAACACTTTCTTTTTTATAAAAAATATTTACTTATTTATTTATTTGAGAGAGAGAGAAAGAGACAGATAGTGAAAGAGAAAATGGGCATGCCAGGGCCTGTAGCCACTGCAAACAAACTCCAGACGCATGCACCCCCTTGTGCATCTGGCTTAGGTGGGTCCTGGGGAATCGAACCATGGTCCTTAGGCTTCACAGACAAATGCCTTAACTACTAAGCCATTTCCCCAGCCCCTTGAGTGAAACACTTTCTAACACTGAAAGTGTTTCTGAACACTGGAGAATTTTCCAGATGGGACTTAGAATAAAACTCCAGTCAGTAAGCTAGTCTCCACATCTCCCTGGAATTACATGCTGCTGGACTATTCTTGGCTGTTTGTTTGTTTGTTTTTTAATTTTTTAGTTTTCTAAGTAATGTGCCAATAAAGCAGTCTACTTCTTTTATAATATAGCTTGCTGGATTATAAAGCATTATATTTTCTGACATGTCTTACTCAGAAAGTAATTGCTAGAAACTAAAATTGCTTGAAATAACCGACTCTGTCTTCTCTCCTTCCCATCTTTCTCTCCCGGGGCTGCTGTTGACAGGGTGCCATGTTTGCGTGTGTGCGCCTGCACATCTGTAAAGTGTCAGTCTCTCTACTGACACACACACTAGAGAGTAGAAACCGTTCTTCCCTACAATGGGCAGAGAATTAACAAACTATTTTTCTTTTTCATTCATGCAGTTCTAAAAGGTCACAGTTTATTTTAAATATTGTTTATTTATTTCAATTTATTTGAAAGAGGGGGCAGATAAAGAGAGAGAATGGGCATGCCAGGGCCTCTAGCCACTGCAAACAAACTCCAGATACATGCGCCACTTTGTGCATCTGGCTTTTGTGGGCACTGGGGAAGCAAACCTGGCTCCTTACGCTTCATAGGCAAGCACCTTAACCTCTAAGTCAACTCTCCTAGCTCCTACTTGTGATAATTTTTGATAGTGTTATCAACACACTTTTGGGAAACCTTGCTATTAACCCAGTAGTAGATAGACAATAGATTCTATTTTCCCTGCCTTTGAAATCGGGATTGGAGCATCCCTGGAGAGAAGGGATGTGTTAGAAATGGTGTTATATGCTTTCTAAGGTTAAGCGTTAAAGGCTAAAATGTTTCTTCCTGGAAGTCCTTCTTGGGTCACTCTCCCCTGAAACCCAGCACTGAGGCTGTGAGAATGCCCTGGCCAGAGAAGCGTATGCAGGTGTTCCAAGAGCCACCCATCAGCTGCAAGGTGTGAAAAGAACCTTTGGATAAGGCCAATCGTCACAATGAAGCCTCAGGCTGAGCAGAGTTAAAGCCAGGAGACCTAGGCCTGTCTAAAATCCCTGCTTCAGAAAGCCTGTCAGCATATCAAAAGTAACTTCACTACCCAGTTTTGTAACCTCTCAGAGCCACAGCTAACCCCAGAATGCATGTGGACTCGGAAGGAGCTGTACATGAAGACTCTTTGGCATGCAACAGGTTGCATCTGTTAGCACCTGTTACACTGCTTTCCTCTTAGAAAGTAAAAATATTGACTTTGACTTTCTGTCTGTCTTTCTCTACTTGGTAAACTTTAGGGTCACTCAAAATGAAATCAGTTTCCAAAAGGGCCTTAAGACACCCCTGAAGTAGGCAAAGACTTGCTTCCCCAAGAAAGCTCAGCATAGCACAGATGGCTGAATTCGTGTGGAGGGAAGTATCCACGGCCTGAGTGGGCTGGCACTTCCACTGCACAGGTATAAGGGGATACACCCGTGGGCCTGGGACTGACCTGGGCCTTAGGACACTCTGCAGCCTCCATCTCTTCTGTCTTTGATTCCTGCATCAATTTCAGTCGAACACCTCCTATCTTTCCCTCAGTTTCTCATAGGACGCTTAAAGGCCCTCGAGACTATGAATCACACAGGATTCTGTTAGTCTTGCATTGAACCAGAATCCATGGTGGTGGAACCTTCCTTCTCTAAGAGCTTCCTACTGATTTGTGTGCATCTGCCCTGGGTGTCCTACCCAGTCCCGGTTAGCTTGTTCACACTATTCACTGATCCTAGACGAAATGTTTCGCCGCACCACTCTGAAAAGGTCATTGTCTTGTCACATTCACATGGGTTGACATCATTTTTTGCTGCATATCCCAGAACTGAGAACTTTTTATAATCTGGCTTCAACCTCCTCTCTAGTCACGTTCCCTTGAGCTGGGTAGACCCTCCCGCAGCCTGCTTCTGCCAAAGTGGACCCTTCCCCAAGTTATCCTGGATTTCTATGCTGAGCTGCCTCCCTGCTCCACCTTTCCTCAAGCTGGTCTTGTCACATGGCATACTTTCACCTCCTCCATAGCATTGGTAAGAATTCTTAGTACCTCAGTCAGTGTAAGACTTCCCACGGTCCTGCCCGGAATACCTCTTACCACTCTCAAAATCTTCCTGTTGAATGTTAGCTCAAGCAGCTCTTGCATTCACAGACGGAGAGCCAGCCCTGTCCGCCCCAAACACGGTGTGCATGGCGCATGCGTATGCATGGCGCATGCGTATACACACTCATTCAGCTACGCTCAGACTCACAGCAGTTTCCTGCACATGGAGCCAGTGGTCAATAGACAAGGGAGGGTCCTTGAGACCCCACACCTCCCAGAGTCAATAGTGGAAATTGGTGATTGCTGAGTGAGGGGAAGTCATGCCCTCTAGGAGTGTAGTCCCTGGGGAATTTCCCATTCTCCGCTAAATTACCTCCCACCTATGATCATGCAAATGACCCTCATTTAAATCAGTGGAATAAACAAGGCACGGAAGTAGGATGTGGATATAATGGGAAAAGGGGGAAAGCGGAAGGGAAAAAGAGAGGGTAACTAGAAGGAATGGGATCAAAATGCATTGTAATGACAACACTAACTTGTCAAAAAAACACTAAATTTTTAAAAGATGAAATTTATAATTTACAGTAATCCTGAACAGTTGCATGCACAAATTATAGCAGCAGAAAATTCAGAAGAAAATCATGTTATATAACCTTGTGGTAATTTACTCTAGTATCAAAGCACTTTTGAAATGTAAATGGGTGTCTCAAATCACAAATAAAGGCATCATAATATGTAACAAACTGTAATCACTCTGATAAGAAAACTTCAAAACTCATTTCTAAGAAATTATATTTTTGGGCAAAATAAATGACTCATTATTTATATAATGATGGATAACACAAAAACACAGTTTATATTTTCTTTTTAGCATAATTAAGTTACATCAGTTTCTCATTTCACACTATTGTTCAGTCATTTTATATTGTAGCCTTCTCAACATTTACTGTTATTCATAGTTCTACTGTGGAATTATAATTCATAATTTCTAAGTTCTTTGTGAAAAATTTCCATCGAAATATTTTAAAATTTTGGGGGAGATTGAGGAGATGGCTCACTGGTTAAAGGCACTTGTTTGCAAAGCTTGATGGCCTGAGTTCCTTCCCCAGTACCCGTGTAAAGCCAGATGTGCAAAACGACACACGAATCTGGAGTTCATTTGCAGTAGCATTAGGCCCTGGCATACCTATTGTTATTTTTTCATTTTTCTCTCTCTCTCTCCTCCTCCTCTCTCTCTCTCTCCCCCAGCCTCTTTCTCTCTCTGTTTGTCTGTCACTCTCAAATAAATAAATAAAAAATAAACAAAATTTATAATATAACATACAATATGCATATACATATGCAAGTGCTGAGGTTATCAGAAAAAGCTATCATATCTAGTTGGTGATAAATACTTTTTTTATGAGTTGTCACTTACAACCATGGCTTCATCTTTACTTCTGTCCCAGGGCCCAGCCACTATTTAACCTGTCCAAATCTACTGTCCAGAATACAGATAAATTCAACCGTGTGGAGGATTCAATGACCAATAAGGTCTACTCCTCTTTTCCAGATTCTTCCATCTGCATAGGAGATGTACCCGCTAGCCCAAGAGGCTCTAGTGACTTGCTAGAACTAGCATGTAGGGCCTGGAGGCTGCTGGTGAAATTTGAAGCAAGCAAGAGACTATATGGAAGCTGTGAAAACAGGTAGAAACTTCCCCCAAGCCTCTGGAGGAGGGGCTCCCTGCTTCTCTAGTTTTCTGATAAACTTTTAGAACACATACTGGTGTTTGATAGTGTGGGCGATAATTATAGCTTTCTTGTTATTCTGCACTGTCCTTGCAACCACAGGAAGGAAGCTGGTGGGTACTATTGTCCACCTCATAGTAAGGCAATGGGGCTTAGAATAGTGTGACGGGACACCCAAGTAGCAATGTTAGAAAGCTTCGTACTTAGTCTGCCCTCTTAGCAAAACCTCTGCGGGCTGGGGTGGGGGGTTAGGAAGAGAATATTGATTGTGATGGTCCTAGAGACCCCTCCTCTCCAAAGTTCTTTTAGTTCTAGTGTGTGACCCTGAGGACACGGTGAACTACAAGTGACTTCTTCATGAAGGGGACTGGTTTAGAATTTAAGTAGAAATAACTAAAAATACATATTTACACATTCCCTTTGGTATAAAATAACTTCTATATTTACTAAATAGTAATTTGTTTAGTGTTTCCTATTCAGTTATGAAGTCTGTAAGATTTACAATATTTCAGGAGCCCTACACTATAAGAAAAACACTAATATCCTTGCAATAGATGTTCATGACTTTCTCTGTATTTATAATTAGTAAATGCTAAATATACTAATCTGATAAAGGTTTTAAATTATTATACCTGGCTATGGTGGTGCATACCTCTCTAATCCTAGCACTCAGAAGGCTATGGCAGGAGAATCATAAAGCCAAGGCCAGCCTATGGGAAGACCCTGTCTCAAAAACCAAAAAGAAAAACAAACAAAACAACAACAACAAAAAAAGAGTTTATAAAATGTATTTACGGCGGTCCGCTGAGCGCCCGGGCCTCGGTAGGCGCCGCGGGCTCGGGGCGTGCAGGTCCAAGTGCGTGCAGGTGGGTGCGGTTGAGCGCCGGGGCTCGGTAGCCTCCTTCGCGGCTCCAGCCTCCGAGTCCCCTGGGCAGTCTGCACAGCCACTGACGCCGCCTCGCGAGCCGCACGCCGCGGGCCGCGGAGCCCACGAAGGCGCGGGTTCCGCCGCCGCTCCCGCTCCCCGGCATCGCCGTCACCGTCCCGGAGCGCCGCGAGCCCGCGTGGGCATGGCGTGGACAGGGAGTCGCCTCTGCAGCCGGAGGGGAAGGAGGCGCCGCAGCCCCAGGCGGGAGCCATGCCCGAGAAACGCGCGGGCGCGCAGGCCTGGGGCGGCAACTGGTTACAAAGCTTTGGCCGACCTAGTGTCCACCATGCTGCTATGGTCATTTTCTTTGAATTCTTTGCATGGGGCCTCTTGACAACTCCAATGTTAACTGTGCTACATGAAACATTTCCTCAACACACATTCCTCATGAATGGTCTCATTCAAGGTGTAAAGGGTCTGCTCTCTTTTCTGAGTGCTCCACTCATAGGTGCTCTCTCCCATGTGTGGGGCAGAAAACCTTTTCTTCTTGGCACAGCCTTCTTCACCTGCTTCCCTATACCACTGATGAGGATCAGCCCATGGTGGTATTTTGCCATGAGCTCTGTGTCTGGAGTTTTCTCAGTCACATTCTCTGTGATCTTTGCCTATGTAGCTGATGTTACTCAGGAGCATGAACTGCTTATGGATGGGTCTCAGCTGCCTTGGCAGCTACTTTGGTTAGCAGCCCAACCGTCGGAGCTTACCTTTCTGCAAGTTATGGAGACAGCCTTGTTGTGCTGGTAGCCACAGTGGTGGCTCTTGTGGACATCTGCTTCATTTTGGTGGTGGTTCCTGAATCTCTGCCAGAAAAAATTAGGCCTGCTTCTTGGGGAGCTCAGATTTCTTGGAAACAAGCAGATCCTTTTGCATCATTGAAGAAAGCTGGAAAGGACTCTAACGTCTTGCTAATCTGCATCACAGTGTTTCTCTCATACCTTCCTGAAGCTGGACAATATTCAAGTTTTTTTCTCTATCTCAGGCAGGTCATAGGCTTTGGATCTGTTAAAATTGCAGCATTCATAGCTATGGTAGGAATCCTATCTATTATGGCTCAAACTGTCTTTCTTAGTATCTTGATGAGATCACTGGGAAATAAAAATACTGTCCTCCTCGGCTTAGGCTTCCAGATGTTCCAATTGGCTTGGTATGGTTTTGGATCTCAGGCCTGGATGATGTGGACAGCAGGCACTGTAGCCGCCATGTCCAGCATCACATTCCCGGCAGTTAGTGCCCTCGTCTCTCAGAATGCAGAGTGAGATCAGCAAGGAGTTACCCAGGGAATCATAACAGGAATCCAAGGACTATGCAATGGCCTGGATCCAGCATTGTATGGATTCATATTCTACATGTTCCATGTTGAACTGAGTGAACTGGGTCCAGAACTGAGTTCTGATTGATGATAGTCCCTTACAGGGAGCTTTCGTTCCAGGCCTGCCATTTTTATTTGGAGCATGCATAGTTCTTATGTCTTTTCTGGTTGCCTTATTCATCCCTGGTTCAAAAACATAGTAACAGCGTCAGTGGCAGCCTAAGCAACACCCCTGAACAGGGCATTGATGAGGACATTGAGCCACTACTACAAGACAGCAGACTCTGGGGGCTGTCCTATGAAGAACCTGGAAATCAGTGCACTGAACTATAACTGCAGAAAGGGATTCTGAAGACATTATCTCTGAGAACCATGGAGGAGCTGCACCACATGGAGACTTCATGGTACTGGAGGGTCGATGCTTGCAGCATCCTTTGGGCCAAGTTCAGTAACTGACTTCCTTCATCCTTTGGCCCTCACTCTTTTCTTACTGTTCCTTTTCTCCCATTCCTTTTCTTGTTTGGACATTAGAGCAAGGTGAGACCAGAAATGCTTACTTTCAAGTAATGTGCAATACTCAAGGTTATCTGGAGTCCAGATTTTGGAACTTAAATAGAGAAGGTTTTACCTCTGGTAGTCTGGTAGAAAGGATGACTTTAGTAACTGGACTAAGAGTGATAGCATTTGATCTACAAATGCAGGACTGCCATCTTGAGCAAAATTTCAGGTAGAGAATCTCTTCCTTTGTGTTTCTCTGAATCACTTAATTAGCCCATTGGTATTGATGAGTGGCCATCCACTCACTTTGTGAGTGACTTAAGAGTCACTTTGTGTCAGGGATCTATTGACTTTGTCCAAAGGGCAAATACAAGCCTATATTTTTTTTCTTAACTTCCTGTACATGAGAATTGATAATAATGACCAGTGATCACTTTTACCAGATAAAGGAAATTGTTCTTATTAATTCAAATCATGTTGAACTAGCAGCTTGGATCCTGGACTTTGTGTCCTGAGGAGATCCAAGGTGATGTTACAGAAGAAAAAAAAAATAGTAACAAAATCAAGCCAGGCATGGTCACACTTGCCTGTAACCCCAGCTACTTGGAGGTTGAAGCCAGAGGGTTACAAGTGTGAGGCCATAGTAAGACCCCATCTCAAAACATGAAGCATTCCAGTGGCATCAGAGAAACTGGAGGGTGCGTCAAGGAAAGTAACAATTTGAACATTCCCATGAAAGCATGAGAGTTCATAACCAGATATGGTGGAGTTTATGTTCAATTCTTATAAAGCTTTGTCCCACATCTCCCATGTCCACCTCTTCATCACACTCCTGCCTTAACTGTTATGTTATATGCACTTGTTTTCAATTAATTTGTATATTAGTAATTGATCTGACATTTGAATCTCATAGGAAAATGCATATCAGGTTCCTCTCTAAACTGAGGATTTGGAGAAGCTCAGTTTCATGTAAGTGTCTTGGTAATCTTTTGAGATGTTTCATGGACAAAGAAAATGTTACAGATTTATATGTATTTTGCTACACAGTAAATGGCCCATTATTTTGGACCTACTTTTAACAAAGCACTCCTTTGAAAGTTTTAAAAGTATGAAATACATAGAGACTCTTGTAAAGGTTTTAAATTTTTTGATGGGTACTGTGTAAATCTTGTATTTATAATGTAATGAAGGTATTGTTAGAAAAATATATACAACTTTTATAAAGGATTGTATACTGACTGAATTAATTTACAAGAAAATATATTTTGAAGCCTGTTCTGCCATGAACAGAGATAACATCTTTTTACTGTTGTTGGTTTTTAGGGTAAGCTTCCTAATGCAAAATAAATTTGCAATGGATACTTTTGAAAAAAGTATTTACTTGCATATATATATGCATATTATATGTTATATTATAAATTTTTTGTTTATTTTTTATTTATACATTTTTAAAGAAATAGAAATGCTTCAATTAATGAGTTCTAGGCCAACCTGGGCTAAAAGTAAAACAATGTGTCAAAAAATAAAACTGAAGCTGGGCATGGTGGTGCATGCCTTTAATCCCAGCACTCGGGAGGCAGAGGTAGGAGGATCACTGAGAGTTTGAGGCCACCCTGAGACTACATAGTGAATTCCAGGTCAGCCTGGGCCAGAGTGAGACCCTACCTCACAAAACCAAAATAAATAAATAAATAAATAAATAAATAAATAAATAAATAAATAAATAAAATAAAACTGACCTGCTTGGATGAAAATCAGTGGAAAAGAGCTTTCTAGTTATGCATAAGCCCTGGTATTCAATAACCAAATGTGTGTGTGTGTGTGTGTATGCTATATATATATAGTTTATATATATAAATATATAGTATATATATTATATTATAAAATCTATATATGTATTTAGTAAATATAAAATTGGGATATGCCACTATAGTCTGTGTGTGTGTGTGTGTGTGTGTGTGTTCTCCCATATGCTGCAATCAACAACTTTTTAATCTTAGTTTTGCACACACTTAGAAACAGAACCATGAAAGAACATCCCTGTTTGAAGAATTAGTGTTAAAAACAGATGTTTGGGGATTGGAGAGATGGGTCAGCAGATAAGGTGCTTGCCTGCAGAGCCTGGCAACCTGACCTTGATTTCCCAGGACACAAGTAAAGCCAGATACCCAAAGTGGTACATGCACCTAAAGTCCATTTACAGTGGCTGGAGGCCCTGGTGTGCCTATTCTCTCTGTCTCTCTTCTATATCTCTGTTTGCAAATAAATAAGTGAAATTATTTTAAAAACATGTTTTCATATGTTCTGTTCCCATTTTGGTTGATGTTCCTTTTCTTATTTATTAAACCTTTATATATTATGAAATTATGTGACTTTTGTTACCCTTGATAAGTGTTTTCCCAACCTTTTCATTTATATATTTTGTTGTGTAGACACTTGGTTTATGTTTAATTGCTTTACTGACATTAAATACTTATATGTATTTATATGGTGTCATGTGTTCATTTAGTATGTGTCTACTAATCAGGAATTGAAGCATTTCTAGTTCTTTAAAAATGTATCATTTGTGTCAGAAAACATCAAACTCCTACCTACTACTTCTTTGTTTTTTTAAAAAAAGAGAGTAAGTTGTTATTAACTGCAGTCACTCGTAGCTCTGTACAACAGGAGAATTTATCCTCCTGTCTAACTGTATGTAATTAACAACTTCCATCCTCCCGACTCCTTCTCCCTTTCTTAATCTCTTGTGGCCAGGATGCATTCTCCACTTTGGATCAGCACTTTTAGCCTTCCCAAGACATCAGGTGTAAATGTGTTTATATGCTCAGGCAAACTTACCAGTTTGTTTTGAATGTAGGCTTTTAACAAGTAAAGAAAAGATTTCTCCACTAACACTTTATAAAAGAAACAAAAAAATTTATGCCTCCTTTTAATAATTCTACAACTCATCTTTAAACCACATGACATCATTAATAAGTGGTTTTAGTTCGTAAAATATCAATTCAATCAAATATATTTAAACCCTTTTCCACTTGAAAAATCTGTGTGTGTGTGTTTTGGATGACTCAGTCCATCCCAGCAATATCTTTGTCAAATTACAGGGACTGTCATGTTTATCCCAATTCATTATGTGGTTTTCTCATAACTCTTCTTCTAAAGATTCTTTTCTGTATGTTACATAATATATATATATTATATTCAAATGAACATAATTTATTTATTTATTTTAGAGAGAGTCAGACAGAGAATTGGCACGACAGGATCCTCAGCCACTGTACTCAAACTCCACACACTGGCACCCCTAGTGGGCATGTGAAACCTTGCACTTGCCTCACCTTTGTTCGGCTGGCTGACGTGGGATCTAGAGAGTCCTTAGGCTTCGCAGGCAAGCACCTTAACCGCTAACCCATCTCCGCAGCCCCAAATGAACATAATTTAAACACATTAAAAATTTTAAAACTCTAGAATACAATTTTATCTTAATGCAAGGAACTCTGGTCAGCCTTTCTAGTGAGTTTCTTGCCCAAGAACAAAAGGATGTTTAGATGTTTCTTCACATAAAGTTTTTATGTTGATTAAGCTTTGTGTGTTTTGTGTGTTATGCTTATGGGTGTATATGTGTGTATCTTTGAACAGGACTGCTTAAGGACCAACACGCTTGTCTTCAGAGTGGTCCACATCCTCCCTGAGTCCCAGTTGTCACTATTATTTGGGAGATACTGTTTGGGGCTGGGTCATAAATGTTTTTAAGTTTACTGACATAACATTTCCCCTGACTTTTACATTCAGATTTATTTTTGATAAGGTTCACTGAGGAATTTAAAAAAAAAAAAAAAAAAAACCTTTCCTCATAGCCCTTTCCCCAAACGAATGCAGCATTACTCTGAAGACTAACCATGGTTCCCTTGGATGGTTCTACTTTTCTGTCCCACCTCCTACTTTGACATATTTAGGTTGCTCCAAATTTCCACTGTGACTAATACCACCAAAAAGAAAGAGTATTTAAATAGACCAGGATGGAAGAAAACCCATTTCAATCACACACAACACTGACAACCAGAAAGCAGAGGAAGTCAGAGAATAACGAAGAGAGAGGACAGATTAGAAAGGGCCGCTTTAGTGGGGTGAGAGTCTGTAGCAGAAGGGAGCAGAAAGGGAACAAGTGTCTTTAGCAAGCCCTTCTTGTTTAATGCCATCTTCTGGTTTTCCTTCCCACATCCCGTCGTCATCATATACACGATCAGCTGTGTGGCTACACACAGCTGTCAGGGGCTAAACACCACCTCCCTATCTTTTCCTGGAAGGACTTTGGGCTGGGCAGTCCTTTGTGTTGTTTTCCCCAAGTTCTAGCTTATTTGAAAACCCAGGGTTACCATGAGTCATCACAGGAATGGTGTGTCATTCAAACTACTGTCTGGAAGGAGCGTCTTTCCTGACACTTGGCTCTCAACTGTCATAAGTCATGGTGATGGGGAGAGTGAATGGATTTAGTGATGGATGGGCCTCTTGACTACTTCTCTGCGGGCATGCGTGGGTTGCTGTGTCTAAGAATAGTCACCATGAATCTGGCTGTGACACTTGTCACCCCACTGACCGCCAGGGTGGATTCCACTGATCTGGCTGGCTAGGCTGGTGTCCCCTTCCTCCTTCACTGCTCCACAGGCGTCCCTCCAGAAGCTGTGCTGCTTGGTCAAAGAAGACGACCTTTCCCAGAATAGAGGAGGATGGGTCTTTGGTCAAGGGTATATGAGTAGCTGCGTTCCCCTGCTAGAACCTTCAAACACAGTCTCCAGAATAGTGATCATGGCATTGCTCTGGTCACTTATTTTTATTCAGTACAGATACCAAGAGCCATTAAAAATATTTCACCCTTGCTGGGTGGGGTGGTGCATGCCTTTAATCCCAGCACTCGGGAGGCAGAGGTAGGAGGATCGCCCTGAGTTCGAGGCCACCCTGAGAATACAGAGTGAATTCCAGGTCAGCCTGGGCCAGAGTGAGACCCTACCAAAAAAAAAAAAAAAAAAAAAAAAAACAGAAAAAAATATTTCACCCTTGTCTTTCCTCTCATTGAAGTAGGTTTACGGTCTGGGCGACATTAAGACTCTTCAGCATCTCACTCTCATTGACCTCATCACACTCAGATGTCTCAAATCACACTGAGCACTCGACAGACAGCTGTGAAGAAAAGAGCACGAATGGCAACAACAGAAAACCAGACACCAAAAGAGCTGTACTGTGAAGTCAGTGGTAATAAAAGATGTGTGTCATAGCTCGGAGCCTGTGTCTAACAGTGGGCAAAGCAGAACATTCCTGCAGATGGCAAGTTGCGATGTGTAAAATATTCAAGGACTAAAACTATCAGCAAAACAGTCTCACACAAAAGGGGACAAGCTCTTCTAGAGGTTCTTCAGTCTGAATTTTGGATTGGTTTACTTGAGGAGATAGAAACTGAACAGTGAAGGAGAGGCCTGACCAGTGGCTGATACAGCAAGTGAGGTCTAGATTAGATGTGGAGAAGTAAAAAGAATCCCTTAGAGGGCCAAGTTGGCCTTACATTTCAGCTGGCACTGACTGGGAGGAGTGAGGATGGGTTGAATCACACTCGCCAAATGAAGTCTTTTGAACACATGTTGGGTTTCCTCCATCTGCAGTTCTGATAAAAGTTACAGAGAGAGAGAGAGAGAGATACATGCATATTTTAGAGAGGCTCTGAAAGTGACTAACTTCTTTGCTTCCCTGTTTTGAATTTACAAAAGACCAGTAGGACAACTACCCTGAAAAGTTTCATCCTTCTGGGCTCTGGTAGGTACCCTGAACCTTTACTGTCTTCAAAGAATCCAGGCATAGCTCCCGATCGCCTCAGAGCGAGCAAGGATTAAAGAGGCAGACCTAGGAAATCCCAGAGTTTACACATGCATGTTTCAATCCTCTTTTAGGAGAGCTCCTGGGCATTTGTGAGCCATTTCATGGGATTAGGGAAGAGATGCATACTAAGTAAACCTTCTATTATTAGATTTGTTTATCTGGAAAAGGCTAATAATCTCAGAGAACCATTTTTCTACCAGTAAGTTTAACAGAATCTTGTTTATTTGATAGTCCTATCTTTTATGGTGGCTTTAAATAAAAGCCATTATGGTGAAAAGTCTTCATCCTCTTATCAGAAAATCATTTCCAAAAAAAAAAAAAAATGAGTTTGGTGATGAATGGATGTCAGCAAAGGGAGGAGCAGGCCATCAATTATAAATAAAACTGATTTTCATCATCTGAAAAGTCCACGGTCAAGATTGCATCCATCTTCTTATCACCATCAATATTCGATGCTGTGTGAATCAAAAATCATATGTGCATGCCACCAAGGCAAAGGGACCTTAGGGGAACGCAAAAACCCAGCCAGCACTACAATACAGTGTGGAACCCCCAACTAAACATGAAAGGCAGACACCCACTTGAAATAGTAGTGACTCAAATGAAGTAAATGATTCATCAAATCTTATTCTAATTAATACTCTTATATGCATTACTTCAGATCACACCTGTTTGTGTGCTTGCTAGTTTGAATGCACAGTTTAGTATGTAAACACGTCCTTTGCTTAACAGAGGAGCAGGAACCAATCTCCTGTGTACATTGATTTCTTATTAAAAACATCTTTGCAAACTGTGTATGTGGTGGTTTGAATGTGAATGTATGCCCCCATAACCTGAGAATATATATATATATATATATATCAGAGTCAGAGAGAGAGACAAATAGAGAATGGGTGTGCCAGCAGCCTCTCAGCCATTGTGAATGAACTCCAGGCACATGCGCCCCCCAAGTGTGGCATTGCACCATTGCATCACTTTTCATGTCTGGCTAAACATGGGACCTGGAGATTCGAATGGGTGTTCTTAGGCTTAGCAGCAGGAGCCTTAACCACTAAGCCATCTATCTCTCCAGCCCTAACCTGAGGTATTTTTGATTAATATTGAGCCTACAACTTGAGTCATGAGCAGTCCTGCTGGAGGTGGTATCTCTAGAGGTAGATCTTTGGTCTAGCCCTGCTAGGTGTACAGAAAGCAGTTTGAGCTCTGACTATTGGTTGTTGGTGGCGTCTCTCTGCTACTGATATGTGGACCTGGGACAGTTTCTTCCATCATGATGAAGCTTCCCCTGGATTCTGTAAGCCTGAAACAAATCTTTTCCTCCCATAAGCTGCTTCTGGTCAGTTGTTTGTTCCAGCAACACAAAAGGAACTACAACAGAAAAATTGGTAGCAAGAAGTGCAGTTGTTACTATGATGGATCTGAGCGTGTGGGTTTTGGACTTTTGGAAGGTGCTTGTAAGGGGAATGTGCAATGACTTGGTACTTTGGTCTGGAGAAGCCTTGCAGTGCCGTAAGCAGAGTTTTATGGGCTATTCTTGTAAGAGTTTGAAAATGCTAAACGTAGAGCGAATTGTGGACTATGAAGGCTTGTCTTATGAACTTTTAAAGGGGAAGGAGAGAACTTTGCCAGAACTGGGCTCCTGGTGGAAATGTTGGCTGCATTCTGCCCATGCCCAGAGAGCTTGATGAAGTTGAACTTAGATATAATGAACTGGTGTGCTTGGAGGATGGTATAGAACTGAAAGACATGAAAGATACATGGTTTATCACAGGGAATTCAAGTAAGTTTGAAGTTACTGGCATAAAAAGTGGTTTTAGGTGGCCTAAGCTGCAGTTGTTGTTGACTACCACCATTAAGGGTGGACCTGGAAATCACTCTGTAGTTAGCCTCAGGCTGGACTCAAATTCACAGTGATTCCCCCTACCTGTGCCTCCCTGAGTACTGGGATTAAAGGCCTGTGTCACCATGTCCAGCAAGACTTGAGACTTTTAAACAGTGTTAAAGTTGTAAAGATTATGGGTACCTTTGAAGCTGGATTGAACGCAGTTTTCACTGTGATATGATTATGAATATATGGGGGCCAGGAACAGCATGTGATGGCTTTATTGTGAATGTAAGTCCCCTATGCCTGAGGTAGTTTTGATTAAAATTGAGCTTGCAACCTGAGTCTCCAGCAGCCCTGCTGGGGAAGGTGTCTCTGGTGGAAGATCTTTAGTCCAGCCCTACTAGGTACATAGAAAGAAGTTTGAACTCTGGCTGTTCATGTCTGCCAACTGTCTTCTAAGGAATTCCTTCTAGTTCATTAATGTCTGCTCCCTAACTTCTGAGTCTCTCCTGGTCTGTTCTAATCAGATCTTCATTCTCACCATGCTAAATGTCTATCATTCCACATACCAAGGACAATTTTCACTTCTCATGTTATATGACATGTCAGCACACTGGCCTTGCTCGTTCCACTCTCACTTTCAAAACTCCATTCCATAGGATGCCAAGCCACCCCTTCTCCTTTCATTCTTCTTCCCATGTTGTTGCTCCTATTTAGTCTCTGTTGTTTTCATTTGCTGAGTTATAATTTGAGGCATGCTGCATGGCTTTTCTGGAGTGACAAAAAGAAAACACCTTTCATCCCAGATAGGACACTGACTGATTAAAGAAATGATCCCTTCCAAGTGCAGTTTGGCAAATCATTGAGTTTACTGGGGTTATTTATGGAAACATAGATGACTCAAAGGAAGCCGTATCAAGTTACTCCCGTGTCAACACGGAGGATGAAAACGTCACACTGGATTCTCCCCCGAAGTTGATATTCCACCCTCCTATATACTCCGTCACCCCAAGACCATGTACAGATCTTGGGGCAGGAAGGAGTTATAGGTGGAAAGTCAAGTGAAGGTCTTGTGGTTCTCCTTTCCTCCTGCTGGGAGAGAGTGTTATTAGCTCCATAATCATTACTGCAGATCTAGTTATTACTGTATTATTTTGCCCATTTAATTTCTAGGATGTTGGGGGTGGGGTGCATCAAGATATTCTGTAGGTTACCCCAGGAGCTGTCCTTCTCCATCATAGCAGTGGTCATGTTGAGCCTGGGGGGCGGGGGTGCATAGCTACACAACAACAAAGATGGACCAGTAAGCGAGATCACTTCCCAGCAATTTACACTTTCTTCCGGTAGCCTCTGCCCAGATCAGTGTCATCTATTTGCTTCTCAAACACAAATATATATCCTCTGCCATCAACATCTCTCTGAGTTGCAGCCCATTCAATAAAACTGATATCCTATTGTCGCTCCTGGTTGAGGCCATAACAACCCCAAAGGAACATTTCTAAAACACAACCCTTGGAGTCATGCCAGATTCACGAAGCTCTGGCTGAATCTGTTCTATGGGTCTTGACCTTGGCTCTTTACTTGCCCTGGAGTGTCCTCTCTACCTCAAGCTCCATCCTTGTCATTCAGGTCTCACACTGAAAGCCAACTTTTAAACTTGCTTCTGCTGACAACTTCAATTCCGCCAGCCCTGGAGAGTTTTTTATTAAACAATTGGTGAATGAAAACATGAGCAATTTATGTTTTCTTTTAATTTTTTCATTGACAACTTTCTATACTTACATACAAAAAATGCATAATGTTTCCCACCTATGGTAGTTTGAATATATGTCCCCCAATATATTCAGTGTTTTATTAGTTATAGTTTGCATCTGCAATCACCTTGCTAGAGGCAATGTCACTGGGGGTGGTTTTAAGGTGTGGTGATGGTTTGAGATTCCATTGTAAAGATATGCAAAGTGTGCCTAATGGAGTTCCTGAAGTGTGCTGTGGCTTTTGTCTGTAGTTTTGCTCTGTGTGCTGTGTGGCTGGTTGGTTTTTCTCTCTCTTGACTGGTCCTGTGAAAGCAGGCCGCTTCTCCTGCCATTATGGAACTTCCCCTGGATCTGTAAGCTTCAATAAATAATATCCCTTCTTCCATAACTGTGCCTGGTCTGGAAGTTCATCTCAGCGAACCTGAAGCTGTCTGCTACACCTCCCCTACCCCATTCCCCTTTAGAACTCCAATCTCTATCATATCCCCTTCCTTTCTCCATTAGTCTCTCTTTTAATTTGATGTCATCATCTTTTTCTTCCATTATGAGGGTCTTGCGAAGGTATTGCTAGGCACTGCAAGGTCATGGATATCAAGGCCAATTTCTGTCTGGACAGTTGCATTGTAAGGAGTCATACCCTTCCTTTGGCTCTTCCATTCTATCCTTCCCCCTCTTCCGCAATGGGCCCTGAGCCTTGGAGGGTGTGACAGAGATATTTCAGTGCTGGGCACTCCTCCATCCATTCTTCTCAGCACTATGTTGCCTTTTGATTATGTTTTTTTAATTATAATACCCCAAAATGCTGCCATGAACTCTTCCAAAATGCCTTGCTAGAAACTGTATATTCTTTCCCAAATTTGGAAATCTTGAAAAAGAAATCTGTCCACAGAACCATTGCAGGAAAATGTAGCTGGTTCTACATCTGCCAGTAGGGAGTGCTCTGGTAATTCTGTAAAGGACAGTAGCTGAGTAGGGTTAGGCTCCCACACGACATGAAACTTCAAGGCATAGTTACCTCAACAAGGTGCAGCTGGTGGCTCAAGGTTGTCTATCCAAGTCTGAAATTCTGTGCTTCCATGGGTCAAATATCCCACACCCCAGTGAACTAATGGGAGACTCTGGCCTTCCATCTGCTGTACATGGGGATGACTTGAGACACGTAGCTAGCTTCCTTACTCACAGGACCCTCACAGGGCTGAAGCTGATTCAATAGGCTTTTTCACTGATCTTTGGTCTTCTCCCCCAAAAGAGTGTGCTCAGCCCAAAGAAATATTTTATAAACAAAATGTTCTTCTGTGACCTATATTCCCTGGCTGGGACTTCCTTTAAAAATGATGATTGGGGTATGGAGAGATGGCTTAGCAGTTAAGGCGTCTGCCTGAGAAGCCTAAGTACACTGGTTCTATTCTCCAGGTCCCACGTTTAGTCAGACGCAAAAGGTGATGCAAGGGCACAATGCCACATGTGCCCACAAAGGGACACATGCATCTGGCGTTTGTTCACAGCGGCTGAGATGCAGCTGGTGCACTCATTCTCTATCTCTCTCTCTCTCTCTCTCAAAAAAAAAAGTGATGATTGGCATATAGCTTAAGGATATTTTTATAGGATGTAATTTTTTTTTTTTTTTTGTGGAGAGAGACACAGAGAGAGACAGAGAGAAAGGGAGAGGAAGACAGAGATGGGTGTGCCAGCAGCATCTCAGCTGCTGTGAACGAAATTCCCATGTGTGCGCCCCCTTGTGGTCAAGTGCAGCATTGAGCCCTTGCCTCACTTTGCATCTGGCTAAACGTGGGACCTGGAGATTGGAACCGGCGTTCTTAGGCTTAGGAGGCAGGCGCCTTAACAGCTAAGTCATCTCTCCAGCCCAGGATGTATTTTTTTTAAAAATAATTACATTCTCATTTAAAAATGAAATGGTTATAGTTTTGAATGCTTACGTATATGTGTGTGTATACATACTCATGGGGGGTTGCACATGAGCTTATGTGCAGATGTGTGTGGAGACTAGAGAAGAAACTCAGGTGTCATCTACTTTTATAATTTTTCAAAATTATTTGTTTGCAAGGAAAGAAAGAGAGAGAGAGAGAGAGAGAGAGCATACACGATTGAGCACACCAGGGCACTTGCAGCTGCAAATGAACTCCAGACACATGAGCCACTTTGTGCGCTCACCTTACTTGGGTACTGGGGATTTGAAGTTGGCAGACAAGCTTTACACACAAGTGCCTTTAAGACCAGAGCAATCCCCTCTGCCCTCAGGCACCTTTTTTTTTTTTTTGGCACAGGGTTTTTCACTAGTATGGAACTTGCCAAGTAAACTAAACAGTCTGGCCAGCGAGCCTCAGGGATCCACTTGTGACCCCCTCCCCAGCCACGGAACCCAAGTGAGCACCATCCCACCCAGATTGTTCCTTTGAATGTGGCTTCTAAGGATTGAACTCAGGTCCTCGTGTTTACGATGCAAGCACTTTATTCACCAAGCTATCCCCACAGATCCCATTGATTATTTCTACTTCTGAGCTTTCCACTACGCATAGTGAATAGGAGTGTTATCTGTCTAGTTGAGCTTAGAGTAAGTGTCATTTATAATCAGAGCAAAAGGAAAAGATCCAGAAAGTACAATTGTGTTGGATTATTTCACTTAAAATCAGCGTGACTTTGGTACTTATAAAACAATTTTTAAAAGCAATTTAAACTAAATCTACTCTCTTCCCTTTGTGTTGAATTCTCCAGCCTCAGCTGTACCTGGCACTGCAGACTCTTACTTACTAAGGAGCCTGGATTATCTCATGGAAGACTGACTCTCTACAGAGGCCCAGGGATGGTATAAGCACCAGCTCACCTCGGTCCAGGCACATGAATGTTTCCATGTGTCTGAGGAAAGTATAGGATCTAGATTGGTGGACAAATAGAAATCAATATAACTAATTATTCTCTTTGAAATCATAGGCATTTTGAATAACACATTTTTTACATGCCCTGCTCTGAAATGTTCTTAGTATTTCTTTTATTTTTAAAAATATTTTATTTTTTTTATTTATTTATTTATTTGACAGAAAGAGGGAGAGAGAGAGAGAGAGAGAATGGGCTCGTCAGGGCCTCCAGCCACTGCAAACAAACTCCAGATGTATGCGCCCCCTTGTGCATCTGGCTAACGTGGGTCATGGGGAATCGAACCTGGGTCCTTTGGCTTTGCAGGCAAGCACCTTAACTGCTAAGCCATCCCTCCAGCCCTTTATTTTATTTATTATTTATTTATTTATTTATTTATTTTTATTTATTTATTTATTTTGGTTTTCTGAGGTAGGGTCTCACTCTAGCCCAGACTGAACTGGAATTCACTATGACATCTCAGGGTGGCCTCAAACTCATGGCAATCCTCCTACCTCTGTCTCCTGAATGCTGGGATTAAAGGCATGCACCACCACACCTGGTGAGTTCTTATTATTTTCGTAAATCAGTAGACATTCAAGTCTTAATGCCACAATGTAGTCCCATATGTAAGGAAATTTATTTTTAAATAGAAAATAGACATGTACATTACAGTAGGTAAACTCTCTTTGCCAAAAACCTTGTACCAACGAAATGATTGTTTTGTACTTAAACAAGTCCAGGATAAATATCTGTTGAGTTTGATTTAACTCAGTAGTCTGGATACCTGTTGTGCTAAGAGTAAGTGAGCATAAACTGCAGAGACGATTTATATTTGCCCAGTTATCAAGTGTGTGGCTCATGAGAAAACAGCTCCCCACCTTCATGAATTCTTCTGTTGTAACTATTACAGACCTGTTCACAAGGGAAAGCACTGGAAGTACAGCTTAAACTTCTTGTGTTTCAGTCAAATGAAAGTATTTTCTCTCCCTAGAAAAGCCCCCTCCTTTCTTTCTATAAAAGTACTATTATTTGCTTTGGGAACCATCATGGCTCGTATTGTTTTCATATTTCTGGGACAAAGAATTAGGGCATGAGCTCCATCTAATTTCACAGCAGAAACACCGACCAATGAACTGTCCTTTCACTGCAGTTATACAAAGTAAGAGAAAGGGAGTATTTCCTGGGGAGAAGGGACGAACAAAGCTTAAAATCCACAGACTCTGGAACTGGGTTGACATGTTAAAATATTACAATGATCATCTCTATTATTGCATCAATGAAATCACATTTCTCAGTTTTGCATGGTCTCTTAGCAGTATCTCCCATAATACATAACATAAACACGATTTCATTTTCAGAATGTGTTAAACTACACAGTGTCAAGTGAATGGAACATACACTTAATTTTCAAGATTAAAATAAAAGCATATCCTATTTATTTATAGAACACAAGATGAAAAGGCAGTATGGCAATGAACCACTGGTACAGACAACTCCCATGGCCTCTAAGAGATTGGGTGCGTCTTTTTTTGCTATGCAGGAAGAAAGTCAGGTATACCAAGCATCAGTAATTCAGCAATTTATAAATATCCATTCAATATTTGATCAAGCTGGGTGTGGTGGCACACACCTTTAATCCCAGCATTCAGGAAACAAAGGTAGGAGGATCGCCATGAGTTCGAGGCCACCCTGAGATTACATAGTGAATTCCAGGTCAGCCTGGGCTAGAG
Organism: Orientallactaga sibirica; assembly: GCA_036365145.1. Taxonomy (NCBI): domain Eukaryota; kingdom Metazoa; phylum Chordata; class Mammalia; order Rodentia; family Dipodidae; genus Orientallactaga; species Orientallactaga sibirica. Next base: position 4,440,287 of record JAEOAD010002133.1, read on the forward strand.
TGAGACCCTACCTTGAAAAGCCAAAAAAAAAAAAAAAAAAAAGTCAATATCTGACAAATAATCCAGTGACCAATCAAAGCATGACGTGACATCACCGATCACATTACTTGTTGCCTCGCTGTTCTTTTCTCCTAATTTAGGAGGCTTGAGGCTCTTCCTCTGTGTCAGAGAGGCCTACAAAGACAGCAAGTTCAAATGAGCTCATTCTCTTTCATAACAGGTCAGAGGCCTCTTCTTAGCCACATTACTATAATCGAATCATAAAATGAGTGCACACATCTGGATCTAATTTCCACCCTTCAGAGAAAGTGCAGAAACTGCACAGCTCCAAGCAAATTTACTGGTTTAAAAGAGTCATTCCAATATTAAAAATTCACGAGCCAAAAATTACCATTCCAAATGTATTTAAAGCATCAAATGTACACACTGCGAGCTCCCCAAAAGGTCACCGATTGTAAGAAAATACCGGCTAAGAATGGCTGTCCGAAGCTGCCAAGGAAAACATCAACACCAACATCAACCAAGCCTGCTGCCCTAACAAGCTTTGGGGACACGGAAGAAGAGTGTTTTTGTGCGATCCTATTTGGATCCACTTATCTGATGGTATTAGGTTATCACTAACCCACAGAGGTTTCTAGAACTCCTCCCACTTCCCTCTCTTAATGTGCTGAGTAATCCTACATGGATAATATTATCAGATCAAAGAACTAAAAATGTCTCTAGTTCCCAAAGGAACACTGACAAAAGCACAATGATGATTCTTTTTTTAAATTTTTTTTATTTGAAAGAGACAAAGAGAGAGCTAGAGAGATGGAGAGAGAGAGAGAGAGAGAGAGAATGGGCGCACCAGCAGCCTCTCAGCCACTGTGAATGGACTCCAGATGCGTGCACCCCCTTGTGGGCAAGTGCAGCATTGTGCCCTTGCGTCACTTTTTGCATCTGGCTAAACGTGGAACCTGGAGACTGGAACCAGCATTCTTAGGCTTGGCAGGCAGGCTCCTTAACCACGAAGCCATCTCTCCAGCCCAGTGATGATTCTTTAAATTAGTGATCTGGACATTTCTCATCTACATATGGTCAAATCAATCAGTGTTTTTTTTCTCTTAATTTTCAGATAAACATGAACAAAATAAAAAGCTACATAAAGCTTGCTCAATGCCTTTGGTCATACTCCAAGTACTAGTTAAGAAATTGATCATTTCTACAACTGAATTTCCACTGCCTGGCAATGGTAAGAATTATAATCCAATGGATGGGTTCACTTGAGTCAAGTGTATTTAACGATGTTATTATGTTTACATTATGAGTAATTGGCTGCCTGATATCACTGACATGTATTTAATTATGTACATGCTCTACAACTCATTGGGTCATCTATGGTGCTACAAGTCAACGGCTGAGTATAAGATGTATAGAATATCTGAGCCAGGCATGGTGGCACACGCCTTTAATCCCAGCACTAACGAGGCAGAAGTAGGAGGATCAATGTGAGTTCAAGGCCACCCTGAGACTACAGAGTGAATTCCAGGTTAGCCTGGGCTAGAGTGAGACCCTACCTCAAAAAACCAAAAAAAAAAAAAAAAAAAAAAAAAGATATATAGAATATCCGGTAGATGGAGAGTGAAAGACCACATAACTGGATCCACATAACTACTTGGGAGATGAGAATTAGATGAGTTGAGGCAAAAATGATGTAGGTCTTGAAGTGATTGGGCAATTTACTTGAAAGTTCTCTCTTTTGATACCAGTAAAAAAAGTCAGATGTACCCAATAATATGAGTCAGGATCAACCAGCTTATTGAATGTAACAATAGCCAATCTGTCTTCAAACCTCACAGGCAACAAAGATGATCAGATTGACCACCAGAGATTAGCTCTGATGTGGAAAAAAAATGTGCTAGGTGTTATGGAGCACACCTTTAATCCCAGCACTCGGGGGCGGGGGGGCAGAGGTAGGAGGATTGCAATGAGTTCAAGGCCACACTGAGACTACAGAGTGAATTCCAGGTCAGCCTGGACTATAGTAAGACCCTACCAAAAAAAAAAAAATAAAATGGCTAGAGAGGTGACAAAATGTGACAGAAGACCAAAGGACATAAAGAAATGGGTGCTAGAACCCAAGGGAGAAAGAACCACATACAAACAGCCCTCTTTGCATCATTTTCTTCCAGACATAGAGACTGAAATGGACCATACAAATGAGAACTGTTTTGCTAATGGCCACTAAATGGTGATAATTATGCTTCTAAAAATTTCCTATTAAAAAAGTACATGAAAAATCCTCTTTTGTTTAGTTTCTTCTCCCTTATCTTATACAGGAAATTGAAAGCAGAATTTTGGAACTAGTTGTGTCTGAGAAGTAGCCTTGGTAACTTTGTATGCTAGTGAAAGAAATTTTTGTTTATCTCTTCTAAGTCATGACAATCTCTTAGCATCAACCTCTATGTTCAGATTCCTTGTTTTTTTTTTTTTTTTTTTTTTTTTTGGTTTTTCAAGGTAAGGTCTCACTCTGGCCCAGGCTGACCTGGAATTAACTATGTATTCTCAGGGTGGCCTCGAACTCTCAGCGATCCTCCTACCTCTGCCTCCCGAGTGCTGGGATTAAAGGCGTGCGCCACCACGCCCAGCCTAGATTCCTTGTTCTTATTGACTCTGCCTCAGGCACTCTAAATTCTCCTTGATAAATAGGTGGGAACTAGAGTAGGTATAAGAAAGATTTCCTCTAGATGGCCCTTTATTTCATAAATAAAAAAAGATGTAGGGCTGGAGGGATGGCTCAGCAGTTAAGACGCTTGCCTGCAAAGCCTAAGGACCCATGTTCTACTCTCCAGATTCTACGTTAGCCAGACGCACAAAGGTGAGGCAAGCGCAAGGTCACACCTGCCCACTAGATGGCGCAAGTGTCTGGAGTTCGACTGCAGTGGCTGAAGCCCTAGTGTGCCAATTCTCTGTCTCTCTCTTCTCTCTGTCTCTCTTTCACGCTCTCTAAAATTTTAAAAAGTATAAACTCTGAAAAGGTCTCAGAAATTCAGAGAACAAATTCATATACAATGACATTTAAATTCTTTACTTAAATACCCTTACAATAAATATTTGAGTAAAAAACTTAACATCCAGGGAGAGTATAAAGAAATAGTTTTCATCTTTTCTTCATGGGAACCCATGCTGTGATCCTCGCCACATGTTTATTATGCCTTCAAGTCACAAGCTTCCAGGCAGATAATTTGAGATGACCTATAAGTCTAAGAAGATGCTAAAGATAATGTGAAATTGCTGTACCAAGTCATCTGGATTGAGGAAGTCTTGCTCATACAAGTGAGGACAGAAGGTATGGTAATGGTGCACACACCATGAGAGCAGCGTTTCTGCCAAAGCAGAACCAGTTATAAAAATTCAACAGCGAGGGCTGGGGGATTGGCTTAGTGGTTAAGGCACATGCCTGTGAAGTCTAAGGACACAGGTCCAATTCTCCAGGTCCCACATAAGCCAGATGCTCAAGGTGGTGCATGCATCTGGAGTTTGTTTGCAGTGGCTAGAGGGCCTGGCATGCCCATTCTCCCTCTCTCTCTCTCCTTCTCTTTGTCTCAAATAAATTTTAAAAAAGTAAATAAAACCTTTAAAAAAATTCAACAGGGAGTTACCTGTTTTAAAGTGATGCAGAAGTCAAGTATTTGCAGCTTATCTCAAGACAGGAATCATGGGTAATGGTGACAGGTGTCAGGAGCCTGAGCATGAATTGGCATAGTTTGGCGCAGGCTTCATTTAATTAAAGAAATCAATGTTCAGCAATCTGCATATTCAACAGTAATCACAGAATGCATTTTAAGTTACCAAGGAGAGAGGGAGCAAAACTCAGGGCTGAAATGTAATGATCAAAGCCACTGAGACATCCAGTAGTGACCAAGAGGGCAAATAGAAAAAAACATATCGCAGCCTACAGGGAGGTGAGAACAACTGGCAGTGGGTAAGAATGCAAATGTCTAATTTTCCCCCAGAGACAAGGACTTTGGGCAGGAGGGAGCCACTGAAAAGCCATGGGGAAAATAATGAAGTTCTCCATACAGGCAGAAGGAGCACCTTGGGTGTACACAGGAAAGATGACAAACCATCACCTGGAAAGGGTCGGGATTTTACACTCAGCAATAGCTCCAGTGGGCCTCTGAAATTTAATGGGTTTGAAGAACCCTTGAGATCCTAGCTCCTAAGATACCTGGTCTCAGGGAATGGGCATATGTAAAGGTGGGCAAGGGAACAAGAGGGGCAGGGAATCTCACTCAAGGAGAGAGCATTGTTTAGCATGTGATCAATCCTCAGCACCCTGGGAAGGGGAGATGAAGGGGTAATTCAAAAGGAGGGAGGGAGGGAAAAGAAGGAAGAATGGGAGGAAGAGAAGGAGGAAAGAAAGAAGGAATGAGGGAGGGAGGAAGAGGAAAGAAGGAAGGAAGGGAAAGAGGAAGGAAGGAAGAAAGGAAGGAAGGAAGGAAGGGAGGGAGGGAGGGGGAGGAAGGAAGGAAGGAAGGAAGGAAGGAAGGAAGGAAGGGAAGGTGTTTCAAGGTAGGGTCTCACTCTGGCCCAGGCTGACCTGGAATTAACTATGTAGTCTCAGGGTGGCCTCAAACTCACAGCGATCCTCCTACCACTGTCTCCCAAGTGCTGGGATTAAAGGCGTGCGCCACCATGCACAGCTCTGTAAATTCATTTTTATAAGAGACATTAAAAACACCCAAAAACTATTCATCAAAATACATCTGTCTACATATCTATTCATCTAGTCTAGATTTTTGGTTTTTTTTTTTAACTTTTTATTAACAACCTTCATATATATAGACAATATAACATGGTTATAATTCCATCCCCTCACCCCTCCCATTTCACCCTCCCAAATTCCCCCTCCAATGTAGATTGGAATTTAGTTTTCTTGTTGTGGTGGTGGTTGTTTTTGAGGCAGGGTCTCACTCTAGCACAGGCTGAACTAAAACTCACACTCATCTTCCTACCTCAACCTCCCAAGGGTTGTGATTAAAGGTGACCGCTGCCATGCCTAGCTCATCTAGTCCTGTTGGAAAAGAATTATCACTTTACTTTCTTTATACTTTCTATGATTATTTGGCCTTAAGAAATTCACATTGTGGAAATTAAGTTATGTTAATTTCGAAAAAAGCTAAAAACCTATGCAGTAAAAATATTTTGGTTACTGTCACTGACAGTTTGCTAACATTAACCATTATAGTTTATATGTTCATACGTTTGCCAAAAATGCAGAAACCAGGTGTAGTGGTTTGATTCAGGTGTCCCCTATAAACTTAGGTATCCTGAATGCTAGGTTCCCAGCTGATGGAGATGTGGGAATTAACGCCTCCTGGAGGCGGTGTATTGTTGGGGGCAGGCTTATGAGTATCATAGCCAGTGTCCCCTTGCCAGTGTTTGGCACACTCTCCTGTTCCTGTTGTCCAAGTGATGTTGGCCAGGAGGTGACGTCTAACCTCTGCTCATGCCATCGTTTTCCCCTGCCATCATGGAGCTTCCTCTAGAGTCTATAAGCCAAAATAAATCCTTTTTACCCAACAGCTGCTCTTGATCAGGTGATTTCTGCCAGCAATGCGAACCTGACTGTAACACCAGGTCTAGAGAAATGGCTCAGTGGTTAAAGGCATTTTCTTGTAAAGCCTGATGGCCTGAGTTTGATTCCCAGGGCCCATGTGAAGCTGGATGCACAAAGTGGTGCATATGCCTAGAGTTCATTTGCAGTGCATTCTCTCTCAAATAAAATAAATAAAAATATTTAAAGTGAATTTATGTAATTTATTTATTAGAGAGAGAGGGGCAAAGAGAGAGAGAGCAAGGGAGAGAATGGGTGCACCAGGGCCTCCATCTGTTGCAAACGAACTCCAGGTGCACACATCACCTCGTGAATCTGACTTAACATGAGTCCTGGGGAATCAAACCTACGTCTTTTGGCTTTGCAGGCAAACACTTTAACCACTAAGCCACTTCTCCATCCCAAAAATATTTTTTTAAAATAAAATAGAGGCTGGAGAGATGGCTTAGGGGTTAAGGCAATTGCCTGAAAAGCCTAAGGACCTATGTTCAACTCCCCAGGTCCCACATAAGCCAGACACTCAAGGTATACCTGTGGTGCACTCATCTGGAGTTCAACTGCAGTGGCTGGAGGCCCTGGATTTCCAATTCTCTCTCTCTCTCTCTCTCTCTCTCTCTCTCTCATAAAAAATAAAATAAAAAATAGCCGGGCGTGGTGGCGCATGCCTTTAATCCCAGCACTCAGGAGGCAGAGGTAGGAGGACCGCCGAGAGTTCGAGGCCACCCTGAGACTACATAGTTAATTCCAGGTCAGCCTGAGCCAAAGTGAGACCCTACCTCAAAAAACCAAAAAAAAAAAAAATAAAATAAAATAAAATAAAATAAAATAAAATAAAATAAAATAAAATAAAATAAAATAAAATAAAATAAAGCCAGGTGTGATGGCACATGCCTTTAACCTCAGCACCCAGGAGGCAGAGGTAGGAGGACTTCTGAGAGTTTGAGGCTAGCATGAGACTACATAGTGAATTCCAGGTCATCCTGGACTAGAGCAAGACTCTAGCTTGAAAACCCAAAATAAATAAATAATGAAAGAAAAGAAAATACAGAACTTCTAGTTTTCCACTTGTTTGCTTCTAAAGAAACAACGCCAACACTGCTACATTTTCTATAATTAGCAAACCAGCAATGAAGATATTAAAAATGGATTCATGTCCCCTCCTAAATCAGAGGACAGCCACTTGGTACTACAAAGTACTGATTGTCCTTGAAGTGGAAAGGGAGTGGCCAGTGTTCCACATCAATAATCTGACCCACATCAGAAGCTATTTTGGGTAACAGGAAATAATTATATTTGTCAGCATAAGGGTTCATATTAATGTGAGTCAGATCACAAAGTGACTCTGCTGAGAAGAAACACATGGGTAGCGCTTCAGCTTGGTGTCTTGTTCTTAAGATTCCAGCATTTCCATCCTAAACCTTCATTTGTGAGTATCAACAACAGGGCCAATTCAAATCAGTTCCCCATTCAAACTCTGAAGACAGTCTGCTGAGCAGTCGCTCCTAGTGTGAAGCAATTTTTCCTTTTTCTGAGTGCAGATCTTTGAAAATGTTTTCATAACTGTGATTAAGGCTTGGAGCTTTTACAAATTTAGAAAGATTTTCTTCCTTTTCCTTGGAACTATATATGTTCATTAGAAAACTGCTTGGTTTTGAATTAAATGACAGAATATAGCACGCTAGTAGCCCATACCTCCCCAAAGCCACAGTGAAAGCATTTTCAGGAAGGTGATAATTACTAAGTATGATTCCCAAATGTTCTCCACTTAGACTAACTGCCAGTGTTCACCAGCACAGAAGACTAGGTCAGCATTACAAATCTGAGGTATGCATGAAGCACCAGGGCGCTGTGCGGAAGGAAGCGAGCGGCCTCCATCCTCCACTCTCGCAGTCAGTGGCTTGGCAGGGCATGGGGGGAAAGAGCCAGTTTGCTTTCTACAACCCAGTGGCCATCTGGAGTGTGGCAGGAGCTGAGCTCATTGGCAGTTCTGTCAGAATGTGGCCTAGTTCTGAAACCCAGGCACGAGAGTCAAAGTGGAGAAGGCTCAGCGCCCATGCGCTAGAGCCCTAGCCAGAGAGACTCTGGAGTCAGCCGGGCCTGAGCACAGGTGAAGCCCTGGTCCACTTCCAGAGGTCCTCAGACCTCTGCCCACAGCGCTCTGTGGAAGGAGTTTTCTTGGGCAAAATTATGGTTAAAATCTCCCTAACTTCCTAGGTCCTGCGAGTCCCGATACAACTCTCTGTACCAAAGTTTGTGTCCTGAGGTTGAAGTGGGTCTGAAACATTGAGATATTTTATTGTGTGTGTTATGGGGAAGCAAAATGGCTGGATTACCACTCACAACCATATTTAGTGAACAAAACACCACACACACACAGATGAAAAGACATGAATCAATTAGACATCAAACTTTGCAACAGTGAAAAGCATTCTTGATTTGCTAATCTATAAACTAAAATGACTAGCTATTGTGAAAAATAGATGTTAATTAAGAACTGTAAAGACTTCTCATGTTTTTATTTATTTTTGAGAGACAGAGAGAGAATTGGTAGACCAGGGCCTTAGCTGCTGCAAACAAACTCCAGACGTGTGCACTCCCTTGTGTGCACATGCAACATCGTGTGCTTGCATCATTGTGTATCTGGCTATGTGAGACCTGGAGATTCGAACATGAGTTCTTAGGCTTTGGAGGCAAAAACCTTAACCACTAAGCCATGTCTCTAGCCCAAATCTCATTTTTAAGAGCCCTACAGAAATGAACAGATACAAATTAATGTGATAAGCTAAAGATTTGCTCTCTTTCACTGTTGCATCCTTTTAATTCTCTCTCTCTCTCTTCTTCCTCTCTCCCTCCTTCACCATGTCTATGTATAGTTCTAGTAATTTTCATACCTGCATTCAATAAATATTTGTGACACATTTACTAGTATTTCACAAAGTTGAAAGAGATGTCTGATAACTGTGACACGGTCCTGTACTCCCAGCTCTAAGAAGGATGAGATAGAAGAAGGCTAGTCTGGCTGAGCTATACTGTAAGATCCTGTCCCCCTCCACCACAAAAATGCCACAAGCAAGCAAAGAAGGAGCTCACAACCATACTGGCTGTGTCTTCAAGGGGAACGTGTTCTAGTCACAAGTGTGGTGGTTTCATGTTGACAGCTATCCACGTGTGAAGGATTTGGTCCCCAGGGCTGCTCTATTGGGAAGTTTTATGGTCCTTGGGGTTTGGGACATTTTCATGGCATCGGGGTGGGATCTCAAAGGATTTTAGGACCCCAGGCAGTCCTATTTCTCTTTGCACTCTGGTCATGGGGTGGGCAGTTTGCTCTACCACGACTCCTATCACAATGTGCTCCCCTCACTGGAGGCTCAACACAATGGGGCCACTCATTCTTGGGAGTGGAATTTCTACAACTGTAAACCAAAATAAACCTTTTCTCTCCAAACCTGTGACCCAGGTATGTCATGTAATCATGGCAAGCTAATTAATACAACAGATAAAGCACATAATTTTATGTAAAAATTAAGCATACACTATCCATCTTATTTCTCAACCAGATAGTTAGCACAAAAAGATCCAGAAATAGGAAAAGTAATTGTTCATTTCTCATTGTGATTATTCAGTATGAAATTCAGTATTTCAGTAAGAAATTAGATCTTAAAATAATTAACATTCAAAAACTAAATAGAGCTGGGCATGGTGGCACACACCTTTAATCCCAGCACTCAGGAGGCAGAGGTAGGAGGATTGCCATGAGTTTAAGGCCACCCTGAGACCACATAGTGAATTCCAGGACAGCCTGGGCTAGCGTGAGACCTTGAAACACCAAAAAAAAAAAAAAAAAAAAAAAAAAAAAAATATAAACAGGAAATGCTTCTAGGCATGTAATTACATCATGAAAGAACAATTCCTTACCATATTTAGTAACTCTAGAAACAGATAATGTCAATTCTAGTTAATGCATGACTTTGCACTAGTCAATCTTTAAAAGTATGAATCCTTCATCTTTACCAATGAGAATTTGGGGGGCTGGGGCAGTAGTTTAGTTGTTGAAGCACTTGGCATGTATAGCAGCTACCTTCTTGTTGCTGGGACACATCACCTGACCAACAGCAGCATATGGAAGGAAAGAGGCTGGGGTCATCAGGACAGGACAGGGCAGAGGTGAGGCATCACATCTTGTCACATCAGTGGGAAGGCAGCTGTAAGTGTGAGCTCCACTAATAAACCTCAAGGTGTGTCCCCAGTAACACACCTCTTCCAGCAAGGCTCCCCTCCCAAAGGCTTCACAGTTCCCTCAAGGTGCCAGCAGTTGAGGACCAAGCATTCAAAACACATGAACCAGCCTAAGGGAGGGCGAAAATTCCATTCACAGCACTTCATTATTCAAGCATGAGAGTCTGAGTTCAGATCCCTCGTGTCCATGTCAATGCTGGGCATGGCAGTGGGTGGCATGCCCATATATAATCCTGTCATCTCAGCATGCAAAGACTCAGACAGGAGGGACCCATGAAGACAAGCTGGTAGTTAGACTACTCTAATTGGTGATTTCTGTGTTCAGTACAAGACTGTGTTAATCAAGTAAATTAGGAAGACACCCAGAGTCAACCTCTGTCCTCCACACACATACACACTTACACATACACGAACACATTCACCCACACATATACAAACGTGCATATACACATGCACATGCAAATAAAACTAAATTAGGCTAATCTTTTTCTACTTAAAATTATGAAATTGTATGGCTTTCAGGGCACTTCTACCAATCAATATCAATAATTGTTACTAGGTAAGCTATGAAACACACCAATCACCAAATTATGAAGCATAAACCCCTTCTCTTTTTACTTAGTTTATTTTATGAAGCAGGGTTGGTGTTTAATAAAGATATTTAATGGGCTGCAAAACCACCATTCCCCAGTATCCACATGAAGCCAGATGCAAAAGGTGGTGCATGTGTCTGGAGTTGGCTTATAGTGGCTAGAAGCCCTGGTGTGTCCATTCTCTAACTGTCTCTTTCTCCCTCTTTAATAAATAAATAATAAATTTTTTAAAAGTTGTTTAATATGGACTTAAGCATGATGTTAGTTAAGAGAGAAACCCAGAAAAAAGCAGACATGCCAGAAAGCAGGAATGTGGGTCTCTAAGAGAGAATCATCTATTTATTTTTTATTAGCCTACAAGGATAATGAAAATGTGGTACTTGTAATCCACTTCTAAAAGTACCTTCATGCAATCAAGAATCTATTTATTTCAAAGGTACAAGTTCACAAGAAAAGAAAGCATGCAATTTCAAAATACTCAGAAGTAATGTCCTTCTTTGTGTATTTTTATGAGTAGTTATCACACAGGTGAGACATAGAAAATACTTATAAAATCAAACAAAAGGTGTTATAAGCCATTATTGTATACACACATGACCCATGCTTTAGGTTAAGTTCCTGTCAGATTCATTAATTATTGGAAACAAATAAGCATCACAGCATTACAGTGCAAAATGATTGCAGAATATCTGACTCCGTGTCTGAGAACAGTGAACTTGACAATCCTTCTCTGGGAAAGTTCGTTACAACATTTGACTTGTGAGTGCAAGAGCAACACACTCATTAGAGATGTTTCACAACTTCACCATAAGATAAAGTCAAAAGGCAAAATGAAGGTCTGCACATTTTATTTTTTAGAGAGAGAGTCTCATCATATAGCCCAGGCTGCTCTCGGACTTACTATGCAGCCAAAGATGACTTTGGCCCCTGATCCTCCTGCCTTCACCTCCTTAGTGCTGGGATTACACAGATCCTGTTTATCAGTTTATGTAGTGTTGGGGACTTAACCAGGGCTTCCTGCATCACTCCACACATTGAGCTATATCCCCAGCCCAACACATCTCATATAGCATTATGTGACATGCCTTACACAGCTGACAAAGTACTACTAATTGCAGGGACAGAGAAATTAAAGGGATATAATTAGTCTGAGTAGCTCCAGAAATAACAAGAGCTAATTGCTAGTTTCCCAACATGATCATTCAATATAACATATATCTCTTTAGTGGGAAACTGAATATACAAATAAGCAATTTCAAAATGATTTTTCCTCTTGAAGAAAGATATAGGTAAGTTTCTATTTGCTAGAATTAATTTTGATGGCAGGTTATTTTGTATCCAGAAAGGAAGGGCCCTAAGTGATCCCTTGGACAATTAATTAATCCATGGAAAGGTTGAGTTAGAGACTAGTTTTTGATTCAGCCAGGAGAAGAGATGTAGATGAGAGAGTAGCTTCTCACCTTCCATTTATACATACATACATATATAGATAGATAGGTATGATGTTTCAAACACCTAAGGACTCTCTGGATATTTCTCTTCCTCCCCTTTTCATTCTTTTCCAACCTCTTTTGTGACAGCCTAAATCCGTAGGGATCCCAAGTTCTCCAAGGTGTAACCTCCTGGCAGGGCTGGTTTCATGGGTGTGTAAGCTGAGCAGTACAACAGCACTGGGCACGCGGGTGGACCTCACACACAGGCCTGAGCACTATCACATATTAAGTTATTCTTAACAATTAAGCAAGGGAGCTCTGTGCTTACATTTTGTAGTGGTCAGGCTCTGAAAATTACCTGTCTTGTCTCTTCCCCACACAGACCCAGACACCACTTTCAGCTACGGAAAAGAATGACAATGAAGCAATATGCATTACTATCCTATGTAGTGGTCCTTTGTATCTCAGAGACGAGGCTCCCCAAATAGCTAGTCATGACCTTGGCTTATCAGTTCATGGACCAGGGACTCTGTTCATTTATCTGCACAATAAGACATCAAAGTTTGATTTACAAGTTCCCTTCAAATCTAAACAGCCACACTACCGGAGAAAACTGCTTGTAAGAGCAAGGTGTTTTCAGAAGGTTGAAGCAAGAGTGAGGCAAACCTGGCTACATAGCAAGACCATATACAAAATGGCCTGGATATCCATGACCTCGAAGTTCCTGACACTACCTACACAAGACCCTCATAATAGGAGAAAAAAGATGATGCCATCAAAATAAAAGAGAGACTAATGGAGAGTGGGGAGGGATATGATGGAGGGGTGGATTTGCAAAGGGGAAAGTGAGGGTGGGGAGGGAATTACCATCATTTATTGTCTATAATTATGGAATTTGTCAATAAAAAAGTTAAAAATAAAGTAGGGTGGGGGTTGACTGAAAAAAATACCTAAATAAAATAGAACAGTAAAGTGGGGCTGGAAAGATGGCTTAGTGGTTAAGTCACATGCCTGCAAAGCCTAAGGACCCTGGTTTGAATCCCCAGGACCTATGTAAGCCAGATGCACATGGTGGCACATTCATCTGGAGATCATTTGCAGTGGCTAGAGGCCCTGGTGTGCCCATTCTTACTCTCCCCCCCCCGTCTCTAATAAATAAATAATAGAAATAAAATCTTTAAAAAATAAATAAATAAAACAGTAAAGTGATTTCAACTCAGAGTAAACCATCAAGTGGAAACACCTTAGACAATAGTTTCTCACCAGCTCAAGTAACTCAATTATATTTATCTGTGCTATGGAAAATCACTGAGTTATTTACTTATTTATCAAACCTGCACTTAGCCACATCACATCTATCACTCAGTTTACAAATTCTCTGTCAATTGTCTTCTCATTCCTGGAGACTTCGTACCCTAAGGAGAGAAACCTTGCATGGAATTTTCCCATTTGTATGCAGAGGATTTAGGCTCAATGGCTGTTCAGTAACTGCTTGTTAAAAGCCTGACTGTGCAGCCTGATATACTGAGCACTCATCAATGGGATATTTATGGTGAGGAGTGGATCTCCGAAATTGAACAACCGACCCTCAAGTTCTTACATTCTGATCAAACCAAACAGTTCCTTACAGAAGGATACAATGAATATGACCATGGAAATAATAGTTCAAGGGACCAGGAGGAATGGTTCAGCATCTTTCAAGGGGCGCCAAGGCCTGTCAGTCCAGGTTCAATTCCTCAGGAACCCATGTAAGCCACATGCAAAATGTGGTGCTAGTGTTTGGTGCTTGTTTTCAGGGGCAAGAGGCCTTGGTGAGTACTCCCTACCCACCCAGCCACGCATAGAAATAAATAAATAAATAAATAAATAAATAAATAAACTTAAAAAAATTGTTTTTGAGGCAGGCTCTCACTCTAGCCCAGACTGATCTGGAATTCTCTATGTAGTCTCAGCATGGCCTCAAAAATCACAGCAATCCTCCTACCTCTGCCTCCCGAGTGCTGGGATTAAAGATGTGCACCACCACGCCCAGCAATAATCAACTTTTAAAAATAAGTACTGTTCAAAGCAGAATAGTTGAAAGGGAGGTGTGTCTCTTGTTGGTGGTATTAGGCAGACATCACAGAGGACAGAACATTTGAGCTAGGTCTTGAAGCTTGAGAAAGGGAGAGAGATGGGAAGAGTGAAGAGAACGGAAAAGGCAGAATGTGATTTTAAACAGTGAGCTGGGGAAGCTAGAGAGATGGCTCAGTGGTTAAAGGGTCCTTGCTTACAAAGCCTGGACACCTGATGGCCTGAGGTATAGTCCTCAGCATTCACATGAACCTGGAAGCACAAAGTGGCACATGGGTCTAGAGTTCATCTGCAGTGGTAGGAGACCCTGCTGTGCCCATACTCACTCACTTTCTGTTTGTATCTTTCTGCCTCACTCTCAAATACATAAACATTTTTTTTTAAAAAAGTGACCTCAAAAGTTAGCTTGGGGGAGAAGATGTGGTTCAAAGACATTGGAGCATTACCATGTTTGGAGGATCAACAGAAATGAAGACTAGAGGCTGGGTGTGGTGGCACACACCTTTAATCCCAGCACTCCAGAGGCCAAGGTAGGAGGATCGCCAGAGTACGAGGCCAGCCTGAGGGATACAGTGAATTACTATAGGCTTTAAAATAGGACAATGGAGGGCTGGAGAGATGGCTTAGCAGTTAAGGTGCTTGCCTGTGAAGTTCAAGGACTCAGGTTCAATTCTCCAGAACCCGTGTAAGCCAGATGCACAAGGTGGTGCATGCATCTGGAGTTTGTTTGCAGTGGCTGAAGGATCTGGCATCCCCATTCTCTCTCTCTCTCTCTCTCTCTCTCTCTCTCTCTCTGGCTCTTTGTCTGTCTTTCAAATAAATAAATAAATAAATAAATAAATAAATATTTTAAATAGAAGAAGGGAAAAATGGACTTGTGTTTTAAAGATCTATTGCTACCCTATCAAGTCTAGCTGAGCTGAGAGGCTTTGGGATATTGTAAAATTTCCAGTTTTCTTTTGACTATCAGCAATGTATGCCTATCTCAACCAAAACTGGATAAAATCAGATCATTGGTGAGAACACCAGAAAAGCCAAGGAGCTGGAAAAGTGGGCTATGAATATATAATTAGTGTAATTGTTGGCACAATGATTGCTGTGCCTCACAACACGTAACATATAGCATTCTAACAGCAAGTAAAAACAAAAACAATGCAATGAGATAAATGCTGGGGATTGCACATCTTTCCAAGCTAGTGAACAAGCCAACCAACCAGTCAGGAATAAACAAATAAAAGGGACTCGGACGTCACTGGCACAACGTTGGGGACACATGTGATGAGAAAGGAAGCAAACCAATGTGGGCAATTGTACGATTCAAGGTAAATACTATTTTCATGTGGGTGGAGACCTGTGTTTACTAAATATGAAAGATTGATATCACTAGAGGAAGGAACTGCCTGTTTTTAATCCAGGAGGTCATTGTGAACACTGAAAAAAATAAAAGAACATAAGTTACCATAGAAACCAAAGAATTCAAAGTTGTAGATGGATTATCAGATGCTGAATCTGTGTGGGGAATGTCACCAATTTCTACCATGTTCCACTTCATTTATTTGAGAAGAAATGAATAAATACACTATCATTTGCCTATCCTAAGCATAATGACAAAATTATGTATATATTAGACAACAACATCTCAAATATTTAACATAAAACATGAGTGCATGATAACATTAATTAATACTTATAAATAATAATTTCTTAAGGTATGGATTGTCACTTATATTGGGAAATAAGTGTTTAGAGATTTAGGTATGTACATGTGAGTACACAAAAAATGTGTCACATACTCCTCATTCCCAATCTGAAAGAAAACAAAAGAGAATAGTAACCTGGGAAGTGATTTCAGTTTTTAAAATATTTTATTTATTTATTTATTTATTTATTTATTTATTTATTTATGAGAGAGCATGTATATGTCAGAGCACTGCAAACAAATTCCAAATGCATGCACCACTTTGGACATGTGGCTTTATGTGAGTGTTGGGGTATCAAATCCATAGCCAGCAGACTTTGAAAGCAAGTGCCTTTTAACCACCCAGCCATCCCCCAGTTGAACTTTTTTTTTTTAAAGTCTGATAAGATATATAAAAGGTTTAATAGATGAAATCTGAAGTCCAGTGTTTTTCCCCTTAAATATATCTGTTGCTTTACAATACACTTAATGTTCATATTCACATATTAATGCTATTCTCACTTCTGGTTAGAGGAGCTTCTCTTTTCAGATGGCGATGACTGGGATGACCCAAAAGGCAACATAGTGCTGAGAAGAAGGGATGGAGGAGTGCCCAGCACTGAAACATCTCTGTCACACCCTCCAAGGCTCAGGGACCATTGCAGAAGAGGGGGTGCGGATAGAATGGAAGAGCCAAAGGAAGGGTACGACTCCTTACAATGCAACTGTCCGGACAGAAATTGGCCTTGATATCCATGACCTTACAGTGCCTAGCAAACTTTCAGAAGACCCTCATAATGGAAGAAAAATATGATGACATCAAATTAAAAGAGAGACTAATGAAGAGAGGGAAGGGATATGATGGAGATTGGAGTTCTAAAGGGGTATGGGGCAGGGGAGGGAAATATCATGCATTTTTTGTATGTAAGTATAGAAGTTGTCAATAAAAAATTTATTTATTTATTTTTTGTTTTTTGTTTTTGTTTTTTCTGCGAGGTAGGGTCTCACTCTGGTCCAGGCTGACCTGGAATTAACTATGTAGTCTCAGGGTGGCCTCGAACTCTCAGTGATCCTCCTACCTCTGCCTCCCCAGTGCTGGGATTAAAGGCGTGCGCCACCACACCAGGCAATAAAAAATTTTTTTTTAAAAAGATATCTGATGCTTTATATCATATGTTTTGTAATTCAAAAGTTCACGGCTACCTGTGGGGTTTTCATCCCTCTTGTGAGACCAAGCACAGACCCAACACAGACAGACTTAAGGGGCTAACGCCATGATGACTCACAAGAGTTTCCCCAAGTGTAAACACTAGTGTTCCAAGTCAGCTATGGCATTTTTGGGGAGAAGACCACCCAACCTTGAAGGAGAGGGAAGTCCAGAATCCTGACAATATTTCAGCTAACCTAGAATCCTGATGTCACACAGTCTCTTGTCTCTCCACGAAACAGGCAACTAGAGGAGCTAATTGACTAATTATCAGTTTAAATAAAACAATGTCCCCGGCTGCATGATGACTCTGAAACATGAAAAGGATAACACTAGTTTTGATATGTGCAAAGGATCTGTAAACAATAAGGAGTGTAAGAAGAAATGTATGAGAATAAGGGGTATTCAAGGGAAGAGCGTAAGAAAGGTGTGTCAGTTGCATGCGGGCACCAAAAGCACATGAGTGGGAACCACTCTTGATTCCCAGCAGGACCTCTAATTCCTCAAGAACAGAAGTCCGTTTGGCATCAGAGTAAGAGATGCTTGATCCTTAGGTCTCATCCCCCACCCTTGAGTTCTTTTCAAAATATAGAATTCTATTTACATTCTCAAGGAATTGCTCTTATCAAACTAACTTCTGAGAACCTTGCAACTCCTTAAAGGTCTTGCACAGAGCCAAACTGCCACTCATGTACCTGCACCTGCTCAGGACTGATATCAATATGTGACGTACCCAAGACCTTTCATGTACTAAACGTATCGAAGCAGGTAAATATTAACCACTTTAAACACTATTAATTGCTTTCTGTTCTTCCCACGGGTTCCAGATCTCCCTTCTCCCTTCTGTCTTCCTCCCACAGTGTCTGGAACATTTTAGTCTCATATTCTGGACCCTTCTCATTACCCACACCCTCTACTGTTGAATGCTTTATTTTGCAAACCTCTTCTCTTCTCAGCCTCTGCTTGGCCCCTGGTTGTGTCAATGCATTCCACAGCACTGACTCCTCTCTCTACATTGGTGATACCCAAAGGTGCTCTCCTGCTATGCCTTTGCCCTCCCTGCCACACCCATATGAAATCAACTCCTTTCTGGAAGGCCTATCAGGCATCTACCATGTAATTTGTCCAAAATAAGCTCTTGGATTGTTTTTCTCATCATCATGATCTTATTTCAAAATAAAAATTGAGAGGGACGATTTAACACTTCTCTTGTAAAGCACATTGTATTAGTTACTTTCTCACTTCTGTGATCAATTGAAGCAATTGAAAGAAGGAAGTATTTGGGTTGGAGAGATGGCTTAGTGGTTAAGCACTTGCCTATGAAGCTTAAGGACCCCAGTTTGAGGCTCAATTCCCCAGGACCCACATAAGCCAGATGCACAAGGTAGCACATGCATCTGGAGTTCATTTGCAGTGGCTGAAGGCCCCGGTGCGTCCATCTCTCTCTCTCTCTCTCTCTCTCTCTGCCTCTTTCTCTCTGTGTCTATTGCTAATAAATAAAAATAAACAAATTTTTTTTTAAAAAAAAAGAAGAAGGAAGTATTTCAGCTTGCAGTTCAGGGTTAAAGTCCCTCCAGGTGGGAAAGGCATGGCAGCAGGAGCTTCCATTCAGTGAAGAAACAGAGCCACACAAGCTACCACTTACCTTACGATCTCCTTTATACGCAGCCTGGGACCCAAGCCCATGGAATGATGCCCCCATAGTTAGGGTGGGTCCTCCCATCTCAAAAAACCTAATCTAGAAAAATCACTCACAGGCTTTCCCAGAAACTTGGGTAAATGGTGATTCTAAACTCAGTCAAGTTGACAACTGGAGATTAGCCATCATATACATGTAACGAATCAGAAAATTGTTTTGATCATATTTTCAAAATTGATTTAGACTGTTACCACTTCTCTTCCCTCCCACCAATATTGAGTCCCAATCATGGTTATCTCGACATTAAACATAGCCATTTTTCTGGGTTCTTGGATTTGGCCATTGAAAGCCATTGTGATAATTACATATTACAGTCACTCAACAAATACCCAGGAGGCATCCATATGATGGAGTACGGTGGTTTGAATCAGATGTCCCCCATGAACTCATGTGTGCTGAATGCTTCATCCCAAGATGGTGGCAATTTGGGAGAAGGAGCCTTAGGAGATGTGTGGCTGGGGGGACGGGGAACGTGTAATAGATCATCTTCCCCTTGCCAGAACTTGGCTCACTCTCCTGCTGACGTTTCCCATCTGCTGAGGCAAAAATGATGTCCAGCCTCTGCTCATACCATGTTTCCTCTGCCATCCTGAAACTTCCCCTTGAGACTGTAAGGCAAAAATAAATCCTTTCCTCCCATCAGCTGCTTTTGCTCGGGTGTCTTGTCACAGCAACGGGAAGATGACTACAACATGCGATATCGTCTAATGGAGATGCAATGAAGAAAACACACTGAATGTGACTCAATTCTTGCTCTCAAGGTTTTTGCCCCATGGGTGAGTGGATTAGACACATATACAAAACAAATGCAAAGCAATGTGTATTGTCATGGCTGTGCTGCAAAATGCTAGAGGAGTTTCAAGGAAGGAGTGAGTTTTTTTTTTTTTTTTTTTTTTGACTTATTGATGAGAAAGCTTTTCTTGAGGTCATTGTGCTTAAGTTGGTTTTGAAGGTAAGTCAGGTTTTAGGAACTCTCCATAAGAGGATTCCTGCAGGTGTCCTGGGACATGCAATCAGAGCATTTTGACGTATAGCAGGTAGTGTCATTGGGATGAAAGATAGAGATATATAGGAGGCACTTACATGCTAGATAGTTAATAGTGTCAGAATAAGGAAGTTAAGAAGTTCGTTGAGATTACAATTGAGAGATTAAGGAAATGATTTTGTTATGCATGTTAAATTAATAATAACATTAAAATAGTATATTTTTAAAAATTAGTACAGCTGGGCATAGTGGCACATGCCTTTAATTCCAGTACTTGGAAGGTAGACATAGGTGGATCACCATGAGTTCGAAGCCACCCTGAGACTATATAGTGAATTACAGCTCAGACTGAACTAGAGTGAGACCCTACCTCAAAAAAAAAATTACTATGGATGAGGATGGGAAGATGGCTCAGTGGTTAAAGGTGCCTGCTTGCAAAGCCTGCCATCCCAGGTTCAATCCACAACCTCCCATGTAAGCTGCATGAAAAAGTGTCACAAGTGTCTAGTATTCTTTTGCAGTGGTAAGAGGCCCTGACATGCCCACACACAGGTCCAACCAAATAAAATAAATTAACATGGAAGTAATATGACACGCTGGGGTGCTCTGTGTTTGATTTGCATGTCTATGTCTTAGACACTCAAAACTTTCAAAAATCAACCACCAAATATATGGAGTATAATAACATATACCCGTACTCCACCCAAGATAAAGTTATATGCATGTACTTTGTGAACCAACTTGATTTCTGTTTGACTGACATAACATTAGCATTTTTTAACTTTCGTTGTTTATATATATATTTTTTCATTGATTTATTTGAGAGAAGAAATAATACGGGTCTCGTAGTTGCAAATGAACTCCAGATGCATGTAACACTTTATGCATCTGGCTTCATATAGGTCTGGGGACACAAACCAGGCTGACAGGCTTTGCAAGCAAGTACCTTTAACGACTGAGCTCTCTCCCCAGCCCCAACCTTGGCTGTTTTTTGCTTTAAGCATTTTCCCTTTTTTCCTACTTGATGGTCAATGTTTTGTAGGCCACTGAATTCTGTATAGAGTAGAACAGATGAAATAGCTCTGCAAACAAAAGCTTGTCTGACAGAGCACAATACAAATGTGAGCCCTTCAGGACATAGTATGAATCCACAAACACTCCCCGAAGCACCGCACACAGAAAACAACACAGAGATACATCTTAAAGGAATTTGATGTTCAAATCCACTTTCAATTTAAAACAAAATTGACATTTTTTTAAAGTGAGTAGATAAAATGAGACCCAAATAAATGGTTTCTTCCTGCACTTTTACACATCTTAAGATGTTTTAAGTTCATTAATGAAGGAGTCATGATTAGTCATTTATTCATTAATTATCTACTCAACCATCATTTTCTCAAATATAGAGGAACGATTTTTTGTCGATTTCAATCGGAAACACTGTCACATCACACTCATTCGTGTAGGAAGAGTGAGATTAAATCTGAGGGTTTCAGTGCATACATACTAAATTAGTTTGGGGTACTGTTTTGAAGTTGCCCAAGAAAGGACTTTAGATCTGAGTAATAACGAGATAAAGCTTAACCTGTCAAAGCAATATAAAAAATCGGAATGTTCACAAGATGGCAGACTTTCCTTTTCTTCAGCTCACAGCTGGTGATTTTAAACTGTAAGAAAAGCATGCCTTCATTATTATTTTATTCTATTTTACTATCAGGCCATCTATCAGTTTGAGACTTTAAGTGAAATATTGTATCTAACAAAGTATTTAAAATAACTCATAATTTTTTGAAGAAGCTATGATTACTTTGCACTAAACAGCTAGTATATTTTATAGATGTTAAGTGCAAAATTCTTTTTGATTTTCTTTGAAACTATTCAAGACACTTAAACATCAAATTTAGTATCCTACTTTATAAAAATTTATTTGTTGTTTATCTTTTTTTTTAAGAGACAAGGGTCGTTCCAGTTGCCTAGAACTCGTCTTTTGCTACCTCAGCTTCCTGAGGACTGGGATTACAGGTATGTGCTAACATACTGGGTTCAATCCTACTTTTTCATGAAACTGCTTTTTATATGATACTTCAGCATGCTGACTTGTATTCTATTTTAGTGTTGACTGCTTGCTTTGTAAGTTCACAACATGTCTCTGATATATTAATCTAAAATTCCTAAAGTTTAACATTTTTAAATGAAAAATGTAATGGGTAAGCCAGGTGTGATGGCACACAGCTTTAATGCCAGCACTTGGGAAGCTGAGGTAGGAAGATCGTGTTGTGTTCGAGGCCACCCTGAGACCACATAGTGAATTCCATGTCAGCCTAGGCTAGAGCGAGACTATCTTATAAACATACAAAAAAGTAATGAGTAAGTATCAACAAATATTTTAAGTAAATGTTATCCAGACATGTTTTGAAATGTTACAGAAAGCTTTACAATACAATACCAGTCTTTAAAATCTTATAGCCTGAAAAGTTAAGATATTTATTTTTCTAGATTTAACCTAATCCAAACTAACTCCAGAAAACTCTACTAAATGTATCTGCTAATCACTTAAAAAGCCGTGTGTGTCTGTGTGTACAAAGTTTTTATAATTTAAAGTTTTTATAATTAAAATTTTATAATAGTATATTAGTATTTTCCTGCATTTGCTTTTAAGCTTATATTGAAATTGATTGAAGTTCCAGAAACATTCATTATTCTCAAGAGCAAATGAAACTCTGCAATGCAGTCTGACGGCTCATCCATAATTCAGGATCCAGCCAAAAACATTAGGCTCAAAGAAGCACAAATATTGGCGAAGGTGAAAGACTGAGCTGATACCGTGGCAGTACACGATGGAGCAATCTCTGTGTGCACCTGATGCCGGCACTGGGACTAAACATTAAAGCAGAGAGAATAGCCACCATGATCGCTGTAGATAAATAAGCAGGAGAGTAAAACCACGTGGCAAGTGCTCTTTTATTAGTTATTTACGGCTCTGAGATGATGACAAAACCCCAGGGGAAAACAGAACCTAAAAACAGTAGTTGCTTATTACCTATCCGGGTAGAAGAAATGGGGCTTCTAGAAGGATGTTCTTTTGAACTTCAAATTGAAAACAGCAGGGCTAGTTCTACTTAAGCAAATAGAAAACTGACCTTTACTCAAATTAATTTCTTCCTTTGTCTTTGTCATGTGGGTAGTAATGCCAGCTTGGTGTGTGTGAGGATCTTTTCTGGAGGGAGTAAGCGAGATTTCCGAATTCCTTTAGAAGAAGACCTACCTACCACCTCTGCCAGACAGGCCTCCCCATCAGCATCGGAGAGGACACCCAATGGGAACAAAGCGAGGAGGATGTATCTTGCCAACAGAATCAGCACGCTTACACAGCAGATCAACATGCTAACAGACATGCCAGGCAGATCACGTTCACTTCCTGCCCTCTCCCTCTGCCTTCATTGACGCAGGCTGGACGTGTCACATTCTGTAGCCCAGCAGACCTTACGTCTGTAGCCATCAATAGCCAAATACACCAAGTCACTGATACTTGGGAATTTCCTCTCTGATTTTTTTTAAGGCTTAATATTGAAACTTTATCAGCTAGGTGCCCTTCTGACTTGCTAGAACTATTATAGAAAGGGAGAATAATTTATAGAAGTAGAGTCACTTCATTACACAGTGAAATATATAAAACCATTATCATTCTTCTGAAAATCTGGACCATCAGAAAAACTGGGGGTTCATTATCAGGCCAACATTCTTCTGTAACTATTTGACCAACTCACCATAGCACAGCGTGTATAAATCATGTCATAGAGCATCTTTAATATATTATCTTCCTGAGTCTCACAACACAATCTTAGGAAGGTCTAAACAGGAAGGGACCTGTCCATCATTTGCAAATTGGTACCTAAAAGCACAGGTGTTAAGCAGTGTCCACTGCTGTGAACCTGGAAGGGGGATGGACACTCCAGTTCTTTCCCCTACTCCACACATTTCTCAAGAAAAAAAAAAAAAAATTACAAACAACACACAGTGAAACAGCATTGAGATATCAGTATTCACCAGTTTCTCACCCCTAACCATGGACTTCATAAAAGGATGTCCATTAAAGCCCAGGTCAGATAAAGAATTTAGTGTAGAACCACTATCGGACTCTCTGGGCATCCCTTCAAATCCTTCTACATCTTTCCTCTGTTGACAACATGTGGCTCATCTGAGAATTTTCACACCTAATAAATTCATAGGTGAATCTACTTTGTGACCCAAATTACTTTATCTTCCACACACTTTTATAAGGGTCCTAGAAGGTTCCTTTCTGTCATCTGTAGATGATGCCACTGAGGCATGATGTGAGTCGGTAATTTTCCAACAGGCACAGAGTAAAGACACACATAGACCGAGGAACAAATTCCAGTTCCAGAGTTCCACCTACACAGAGTGAGATGTGCCCTTGAAGTGCCAGAGCTGAGCTGAACCAATTAGAATATTCAGCCTCTGGGGGAAAAAAATGGTATTTGTCTATTCAGCACAGATCTATTGTCTTATTTGGCATGAGAAGTAGGTGGATTATCCAACAGTAAATGGTAAACAAGTCCCACTCACACTTGAGGCATCACAGTTCAGTCCACATAGGTAAACAAAGTGTGAGGTCATCAGACCATTGAAGCACCTCTTGGTAGACAAGGAGAAACCAATCCAGTCTTATTTACCTCCTGATTTTCTATGACTATAAACATATTCTGGGCCAGGAATATCCTGAGTTAAGAGTTGTGTCCATTTTATTCTGGGCCACTGGAGAAAGCAGAATCACTGAGGTTAACAGACAGCTTCAGGTTTGAGATGTCCATTATTTTTGAAACTTACAGATCCAGGGGAAGTTCCATAAAGGCAGGAAAAGCACTTCAAGGGCCAAGCAGAGAGAGAAAAAGCCAACCAGTCACCACAGCAAACAGAGCAAAACTATAGCCAAAAGGTCACACAGCACACTTCAGGAACTCCTGCTAGGCACATTTGCATATCTTTACAATAGATTCTCAAACCATCACCACACCTTAAAACCGGCCCCCAGTAACATTGCCTCTAGCAAGGTGATTGAAGATGCAAACTATAAACTAATAAAATACTGAATATATTGGGGGACATATATTCAAACTACCACAGCAGGTTAATGATAGCCAGGGTGAAACCAAATGATCCCTTACTAGAGATGATTCTAGACCTCTTAAAGGATTCCTTCCTGGAGATGATGTTAGAACCCGTAGAGGTCAACCTGCAACTCCATCTGAAGCTCTGTTGATGAAGCTCACAGCATGTGGAGGAAAATTGGGATTGTGGCCAAGAAGCGAGATTTTCATAAACCTACAGGTGATCCTCGCCCTAATAATTCAAGGATTACACCATTGACAGGAACTGACAATAGAGAGCTCACAATATTTCACTTTTAATTATCTTATTACAAAAGAGACAAATTTGCTGTTAGATAAAGTACACCAGGGAGGGATGTGGTATTATTTCATCTGTTGCCCTTTAACCAATGATAGCATCATGTCATTTCACATCCCAGGGCCTCCTTTGCCTGATCATGTTTTAAGCATTACTAGATATGGGCTGGCTCAGTGGGTTAAGCACGAGGACCTGAGGAAGTCTAAGAGACCACTCCAGTCTGATCCTCAGAACTCACATAAACAGCTGGGCACACATGTCTATATATAACCCCAGTCCTATAGGGGAGCAGAAATCACAGACTCACCAGAACTTATGAAACAAATAGCAAGCTCCAGGATCAATAAAAGATTCCAGCTCAAATAAGAATCAGTGGGAAAAGCAATGGAGTGGGTTGTCCAACATTCTACTATGCCCACCGCAGGTGAGCAAACCTTTTCAGTGGTAAGTGCACAGGGCACCACATGGGCACTTACATATGCATACAGCACATGCACAGCCCCCATACACACCCCCATGCATGTTACTCACACAAGCAAAGAAAAATTACTAGATACAGGGGCTGGAGAGATGGCTCTTTGCAGGTGCTTGCCTGCAAGGCCTAATTATCTGGGTTCAATTTGCCAGTACCCAGATAAAGCCAGATGCACAAAGTCATGCATGCATCTGGAGTTTATCTGCAGTGGCTGGAAGCCCTGGTGTGCCCATTCTCTCTCTCTCTCTCTCTCCTTGTAAATAAGTAAATAAAATATATTTTAAAAATCACTAGATGCAGGGCTGGAGACATAGCTTAGTGGTTAAGGCATTGGTTTGCCTACAAAGCCAAAGGATCTCAGTTCAATTCTCCAGTTCCCATGTAAGCCAGATGTACAAGGTGGTGCATGCATCTGGAGTTCGTTTGCAGTGGCTGGAGGCCCTGGTGCACCCATTCTCTCTATGCATCTTTCTCTCTTTCAAATAAATAAATAAAATATATTAAAAATCACTAGATGCATAAGGTCTTCTAGTTGGGAAATGCCACTGGCTTGTTTATTTGACAACAACACAAGCTATTTGTCTGGTATCTCCATGAAAATCCTGCCAAGGCACTGCCATTGGTGTTGTGCTTTCATTGGTATTGTTGAGAACAGCATTGTCACAGGTAGCAATGACTGACATCCCAACAGGTCACTGATGCAAACACAAGACCACAAAGCACTGCATCTTTTGCCCTTTCTTTCCACGCCAAGAACACAGCATCATAAGGCACCGTGGACTTGTTTGAGAACCCTAAAAGGTACCCAGGATACTCCTTACTCTTATTTGTTACACTTTCATAAAATCGAAGAACAAATCAAATCATGTCTTATAAGGGTATTGAAAAGCCAAACAGAGATCTTCTGGCTTACCTTGTAGCCTCTGCATCACATTGGTGATGTCTCGAGAAGACCGTGAGGGTGCTCTGGACGTTGCCATTGTCTTCCCATATAGCATGAAGCCAACACCAAGTGATGGCCCCGATGCAGACCAGGACTAAGCTGCTCTGGAAATCACATGCAGACTTGTCTACACCCGTCGAGTCACAAAAGGATCCCAGGCACTCATGGTGGTCAGTGAGGAGACAGCATTCCCAAGGACTGAACGTGGACAGCGAGCAGAGGGCCTTCTTGGTGAGTAGACTTGGTCAGTAAGGGGACGGCATTCCCAATGACGGGACTTCTTTTTGTTCTTTTTTCATACAGCCCTCTTACATAAAGTCAAGAATCTGAAAAACAAGACAACAAAAATTACACTATGAGAAGCACATATCTCGGTCACCATAGTGCCAAAAGGAGAATCTTCTCTATTCAATTTGAATGTTCACTCGTTATCAAGTGAAATAGCTAATATATAAAACATGTATAAAGTATAACATATGGTACAACTTTTAAAATTCACAATTTGATAAAATATATAAATAGACAGAAAGTAAAATTGTTTTCATAAAACAAATAGATTAGTGGACTCCTGACATTGACAAAACCAAAAAAAAAAAAAAAATGGTCATTAGTATTCCATGCTTTCTTTTAAAACTATAACATTGGGCTGGAGAGATGGCTTAGCGGTTAAGGTACATGCCTGCGAAGCCTAAGGACCCCAGTTCAATTCTCCAGGTCCCACATAAGCCAGATGCACATGGTGGCGCATACATCTGGAGTTCATTTGCAGTGGCTAGAGGCCCTGGTGAGCCCATTCTCACCC
Source organism: Orientallactaga sibirica (assembly GCA_036365145.1). Lineage (NCBI taxonomy): Eukaryota > Metazoa > Chordata > Mammalia > Rodentia > Dipodidae > Orientallactaga > Orientallactaga sibirica. The sequence continues at coordinate 4,467,437 of JAEOAD010002133.1, forward strand.
TCTATCTCTCTCCCTCTCTCTTTCTCAAATAAATAAATAAATAAATAAATAAATAAATAACTATAACCTTTTATTTATAACTTATAATCAAAACAGTGAGTTTCATTTCTCAATACTCAGAGATTCTTTTGTCTGTGCTATTTTAATTGTTTTGCAAACAAATTTGTACTGTTTCATTGTACATTCCAAAAATGTGATCATATCCTAGCTCCTCATAACAAATTGATGAATGAAAACAGCATAAATAGGGCTGGGAATGTAGCTCAGTTGGTAGGGTGCTTGCCTAGAACTACATAAACTGGGAGTGGTGGCCTACATCTATAATCTCACACTGGGAAATAGTGGTAGAAGGACCAGGAATTCAAGACCATCCTCAGCTACACGGTAAGTTTAAGATCAACCTAGGGACAATAAGATCCTGTCTCAAAAAAAAAAAAAAAAAAAGAAATGAAAAAAGAAACAGAATATAAATATTTAAATTATTTAATCCTAAAAAACTTTCTTCTAAATAGTCTTACTTCGGCAGGCAAAAATATATTCAACTTACCTTTTACCTCTGGATATGGAAAGATTCTAAAGTGAGTAACAAGACCGGGATGGGGCAAACTAACCAGAAAGGACATTGTCCTTCTAAGTCCTTAATTAATTAATAATCCTCTGTTTGGTTAATGCAATCCATCTTTCTAGACTTAGGTGATGAAAAAAGAGGTGGACAGGAAATTGGTGTCATCTTGACATTGAGAAATGTATTCTGAATAAGGATTTCCCAACCCTGGGGTTAGCTGAACAGATAATTAGGAAGGGACAACAGTGAGAAAAGCACCTGGAGAAAAGATCTTAACCAAGGGCCGCTCAGGGAATTCCATGTACAGTGGTTCTTGGTTACAGTCCTACAGGATGCTGACGCACAGTAAGGGAATGGAGGTGGGCGGGAAAGGACGGTGACAAAAGTCAAGGTCTGAGGAACGCACAGCACATGTCCATGAAGACAAAACGAAGTCAAAGAAGTCTAAACTTGTTATAAAAACTGTGTTACAGATGGGCTGGAGAGATGGCTTAGCAGTTAAGATGCCCGGGCCTGCTAAGCCTAAGAACCGGGTTCCAAGCCCGGCGTGGTGGCGCACGCCTTTAATCCCAGCACCCAGGAGGCAGAGGTAGGAGGATTGCCTTGAATTCAAGGCCACCCTGAGACTACATAGTTAATTCCAGGTCAGCCTGGGCCAGAGTGAGACCCTACCTCGAAAAACCAAAAAAAAAAAAAAAAAAAAAAACCAGGTTCCAAGCTCCAGGTCCACGTTTAGCCAGATGCAGTGTTGCAAGGGCGCAATGCTGCACTTGCCCACAAGAGGGCGCACACATCTGGATTTCGTTCTCAGCAGCTGAGACAGCTGGCGCAGCCATTCTCTGTCTCCTTCTCCCTCTCTGTCTGTCTCTGTGTGTCTCTCTCCAAAAATAAATTTAAAAAAAAAAAAAATTAAAAAAATTAAAAAAAAAAAAACTGTGTTACAGGGCTGGAGAGATGGCTTAGTGGTTAAGGCGCCTGCCTGCTAAGCCTAAGAATGCCAGTTCCAATCTCTTGGTCCCACGTTTAGCCAGATGCAAAGTGATGCAAGGACGCAATGCTGCACTTGACCACAAGGGGGAGCACGCATCTGGATTTCGTTCGCAGCCTCTGAGAGGCTGCTTATGCGCCCATCTATCTGTTTTCCTCTCCCTCTCTGTCTCTCTCTCCAAAAAAAAAATTAAAAAACTGTGTTACAATCTGAGTGCATTGTCCGCACAATGGCATTGTCATGAAGGATTGATAAGGTGACAAAGCATAGTAGTAAGTTGTATTTCATTTCTTTTATTTTATTTTATTTTTTTTTTTTTTTTTGATCTTTCGAGGTAGGGTCTTACTCTAGTCCAGGCTGACCTGAAATTAACTCTGTAGTCTCAGGGTGGCCTCCAACTCACAGTGATCCTCCTACCTCTGCCTCCCAAGTGCTGGCATTAAAGGCCTGCGCCACCATGCCCGGCTCTTCATTTTATTTTTTTAATCTTTTTTTTTTGTGGCATTATGAATACCGGTAGATACCAGTCTCTTTTGGATATGCACAAATGCAAGTCTGCTAATATCTTTTCTGCAATTCCCATCTGACAAAAGATGGAAAATACTGCTCACTGTGATGCTGGGCAAGTGTGTGAAAACACCCAACGGGTGTGCTGGAGCACAAGGTCTCAGCGATTGCTCGCTCACTCGGAGACCAAGTGAGTAGTGTGGCGTGAAGGAGATGGAGACCACCTTCTCTCAGCTACTGGAAAGGATGTTCACTAGATCGCTGTTCATGTCACTGGGTGACTCACCAACAGCCTCTTTGAGGAGAAATAATGACTTATGGCTGAGCTACCATGCATCATGACCCACAGCCGTGCCACAGTGATGTGCCCATTAACAGCCTGTATGTACTGGGGAAAACAGTCCCACATACAAAGACATGCTTCCCTGGCAGACCCAGAGTATAAGAGGTGCCTGGAAGACCTTCTAATAACTGGCCCCTCAAAGTGTCAGAAAGTCAGGCTCTGCAAATATGAGGATATAACATTGTGATGCCCATCTCTCTATGTATGTATTATTTATCATCCATCTATCTCTCTGCCTATCAATCAGCATTTATCTATTATCTATCTATTCATCATCTATCTATATCATTTATCCATATCTATCTACTAAGCAGAGGTAATCAAGACATTAATTTCAAATTAGCTACCAGTCCTTGCTCAGCCCTGGAATTCACAGGCGATGAAGTTATTATTATACTACGTTTTATCCAGAATTACAGAATTAAAAGGGATTTTTGTAAGTCATCACATCACTTCACCCTGCTTCCTTCCTTTCCCAGTTCATAGCCGTGACACAAAAAAGACCAGTCCTACAATCGACGTTACTCTCTCCACATTAAACTATGATCTCCCTCCTTGTATCTGTGTGTGTCTAGTATTACTGCCACCGCATAACAAGCACATCCTGAAATCCTGAACTCAGAGCTGGCGCTAAGAAATTTAACATCAATATGAGGAAGGCAGAACATAGTGGGAACTACAACATAGGAGAGTGAATTGAAAACCCCAGGAGTAGCAGGTTTGCCCTGGGATATTATAGAAAATTATTTGTATGATTGATGAAAATAAAACACACCTCATGGCAAGAAAAAAATTCCCAAGAGTAGAGAGAGATGGCTCATCATTTAAGGCACTTGCCTGCAAACCCTAACAACCTGGGTTCAGTTCCCTAGTTCCCACATAAAGCCAACTGTACAAGGTGGTGCATGCGTCTGGAGTTCATTTGCAGTGACTAGAGGCCCTGGCATGCCCATTCTTTTTTCTCTATATATATTCCTCTCTCTCTCTATCTATCTCAAATAAATAAATAAATAAATAAATAAATAAATAAATAAATAAATAAATAAATAGATAAATAAATAAAATCCCAGAAGTAGGGGATGACTCAGCATTTAAAGGCACTTGCTTTGGCTGGGCGTGGTGGCTCACGCCTTTAATCCCTGCACTTGGGGAGGCAGAGGTAGGAGGATCACTGTGAGTTTGAGGCCACCCTGAGACTCCATAGTGAATTCCAGGTCAGTCTGACCTAGAGAGAGGCCCTACCTTGAAAAACAAACAAAAAGGCACTTGCTTACAAAGCCTGCTGGCCTGGGTTCAATTCCCCACATACCCATGTAAACCTGGATGATACAAAAAGTATTTGTCCAAGCATCTAGTGTTTGTTTGTTTGTTTGTTTGTTTGTTTGTTTGTTTGTTTGTTAACAAGAGACCCTAACATGCACACACACCTCCACTCCAACACACTGGTAAAAATCAATAAGCAAACAAATAAATAATTAATTCCAAGAGTTCACGCAAATATAAAATAGGGCACAGAGGATGGGGGCGAGGTCCGTCTAGAGATTCTGGCACTGTGTTCTGGGAAGGAGCGAACAGCTGCATTGCGTCTCAGTAAGTGGGTTAGCGTCGTCAGCCAGGTGAAACAGATGGCAGCTGCTTTCCAGGCAGTGACTAGCTACAGCAAAGACATCACCGTGAGGAGCGGCGTGATTTGAACATGGGCCTGCCCTCGCTGTTACATTGGTCACACTGTTACACTGCACACGCTGTTACACTGTCATACTAACTTCCGGTGGAGGAAGAGGATGGTAATAGGATCCCGTGGGCTATGCTCAGAAGTGTTTTGGTTCTCCAAGGGGTCTTAAGAAACCATTGGTAGACTCTGCACCGGAAGTGAGAAGGTATAATTTAGATTAAGAGCTGCCACTTATAATGGCGTATTTGAGGCACTGAAGGTTAGAACATCTGGGATGGCATGTCAGGAATCCAGACAAGAGACAAAAGACTCAAACTGGATGGAAGAGACAGAGTGGAAGGTAAAGGTGAAGAAATCTGTAGGAAGCAGATGTTGCAAGATTTAGTGGATGATCCACTGGAACCGGGGAGGGTCGAGGTGGGTGGAAGTACACAGGGAAGGGGGAGAGGTTTTTCAGGATGGCCAAAGGAGACGGAGGCATCTCAGAGGACAATGTAGGCAAGGAAATTGTGGTGTCGTTCATGAACCTCAGCCGAAGAGGGCTTGCCCAGGACAATTCTGTAGAGCCATTTCTTCACTGACCCTCACAGCTACATTAAGCCACAACATCATTAAATACTAAGCTGAGGATCCTAGCTGACCTGAAGCCTTCCCTGAATGCACCAGCATGCAGTGTTTTGGTTGGCTTATATTCATCACACTGTCCTTCCACCTTCCTTGAATCAGACTGAACATCTCACTGGTACAGGGCCTATGTTTTCTTTTCTTTTTATTTTATATTTTGTTTTGTAGATTTTTAAAATTGTATTTATTTATTTGAGAGAGCAAGAGAGGGAAAGAGGTAGATTGAGAGAGAGAGAGAGAATGGGCACACCAGGGCCTCCAGCTACTGCAAACAAACTCCAGACGCATGTGCCATCTTGTGCATCTGGCTTACATGGGTCCTGGAAAATTGAACTGGGGTCCTTTGGCTTTGCAGACCAATTCCTTAACCGCTAAGTCATGTCTCCAGCCTGATGTTTTTCTTTCTGCAGTGCTGGGGATGGAACTCAGAGCTTCATAATAGGTAGGCAAGGACTCTGACACTGAGCAATACTCCAGCCCCAGGACTCTGACTCTTATTGTTTTTTTTTTCTTTCTTGAATCAACTTTGTAATACTTCATGTCTGCAAAGTAACAACCGTCCCCCAAGCCCCTTCCTCCCCAACAGAGAAAAAGTTGATGCAATGTCCTTCCCTTTTCAGTCCTGAGATAAGCCATGTCGTTTCATCATTCTTCTATACAAATACACCCTAGATTGGGAAATTATGACTTTTTTTTTTTTTTACTTTAACTGATACTTTAGTGTCAGTTTTGTGACTGATTTGATAAGAAATCTCAAATTAATAAAATGATAATAATCTGACATTGGGAATTTGTTAATACAAGTTCAAGGCTTAACTTTGTGCCAATTAGGTGGTGGTTTTGAGCTGGTTTTGTGACCATAAGTCCTCACCAACTATTCAAGAGAGAAGACAGTTACAGGAAGAACACAGAGAAAAGCCTAGAGCTGACTCTAATCCTGTCTGCTACTGTTCACCTACATAAAGCTAATTTATGAAAAAACATGACAGGGCTGGAGAAATGGCTTAGCAGTTCAGCACTTGCCTGTGAAGTATAAAGACTCCAGTTTGAGGCTCAATTCAACGGTACCCATGTAAGCCAGATGCACAAGGTGGCATCTGGAGTTCATTTGCAGTGGCTGGAGGCCCTGGTGTGCCCATTCTCTCTCTCTCTCTCTTTCTTTCTCTTTCACACACACTCTTTCTCGGTTTGTCTGTTGCTCTCAAACAGTAAATAAATAAAAATAAACAAAAAAATTAAAAACAAAACAATAACTTTAAAAGAGGGCATTAATTTTATTCTGCTTAAATAAAGCTTTAGACAGGAAGTAAGGGTGTTGAGTCAGTGAGATAGAATTTGCCTTGCATGTGTAAGGCCCTTTGGTGTCACTGCCAGGACTCCCTAAATACACTGGTAACTATGTAACATGGGGTGAGCAATCATGTTGCAGCAAGTCACTGGCTTCCATTTTTCTTTCCCTGGCCTCAGTTTATCCCCTCGTAATGTGAGACATGGCCTAACATGGAAAGATGCTCTCTAAAGGCAGCTCAAGTAACAACTAGAGCAATGACAGACCTGGCCATGAGACCCTTGAAGGCATTGGTCGTTTCAGTGTTCTGGTGGGTGTGATTGAGAGAACTATGTCATCAGAAAAGATCGAGACCATGGTGAGCTGACTATTGCCAGGGTTATTAAACAGTTTTCTTTTTTCTTTTTCTTTTTTAACTTGAGAGAGAAAGAGAGACAGAGAGGAAGAGGCAGAGAGAGAATGGGCACGTCAGCAGCCTCTCAGCAGCTGTGAACAAACTCCAGATGCGTGTGCCCCCTTGTGCGCATGTGCAACATTGCGCACTTGTGTCACTTTTGCGTCTGGCTAAACGTTGGACCTGGAGAATCTAATGGGTGTTCCTAGGTTTCCGCAGGCAGGTGCCTTAACTGCTTAAGGTAGGGTCTTTCCCTAGCCCAGGCAAACCTCAAATTCACTATGTAGTCTCAGACTAGCCTCAAATTCACAGCAATCCTCCTGCCTCAGCCTTCTGAGTGCTGGGATTAAAGGCATCTACCACCACATCCATGCCTGGTTTAAAAGCAGTTTTCAATGGGTGCAGGATTATGTGGGGTAAGGGAAGAAGCTAGGTATGGGGACAGAGAAAGGAGATTGGGCAAGCATCAGTGGATTATATACCACCGGACAGCCCCTGTACCATCCTTAAATCTTTCCAGAAAAAGGAACTGACATCCAATGTGGCCAAATACGTCCACCAATCTTTGTAGAGATTGTAATTCCTGTGTCTGTTATTTCATATCAAAGATGCAGTGAGGAAATATTTGTAAGAGACAATGGTATGGAGTGAGTCAACTGTAGCAAAAAACATAAAAGTGCCCCTCTGATTGCGTACATACCAGAGGGGGGAGGGTATAAATGCTGTTACAACAAAGTAGGGTGGCTTTGCAAAGGAGACGCCCAGGTCAGCTTGGGAACAGCCACCATCTGCTGTACCTATTGTGCAGGGGCAAAGGGACTCAGTGTCTGCTGTTTGGGATTCTCCCAGCAGTACGAGGCTCTCTTCCCAACACTCTCACCTGAGAAAAAAACAAGTGAGGAAACACTTCAGCTCCCCTTTTCCTGCCAGAATGGACAACAGACTGTGAGAACACTTTCTTGTTTACATGACTGGAAAGGATGAAACTAAGGCAATCAGTAAGAGAAACAATACCAGGCCACCAGAATATACCTTAACACATTGCGACTCACATTTTAGGCATTAGGAAATTTTAGGAGAAAATGTTAACTCCTTAAAAAAGAGATCTAACATTTACAACTAAAAGGAAAAAAATAAGAGAGGAATGGAGACCATGAGCCGATTTACAAGAGTATGATGGATGGCTACTGATTAATTACAAAATATGTGGTTATTAATTAATTAAATATCTAAATAGGAACAAGAAAGCACCAATACTAAAATCCACACTTTAAAATATTTAAAGACATTTCAACATACTCTCCCTTCTCTTCAGATCTTTTGCTGGAGTGAGTTCATAGACTGTGTGATTTTAAATTAAATTATTGTTTTAAATTACATTTTCCCTGTTCACATTTGTTACTGACACTAATTTTTAAAAACATTAAGATGGTCAACCCCCTCCCCACAGAAAACAGGACAGAGAACTTCCTCAAATTAATTTAAGTATACTACTTAATATATTTGTGCATGTTGTCAGAAAAAAAAAGGCTGCTAATTATTTACTCTTGGGAATAATTTGGGATAATAATAAGAACTGATGTTTTTCCTAGAAAGACAAGCATGTAGACAAGCAGGGCTGGGGAGACAGCTTAGCAGTTCAAGGCACTTGCTTGCAAAGTCTGGAGCCCGAGGTTCCTTGCCTTAGTACGCACGTGAAGCCAGATGCACAAACTGGCAAATGTGTCTGGCATTCACTTGCAGTGGCAAGGCGCCCTGATGTACATTCTCTCTCTCCCGTGCCGTCTCTCTCAAATAAATAAAAAATAATATTTAAACTGAAAAGAACATAGAAAAGTAATCTCACGAGCCAGGTGTGGTGGCGCACGCCTTTAATCCCAGCACTCGGGAGGCAGAGATAGGAGGATCACTGAGAGTTCGAGGCCACCCTGAGACTACACAGTGAATTCCAGGTCAGCCTGGACCAGAGTGAGACCCTACCTTGAAAAACAAAACAAAACAAAAAAGAAAAAGAAAAGAAAAGAAAAGAAAAAGAAAAAGAAAAAGAAAAAGAAAAGTAAACTCACAAGACAAAGAAGCTGACCAGCCTGTAAACAGTGTCCTAATTCAATCTTTTCTATCAGCTCTGAGAACGAACTATGCCCAGTGCTATCTACCGCCTTCTTTCCCTCTTCTGGAGGGTGTTATGTATTTCACTCCTTGCCTAACATTAGTTCTCCCTAGATTAGACCACAAGGAAGCACACAAGGAGGAGATGTCCCCACTGAGGGCGTCACACTCGCCATCAGGCCACTGGGTATGGCTGCAGTGGCTGGGGCTGTGAGCAAGCCATCCACCTTGCCCATTGATGGGCTTCTCATGTCTTGTCATAGTCACCCCTTATTACAAGCAGCTACCTGCTCTGCACCATTGTGAGAGGGCACAAGCCAGGATGGCAGCGAGCAGTTCTCCAAACATTTTAAGTGGTAAACCTTCTTCTACACCTCATACCCTGGTAGGAGTGAATGGAGTGAAAAGAGCCCTTCATGTGGGGACAGTGAGACAGTTCTGTGAAAAATCATCAGTACGGAAAGGTAAAATGAAGCTGTAAGGTAAGCATTGAACGAATTCTTTCCTAAGACAGTATCATAACTGGAGTCACTGCGAGATGCCTTTTTATCTTCAACATGAAACATCAAGTAATGACCAGGCACACTGTGTTCTACATTTGCCACAAAGTAATAAATCCGTCCAGAAACCCGGGAGAAATAGATGGGTACGTAACTTCACTGTTCTGGTGTTAGGAACTTTTCATAAATCCATAATGTTAATCTTTTTCATCATAAGGAACAATCCTCACGCGTCACGATTAAATCAGTATTTATGGAGATGTAGGTCATGCTAATAACCTCCACTTGATTGAAAATGATTACACATTTTCTTGTCTAGGTCTGGCCTTAGTATCAAATACTATCATTAATGTAGCTCTTAGAGCAAGCCAGAATAAATGGGCACTGCAAAATAATCATTTCACAGAAAGAAAAAAATTCAGGCACATAGAAGTTTTCACCCCAAGCTGAAAAGCTCGGAAATGAATGCTGTAAGGCGCTAAGGTGGCCCAGTTGGTATTTCTCTCTGGGCTGGACCTGCCTCTATTTATGGAAGTGGCCTGGACTGGAAGCATCAAACCCTGTTATTTTAACCAGCACACGCAGCCTTCTTTTCCCCCTCGGGAGACTCTCCTTGCAGGGCGGCTGATGGTTGCTGCATTCTGCAAGCTAGACGCCAGTCAGGCCCTTTGCGGTGCACCTGTGCCTCTCTGAGTCTCCATTTCCCAGAACTGCCCCCCCCCACCTCCCCACGGCAGCGGCGCAGAAACCTGTCTGCAAGGCGTCTTTTAGGAGATGAGATGAGATGAAAGTTATCTTGCCCTCTAGTGTAAGCTCCAGCCTGGAAGCAATCTCGTGACAGCGCAGGGGAAGGAGGAGGGGGTGGAGTCGCCGGGGCCTCCACGCAGTCATCAAGCCTTAGGCTCAGCTAACCCATGTTCCCTCCTCCAGCCCTTCCTAAAATAGTCTGGGGTGGGATGGGGGGCGGGTGCTGGGTGGAGGATCCCAGAATTGGTTCGGCGCCCTGCATCTCCCATGTGATAGTAGGCACAGTAAGGACCATCAGGAGAAGTGAGGGTGGCTGGCTGGCTGGCTGCCTTCTGCAACTACATCCCTGGCGCGCCCAGGGTCTGGACCACAAAGCGGAAACGACAACTCACGGGAGAGGAGTATTCGCAGGGAAATCTACGCACGAGATGCAAAGAGCCTCCGCGACCTCCTTATCGCCTTCTCCAGGAAGGTCACACGCACACGCACACGCTCACACACCACCGCCGCCCTCCCCCTCCCAGCCGGTCGTGCAAAACACAAACTTGCAATGTGTCTGCGATGCGTTCGTGCACCTGTCTCTGCCCATGCGCGCGCGCTCTCTCTCTCTCTCTCTCTCTCTCTCTCTCTCTCTCTCTCTCTCTCTCTCCTGTCTCCGGGTTTCTGTCCTTTTACCTTCTCCTCCTCCTGGCCTCATCCAGATTTCTGCAGCGAGAGGATGCGAGCGAGCGGACGGACGGACGGACGGACGCCTTCCTCCCAGCTCGCTGCGTCTTCCCCCAGGGCTCCGGCAGCGCGCGCGCGCGTCAGTCTGTCTGTCCGTCCGCACGCCGGGTCGCCTGGGCTCTGGCGGGCGCGGTCTGCAGAGCCCTGGTGACCGAGCACAACAGTCCCAGCCCTCCTCCGGCGCCGGCGGCTCTGCCCTTCCTCCCTCCCTCCTCCCCGTGCTCCCGCCCCGGGCGACTGGGTCCTCCTCCCTGCTGCACCCTGGGGTGGTGGTGGGGTGGTAGTGAGGTGGGGAGGTGGGGGTTCGCGGCCCGCTGCGGCGATGCGCCTGTGGGAAGGGAATGTCGCCCTGTCCAGTGCAGCCTGGGAGCTTGGGTCTGGTGATCAGGCAGCTCGCCACACCCCCCTCCCTGGCATCCTGTGGGATGCGCGGGTCCCCTGGGCAGAGCTGGGGGCGGGGACCCGGAGGCATGCTCGCAGCCTTCCCGCACCGTGCCCACCTCCTCCAGAGGCTGGGCCTCACGTGCTTCCTTGCAGCCACTAAGTTCTTCAGTCCTTTGGTGACCCACCCTCTTGGCGAGCCTTTGCGCTGAGGTCCCTCTCCCGGGGGTCGAGGTGGAAAGGAATTTAAAAAAAAAAAAATCCTGCTGCTTCTGCTGCTTAAAGACTAGACGCTACAAGGTCCAGGCTGCTAACTTTTGTCCAGGGTTTCCACCGCAGCGCTGGCCTCTCGGAGCAGAACCTGTGTGGAAAGGCCGGGAGGTTCCCGAAGGTCCAAGGAAGGATATGATGCAGTTCCAGGAACAAGCAGGCGGCTGCTTCCTCATCTACCCAACAAGAACATCCCAACAGCTGACCTTGGGGCTGTCAGATCTGGAACAGACACTGAGGGAGAGGAGGAAGCCTTGACATTTTGGCACTCTTGTTAATGGAGCTCACATTTCTTGAGAGAACGCTGGTCATCTTAAACGTATTAATTCTGGATTATTTAAGACGATGCTTTACAGGGAGCTTTAGGGTTCCTCAGATGCACGGCGTGCAGGGTGGATCCATTTGCGTCCTTCTAAAGCCCTTCTCCTGGCCTAAGGGATCCGGGTGTTGCCTGGTAGCATCAGGAGAATTTATGTTGTTGTGGTTTTAAGGTTTCCAAGCAAAGTCAAACACAGTCTTGCTTCATCAACAATGAAATCCAAGTCCAAAAGGATTATCACAGCTAAGTGAAGCTCTGTGGCAAGAATTAAAAAATAATAATTACCTTCTGAATTGTCAGTCTGAACGAATTAATTCTTATTCTTGGAAGTTGCTGAGTGGGAGGATTGCTTTATACAGTGCTTAAAGATTTTCCTCGTCTCCTGTCTCTCCCTCACCTGCAGCCAACATTTCCACTGTTTACTTTCTTTCTGTCTTTTTTTCTTTTTTACATTCTTTCCGTCTCTTCTGATTCTCAGCAAAATCATAGCAACTGGGCTGGGGAGATGGCTCAATGGTTAATGGCACTTGCTACTATAGCCTGACATCGCAGGTTTGATTCCCCAGTGTCTACCTAAAGCCAGATGCACAGGATGGCACATGCATCTGGAGTTCGTTTGCAGTGACAGGAGGCCCTGGAGTGCCCATGTTTATTGCTATTCCCCCCCTCCCCTCGCAAATAAATAAAATATTTTTTTAAACTAACAAGAAACACATCTATACACTGATGTGTTTGTTTTCCTTGACTTTTTTTTTTTTTTATCTAAAAGTAAATAACTTGAGCTGGACATGGTGGTGCGCGCCTCTAATCCCAGCACTTGGGAGGCAGAGGTAGAAGGATCACAGTGAGTTCGAGGCCACCCTGCAACTACATAGTGAGTTTCAGGTTGGCCTGGACTAGAGTGAAACCCTACCTCGAAAAACCAAGAAATATAAAAAATAAAAGTAAGCAACTCCTAACATAATGGTTTATTTATTCATTTATTTATTTATTTATTATTCAGTATTGCACTACCACCAAACCACCCCTTGGGGATTCCCTAGCCCAGGGATGAAATGAATTTCTAACTTCAGGACTTGATCCATCAAAAAGAGGAAGATTATGAGATCATGACAAATGCATCCGCTGCCTCTCTTGTGGTAACAGCTCATGATGGGTGTCCAGGGCCCCCGTGGGATTTTCTACAGAGCGTTCCTGGTCTGCATGCTCCCCTCCCAGGTGGCCACCAGACTTCCAACCCACTCCTCATAATGAACCGACCAATGTCTCTCAATGCTCACGTTCATAGAACCAAGCAAGTCATTGTGGGGATCTTGAAGGTGGGACAGGAAGATGTTCTACCAATGAGATGCTGTGTGTTCCCTCACGATGACGTAGTATTTAAAGTCTTGATGGCTTAGAGGTTAAGGTGCCTGATGGCAAAGTCAAAGGACCCAGGTTTGACTCCCCAGTACCAACATAAAGCCAAAAGCACACAGTGGCACATGTGTCTGGAGTTCATTTGTAGTGGCTAGAGGCCATAGTGCACCCATTCATTCGCTCTCTGTCTCTCTCTCTGCTGATTTCTTTCTCTCAAATAAATAAATAAAATATGTTTTAAAAAAAAGTCCTAGGGCTGGAGAGATTGCTTAGTGATTAAGGCGCCTGCCTGCTAAGCCTACAAACTCGCATTCCATACTCCAGGTCCCACGTTTAGCCAGACACAAAAGTGACACAAGGGCGCAATTCCGCACTTGCTCACAAGGGGGTGCACACATCTGGAGTTCATTCACAGCGGCTGAGAGGCTGCTGGCGTGCCCATTCTCTCTCTCTGCCTCTTCCTCTTTGTCTCTCTCTGTCTCTCACAAATAATAAGAATAATAATAATAAATTTAAAAAACAAAGGCCTAGTTTGAGTTCTAGTGCTATCATTGCTACTTGTATGGTTTTCAGCTGGTAATTTGCTTTTCATAAATTCAGATTTTTTACAAACCCATGTTTGTAAACCCATAATAGTGACTCATTCCTAGAGCTGTTAAGGGTACTCAATAAGCGAATGCCTGGCATGGAGTCAATAACTGCAAGATGTAATTAATATTGCTATTATTCTAGATTTTTCTGAAGTCAGCCAATTAAGAAAAAGAAATCACTCTCCACTTTACAATAGCCTAACTGAGTTAGGATACCAGTTCTCACAAATAGAAAAATATATTCCAGAACCTTCACAGAGACTGACCTGGGCAGCAACTCAATTTTCCCCTCCACCAAGCCCAGGTCTCTCTTCCTCACCATCCCACTGGTGCAATAGTGGCATGAATGCTAGGGGAGTAACCAACTGCTTTCTGATTGTATTCACAGACCATTCATGCTTGGTACTGAAAAAGCTAAGGACATAGACCCTGGGAGGAGAATCTACTACTGCAGTTATGCTAAACAGACAGCAAGTCAATCTGCCTTGTAAATATCTACATTGGTTCCCATTGATAAGTATTAATTGAACTCTAGATCACAGAGGTTTCACACTACAATGGGCAGTGGAGCATCGCTGGAAAAATCACTGAGAATAACAGATTACTATGAGTGCAGCTTCCAACAGGACGTCTAAACCAACCCGTTGTAGGCTTCGGGAAGCTGGAGGAATGGGAGACAGAAAAAAAAATGAAAAGAGTAGGAGGATGGAAAGGAGGGCCACAAAACACTGGATACAACATGGCCATTGCACTCGGGAACTCACAGCAGCTGTGGTTTCCTGTACAAGACTGAGTCTGTCAGAACTTCACCATCAAAGGGGGAAGGATACGTGCGACTCCCGATCTCCTAGGGTAGCCAATGGCAATTCATGGTTACTGGGAGAGGGGGAGTCAGATTCATCAGTGGAGTGGCCACTGTAATGCATGGTAAATAACCCTCCACCCATGATCATGCAAGCAACCATTATTTAATTCAATGTATATAAAAATAAAAAGCAAGAAAGTAAGATGAGGGGAAGAAGAAGGGTGTTAATGGAAGGGGAAAGGAATATGAAAGGGTAATTGTAGGGGATAAGGTAAAATACATTATATACATGCGTGAAAACATCAAAAATAGAAAAATATTAAAACCAACAAAATATAGCATAGTCTTCATCGGCTGACCTCCCACTGCCTAGACAGAAACCTTGTATTTGTCTCTCCACCAAGCCCCAGGCCTGTCCTCACCAGCCGAAAGCTATTCCCAGGCCTCTGCAGCGGGCCCCAAATATCCTGTCTCTGCATTAATATGAGGTACAAAAGTACACATACACTTGCAGATCACTGTCAGCTCAACTTTACCTCAGATCCTGCATTTTACCTCAGATCATTATCTGCGCAAGACCTGCATAATACTGGGCCCCACAAACAGGTTGTCCTGGATGATGGAGGGCAAATAAATAAATAAATAAATGAGGCACGAGGGCTAGAGAGATGTCTTAGCGGTTAAGGCGCTTGCCTCACGAAGCCAAAAAGACCCATGTTTGACTCTCCAGATTCCACGTAAGCCAGACACACAAAGATGAGGCAGGCGCAAGGTTGTACATGCCCACTAGGTGGAAAAAGCTTCCGGAATTCAGTTTTAGTACTTGAGGCCCTGGCATGCCAATTCTCTCTCTCTCAAAAAAAAAAATAAATAAAAATAAAAAAGAGGCCTGGTGTGGTGGTGCACACCTTTAATCCCAGCACTCGGGAGGCAGAGGTAGGAGGATCACTATGAGTTTGAGGCCACCCTGAGACTACAGAGTGAATTCCAGGTCAGTCTGAGCTAGAGTGAAACCTTACCTTGAAAAACAAAACAAACAAACAAACAAACAAAAAAGGCATGAATACAAAATAAGGAATCAGGGGGAAAGTGGGAATTCAGTGGAGGGATGGGAAAGGAGGACAAAGGAGGGTGGTGGGAGACTATGTAAAGTTTTCAATAAAGTTCTTTTTTAAATTTTATTTTTAAAAGAAGTCATTAGCATGCCCCATAGGCTTTTTACTTCAATCAACCAAGATGTTAATAAGCAGCTGCCTGCCTCTACCTTCCTGGTCTCCTCTGAATCCAAAGAAGTTCCTCTCTGAAGGCGAATACAAGGTCCAGTGACAAGAATCCCCATCCTCAAAGGCTTTGAACCAGTGTGACATGAAATACTGCATCATGCAGGATCCAGTCCTCGCGGACGTTCAACAGCAGTGAGCCAGGTGCTCAGAGTTACAGGGAGGACAGGGGTGTAGCAGGACAGGTGCAGGCCAAGCTCAGCAGGTTGCTGCTGCCACCCAGAGGTGGAGATGCTGCAGCAAACAAGCTGCCATCACCAAGCAGCCTTGCTAGGAGGTGATCAGGCGGTATGCTCACAGCAGAGTTACGGCCATTGCCTCTGGAGGAGAAGTTCTCAGAGTCCCCTTGCTTTCCAAATCCCCTGGAAAGCATGGTGGAATGCAGGCTTCATCCAAACCCTGTGGAGAAGGAGCCTAGGGAATATCATAGCCAGGCTTGCAGCTCCTGAGACACGGGAGAGAACTGACTGGCAAATTGTTCTGTAAAATGCAACTTGGAGAGCTGGAGAGATGGCTTAGTGAGTAAGGCATTTGCCTACAAAGCCAAAGGATCCTGGTTCGATTCTCCAGGACCCACGTAAGCCAGATGCACAAGGGGTCACATGCATCTGGAGTTTGTTTGCAGTGGCTGGAGGCCCTGGCATGCCCTTTTCTCTCTCTCTCTCTCTCAAATAAATAAATAAATAAAATATATTTTTAAGAAAATGCAACTTGGGATTGAACAACCTGATGCAGATGTCTGTTTAAATCAGAACAGAAAACTTTCACTTTGAAGAGTTGATTTTTAAAATCTGTCATAACTTTTATAATATCAGTTACTATTGACTTAATGAAAGTAATATAACTAGAACTTGACATTTGGACTTTATAACTGATTTTAAAATGAATGTGAGTGCTCACTTCGGCAGCACACATACGAAAGCTGGAACGGTACAGAGAAGATTAGCAGGGGCCCTGTGCAATGATGACATGCAAATTCGTGAAGCGTTCCATATTTACTTTTTTTTAATATATATTTTTTATTTATGTTATTCTGATTTTACATTCATAGTATTGGTTCCATTGTCCTCCTCCCCGTCCTCCCACTTTCAAGGGACCCTCATCAATGGGGAATGTGGGTCATGCATTGTGATTTTACTCAAGAGTTCTGGGGGATAGGCCCCAGTCTCTGTGCATAATGCCCCAACTTGTGACTCTAACAATCTTTCCGCCCCCTCTTCCGCGAGTTTCCCTGAGCCACATTGGGGGTCATTTTAGTTCTGCTTCCTTGATGAGGTTTTGGGAGCCTCTGTGTCTCTGGATATCTGGCTTAGTTGGAGTTGGATGGTCTCTGTGTTTATCTCCTTCAGCCTTTTTCTGGTGTTGTGGTCGCCTTGAACACTGTATTCTTGCCCTTCCCCTGCATTGTTCTATGGTTTCAGCTGGTGAGGTGTGGTTAGCTGATCCTCCCTTCAGGTTCATTGTCCACCTGGAAAAAGATAAGCAAATTCTCCAACGGAGAGAGAAGTTAGTACTAGATAGAAGGGATAACCATATATGTTTTGGAGGGAATTTTATATGCATTGGCTCTCTTCTAGCCCACATTTGGTGGCATCTAGATCTTGGAGACTGAGCTCATTTTTTGTACATGGCTTTGACTTATTTCCCAGTTCCAGCAATGAGTTCCATTCCACTGAGTGGATTTATTAGCCAAATCAGGAGCAGTTGGTTACCCACCATGGCTGTTTGCCACTACTGCACTTGTATGAGCCTTACGTCAGATTGTTTCCTGCTGGGTATCTTAGACTGCAAGTTGTTTGGACAGATGTCTGCCATTTTCCCCTAGTTTCTCATGTAGCACCCTCTGGTACTAGACTAGCTAACTGTCTGGGGACTGACCCTCTTCCAGATTCTGGCCAGGTCTCTCTGTGTTTGGTCTCACACACGTATGCTGTCTTCGACAGTTGGGTCTTACCATTAACCTTTGGTGGGTCACCAAGTACTCTGACCGAAGTCTGTCTTTTTTGGGAAACCTTGTAGGTGTTTCAGATCAACAGCTCATTGTGGAAGTTAACCCCCTGCTGGCGCTGGGAGTTATAAGTCTGCACCTAGGAAGGTGAGGGAGGAAAAAGATAGATAATGTAAAAGAGAAAGTGAGTATAGAGAGGAGTGGGAGAGAGAGGGCGAAAGAGAGAGAGAGAGAGAGAGAGAGAGAGAAGAGAAAGAGAAGCAGGACAAGATTAAAGTTGGCCTTCATCATGTTCTCTCCAGGTTCCTGTGGTTTGAGTATTCCCTCTGTAGGCCTGCTGAAGGATCACTGTTTTAGCCTGTTGTTCAGAGTAAAGGGTTTTGTAGTATTTTTTCCTTTTGGGTCCCCATTTGTATCCCCCCTCCATATTTACTTTTTAAAAAGAATGTGAAACATAATGTCACAGCAATCGCATTCCATCTTAGAGTGACCCCCTTTGTGATATATTCAATGTCCCTCTACTGGCCAATGAACTAGTCTCATCTACATATCTCCCATTCACTACACTGCAGCCACGTGCATTTCTTGATGCTCCTGAAGGTTCCTTTGCAAGCTCCTGCCTCAGGAACTTTTCATGCGATATTCCCTCTGACTGGAAATTTAACTCTGGAAGCTACTCGTGGTTTACACCTAATTTTTTTCAAGTATTTTATCAGAGAATCGCTTTCTCAATAGTTACTCCTAAATGCCCTGTGTACAATTTAAAAATAGTCTCCATTCTGCTTTGACCATTCTTTCCCCAATGCTTGTCTTTTTCTCCCCTCCATCACTTAGCATTAACAGCATGTCTATCTTCTTTACTTATCAGGTTTATTTTCTGGTACCTTTAAAATATGAATTCCTCTAGGCACATAGCTCCCTGTTTGTTAACTTTGATGTTCTCAGCATGTAAAACACAAGACACATAAAAGGTACTCAATAAAATTTGTTGAATAATAGATGAAAATGTACCAGTCTTATAATGTCTTGTGGAATTTACCTACCATCATATATATATACCCAGGCCTGTCCTCACCAGCCGAAAGCTATTCCCAGGCCTCTGCAGCGGGCCCCAAATATCCTGTCTCTGCATTAATATGAGGTACAAAAGTACACATACACTTGCAGATCACTGTCAGCTCAACTTTACCTCAGATCCTGCATTTTACCTCAGATCATTATCTGCGCAAGACCTGCATAATACTGGGCCCCACAAACAGGTTGTCCTGGATGATGGAGGGCAAATAAATAAATAAATAAATGAGGCACGAGGGCTAGAGAGATGTCTTAGCGGTTAAGGCGCTTGCCTGCGAAGCCAAAAGACCCATGTTTGACTCTCCAGATTCCACGTAAGCCAGACACACAAAGATGAGGCAGGCGCAAGGTTGTACATGCCCACTAGGTGGAAAAAGCTTCCGGAATTCAGTTTTAGTACTTGAGGCCCTGGCATGCCAATTCTCTCTCTCTCAAAAAAAAAATAAATAAAAATAAAAAAGAGGCCTGGTGTGGTGGTGCACACCTTTAATCCCAGCACTCGGGAGGCAGAGGTAGGAGGATCACTATGAGTTTGAGGCCACCCTGAGACTACAGAGTGAATTCCAGGTCAGTCTGAGCTAGAGTGAAACCTTACCTTGAAAAACAAAACAAACAAACAAACAAACAAACAAACAAACAAACAAAAAAGGCATGAATACAAAATAAGGAATCAGGGGGAAAGTGGGAATTCAGTGGAGGGATGGGAAAGGAGGACAAAGGAGGGTGGTGGGAGACTATGTAAAGTTTTCAATAAAGTTCTTTTTTAAATTTTATTTTTAAAAGAAGTCATTAGCATGCCCCATAGGCTTTTTACTTCAATCAACCAAGATGTTAATAAGCAGCTGCCTGCCTCTACCTTCCTGGTCTCCTCTGAATCCAAAGAAGTTCCTCTCTGAAGGCGAATACAAGGTCCAGTGACAAGAATCCCCATCCTCAAAGGCTTTGAACCAGTGTGACATGAAATACTGCATCATGCAGGATCCAGTCCTCGCGGACGTTCAAGCAGCAGTGAGCCAGGTGCTCAGAGTTACAGGGAGGACAGGGGTGTAGCAGGACAGGTGCAGGCCAAGCTCAGCAGGTTGCTGCTGCCACCCAGAGGTGGAGATGCTGCAGCAAACAAGCTGCCATCACCAAGCAGCCTTGCTAGGAGGTGATCAGGCGGTATGCTCACAGCAGAGTTACGGCCATTGCCTCTGGAGGGAGAAGTTCTCAGAGTCCCCCTTGCTTTCCAAATCCCCCTGGAAAGCATGGTGGAATGCAGGCTTCATCCAAACCCTGTGGAGAAGGAGCCTAGGGAATATCATAGCCAGGCTTGCAGCTCCTGAGACACGGGAGAGAACTGACTGGCAAATTGTTCTGTAAAATGCAACTTGGAGAGCTGGAGAGATGGCTTAGTGAGTAAGGCATTTGCCTACAAAGCCAAAGGATCCTGGTTCGATTCTCCAGGACCCACGTAAGCCAGATGCACAAGGGGTCACATGCATCTGGAGTTTGTTTGCAGTGGCTGGAGGCCCTGGCATGCCCTTTTCTCTCTCTCTCTCTCTCAAATAAATAAATAAATAAAATATATTTTTAAGAAAATGCAACTTGGGATTGAACAACCTGATGCAGATGTCTGTTTAAATCAGAACAGAAAACTTTCACTTTGAAGAGTTGATTTTTAAAATCTGTCATAACTTTTATAATATCAGTTACTATTGACTTAATGAAAGTAATATAACTAGAACTTGACATTTGGACTTTATAACTGATTTTAAAATGAATGTGAGTGCTCACTATGTTATTCTGATTTTACATTCATAGTATTGGTTCCATTGTCCTCCTCCCGTCCTCCCACTTTCAAGGGACCCTCATCAATGGGAATGTGGGTCATGCATTGTGATTTTACTCAAGAGTTCTGGTGGATAGGCCCCAGTCTCTGTGCATAATGCCCCAACTTGTGACTCTAACAATCTTTCCGCCCCCTCTTCCGCGAGTTTCCCTGAGCCACATTGGGGTCATTTTAGTTCTGCTTCCTTGATGAGGTTTTGGGAGCCTCTGTGTCTCTGGATATCTGGCTTAGTTGGAGTTGGATGGTCTCTGTGTTTATCTCCTTCAGCCTTTTTCTGGTGTTGTGATCGCCTTGAACGCTGTATTCTTGCCCTTCCCCTGCATTGTTCTATGGTTTCAGCTGGTGAGGTGTGGTTAGCTGATCCTCCCTTCAGGTTCATTGTCCACCTGGAAAAAGATAAGCAAATTCTCCAACGGAGAGAGAAGTTAGTACTAGATAGAAGGGATAACCATATATGTTTTGGAGGGAATTTTATATGCATTGGCTCTCTTCTAGCCCACATTTGGTGGCATCTAGATCTTGGAGACTGAGCTCATTTTTTGTACATGGCTTTGACTTATTTCCCAGTTCCAGCAATGAGTTCCATTCCACTGAGTGGATTTATTAGCCAAATCAGGAGCAGTTGGTTACCCACCATGGCTGTTTGCCACTACTGCACTTGTATGAGCCTTACGTCAGATTGTTTCCTGCTGGGTATCTTAGACTGCAAGTTGTTTGGACAGATGTCTGCCATTTTCCCCTAGTTTCTCATGTAGCACCCTCTGGTACTAGACTAGCTAACTGTCTGGGGACTGACCCTCTTCCAGATTCTGGCCAGGTCTCTCTGTGTTTGGTCTCACACACGTATGCTGTCTTCGACAGTAGGGTCTTACCATTAACCTTTGGTGGGTCACCAAGTACTCTGACCGAAGTCTGTCTTTTTTGGGAAACCTTGTAGGTGTTTCAGATCAACAGCTCATTGTGGAAGTTAACCCCCTGCTGGCGCTGGGAGTTATAAGTCTGCACCTAGGAAGGTGAGGGAGGAAAAAGATAGATAATGTAAAAGAGAAAGTGAGTATAGAGAGGAGAGGGAGAGGGAGAGAGAGAGAGAGAGAGAGAGAGAGAGAGAGAAGAGAAAGAGAAGCAGGACAAGATTAAAGTTGGCCTTCATCATGTTCTCTCCAGGTTCCTGTGGTTTGAGTATTCCCTCTGTAGGCCTGCTGAAGGATCACTGTTTTAGCCTGTTGTTCAGAGTAAAGGGTTTTGTAGTATTTTTTCCTTTTGGGTCCCCATTTGTATCCCCCCTCCATATTTACTTTTTAAAAAGAATGTGAAACATAATGTCACAGCAATCGCATTCCATCTTAGAGTGACCCCCTTTGTGATATATTCAATGTCCCTCTACTGGCCAATGAACTAGTCTCATCTACATATCTCCCATTCACTACACTGCAGCCACGTGCATTTCTTGATGCTCCTGAAGGTTCCTTTGCAAGCCTCAGGAACTTTTCATGCGATATTCCCTCTGACTGGAAATTTAACTCTGGAAGCTACTCGTGGTTTACACCTAATTTTTTTCAAGTATTTTATCAGAGAATCGCTTTCTCAATAGTTACTCCTAAATGCCCTGTGTACAATTTAAAAATAGTCTCCATTCTGCTTTGACCATTCTTTCCCCAATGCTTGTCTTTTTTCTCCCCTCCATCACTTAGCATTAACAGCATGTCTATCTTCTTTACTTATCAGGTTTATTTTCTGGTACCTTTAAAATATGAATTCCTCTAGGCACATAGCTTCCCTGTTTGTTAACTTTGATGTTCTCAGCATGTAAAACACAAGACACATAAAAGGTACTCAATAAAATTTGTTGAATAATAGATGAAAATGTACCAGTCTTATAATGTCTTGTGGAATTCTACCTACCATCATATATATATACATATGTGTATATATATATATAATTGACTGATATCAGATCCACTAGAAGTTGTTATTTCTTATCACCATTCCTTTGCTATCCTGATCCACAATGGACCATCCGAATTGAAAGCTGGAAAAAGCTGCACTGCATGCAGCGTATGGGAGACAGAAGTCATCAGCAGTGAAAACAGTGGACGCTGAATATTCAAGTTTGGCTAGACAGGCCCAATGACTGAACGGGTACGATAGTAGCATGTCTACTCTTGGGGTAACCAACTGCTCCATATTGGACTGAAGGCCCTCTCTACGGGAGGGAATACATGCCTGGTACTGAAAAACCTAAGCAAAAGTCTATGGCAGGTGAGGTCATGAGCCTTAGGGGTATAAAGCCTGCTCTTGTCTGACTAAATGTATATATTATTCCCACCAAGCTGCCCTGAAAATACTACACTTCATGTTCATATTCACATATTAACGCTACTCTCACTTCTGGTTAGAGAAGCTTCTCTTTTCAGATGGCGATGACCACTGGGATGACCCAAAAGGCAACATAGTGCTGAGAAGAAGGGATGGAGGAGTGCCCAGCACTGAAACACCTCTGTCACACCCTCCAAGGCTCAGGGACCATTGCGGAAGAGGGGGCGGATAGAATGGAAGAGCCAAAGGAAGGGTATGACCTCTTACAATGCAACTGCCCAGACAGAAATTGGCCTCGATATCCATAACCTTACAGTGCCTAGCAATACCTCTGCAAGACCCTCAAAATAGAAGAAAAAGATGATGACATCAAATTAAGAGAGACTAATGGAGAGAGGGAGGGGTTATGATGGAGATTGGACTTCTAAAGTGGAATGGGGGGAGGGAGGAAATAGGTAGTTTTTTTTGTATGTAAGTATAAACGTTGTCAATAAAAAATAATAATTAAAAAATTAAAAAACCCAATAAAATAAAATAAATACCATTTTTCATGGTGGAAAGTGGCAGCAAGAGCAGTTTTTCTTTGTTTTAGATTTTCTTCTTGTCTGACAAGGTTTTCACACCTCAGAAGCATTTCTTCTGCCTCTGTTCTTGCAGGAGTTTGAATACACAATTATACTTTGCCTGAAATTGGTCCTGGTAAGTTGAGAACTCTGAAATCCCTTGACAAATACACTTCTGAGATTGAACGCTGCTTCGTATATTTCCCTTGGGTTTAAGTCACTGTCTGCATTGATTGGAGCATTTTCTTCATCCTTTGCTCTCTTTTTTTCAAAGAATAATAACATTCTCAAGATACACTCGAGGTTACTTCACAGGCTACCACCTCTCTGCGTAGTCTTGTGAATAACAACTTGCCCAAAAACTGTCTGGAACTGATCATTTGTTTACAAGACAACTGTGCCAGCAATGACATCAGGTCAAGGACAAGTTTGCAAGCGGGGGGTGGGGGGGGGGGAGAGCTCTTGTGGCTTTGACACAATATTAATTGGATTTTTACAAGCAGTTTTTCAGAGTTAGCTTGTTGACACGGAGCTTAGGGGCCATTATAAATAAATAACTCACCAGGCTGTTACAAAGGAAAGATCACTGTTGGTGAGCTCCCTCTTCCTGATGTATCTCACTAAGCTGGCAAGCTTGTTGGAAAGCATCCGAGTCAATTTTCTGTGTAAACATGTATCAGTTCAAACTCACTATGGCTCAAGCAGAGAAGAAGCAGTTGGCACTGGCCAAAAGAAGACTGAAGCTGTATTAGCTCAGGGAAACCCAGGGAAAGAGGTCTCCAGACTCACTGAAAGCTTCCTCCAGGAACTGATTTCTTCTGCTGCTCTCTCTTCTGTGCCCTACTCATCGGGGTCTTTCTTCTAAGGATGTTTAAGATGCCTACTAACAACAATTGAGCTAGTTCATAGTCGATTTATTCACTGCAAAAGGAAATACTCATGCAGAAAAGTTTCCAGATAGGTTTTAAAATTTGCCTCAATTGGAGAGATGGCTTAGTGGTTAAGGCACCTGCCTCATAAGCCTAAGAAGGCCGGTTCCAATCTCTAGCGGTTCCAATCTCCAGGTCCCAGGTTTAGCCAGTTGCAAAGTGACGCAAGGGGGCAATGCCACATTCCCCCACAAGGGGGCGCGGGCATCTGGGTTTCGTTCACAGCAGCTGAGAGACTGCTGGCACGCCCATCTCTATCTGTCTTCCTCTCCCTCTCTCTCAGTCTGTCTCTGTGTGTCTTTCTCTCTCAAAAAAAAAAAAAAATTGCCTCAATTAGACTAGGTTAGTTTGTATGGCCAACATCCTTCCAATACTCGCTACAGCCAGGAAGAATGCCACGTTCTGATTGGCTTTTATCTAATTGGAATCCGTGTCTGGTACTGAACTTGACATGCTATCTTCCCAAAGCAAGTAGTCCACATAAGCAAGGTGGAGACGCCTGTACCTGTCCTGTAAACAAACGGAGCACAGATCCCTACATTAGGACAATTCGATGCAAAGTGTGTTTGCTTTTGTATCATCAAATTACAGAGTGTGGATGGGGCTTCGTTGAACTGTTTGGCATAACACAGGGCCTTGGAGTGCATAAAGCGGAGCAACTCCTAATCCTGGCCCAGAAGAAAACACGGGAGGGAGCTTGTTGGAACTGGGACATGCTGAGGAGAACAGTGGCCAGAGGGACACAGGTCGCTTCAGAACACCCTGAGGAGGGAGCTTGAGGAATTAATCCTGTTAGATTCGCATTTTCTCTATTTCAATTGGGAGCAACCTAAAAGCCCAAGGATGCAGGAGCATGACTGTGTCCACGGGGCTGCTCGGTCCAGGACACTTCTGTGGGGAAAGACACAGAACAAGCTAGAGTGATGCATGGAGAATGCTGTGCATAGTGTTCAAATAAAAGTTGGAGGATTACAAAGAAGAAAAGACAACTAACACTGGGGAGACAACCAACGGATGTTCCTGGCTCTCTCTTCCTTTACCTTACCAGGAAACTATAAAAACTGCATTCCGTTCCAATGATCTGCATGCAAGTACTCTTCCACTCCAGTGATTAGAAGGTGAATGTGTGATTTTTTCCTTAATCGGCTACATGTTTGTTTTCAGTTCTATTACTAGGTACCAAAAGAATGTCAGGTAATTGACAGGACATACTACTTAAATTCTAGTAAGATTATTCGCCAAAATACACTGTATGTGAAAGATTGTCACATGGAGGATAGTTCTTATTCCCTTCCTTCATGAATACAAAACAAAAGACAATGTGTTCATGAAGTACAACGTATTTTAAGTGGAAGTAGGCCTTGTTTGGATAATCTGATATTTTACATCCTAAAATTTTCTTTTTACCCTTTGGATAACCTTTGAACACGGTTCTGAGATTTTTCTACCACATTCAGAAATCCTTTTGGGAGCCAACAAAGCCTAGAATGGATTTAGAAATTTGTTTCACCTCCCCAGCCACAGAAATGTCCTACATCCCAGTGTGGCTAATACTGAGACAGAATTTGTGGTGGAGAAAATAGAACATATTTCATGTCCTTCTAGAGGTAGCCTTGTGAGATTCAGATGGGCAAGTCCCACACAAGGGTGTCCTCAGCTTCCTCTGTCATACATTGCTGATGACAACAAAAATGTGAGATGATAGACTCGACCAGGAAACAGAGGACCAAAAGTCCAGGCAGATATGCAGTAAGGGTTAAGCACCATCAGTAATTCATTTATTGAGCCCCTACTACATATGTGCAAGGTGTAACAGACAGCTTGAGGTTTGCTGAGATGAACTTCCAGACCAGGCACGGGTAGGGAGGAAGGGATTTATTGAAGCTTACAGATCTAGGGGAAGCTCCATAATGGCAGAAGAAGCTGTCCTGCCTTCACAGGACAAACACAGAGAGCAAGGCCACAAGCCAAAAGCCAAACAGCACAGCATACTTCAGGAACTCCAGCTAGGCACACTTTACATATCTTTAGATTGAAATCTCTAACCCACCACCACACCTTAAGATCCACCCAGAGATATTGCCTACAGCCAGGTGGCTGCAGATGCAAACTACAAACTAATAAAACACTGAATATATTGGGGGGGGGCATCTATTCAAACTACCACACAAGGCAATGTTGTTTGTTTATGTAGGGGGGGGGCAACTAGAGCTTTAAAGAAGACAGAAAAGATCATCGTTTCCATATTTCTATTCCAGTGGGAAAAGCAGACACTAAGTAATGCACATCCACCATGAGCTGCGTGGCTCCTGCTCCTGACAGCTGCTAGAGAGGAGAGGAGAACATCCAAGGTGTGTCCAGGACATGGTTCAACCCTCCATTAGTTGAACGAATGAGGAAAGTGTCCAGGGGAAGGAAAGAGGAGGTCCCAGCAAGGACAGCACAGGACAGCCCTCCAGGGAGAGTGGAGAGCAAGGACAGACCTTGATGTTGACATGTGTTCTATTTGAGGAGTGGGAAGGAAGTTGGTGTTGCAAGAGTGGAGTGGATGAGGGGGAGGGCCAGAGGAAATGCGGTTACAGGAAGAGCAGGTGTTGCTGGGGACAGATCGATCCTCTGAGCCCATTGGGTTGCTGCACAGGGAGTTTGATATTTCAAGTGGAGGCCCCTGAGCAGAGCAGTGGTGTGATGTAACATCAGTTCTGAGAGAATAAGTGTGTGCTGTGTTGATAAGAGACGTAAGAATTGGGGAGAAGGACTGGGACTTCTGTAATTGGACTGTCCCTTCCAACGTTTGTGGTGAAATTAAGTCCTGTTATAACATTGCTAAGATATGGCTAGTGTAGGCAACTGTGCCTTCGTAAGTTGTTTAATGTAATTATCACGGGAGTGGGTTTCTGATAAGGAGGATGAGTTTGGCCCACTTTTGGGGTCAGGGATACAGTCATTTGTCCTGCCTTGCTGTGCTGCAGCCCAAAGGTTCTTGTCAACCGCCACCCCCATGACACTGGATCTTCTAGCATCCAGAATAATGAGTCACGTTTACCTTTGAATGAATGCATATATATATTCACAGCCTATGATATTCTGTGTTAAGACAGACCATCTGGGGACCCATGGCAATTACCCAGGTGTAGGATGGTGGTGGCAGGCACCAGGGTGGTTGTTCTCAACACAGAGGGGAGAAGTGACCACATTCTGGAGCATATAAGATGTAGTGACAAAATGGCACATGAGCAATATCTCCATTGCATTTGAGACCCATACGCTGTTTCCAAAGATTTCCTAAGAAAGTCTTTGCATGTTAGCAGGTCTAAATTGGAAGCATGACATGCTTTATGGGGCAAGGGTTAAGTGAGATTCTCTATCAATCAGGATTAATAGATTCCCAATCCAAGATGGAGGTGTGTAAATATCACTGTAAGAGTGTCTGCAGATCTAGGCAGGAGATCACCATGCCTAAGAAGACAGGTATCAGAGACGCCTAGCATACATCGTGGTGATTTGGGTTTGGTAGATGTAGGTGGTAATTTGATAGTTGTAGAACAAGACAGCCCCTAATGATTCAGAAACGGATGAGTTACAGAGACGCAATGTACTAGCATATTGCTAACACAACCCTCACTGGAGTCAGAGTGACAGCATACCTAACCTGCTCTTTCACTACTGTGCTGGCCAGGCTGTTATGGGAGGCTGAAATCATATATATATAAAAGTGCATCAGGACTTGAGGACAGGCAAGTTAAGACACTGAAACAGTGCGCCTCAATTGCTTATCTGTCTGGGAGATTCAAGTGCAAACAGAAAGTGAAAGTTAGCAGTCAGTGATCAGTGTCATGTTTGTTCTTCTGGACTAGTTACAACCTCCACTGCCTCAGTGGCTGCACCAAACACTTCTGCTAGTGCTGTCAGAATGTTCGCTGTGTAAATACCACCAGCGGCTTCCTGGACGATTCTTGTAGGGTTCTTGCTATTCCTATTATTGTGTTTGGAGCAAAGAAGCAAATTATCAGACGTCTATGTTTCAAACAGAGTCCCTTCAAATAGACTATGAATAGAACCAAAATGAATTACACCCATACCTTACATAACATTTATGTCTGCACTGTGTGATGTGCACATGCTAGCAGTCCCACAAGACTATAATGAGGCTGAAAAATTCCTTCCATCTGGTCGCTGACTAAAGTCACTGCCATGGCTTAGTGGCTTATATGTTTGCATGGATGGAGCTGTAAAATGATCTACTGCACTGCTCGTCATGCAACAGTGGAGCATATACATGTCATACAGTATGTAATACATGACCATGATCATTAATGACTATGTTACTGGTCTGTGTGTTTACTGTACCATGCAGTCAGTCATTATACTTACAAGAAAAAGAGATTACTATATAACAGCATGGTGTGTTCATGGGCTCCAGCTGTCTGCATCTCGTGTTTATGGCTTCTCTTCATTGTATTATCAGGCTTCTCGGAGCATCTGACCTGTCCTATCTAGGTTTGTGTCATTGCCCTAAGTGATGTTTCCAGAAATATAAAATCACACATGGGCACATCTCTCAAAGCATGCTCCTGTCGTTACATGACACATGAGTGTTCAGTTTGTTTAGAAATGGTAAGGAGTCATGTTTTTTCCTTCTTCCATTTGTTCTTTATTTATTAATTATGGACATACTTAGTATGGATACATCATGAGTTGGTACCATCCTTTCCCTCATCCCTGCCCCCTTCCAATGGGGCCCTCCTGTGGGAATACAGGTTTTCCGCATGGGGTTGTGGGTTATGTTGTAGGAGCACCTTTAGTTGTTGGGTGGAGGCAATGCTTCTGGGCATGATGTCCCAACCTGTGGCTCTTAGAACCTTTCCGCTCCTTCTTCCACAAAGTTCCTTGAATCATGTTGAGTATGTTTTAAGTCTACTTCAGTGATGAGGTTTTAGAAGCCTTTGGATCTTTGCTAGTTTGTTTTTTGGATTTTTCGTAGTAGGGTCTCGCTCTAGCCCAGACTGACTTGGAATTAACTATGTAGCCTCAGGGTGGCCTCAGACTCATGGCGATCCTCCTACCTCTGCCTCCCGAGTACTGGGATTAAAGGCGTGAGCCACCACACCCAGGAGTAGTCATGTTTTCTTGAATATAGAAAGTGGTACATCCAGAGACAATGTCTCTAAGGACCAGAGTGATTAATCTTTGTGTAGACTCAGTATGATTTGAGGAGAGTCACAGGCTGTATGCTGTATTTAATAAAGTCCCACCCACCCTCGGTGTGGGGGTGCATTAGCTTGCTGGGAAAATATCAAAGACTGTGGGGTACATAAATAAGAGCAATGCCTTGTCTCACTGTTTGGGAGATTGGAAGCTCAAAATCAAGATGCCAGCCTGGAGGGACACCACAGGCTTCCATCTCAGAACCAGAGTGATGATATGGAAAATGAGGGGCAAATGAGAGAAAGCCAGTCCTCACCTGGCAAACCCTCAGAGTGCTGGAAAGTGGGTGACAATGGTCACCAACAGCATGAAGAAGCAAGAGACTGTGCAAGCCACACAATACATGGGCCAGACAAGAAGTGCACAACTGTGCAACAGTGACACAGTCTTTGGGGGTAACCAACTGCCCGCTGATGAGACATGAGGCCCATTCAGTGGGAGAGAACTCAAAACTGGTACCGGGAACCAAGTCAGCTCCCCACGGTCAGGACAATTGGTACCCAGAGAGAAGCCCCAGTGTTCCCGGTACTGTACAAGTCCAGTGGGCAGCCTCATCAAACTGTCTCTCAAGCGCCCAGGCATATCCCCTTTAACCAAACCTGCTCTCATCCTTGGTTGGAGAATCTGCTTTATTTTACAGATAGCAGAGAATCCTGGGGAGATTCAAGATCCACCAACACGGAAAAGACAGTCTAAGGCTCGCAATGAGCTGCGCCACCTCTACCACATCTCCTGGGGTCCAGAAGAAACTTAGCCTATAACAGAGGAATGTGAATTCAAAGCAAGAATGCCATTGTGAGTTTCTAGGTGGGGAAACTGACATCTGAATGAAGCTGGTCACAGTGCAAAGAACAGGACATTGCCAGTGGGTAACATTTCAGGCAACAGCTGCAATGACTGAGCAGTGCACTAAGCATACAGGCTATGAGAGATCAGTGACAAAAATGAGACACTCTGAGCCCTGGGAACAAGAAGACAAGGGAAATGATATTGTCTTGTTTGCCCCTATCTTATTTTCACTAAGTACCAACCCCACCCATGTGTTCCTGTTGTCTCTATCTCCTCTGCATTCCTACTATAGCAAAAATTCTGATAGTCTCAGTTTGGTCAATCTTCCTTCATACAATCCCAGGAAACGAATCCTTCTGGTCACTTCTCCCATGTGCTGTCCTGTCGCCTCTCTGAGAAAACTTGGCATTACAATTGTTTCTGTTGATTACTTTATCTACCCAGTAGTTCCTCTGGATTTCTTGGTTGACATTTCTCCTTCCCTTTCTGCTGACATATCCTATTCTGTCTCAGTGACTGCGCTGAGGAATTCTCATGTCTACGTTCACCTGTCCATTTGCACGTGTAGAGATAATCTTAAAGGCAGTTTATTTCTAAGGAAGGGAACACAATGCAAATTGTGTACTGATTTCCAAGTTATGCAATGTGGTTTTGGAGACCCAGGAGAACTACTGTGAGAATTTCAGCCCAGGCCTGAAGACCTGAGAATAAGGAAGCTGTTGATATAAATCCCCATCTAAGAGCAAGAAAAGGTCACCCTAGTGTAAGCAGCAGACAGCAATCAAAGGGGTCAGCCCCTCCTTTCTCTGGCTTGTGTTCTGTACAAAGAGGGAATGGATTAGACGATGCCCACCCTGGGAAGGAAAATATACTTTCTTGGGTTTACCATTAATTGTGAAAGGCTGATCTGATCTGGAAGGACCCTCACGGACACTTCCAGAAATAACATTTAATCTGAGTCCTCTTTAGCCCAGTCAAGTTGACATATAAAATGAACCATCCCATCAACATTCTAGGTGCATCTCTTTGCTTTTTGTTGGTGTCTGTGATGACATATATTGAGGGTCAGTTTGACAGGACCTAGAATCACCAGTGAGGGATTGTCTACGTTAGTTTAGCCTCTGGGCTTGTGCATAAGGGATTATCGTGATTGAGTTAATCGAGTTGGAAAGACCCACCTTAATTGTGGCCAGCACCATTCCATGGAGCCGGGTTCTGAATGACCAAAAGGGGAGAGCTTGCTGAGCAGCAGTGTTCACCGCTCTCTGCTTCCTCACTGCAATGAATGTGTCCAGCCGCCTCAAGCTCCTGCCACCGTGCCTTCCTTGCCAGGATGCACTGTAACCTATAACAATAAGCTGAAATAAACCCTTCCTCCCTTACACTGATTTCTGTCAGGTGTTTTGTCCCAACAATGAGAAGATAACTAACAGCATCACAGTTCATGAGCCTCGTGTTAGCTCACGCTTTCAGCTAAGGAATGCTTTCTTGACAGGAATTTCATGAGAGCTGTGTGCTGTGTAGCATCACCTCATGGTAGGAGATGTGTGACTTCTCGCTGTTCTTGTTACGAATGGGCGTCTTTTAAAAGATTCTACAGGGCTGGAGAGATGGCTTAGCAGTTAAGGTGCTTGCCTGCAAAGCCAAAGGATCCTAGTTCGACTCTCTGGGACCCACATAAGCCAGATGCACAAGGGGGCACATGCATCTGGAGTTGGTTTGCAGTGGCTGGAGGCCCTAGCACACCCATTCTCTCCCTCCCTCTCTCCCTCTTTCTCTCTCTCTCAAATAAAATAAATTTTTTAAAAAATTAAAATTAAAATGCCTTTAATCCCAGCACATTCAGATAGGAGGTTTGAGTTGATTCTAGGTCAGCCTGGACCAGAGTGAGATCTTGCAAAACCAAAAAAAAAAAAAAAAAAGAAAAAAAAATTTTAAATTAAAATAAAAGATTCTATAAGTTTGTTGACAGGTTGGTAATCTTCTATAAGAAGGTATTTGCTTCAGCTAATATAACCCAGGGGTTTAGTTCATTTGGGACACAGGTTACATTCCTAAAATCTTTCTCAGTTTACAGTTTTCAGAGTATTTGGTGTGCTAGTTTTAGTACTGGCAATTATTGTTCTCCAAATGTCTGTGATCACCAGGGCAATCTCCCTCCTCTGAGAGAACTGTTGTTTGAAGCCGGGCGTGGTGGCGCACGCCTTGAATCCCAGCACTCGGAGGCAGAGGTAGGAGGATCGCCAAGAGTTCCAGGCCACCCTGAGACTACATAGTGAATTCCAGGTCATCCCAGGCTAGAGTGAGACCCTACCTTGAAAAAACAAACAAACACAAAAAAACAAAAACAAAAAAGAATTGTTTGTTGTTTGAGTATTAGTTATCTGGTGGTAAGTTTTTTTTTTTTTATTACTGGCTTGTGTATTTTTGAATTTAATAGATTTTTAGAAGTTTATAAATATCACATTCAAAACAGCATTATGGTTTCCACTGAAAAATCGTTGGTAGGTCTCCCGGAAAGCAGTGTCCCAGAACTGAAATTGGTTGACAGACAATTTAAATGCTCTTCACCCTAATAACTGAGTCTGACTTCCAGAGAGAGGCAGTGATCACATGCAGAGCACACACACACTCGTGCACATGCACGTGCAAGTATATGTGGAGATGGAGGCCAGAGGAAAACCAACCTCACCCTGGTCCCTACACTGGCCTGGAGCACACCAATAAGGCTAGACCTACTGACTAGAGAGTCCCCGGGGCTGCTTCTATCTCTGTCTCTCAAGTAGAGGAATCAGAGGAATACATCACCATGCCTGGCAGTTCTACATGAGCACTGGGGATCAAACTCGGGTCCTCCTGCTTGTGAGGTAAGCAGTTTACAGACTAAGCTATACAACCAGCCCCAGGTGGGGGGAGGCATACAGGACATGTGGTAAGAGGAGGGCTTTCCAAGTTTGAATGACAGTAAGATACTGATTTATCACAGTTTCTTCCCTATTTCTGGAACATCTAACTATAATAGGCATAATATTCTGCAGTTAGAAGACCCCACTTTGGTTTTCAGACCTGTGGAGAAAGAGCTAATATGATGGGGGAAATCACATGGGAGCTACTAAAACATCTTTTCCTATCATACTAGTAAACCCTATAGCACTTTGGATTGTGTCATCAGATGGGAGAAATCCAGATCCAGCACATTCGAATTTCTTTCTTCTTAAATATTTTGTTTATTTATTTGAGAGAGAAAGAAGCAGAGAGAGAGAGAGAGAGGCAGATAGAGAATGGGCGCACCAGGGCCTCCAGCCACTGCAAATAAACTCCAGACGCATGCCCCACCTTGTGCATCTAGCTTATGTGGAATCAAACCTAGGTCCTTTGGCTTTGCCCGCAAGTGCCTTAACTGCTAAGCCATCTCTCCAGCACCTATTTTTTTTAATCGGTCTTGGGCCAAGACCCACAGGATTCCTCCACCATGCTTCGAGGTCCTAGAGCCCATCAAGCAGGCCCGTGTTCAGAGTCTCCGTCCGTTCTTGCTCTGCAGAGACAAGCAAGGTTTTCAAGATCTTGCCTCTGGGTGGCCTAGGTGTAGACGTGCTCTGTGATTCCTTGGTGTCCTGTTTGGACTTTCCACTCTTAATTTCTCTAACAACCACCAGACTCCTCTATTTTGGTATTTGCCATCCCTCCATCTCCTCTTCACATCCAGACAAACTAGAAAGGAAGCCCCAGTGCTCCCTCCTGTGGGTGTGGTGGGAAGCTCAAGCCTTACAAACCAAACCAACATGGGAAAGCTCACCCTGGTCCCCTACCCAGCCCCTGGCCATACCAAAACCTCTACGTGCCTCCTTCCTTGTTCACTCAAGACCTTTCTACAGCTACCTGGGAACTTGCCTTGGTCTTTGAAGAAACCTTACTAGGGAAGCCATAAATGGTTTTACTTTCTCTGGATGGAGGGACATCATCAGTCTAAACATCCAAACCAGGACTGGAGAGGTGGCTTAGCAGTTAAGGTGCTTGCTTGCCTGCTTGCCTGCAAAGCCAAAGGACCCAGGTTCGATTCCCCAGTACCCACATAAAGCCAGATGAACAAGGTGGCGCATGTGTCTGGAGTTTGTTTGCAGTGGCTGGAGGCCCTGGCGCACCTGTTCTCTTTCTTTCTCTGCCTCTTTCTCTCTCTGTCTCTCAAGTATCTATGTCTCTTAAATAAATAATAAATAAATAAATAACATGTTTTAAAATTTAAATATCCAAACCAAATTTTGAATGTCAGTCCCTTCCATTTCTGAAAAATGACCAAAACAAGTTGCTATTTAAGAATTCTCAGCCAGTGGAGCGTGGTGGCGCACGCCTTTAATCCCAGCACTCAGGAGGCAGAGATAGGAGATCGCTGTGAGTACAGGGCCACCCTGAGACTACATAGTGAATTCCAGGTTAGCCTGGACTACAGTGAAACCCTACCTCGAAAAATAAAACAAAACAAAAACAAACAAACAAAAAAGGAATTCTCAGCCAAAGCTGGGCATGGTGGTGCACGCCTTTAATCCCGTCACTGGAGAAAAAAAGGTAGGAAGATCACTGTGAGTTCAGGCCAACCTGGAGCTACAGAGTGAGTTTCAGTTCAGCCTGGGCTATAATGAGACTTACCTTTAAAACAACAATAACAACAAGTAAAATTCTCAGCCCTTAACTCCCAGCATGTGGGAAGCTGAAGCAAGAGGATTTGCATGAGTTCCAGATCTGTCTGGGCTACATAGTGATATCCTGTCTCAAAAAAATAAAATTAGCTGGGCGTGGTGGCACATGCCTTTAATCCCAGCACTTGGGAGGCAGAGGTAGGAGGATCACTGTGAGTTCGAGGCCACCCTGAAAATACAGAGTGAATTCCAGGTCAGCCTGGGCTAGAATGAGACCCTATCTCGAAAAACCAAAATAAATAAATAAATAAAATTAACTCCCTTCCCCCAAAAGATTCCTTGTAGTAAATTCTGCTAAAGATTCTTGACCAGCTAAAGTGATGCAGGAGTTGGATTAAAAGCTTCCACTGTTAATGGGCTAATGTGTCCTATTTTGCTAAATAAACTTTGATGTCATGTTAGTTGATAAATCCATAGCTATTAGAACTTCAATTTCAGATGATTTTTTTTTCTTCTTATCAAATGCCTGTTAGCTTTTACCCTGGCTGAGGGTATGAACTTGTTTTTGTTATTGCTGACAATTTTTTAGTCCTTCTTCCTTCCTCCTTTTTTCCCTCCCTTCCCTTCCTCTGTCCCTTTCCCCCTTCCTTTCTTTTAGAGAGACAGGGTCTCATCAAGCTCATGCTGGACTCAAACTCACTGTCTAGCTGTAGCTCAGGATGACCTTAAACTGCGGACCCTCCTGCCTCCACTTTCCAAGTGCTGGGATTGTAATCTTTTTGATATCTAAAAATATTGTGGGGGCTGGGAAGATGGCTCAATGGTTAAAAAGGTACTTGAGCTTGATAGAGAGATTCTTAATTTTGAGTTATCATATTTTATATATTCCTCTTATACATGGAAGATAACAAAATTTGTTTAGAGCCAGCGTGGTGGTGCACACCTTTAATCCCAGCACTCGGGAGGCAGAGGTAGGAGGATTGCTGTGAGTTCGAGGCCACCCTGAGAATACAGAGTGAATTCCAGGTCAGCCTGGGCTAGAGTGAGACCCTACCTTGAAAAAAAAAAAAAAAAAAAAAAAAAAAAAAAGAAGAAGAAGAAGGAAAGATACAACTGTTTGTGTTTGTGTTTGTGTTTGTGTATCTGGTCCTTTTTTCCATTCTAAACCTGAGCATTTCTCTCTGACATACTTTGTTTGACCAATTACTACAGGGAGCATTAATGCATTTTTAATTTCCACAAAGAGTAAATTTTATTATTTTAAATATTTTATTTATTTATTTGAGAGAGGGAGAGAGAAAACTTGCCAGGGCCTCCAGCCACTGCAAATGAACTCCAGATGAATGCACCCCTTTGTGCATCTGGCTTACATGGGTCCTGGAGAATTGAACTGGGATCCTTTGGCTTTGCAGGCAAATGCCTTAACCACTAAGCCACCTTTCCAGCCTGAAGAGTAAGTTTTATAGTTTTTATTATAGCTTCCTTTTTTCCCCAGAAACTTAACTCCAAATAAATATAGCATCAATTGGAATTGAATATAAATCTTAATTATTCAATCCCTTTTAGAATAGAAATATTCACTCTGGGTCTGGAGAGACGGCTTAGTGGTTAAGGCACTTGTCTATAAAGCCTAAGGACCAAGGTTCAATTCCCCAGGACCCACGTAATCCAGATGCACAAGGTGGCACAAGCATCTGGAGTTCTTTTGCACTGGTGAGAGGCCCTGGTGTGCCCATTCTCTCTCTCTTTCTTTTTTTCCCTCCTCCCCGTCCTCCCACTTTCAAAGGGACCCTCATCAATGGGGAATGTAGGTCATGCATTGTGATTTTACTCAAGAGTTCTGGGGGGTAGGCCCCAGTCTCCGTGCATAATGCCCCAACTTGTGACTCTAACAATCTTTCCGCCCCCTCTTCCGCGAGTTTCCCTGAGCCACATCGGGGTCATTTTAGTTCTGCTTCCTTGAAGAGGTTTTGGGAGCCTCTGTGTCTCTGGATATCTGGCTTAGTTGGAGTTGGATGTTCTCTGTGTTTATCTCCTTCAGCCTTTTTCTGGTGTTGTGATTGCCTTGAACACTGTATTCTTGCCCTTCCCCTACGTTGTTCTATGGTTTCAGCTGGTGAGGTGTGGTTAGCTGCTCCTCCCTTCAGGTTCGTTGTCCACCTGGAAAAAGATAAGCAAATTCTCCAATGGAGAGAGAAGTTAGTACTAGATAGAAGGGATAACCATATATGTTTTGGAGGGAATTTTATATGCATTGGCTCTCTTCTAGCCCACATTTGGTGGCATCTAGATCTTGGAGACTGAGCTTATTTTTTGTACATGGCTTTGACTTATTTCCCAGTTCCAGCAATGAGTTCCATTCCACTGAGTGGATTTATTAGCCAAATCAAGAGCAGTTGGTTACCCACCATGGCTGTTTGCCACTACTGCACTTGTATGAGCATTACGTCAGATTGTTTCCTGCTGGGTATCTTAGACTGCAAGTTGTTTGGACCAATGTCAGACATTTTCCCCAGTTGCTCGTGTAGCACCCTCTGGTACTAGACTAGCTAACTGTCTGGGGACTGACCTTCTTCCAGATTCTGGCCAGGTCTCTCTGTGTTTGGTCTCACACACATATGCTGTCTTCGACAGTAGGGTCTTACCATTAACCTTTGGTGGGTCACCAAGAACTCTGACCGAAGACTGTCTTTTTTGGGAAACCTTGTAGGTGTTTCAGATCAACAGCTCATTGTGGAAGTTAAACCCCTGCTGGCACTGGGAATTATAAGTCTGCACCTAGGAAGGTGAGGGAGGAAAAAGATAGATAATGTAAAAGAGAAAGTGAGTATAGAGAGGAGAGGGAGAGAGAGAGAGAGAGAGAGAGGGAGAGAGAGAAGAGAAAGATAAGCAGGACAAGATTAAAGTTGGCCTTCATCATGTTCTCTCCAGGTTCCTGTGTTTCGAGTATTCCCTCTGTAGGCCTGCTGAAGGATCACTGTTTTAGCCTGTTGTTCAGAGTAAAGAGTTTTGTAGTATTTTTTCCTTTTAGGTCCCAATTTGTATCCCCCCTTATCCTCCCTCCCACCCTCTCATTCCCTCCCATCTTTACCCTCCCTCCATCCCACACTAATTCTTGTCTCGTCCTCAGAGTGTTTATTAGGTTTGGCTGCATGTCACGTAGAATCGGGTTAGGGGTGACAGATAAATGAGACCATGCGACGATTATCTTTTTGTGCTTGGGTGAGCTCACTGAGGATGATCTGTTCCATGTTTGACCATTTTTTTTCAAATTTCCTTATTTCATCTTTCCTTACTGCTGCTAGAGAATTCCATAGTATAGATATACCACATCTTTGTTATCCATTCATCTAGTGATGGACACCTGGGTTGATTCCAGCTCTTTGCTATTATGAATTGAGCAGCTATAAACATGGTTGAGCAAATGTCTCTGATCTGAGGCTTGGGGCCTTTAGGGTAAATGCCCAATAAGGGAATAACTGGATCCATTGGTAGGTCTTTGGTCATCCTTTTCAATAGTCTCCATGTAGCTGTCCATAGTGGTTGAACCATTTTACATTCCCACCAACAGTGAAGACTTGTTCCTATTTCTCTGCAGCCTCGCCAGCATTTGTTTTCATTGTTTTTTTTTAATGTTAGCCATCCTTACTGGGGTAAGGTGGAATCTCATAGTTGTTTTAATTTGCATTTCCCTGATGATTAGGGATGTTGAACATTTTCTTAAATGTGTGTTTGCTATTTGTATTTCTTCCTCTGAGAACTCCCTGTGCAGTTCTCTGCCCCACTTTGTGAGTGGGTTGTTTGATGATTTATGGTTTAGGTTTTGGAGTTCTTTGTAGATTCTAGAAATTAGGCCTTTGTCAGTTGTATAGCTGGTGAAAATTTTCTCCCATTCTGTGGGTATTCTGCTGGCTTTGGTTATAATATTTTTGTCAGTGAAAAAGCTTTTCAGCTTCATGAGATCCCAATGGTTGAGTGATTGTTTAATTTCCTGAGCTGCTGGGGTTTTATTCAGGAAATCTTTTCCCACTCCTATATCATGGAAGGTTCCTCCTACTTTTTCTTCCAGTAGTAGCAGAGTTTCTGGTTTTATATTAAGGTCTTTGATCCATTTGGACTTAATTTTTGTACATGGAGAGATGTGTGGGTCAAGTTTCATTTTCCTACATATAGTTGTCCAGTTTGTCCAACACCATTTGTTGAAGATGCTGTCTTTTCTCCATTCTGCATTGGTACGGCCTTTGTCAAATATCAAGTAGCTGTAGTTTCTTGACCCAAAGTCCGGGTCCTCAATTCTGTTCCATTGGTCTATATTCCTGTTTTTATGCCAGTACCATGTTGTTTTTATTACAATGGCTTTGTAGTATAGCTTTAGATCAGGTATGGTGATGCCTCCAGAGGTGTTTCTTTTGCTGAGGATGAGCTTGGATATCCGAGGCCTTCTGCCTTTCCATATGAATTTTGAGATAGTTTTTCCTATCTCATTGAAGAAGGAAGTTGGGATTTTTATCGGCATTGCATTGAATCTATAAAGTGCTTTTGGTAAGATTGCCATTTTCACAATGTTAATTCTACCAATCCAGGAGCATGGGAGGTCTTTCCATTTTTGTAGGACCTCCTCAATTTCTTTTTTGAGAGTTTTTATGTTTTCATTGTATAGGTCTTTCACTTCCTTAGTTAATGTTAGTCCAAGGTATTTTATTTTCTTTGTTGCAATTGAAAATGGGACGATGTTAGTTATTTCTTTTTCTGTCTCTTTGTCCTTTGCATACAAAAAGGCTACTGATTTCTGTGCATTGATTTTGTATCCTGCTACTTTGCTGAAGGTGCTAATCACCTTTAAGAGTTTTGGGATGGAAGTTCTCGGGTCACTTATGTATAGAATCATGTCATCTGCGAATAGGGCTAACTTAACTTCTTCCTTTCCAATTTGTATCCCTTTGATTTCTTTCTCCTGTCTTATTGCTTGAGCTAATACTTCTAGCACTATGTTGAAGAGCAGAGGTGAGAGTGGACACCCCTGCCTTGTTCCTGACCTCAATGGGAATTCCTTCAGTCTCTCCCCATTAAGAATTACTTGGGCTTTAGGTGCTTTATATATAGCCTTTATTGTGTTGAGATACGGGCCGTCCATACCTATTCTCTCCAGTGTTTTGATCATGAAGTGATGTTGTATTTTGTCAAAGGCCTTTTCTGCATCTATCGAAATGACCATGTGGTTTTTGTGTTTCAGCTTGTTTATGTGGTGTATTACATTGACAGATTTCCATATGTTCCATATGTTGAACCACCCCTGCGTTCCAGGGATGAAGCCTACTTGATCAAGGTGGATAATGCTTTTGATGTACTGTTGAATTCGGTTTGCAAGAATTTTGTTCAGGATCTTTGCGTCTATTTCATCAGAGAAATGGGCCTATAATTTTCCTTTCTTGTGGTGTCCCTGCCTGGTTTTGGAATTAGGGTGATACTAGCTTCATAAAAGGAGTTAGGGATCTCTCCCTGTTCTCCTATTGTGTGGCACAGTTTGAGAAGAATTGGTTTCAGTTCTTCCATGAAGGTTTGGTAGAATTCTGCTGAGATACCATCTGGTCCTGGACTCTTCTTTTTGGGGAGGTGTTTGATTACCTCTTCTATCTCAAAGGGTATGATGGGTTTGTTTAGGAAATTAATCTGCTCTGGGCTTAGCTTTGGGAGGTGGTATGTGTCTAGGAATTCATCCATTTCCTCCATATTTTCCTGTTTTATGGAGTAGAGGTTTTTGACATAAGTCCTAATAACTCT
Source organism: Orientallactaga sibirica (assembly GCA_036365145.1). Classification (NCBI taxonomy): domain Eukaryota; kingdom Metazoa; phylum Chordata; class Mammalia; order Rodentia; family Dipodidae; genus Orientallactaga; species Orientallactaga sibirica. Next base: position 4,507,980 of record JAEOAD010002133.1, read on the forward strand.
TCCTATTTCACTCATGTCTGTTGTGATCTCTCCCTTTTCATTTCTAATTTTGTTGATTTGAAGTGTTTCTTTTTTCCTCTTGATCAAATTGGCCAGGGGTGTATCAATCTTGTTAATCTTTTCGAAGAACCAGCTCTTTGTTTTGTCAATTTTCTTAATTGTCCTCTTAGTTTCCACTTCATTAATTTCTGCTCTGATTTTAATTATTTCTTTCCGTCTGGAGCTTTTTGGGTTGGCTTCTTCTAGCCTTTCCAATGCCTTTAGGTGAATGGTCAGGTTATTGAGTTGGGATCTTTCTATTTTTCTTATGATGGCATTTAGTGCTATGATTTTTCCCCTAAGGACTGCCTTCATTGTGTCCCACAAGTTTTGGTATGATGTGTTCTCATTGTCATTGAGTTCTAGAAATTTTGCAATTTCATTCTTTATTTCATCCACAACCCATTTATTGTTTAAAAGTGTGTTGTTCGATTTCCAGGAGGTAGAGGGATTCCTGGTGTACTTTTTGTTGTTAATTTCTAGCATTACAGCATTGTGGTCTGATATCATGCAGGAAATTACATCAATTTTCTTGAAAATATGTAGGCAGGCTTTGTGGCCCAGTACATGATCTATTTTAGAGAAGGTTCCATGGGCTGCTGAGAAGAATGTGTAGTCTGTAGATTTTGGGTGGAATGTTCTGTATACGTCTGTTAGGTCTAGTTGCTCTATGGTGTTGTTGAGCTCTCTTACTTCTCTATTAATTTTCTGTTTGGATGATCTATCCATTGTTGATAGTGGAGTATTGAAGTCCCCGACTATGATGGTGTTGGTGTTTATTTCTGTTTTGTTGCCAAGTAGATTTTGCTTTATGAATTGTGGTGCACCTGTGTTTGGTGCATAAATATTGATGATTGTGATGTCCTCTTGTTGGATTGTTCCTTTGATAAGTAAGAAATGGCCTTCTTTGTCTTTTTTGGTTAATTTTGGTTTGAAGTCTATTTTATCTGATATAAGTATAGCTACGCCTGCTTTTTTCATATTTGTGTTTGCTTAGAATATCATTTTCCACCCTTTCACCCTAAGGAGGTGTCTGTCTTTCAAATAAATAAATAAATTATGTAAAAAATAAATATTCACTGTGCTTCAATAGAAGACATGTGAGACTGTTATTTATGTCATTGACTTAATCATAAATTTTAATTTGCATCACTATGTTAAGGGTAATCCTATTTTTAAAAGTAAATATAACTAATTAAAATTTAAAAGTTGATCTGGATAAATGACTAATTTGAAATGTGCTTGCCACATAGGCATGAAGACTTGAGTTTGGCTGCCCAGAATCCATGAAAACACCAAGGATGGCAGTGTCTGCCAGATAGCCCAGTCTCAGAAGGCAAGAGAAAGGAGGATTGTGAGGACTCGCTGGCTAGACAGTGTGGTCAAATCAATGTACTTCAGTGAGAGACCCTGTCTCAGGAAATAAGCAGAGGGCTGGAAAAGATGGCTCAGCAGTTAAAGGCACTTGTTTGCAAAGCCTGATGGCCCAGATTTGATTTTCCATTCCCCACGTAAAGCCAAATGCACAAAATGGTGCTTGTGTCTTGTGTTTGTTTGCAGTGTCAAGAGACCCATACACTCACTCATTCTCAATCTTTCCATCTCTCTCTCTCTCTCTCTCCCTATATATATGTGTGTGTGTGTGTGTATGCATATATATTAAAAGATGTCTATATGTATATAAAATATATTTATATATTTCTGCTTTCAAATAAATAATGAATAAAAACATTTTTTAAAAATAAGTAGAGCACAAATGAGGAAGATACCTGACATCAACTTCACGTGCATACACATGAACTCCCCCACACATGGTCATTTACAAACACCTGAACCCACATGCATGTGCACCGTACACATATACACCCATGCCAAAAAGATAACAAAAGCTGATTTTTTTCTACCAGAGAAATGAAACTTGAAAATTTTTGTAAATTTAATTTTTTTACAACATAATAGACAATGGATATGACTGAAATTTAAAAATTAAAAAAAAAATAGCCGGACATGGTGGCACACACCTTTAATTCCAGCAGTTGTGGGGAAGAGGTAGTAGGATTGCTGTGAGTTTGGGGCCTGCCTGAGACTACATAGTGAATTCCAGATCAGCCTGGACAAGAGCAATGCCCTACCTAAAAATAATAAATAAATAAATAAATAAATAAATAAATAAATAAATAATTTTGCTAGGATAATAGCATTCTGTAGTTACAAATATTGCTATTGTTAAATATTGTATATTATTGGGGAAAAAAAAGATTTCAAGAACAATGGGATGGCCCCCTACATGTATTTGGTTTTGAGTGGTAACATTGTACTCTTTAGCTAAGGGGCCATTGATAAAGTCCAACAGATCTGACAGGGCCTATACTGTCTATACTCCTTGTGACCAGAACACGCAGGGCCCCGATGCAGCGGACTGAAATGAGTTATTCTTTATGTTTGTAAGGGAGCAGTCATGGGCTGGAGCCAAGTGTATTTATTTATCTCTAGTGATCACAGCAGCAGAGATACGGAGCTATGTAATGCCATCTTCTGGTGAGACTGGTTAACTCCTTGCAGTACTTCCCAGAGGGTATCAAAGATCCAGCGATGCAATCTGTACTACATGGCTGCCTTTTCTAAACCAGTTCATTAGAATACATTTGTTTGTTACATTAACACAGTTTAAAAAGTGGCTAAAATAAAACCACCTGTTTCTACACACAGAGTTGTTCGTCTTTGGAGTCTGGGACTGCAACTTTTCTGTTCAGCATTGAATCCTTGGTGCCAGGTGCCATTGGGAACGCATACATCTCATCAGTAACAGTAACAGGCCTTGTTACCGTCTTTACAAGGTCTTGACTATACTCCCCTGGAGCACGGGAAATTAGTTCCTGAGTCTGAGATCTTGGGGTCACGCCCCCTTTGTTTCATGTAACTTGTTGCAACATAACTTTGGAAAGCCCTAGCACACTAGGAAAGGGGGGTTTGATTTCGTATTCAAACCTCTGTTCTCTTCTGGCATCCAGGTTAACCTCAGACAGCTGCAGTGTTTCTCCGGGATGTGATCACAATGTCTGAGCTCCTGCCCAGCTCTCTGGCATGGTCAAATTGATTCCTTAATTCTCCATCATGGCAGGTTCGGCCACAGTGATGTGCGGTTCTCATAATGTCTTAAGTCGGTTTACAATTTCGTGATAAGCCATATTTATCACTCTCTTCTGCCCCAGGGACTGGGTTCTACACCCGTCAATTTATTTTGAATAATACCGTGACAAGCAGTTTGAAGACTTGCGGAAGGTTATAACGTACATCGGGGAGTGTGTGTGTGTGTGTGTGTGTGTGTGTGTGTGTGTGTGTGTGCATACATGTGTGTTTTGTAGTAATGCCCTCCATTTTTCCTCTGAATCTTTCAGACATATGTGTTCCTTTGCAACAGGAAAAACACTTTGAAAGGACAGCTGTTTTCTTAAAGTCTTGCAGTGAGAAATCATTCTTTCTCTTCCCTCCTTGATTGTACCATTATTCTTTTCCATAGTTTCTGGAATATTTCCAGGTGGAAATCTCCTTCAGATTTTATATATATATATCCTTTCCATATCTGAAAACACATTTATACCATCACATCACTACAACATTAATTTTTCCAATTTGAATGCATCTAGAATCTTCTAGGAGTCCAATCTCAGGGTATGAAAGATTTTGCAGATTAGGTTCATTGAAGTAGAAGACCCACTCTACTTGTGGACAGCACTCTTCCCTGAGTTAAAGTCCTAGACTAAATAGAAAGGAGGCATCAAGAGGAGCACCAGACCGAATCACTTCCTACCTCCTGACTATAGACTGAACGTGACTTGCTGCCTCCAGCGCCTGCTGACAGGACTTCCTCACCATGAGTTCTTGATTGTTGCCATGGTGATGAGTGCAAGGTGACCACTTTCGATGGTCATTTCTAAGAACAATATGATGCAGTGGAGGCGGGGGGGGCTTGCGTCTTTTCTCTTGCTTAGCTTTTCACTCAGTGTTAAACACCTGACACCTGTGTCTTTAATTGGGACTTAATTAGCTGCAGTGAGGCATGGAAAGGTGTTGCTTTCACACCACTAGTTCACAGCTTACTCCTTTCCTTTCCTGCACAGTATTGTTTCCTCCCCTTTGTAGGTTTTGTAGGCACACCTACTGCTTGGGATACAGAGGGAAGTTTTTCCTCACCCCCTTACAGCCTCTTCTCTAAGTCAGAAATCACTCTTCATATATAATTTATGCACTAAAACATTAAACATAGAAAAATAAAATTCATCATGAATGAGAATGGACTTTAATTCATAAAAATGTAAAATGTGGGCTGGAGGGATGGCTTAGCAGTTAAGGCATTTGCCTGCAAAGCCAAAGGACCCAGGTTTGATTCCCCAGGACCCACGTTAGCCAGATGCACAAGGGGGCACACACGTCTGGAGTTCATTTGCAGTGGCTGGAGGCCCTGGCATGCCCATTCTTTCTCTGTCTCTCTCTCTCTCTCTTTCTCCCTCTTTCTCTGTCAAATAAATAAATAAATAAAACATTTTTAAAAAAATTAAAATGCCTCACAAACATTTTAGTGAGCAAAAACATACAATGAAAATCTGTTTGAAACAAGTGAAAACCATAAGTTATGGAAATTTACAATATAGATCCACATAATTTATTTCTACATTATCTTTTGAAAATATTTTATTTTTTTTTATTTATTTAAGAGAGGAAAGAGGCAGAGAGAGAGAATGGGTGTTCAGGGCCTTCAGCTGTTGCAAATGAACTCCAGATGCATACGCCACCTTGTGTGTTTGCTTACCTGAGTCCTAGAGAATCAAACCTGGGTCCTTTGGCTTTGCAAGTAAGTGCCTTAACCTCTGCACCATCTCTCCAGCCCTATTTCTCCATATCTTTATTTTAGTTATTGCTTGATTTTGTATGTTATCATAATTATCCTGTCAGGTGAGACTATTCTTTTTGCATGTGTGTGTGTGTAGTCTGTGTAGTGTAATGTGAATTATGTGTGGTATATGCACATGTGTGTGCAGATGTTCATGCCCCATGCACAGGTGTGCAGCATTCAGAAGAGGATGTCAGGTGACCTTTTCTTAAGACAGGGTCTCTCCCTCTCAGCCTGGAGCAGGTATCAGTCAATGAGCCTCAGCAATTTTCTGGTCTCTTCCACCTTAACTCCCCTGGAATCGGGTAAACATGTATGTAGACAGTCCCCGCTTTTCATGTGGGTTCTTGGGGGTCCACCTTGGTACTTAAAGGACAAGAGCACTTAGCCTCTGACCCATCTCCCCAGACAAAGAAGACATTCAGAAGTGAGACTCTTGGGCGGGAGAGATGGCTTAGTGGTTAAGGTGTTTGCTTGCAAAGCCTAAGGACCCCGGTTCGATTCTCCAGGTCCCACGTAAGCCAGAGGCACATGGTGGTGTGTGCATCTGGAGTTGGTTTGCAGTGGCTAGAGGCCCTGGTGTGCCCATTCTCACTCTCTCTCTCTTCCTTTCCCTCTGTCTCAAATAAATAAATAAATAAATAAATAAATAAATAAATAAATAAATAAATAAAATATATAAAAAAGAAGTGAGACTCTTGTGCTTCCCTTTGGCTATCAGACTCGAGAAAATGTGGATCACAAGGAATTGAAATTTCCCCAGGAGTCTCATGCCAATGACAGGATTAAGCTGAAGCCCTAGTGCCAACCAGAGGAAGAACTTGTCTCCTAGGAAGAGATTTCCCAGAATTCTGATGGTTTCTCAGACCTCATTGCAGGAGAGAGTGAAGCCGAGTCAATGATGGGTCATTGATGGGCAGGTCCACAACTTGCCCAGGGCTACTGCCTAGTAAAAGCCCAAACATCCTGTCAGGTCCCTGAAGATGAATTTGGAGGGTCACTGGACCTCTTAATTTTTTTCCCCTTCTCCTTGAATAAATTTCCCTTTTCTGCTTTTCACTAAAATTTGTCTCATTAATTGGCATACTTAGGACAGGTGGCCAAGCCTATCTTGTTAGGTCTGCCAGGGCCCAAGCTTTGACCCTAAAATCTCTGCTAACAGAAAAACAAATCACTATTTTACCAAAATAATCCTCTGAATTCTCCTTTAAATATTTATTTATTTTCAAGGAGAAAACGAGAGAGAGAGAATGGGCCCACCAGTGCTTCTTGCTACCGCAGATGAACTCCACATTAAATGCACCACTCTGTGCATCTGGCTTTTTACATGGGTACTGGGGAATTGAACCCAAGCAAGCAGACTTTGCAAACAAGCACCTTTAACCACTGATCCATCTCCCCTACCCTGATGTCTCCTCTAACTAGTGGATTTGCATATTTTATTATAATAAGTTAGAATTATCTTTCTGAGAAGGTATATACTGCTGGCCTATGATCCACCTAACATGACTTTGATAAAGGCCAGTTTGGGTGATGCTAGTGAACTAACTTTTTCAGTTACTTTCTCGTTGCTGAGGACAAATATCTGAGCAGAAGCAACTGAAGAAGGGTTTGTTTGTGGTTTATAGTTTTGAAGGAAAGTTTCATAGTGGAAAGACCAGGTGACAGGATCAGAAGCAGAGCTGGTCACGTGGGTTACAGTTAGGAAGTAGAAGAGAAACAGGAAGTCGGGTCCCCACGGAAACACTTTCCCCAGCCATGCTCCACCCCCTAAAGATTTAGTAATCTTCACCAATAGCACTACCAGCTGCAGACACACATGAGTCTATGGGGGACGTGTGACATTCAAACCACCGCACTAGCAGGTTCAATTGAAAGTTTGTACTTCAGAGAGTATAACAAAATTTCAGTTGCAAGATAAAATTGTTCAAGCATTGAGCATGTTGGACTTACGGTGTGTGAGTGTGGAGGGGGGGGTGTTATCCACAATTGTAAACTGTGTCACTAAGAAAGAATCACGCCCACTGGAACACAATGCAACCAATTATGCTCGAAGCTTCAAGGACACGTCTCTGTTGTTCTCCCCTGGAATTCTTCATGTAGGGTGTGAACCAAGTAAGAGGAAATGAGCCTTCAATATGATTTGAAAACAATTACTCCACTGCTAGCTTGCTTCCTACTTTCAAAGTTTTTATGTCCTATGATAGATAGGTAGGTATAGAGACTTGTGGAAGGAGAATTGAAAAAGAATTTAGAGTTTAACATTTCTCTTAATATAACAGCTCCTCTATAAAGCTTTGGAAGCATTTTCATTTATAACAAAAAAGTGCATCTGGTCAAAACACTGCTGGGTGGATTTTGTATCTGGACATCTTATATGAGCTTGTCACCTAGAAGTGGCCTTTGTAAGGAAGTATGAGACTTGCAGGAAACTGAAGTGGGATAGAAAGATAGGAAAAACTGCAATGGCACAGAAAGAAGGGCCCAGGCTGTGTTCCTAAGATCTAATCTGCTTTTACTGTGGACAAAAGACTGGGAACTTCAGACTTCAAATGCTACTAATGGAGGCTAAATAGCCCACTGTGGTGATAACACTTTTGTTTATTTTAGCTGGTTTCTTTCCCCCTTCCTCCCTTCCTTCCTTCTTTCCTTCCTCCCTCCCTCCTTCCTTTTCTCCCTCCCTCTCTTCCTTCTTCTTTCTTTCTTTCTTTCTTTCTTTCTTTCTTTCTTTCTTTCTTTCTTTCTTTCTTTCTTTGTTTGTTTTTTTTCCATACACACACACACACACACACACACATATATCCCCCTGAGGTAAGGTTTCACTCTAGCTCAGGCTGACCTGGAATTCACTATGTCTTCTCAGGGTGGCCTCGAACTCAGTGATCCCCTTACCTCTGCCTCCTGAGTGCTGGCATTAAAGGCATGCACCACCATGCCCAGCCTATATATATATATATTTTTTTTTATTCACAACTTGCATAATTGTAGACAATATCCCATCGTGATTCTCTCCCTCCCCCCACTTTCCCCTTTCAAACTCCACCTTCCACCATATCCGGTCCCTCTCTCAATCAGTTTGTTTGTTTATTTATTTATTTAGACAGCAGCTTTCTCTAGCCCAGGCTGGACTTAAACTCACAGTGATCTTCTTACTTTAGCATTTCTAGTGCCGGGATTAAAAGGCATGAACAACGAAACACAGCTGAACTGACACCGTGAATCCTTAGTACTCCCTTCTCATTGCCAGGACTGGGATAATACCATGCCCACAGTCAACAAAACCCCATTAGCTTTGTTTACATTTACTTTTAAGCTTGTTAATGAAGTATGTTAGGGATAATGAAAAGGTAGTTTCTTAGCAAACTTTAGGATGTACCTGGAAAGCCCCCCCAAGTCCCTACATATATCCATTACCAAGACATTTAATTGCTATTCTCTCTCAAGGAACCCATACGCACACTCCTGGGACGGAGTGGAGCTGGAAGTGTGGTGGAGCTAGGCCTCTGTCCCCCTCATCACTGGCAGTGACTAAGAGCAGAATGAAATCCTGGCATGTCTGCCTTCATTTTTTTGTCTGCATCCTTCCCTTTGAGTCAGACTCTGGCTGGACTCTGCCCCAGCATGACGACCACTAAGCAGGGTCTTTCTGCACAGCCTGTCTTGTCCATCTGCAATATTGAAGGCAATATAAGTGGATATGGTTTCCTTCACCTTTCCTCCTGTCACTTTTTCTTTTAGATATTTTATTTATTTATTTATTTATTGAGAGAGAGAGAGAGGAAGAAGCAGACAAAGAGATTGGACACGCAGGACATCTAGCCACTGCAAAGGAAATCCAGATGTACCTGCTCCCTGTGCATCTGGCTTACGTGGGTCATCCTGGCGAATCGAACCAGGGGTCCTTAGGCTTTGCAGGCAAATGCCTTAGCTGCTAAGCCATTTCCTCAGCCCTCCTCCTGTCACTTTTAATTCCAGAGACAACAGAAACCATCTTTGTAACATCTCTGTAACATCTTTGTTACAAGGGACTGAAATTACTTACAAGCTGGGCAGACACCTCTAGAACAGAACAGTTGTCTAAGATGGAGAGGCCACATCTTAGAGCTGGTCACCCTGTAGGAACCAAATTTGTCCGAGATAGCAATTTGTCAAACTACTTTGCAGGACCTGATCTGAGACAATGATGTGTAGCACACTTCACCAATACTGCTTAATTATAAATATGTCCATCCCCCTGCCTCAATTTTTCCTCAACTTAAACCTAAAACTCATGTCAGCATCCTGAAAATGGATTTGGGGTCACTGGACCCCTTGAGTGATTCCCTCTGTTTTTCATCATTGTTTAACTCATTAATTGTCATTTTTGGATAGGTGACTGACTGAATCTGTTCGGGCCAACAGAGTCTAAGTCAGCCATGAAACTCCAGTTACATGCTGGCTAGTCAGAAACTTCCGTGTGTCATAAATTCCCTGGTGGAAACTTAGAATGATAAAGAGGACTTTTCTGCCTATGAAAAAGTACAAATTATCTTTCTCTTTTATCATTTGTATACGCATTTCTATCAGATAAAATTTAATTTGTCCAAAATTATAAAACCATCTTCACAATTCCAGTGTAAAACACGAGAACAATTTATATTCTAAATTTAACATTTGCCAAAAAAAAAAAAAAAAATTTCTACCATTATTCTACTGTTTCCTTTCTATATTACTACTAGCCATTTAACTTTTCAGGTATTTCACATAAATAAAATTTCTAGGAAAATACTGATTTAGACATTGTATAGAACCATTTTGATCCTGTTTAAGTCCACCATGTTATCTAACTATCTTATCATTAATTGTCTACATTCAAAATAAATAAAAGAGCAGGGTGTGGTGGCGCACACCTTTAATCCCAACATTCAAGAGGCAGAGGTAGGAGGATCGCCATGAGTTCGAGGCCACCCTGAGATTAGGTAGTGAATTCCAGGTCAGCCTGGGCTAGAGTGAGACCCTACCTTGAAAAACTAAAAAATGAGAAAAAAAAATACATATTGAGCCTTTCAAATATTTACCTTGAACTGCACAAATATATATTTAAAATATTTAATTGGAAGCAAAGAGACAGAAAGGAGAGAGAGAGAGAGTAAAGGAAAGAATAGGCATGCCAGGGTCTCTTGCCACTGCAAACAAACTTCAGATGTGTGTGCCACATTGTGCATCTGGCTTTATGTGGGTATTGGGGAATTAAACCCAGGCCAGCTGGCTTTGCAAGCAAATTCCATTAACCACTGAATCATCTCCCTGGCCCACAAATATCTTTTAATATTCTTTTTAAAAAAATTGTTTGAGAGAGACAGAGACAGATAGGAAGAAGCAGAGAGAGAGAGAATGGGCACACCAGTGGCCTCTCAGCCACTATGAATGAAGTCCAGACACTTGAACCCCCTTGTGGGCAAGCATGGCATTGCGTGCTTGCATCACTTTTGCGTCTGGCTAAAGTGGGACCTGGAGAATCAAACAGGCGTTTTTAGGCTTGGCAGACAGGCGCCTTAACTGCTAAGCCATTTCTCCAGCCCATCTTTTAATATTCTAATCAGAGCTGAGAGTGTAGCTCAGTGGTAGAGCACTTGTCTAGCATTTTTAATGCCTGAGTTTGATCTCTAGCACTGAAAACACACACACACGCACACACACACACACACACACAAACACATGCCAAGCTCTGGTGGGGAGGCTATTTGTTGAAAATCCACCTTCTGATGAAGAAACAGAATGCTTTTAGGAGGGACAACTAGCAGCTGAACCTTATGAGCATGGTGTCACTTCTTTTGAAGGCAATTACACAAGTCATTCATTAAAAGAAGAGGGGTTCTAGCATCTGTGACTTGTCTTAAAGGAAAGTGAGACATGAGACACACTAGGGCAGGGAGAGATCAAAAAGAAAACTGTTTCTCAGGGCTGGAGAAATGGCTTAGAGATTAAGGCGCTTGCCTGCAAAGCCAAAGGACCTCGGTTCGATTCCCCAGGACCCACGTAAGCCAGATGCACAAGGTAGCATATGTGTCTGGAGTTCATTTGCAGTGGTTGGAGGCCCTAGGGCACCCATTCTCCCCTTCCCCATCTTCCTGCTCTCTCTCTCTCTCTCTCTCAAGTAAGTAAATAAATAAAAATTTTAAAAATGTTTCTCAGCCCTTCACCCTGGCGCATTGTTTTCTGAATTTCAACAATCTATCCACAATCCTAACCACTGTCAATATTTTGATGCCTTCTGTGCATTTCCATGTAATGACAAATACATATCTTTATACCCACGTTCGACTGCTTTTCAAACCAAATTTAAATGTCCCAACTTTGTTTGATAGCATGATTTTAAAAAACATTTTTATTATTTATTTATTTGAGAGACAGAGAAGTACAGAGAGAAACAGACACAAAGAGTGAGTATGGTCTCCTCAGGACCTCTTGTCAGTGCAAATGAACTCTAGATGCATGCGCCCCTGTGGATCTGGCTTACGTAAGTACTGGGGAATTGAACCCAGGCCATCAGGCTTTGCAAGCAAGTGTCTTTAACAGCTGAGACATCTCTCCAGCCCATTTTGACTGTTTTTACTTACCTAAATATCTTAGAGTTCATCCTGTCTTATTTCATATGAGTTACTTTGAATCTGATAAATAGGTGAATAGAAATTGATAGTATGATTGTGTCATAAGTGACAAAACTGGGCTCTGATAATACTAGCCGTTGAAGAGATTTCCAATGCTTTTCTATCCAAAATTTCATCTCTAAGAAATATTGGGAGCTGGAGAGGTGGCTCAGTGGTTAAGGCACTTGCCTGCAAAGCCTAAGGATCCTGGTTTCATTCCCCAGTACCCACTTAAAGCCAAATGCACAAAGTGACACATGCATCTGAAGTTTGTTCCATGCAGCGTCTAGAGGTCCTGGCATGCATGCTCTCTCGCTCTCTGTCTTTCTCTCTCTCTTGATGTCTCTTTCTCTCATTATCATAAATAAATAAAGTACAGTTTTTAAAAAATTAGTGCATTTTGTGTTGGCAGGCTGTGGGTTTATCTCCCTAATAGAACCTTAAAGAACAGCTTAAGTGTCAATGTACAGAGTCAACCATATTCTAGAAGGAAACCCATCATTTGTGACACGGTAGAGGAACCCAGGGGACATGATCCAGGGTGGAAGTAGTCAGACCCAGAACTGCAAATGCCGCATGATCTCACTAGAAGCAAAACCCAAAATAGCCAACCTCATAGAAGCAGAGTAAAAATGATGATTTTCAGCTGCAGGAGGGACAGGGAAATAGATGGTTGCCAAAGAAGGCACATGTTCTGTTAGGAGAAATAAACAGATCCTGGACACCTAACATTCAGCAATGTGACTGAAAGAATGCTCTACTATAGACTTGAAATTTACTAGAAAGATGTATCTTAAGAGTTTTCACTACACATACCACACACATATGTAATAGACACAAAATAATAGAAAAAATGGTAAATATGACATGGATATGTTAAGTAGTTTGAGTGCAGTGATCATTAAACATCTAGGATTTCTTTATTTTTGAAAATATTTTATTGGGAATTTTAATGCATGAACGTACTGTATTTTGATCATATTCCCACCCTATCACCCCTCTTCTACCCACTACCCAGCCCCTATTCCACTGAATACCCTCCTATTTCCAAGTAGTTTTTTGTTGTTGTCGTTTTTGTTTTGATATCTCGTTCTCTTTGCCCTCCTTTATTATCTATGTTATTGTGTAAGTCTCGTGAGGGCAACGCCAACATTGTGAGGTTATCAATGCAATAGTTACTTCCTGACCAGATGAGAGTGCCTCAAAGTCCTCCTTCTCACCCACGGCTTTTCCATTCTTTCTGCCTCCTTTTCCACAACGGTCCCTGAGCCTTGGAGGGCCTGGCAGAGATGATGCATTTTTGTATTGCATCTTATTAAACTTGAAGGAAGGAAAAACATCTCTGGGGCTGATATTTGATCTAAGGTTGGTTATCAGGCTGCTGTCAAGCAAAATGCAACCCAGAAAATAGATTCTTCTGCAGGAGATTGTCCTGCCTTGCCTTGAAGAAAAGACCCCTTCTCTGAGAATTCCCAGTGAATTCAACAGCCAGCATTGGCACTACAGTTTCACAGTGCCAGACAACCTTGAGAGGGCAAGTTAATGAGGGCAGTAGAGTTATCTGTGGCCAACATGCCTAGAAAAATAAGCTTTTAAAGCAGCACACTTTTAGGAATGTAAAGATGGCCCAAAGGTTGAAAGCACTTGCTTGCAAAGCCTGTTAGCATGGGTTCAATTTCCCAGTACCCACATAGAGCCAGATACACACAGTGGTGCATGCATATGGAATTTACAGGGCAAGATGCCCTGCTGTGCCCACTCTCTCTCTCTCTCTCTGTCTTTCTCTCTCTCTCTCTATCCTTTTCCCTATCCTTGCACATAAATAAATAAATTTAAAAAAAAAAAAAAAACAGCCAGGCATGGTGTCACACACCTTTAATCCCAGCACTTGGGAGGCAGAGGTAGGAGGATCACCATGAGTTTGAGACCACCCTGAGAATACAGAGTGAATTCGAGGCCAGCCTGGGCTAGAGTGAGACCCTATATCAAAAGAACAATAAATAAATAAATAAAAATAAAAATGAAACACACTTTCAAACTAGGGTTGAAATTATTCCCAGAGATAAGGTTCAAAAGTATACAATTGCTGGTAAGAATTAGAAGGAATCAGTACATCATCTGACTAGATGCACATTTTAATAATGCTCTTCTAATCTATGAGCAGGATGTTTTCCATTTATCTGTATCTTCTTGAATTTTTATCAATGTTTTATAAATTTCAATATGTTTAGCCTTTTTTTGTTGTTATTTGAGAGAGAGAGAGACAGAGACAGCAGCCTCTCAGCTGCTATGAACAAATTCCAGACACATGCGTCCCCTTGTGGGCAAGCGTGGTATTGCGTGCTTATGTCACAATGTTGGCTAAACATGGGACCTGGAGATCGAACGGGCATTCTTAGGCTTGGCAGGTAGGTGCCTTAACCGCCAAGCCATCTCTCCAGCCGCATTTTTGTTAATTTCTTCCAAACTATTTTATTCTATTTTTATTATTATTAGTGGGATAATTCTCTTAATTTCCTTTCTGGAATATTTCTCATTTATGCATAGAACTGTTGTTATTTTTGTATGTTTATTTTTTAGCCGGCTATGTTAGTGAATTTATACAGTGAAAATGTTACTGTAAATATTTATTAACTCCATACCCCCAAGAAAAAGAAGAAACACTTTGAAGTTCATTTTATGCTGCTGTGGATACAACTGTGTGGCAAAGCACTTGCCTATCACAAGTGAAAACCCTGATTCAATCCCCAGTACTGCAAAACAAAGAACAAAAAAACAATCATTGGGGCTAGAGAGATGGCTTAGTGGTTAAGGTACTTGCCTGCCAAGTCTAGGGACTCATGTTTGATTTTCCAGGTCCCACATAAGCCAGACACACAAAGTGACACAAGTGCTTAAGGTCACACATATGCACAAGGAGGTGCACATGTCCAGGGTTCTATTGCAGTGGCTGGAGGCCCTGATGCACCAGTTCTGTCTTGCTGGCTCTCACTCTCTGGCATAAAAAAGGCCAGTCTTTTGGACTTGCCTCAAAAAAAAAAAAAAATTCAATGAAGTACCAATACCAGTAAAAAATAATCACAAATAAAGAGAACTATAGGTTACTGCCCCATTTTGATGAATACAGATGCAAAAATCCTCAGTGAAATTCTAACAAACCAAATTTCTCAGCACATCAATAGGATGATCTGCTCATGAGTAGGTGTGGTTGATTCCTGGGATGCAACAATGGTTCAGCGAATTAAATAGTTATCAATGTGTACATCATATTAAAACTATAAAACTAGAAGGTCATTTTAATAGGTGCAGAAAAAGTATTAACAAATTCAATACCCATTTACCGCAAAAAAAAATCTCACCAAGGCCAGGTGTGGTGGTGCATACCTTTAATCCCAGCACTCAGAGGTTGAGGTAGGAACATCACTGTGTGAATTTGAGGCCAGCCTGAGACTACAGGGTGAATTCCAGGTCAGCCTGGGCTGGAGCGAGACCTAACCTCAAAAAAAAAAAAAAATCAACAAAATATTCATAGAAGAAGGAACTTACCTCAACATAATCAAGTTTATATGTAAAAATCCCAGAGCTAGGCTTAGTGGTTAAGGCACTTGCCTGCAAGGCCAAAGGACCTGGGTTCAATTCCCCAGGACCCCTGTAAGCCAGATGCACAAGGAGGCACATGCGTCTGGAGTTCATTTGCAGTGGCTGGAGGCTCTGGCATTCCCATTCTCTCTCGCTCAATCTCTGCTTCTTTCTCTCTCTCTCTCTCAAATAAATAAAAATTATTTTTTAAAAATCCCAGCACTAGCATCATAATCCCCAGGGAAAATGCAGACATTCCTCTAAGATCAGTAATAAGAGAATTATTCCTTTTGTAGCCAACACAGGGCTAAAAGTTCTAGTAAGATCAACTACACAAGGAACAAAAAAAAGAAAGGCAAGCATCCAGATGAGAAAAGAAGTCAAATGGTCTTTGTTCGCAGATGGCATAATCATAGATGTAGAAAATCCTAGAGATTCAACCAGAAATCTCTTGGATCTAACTCTAGGATGCCAGAGTCCAGGTCTGCTTTATTTTTTTAAGAGGTAGATAGAGAGAGAATAGGTGCACTGGGGCCTCTAGCCACTGCAAACAAACTCCAGGTGCATGTGCCACTTTGTGAATTTGGCTTATGTGGGCACTGGGGAATCGAACCTGGGTCCTTAGGCTTCTCAGGCAAGTGCCTTAACCACTAAGACATCTCTCCAGCTCCAGGTCTGCTTTCAACAGTTTGGTTTTGAGTAATAATACTCAATTAAATATGAGTCTCCATTTAATCCAGTCATCACTGACCATATTTCCCCTTCACCCCACTCAAGGGCTCATGAAGACACATTACACAATGCTGTGAAATACAACCTCCTTGGCTTGGGAAATTATCTTTGTCTGAACTGCAATTTGTAAAGTTTTAAAATTCAGCAGTTGCATTTTCATATAAATCATCTAATCTTTACCAAATTTTACCAAAGTTTAAGGAGAAAGACTATGAATTTTCAAACACAGAAACAAAAAGAGCCATAATATGCTTATGTTTTATTTATCTTTCAGGTTTACTTTTTAGAAGTTTCAAAAATAGGTAAATCTTTGCTACATGCTTCTTATGTTCCAACAGTACTTTAAGTTCAGAGAAATCACTTGGATGGGTTTAATATGGAAGAGTCAAAATCCATGAAAGTTTAAGATAAAACAAAAAGTCAGAGTTAATTGTGCACTCTCTCTCTCCTCACTCTCTGTTTGAGCTAGAGTTTCATTCTACCCCAGGCTGACCTGGAATTCACTATGTACTCTTAGGTGGCCTTGAACTCATGGCGATCCTCCTACACCCACCATGCCCAGTGTGCATCATTTCTTTAATGTGACAGTGTTTTTCGTCTCACTTGACACCATCCGGTTATCAGTCAAAAATTTAAAATATTGGATTGCATATGAACAGAGATTTTTAACTTTTGTTTTAAAGTGCTGACTTTTTAAAAAATTAACCTGACTAGGAAAGGCCAAAGTCATTTCAAGTTCTGATTCCTTCCAATTACTAGATTCTCTCATTCTACTATGTTCCTGAAACTATTTTTGCCAGTGGAAACAGAGATATGAGCAAGATCAATAGTTTGACTTGGACTACATTGTGTTGCAATAACAAAATGTCTAAAAATGAGTACATTATAAGTGTTTAAATTGGGCTTATTGAAGTCACAGTTCTGGAGGCTGAAGGCCATAGTACCTGCACCTGCTCAGCTCTGGAGAGCAACGGGTAGCAGATGACATCTCACAGGAGATCACATGATGAGGCAGAAAGCAAGAATGTGGGCAGGGGCCAGCTCCCTCTCTTATCTTTAAAAACGTTCTCCAGGTAATTTACTTATTCCTACACGAGGCCATTGGGAGGCAGGACAAAGGCTTGTGGGGGAGGTAAGCGCTCTTAGAACAGGCTGATAGCAAGTACTTCAAACCAGCCACCTTGTGAGTGAGAAATTACATCCTCAACAGACACTGGCTGGCCAAAACCTTGATCTTGAACTTGAACTTGCCAGCCTCCAGTACTATGAGAAGCAAATTTCCATTGCTTGTCTTTATGGTATTTGGTTATAGCAAGAAAAGTACATGTATAGCTCAGTGTCAGAGAAGGGTAAGTGCTCTAAAGAAAACGATAAGGAAAGGTCATGGTTCAAGAGGGACGTGGTGTCTAGTGAGCACCATTTAGGAGCTGATGTCTGGCCAGAAACCTGAATGAGGATAGCAAGTGAATCCTGAAATATATGAGATAAGAATAGCCATCCAAATGTATTTTATGACTAGAGGAGAACTCAGGTCAAAATACCTAACTTGTGAAATAGTGAACAGTAGAAAAGCAGACCTAACATTTTTTGTAGAGATAAAAATCAGCTTCCTGTTATGGCATGACAAGTCATGGGACTTGAAAATCACATAGACATAAACACTCACTTGTATGGATATGAGCCAGGGGAAAAATAATGATTCCTTACCAAGCAAATTATATGTGCAGATAAGGGCTAATGCTATCAACAGGCTTTGAACAAAAGAGAACCATATTCAGAGGTCATAATTTGACGGAAAGCAAATTTCCTTTAGGGTTTTGACTGGGTTCAGACCATCTGTAAAAGTGAAAATTTATGGGTAGAAAAATTTGATAGCTAAACATGAAACAATAAGAGGAAGTCTCAGCCTACATCCCAGCCCTGACAGAGAACCAGCACAGAGGAAGCCAGAGTCCTCCATTCCACTCCTAAAAGCGGTCTGAGTAGATCTTTATGAAGCTGGGCATGTTTGAAATTAGAATTTATTGAGATAAAGTAGCCATTATTTATGTAAAATACCTATTTGAAACGACATATAATAATCCAAGAAGCCTGCTTTGTGTCTTAGAGAAGTTGATAATCTTTCAATGTATTTTTTATGTAGATGATTGTTTTTTTCAGAGGTACATTTTCCAGGGCTGGGAAGATGGTTCATTGGATAAAGTACTTGCTATGCAAGCATGAGGACCAGAATTCAGACCTCCAGCACTCACACAGTAAATGCTATGTACAAGTGGCCACCAGCCTGAAATTTCGGTCTTTGGGCACTTGAGACAGAAGATCGCAAGGGTAAAAATTAGCTAGCTACACTAGCCTATTGAGTGAACTCGGGGTTCAAGTGAGAGATCCTGCCTTGATGAGTAAGGGGAAAGAGTGACTGAGGAAGACACCTGATATCAACTTCTGCTCTACACACACACACACACACACACACACACACACACACACACACACACGTATCTATACATATGCAGCCATGCACACATACCGCATACATACCCAAATAAAATCTCCATTATTAAACATTTTAACAGACAGCGTGTTCTTTCAATTTTCTACTTTTGCTCATTTTCTCAATGACATTAAAAAGCAATTGAAAATGCAAGCCTTTTGTCTTTCTTAATGATTATTTCCTGGACCATGTGAAAGTAAATGTTAGCAACAGTATCATAAAGGTGTATCTTCTTCTCGCTGAGATTATTGATTATATACAGTTTGATTTCTAATAAATTATTAGTGAGTATATATCTATAAAATTGAGAAAATGCAAAAAATACATAATATATCTTTGGGGAATTATGATAGCACAAAGGACTGCCATTTTCCCCTCATTTTCTTAGAAGTCAGGAATATAGACTTCACAAAGATCATTACCGTTTCACACTAAGTACTATCCCACCATCTTGGGATTCATGTCTTGGGATTAAGAAAGCCAGGTGTGTTTACATGAAAAGCTGTCCTCCCTTTTACATTGTTCAATGGCCCCCAACGTGCAAAGGATCAACTCTGTGTCCATAAGGGCAAGAAGAGGGATGACTGCAATTTTAACCGACTCATATCTCCTGCCCGATTTCCTGTAATTCTTTCCTAGATCAGACCTCTCCCTGAACAACAAATTCCTGGGTTCACTGTCTCCTGGCCTTGGCACTTTAACATTTTCTGGTAACTGAAAACTTTTGCATACATGTTCCCACTGCATGATTTTTAAGTACATTCTTTTAGCATAAGAGCTGTCCTTTATATGTGAATACCAATACAGGTTAACAAGTTATATTAAGTTATGCTTAGATGTAAATGAAATGAATGAATAAAGGAAATTTTCAAATTCATTACAACAAATAGAGGAAGAGATATTTTAGGAACATTGATAACTGATATTTAGAAAAGATATTAAGTACAATTAACAATTGAATATAATATGGAATTCTGAACACCCTCCCCTCACATTGGCTATATAAGTACAATTTTCAAATTGAACTTATTTCAAAATGGTCCATGTCTCAATCTTATATAGAGTAAGGTGTCTTTCTCTACATGTAAACAGAGGATGGGAAAGCACCAAGAAAGTCACTTGTCTCAAATCAGCTTTGGATGTGGCTGAGAGGAGGGGATTGTGTAACTTAGCTGAGGAAATGACAAGAAGGAAATTGTTTTGTGTCTGGGGAACCATGTGGAATTCCAAGATAAGAAAAACAGTTGCTAATTTGAGTATAAAAGCAGGAAACATGATACACTTATTTCCTTTCATGCAAACACAAGTATATGAGGTGTGGTGTGGAAATTATTTTTCTCCTGCTAAACCACAAAGGCATAGAATCAAACTGCTTCTTTTTGACACACTGGCTTTTCTTTCTACTGGATATTATGGCTAATAATACAACAAGTTTAGGGAGTCCGTGGCCAGAAAACTTTTGGGGTAAGCTTTTTTTTTTAACTTTTAATTTAAATTAAAATAAGATGAAAATAAAAGTGCAGCATAATTTATTATGGCATTGGAACTCTGAGATACTTCACTTTTTGTAAACTGATTGCTAAAACTTTTTATAGATTTTTTACAATAATACACTTATGTAAAATGCTGTTACTGCATGCTACAGAGATAGTCAAGAAGAATTAAGAATATAGATTCTGGATGGTGTTACAAATTATAATGAATGAGAATGAAAAACAGAGAAATATAAGGTAGAAGTAATTGCTATTTGCAATATGTCAAGGGGGTTTTGTTATAAAATATAATCTATTTATCTAAAGATTATAGGTTATGTAGTTGATTTATTGAAGCTAAGGTGCTGGAGAGAAGGTATTATGGTAACTTGTGTTGTCAATGTCATTAATTTCCAAAGTGAATTAAGCAAACCCCTTTAACTGCTGAGCCAGCTCCCCAGCCCTCATAAGTGAATCAATATAACACGAATGTGCGTGAATGAATTTAGAGTTTTATAGTACAGAAAAAATATGGAATAAAATTAAATTATGGATCTCAAAAAGATTAGGTGGAAACAACATTGTATATAATATTACACTGGAAGCCTGTGGAAAAGGAAAGAGATGGGTCCAAAGTGTTTGGACTGAGCTCGGCCACAGATAGTGGTCTGGTGTTCCCTGATGCTCCCAGTGAGCAGGAAAGTGCCTGCGCTCATACTCACACTCACTCAGGCTGGGGCTCAGAGGAGAAGGCTGCGACCCTGGAGTGGAGTGACCTTCAGAGCGATTTAAAGATAAATGGGACAATTTAAGTTAAATCCATATAGAAATTTGAAGGGAAATGGGGCTTATGTAGAGATCTATGTCCAAATGGGCTTTTAGTCCTCTCAAAAACTAGGTCGGACTCTGCTGTGATTGAAGGTAGAGTTTTGGAAGCTATCTGGTGAAAAGTATGCAGGCATGTCAACCTGTTCCCTAACAATTGTGACCTAGTTTTCTATAATCACAGAAATTTGCATGAAGGAGAATTAATTCTTTTTTTAAAATTAATAACCACATTTGCTTCAAGCTTAAAGAACATGACAGATGAACATCTTAATAAAATTTTATAATAAAATTAATATTAAAAATAATGTTTTCATATTATTAGTGAAGGGCACCTGGTAGCAGGTTATTCTGGGTAGAAATCAAGAGAAAATAAACCTGTTGATATGTGTCAGGGTCTAATGATGTATTTCTGAGAAAATGGTTTGCTCTCTTTATTTACAGAGTCACTAAACATGCTAAACACATGAAGAACAATAACTAGAAAGTATTTTATATTCATCACTGCAAACTAAGTAACTGTTTAAGTTGCTCAAAAGTAAAGTCGCAGCCGGGGATGGTGGCACATGCCTATAACCCCAGCTGAGGTAGGATCACCATGAGTTCAATGTCAGCCTGAGATACAGAGTGAGAACCAGGTCAGCCTGGGCTACAGAGAGACCTGCCTCAAAAAAAGCCATCCCTTAGCCAGGCGTGGTGGCATACACCTTTAATCCCAGCACTCGGGAGGCAGAGGTAGGAGGATCGCAGAGAGTTCGAGGCCACCCTGAGACTACATAGTGAATTCCAGGTGAGCCTGAGCCAGAGTGAGACCCTACCTCGAAAAACAAAACAAACAAACAAACAAACAAAAAAACCCATCCCTGGCAAAAAAAAAAATAATAATAATGTGTAAAAAGATAGCTCTATCTTTTCAGACCATTCAAAATTAGTTCTCAGACTTATATAAGAAAATAATTCATTATTCATTGATTAATCTAATCTTTTAAAATAGTCCTAAATTAATAAGAGAATGTTTATTTAAAGTCCATTCCTTGATCCTAAAATTTAGATATTTTAAAAAAGGAAATCAACGTTTAGGAACAGCTGACCATGTTAAAGAAAAGTCCCAATGTTCCTTTCTCTTAGTGTATAAATATAGTGGAAAATCAATGGAAATGATGAAAACCAAGGAGCAGAATTTTACAGCAATCAGCATTTAAAAACAGAGCAAAACTAGCAGACAAATGATATCTTAATGTTTGGGTTTAAATGGGTGAAAGATTGCATAACTACTTCTGAGGTAAGAAATATGAAGTATAAAATATAGACATAAATTTAATACATAAAATGTAAACATTTGCTGAGATATAAATGTCAATCTTTTCTATTTTCATTTCATTTGTATCTAAGTTGGTAACTATCTTCATTACTGAAACCTTCAAAATATTATTTGGCAATTTTGTACAGTGTAGTGTAATCCATGCTCATTTTCCCAAAATAAGCTCAGTTGTTTGTTTGACCTTTGTATTAAAAGAATAAAAAATAGAGCCGGGCGTGGTGGCACATGCCTTTAATTCCAGCACTTGGGAGGCAGAGGTAGGAGGATCGCAGTGAGTTCAGGCCACCCTAAGACTACATAGTGAGTTTCAGGTCAGCCTAGGCTAGAGTGAGACCCTACCTCAAAAAACCAAAAAAAAGGAAAGAAAGAAAGAATAAAAAATAGCTAAGACAGCCAGATGTGGAGGCTCGCGCCTTTAATTCCAGCACTCGGGAGACAGAGGTAGGAGGATTGTTGTGAGTTCGAGGCCACCCTGAGACTACATAGTGGGTTCCAGGTCACCTTGCACTGGAGTGAGACCCTACCTCAAAAATCCAAAAAGAAAAAGAAAAAGAAAAAAGAAAAGCTAAGACAATCAGCTTCTACAAGGAACCATACCAAATTCACAAACTTAGCACACTTAAAGAAGCATAAAAAGTTGTTTTAATGCTGGAGAAATGGCTCAGCAGTTAAGATGCGTTCCTGCAAAGCCTAATGGCACAGGTTCAATTTCCCAGTACCCACATAAAGCCAGTTGCATGGTGGCATATGCATCTGGAGTTCACTTGTAGTAGCTGGAGGCCCAGACGTGGCCATTCTTTCTCTTCCCTCCCCTCTCCTATCTCTCTATGCTTGTAAATAAAATAAAGAAAGAAAAAGTTGTTTGCGGGCTGGAGAGATGGCTTAGCAGTCAAGGAGCTTGCCTGCAAAGCCCAAAGGACCTTGGTTCGATTCCCCAGGATCCACACAAGCTAGATGCACAAGGGGGCGCATGCATCTGGAGTTCATTCACAGTGTCTGGAGGTCCTGGAGTGCCCATTCTCTTTCTCTGTCTGCCTCTTTCCCTCTCTCAAATAAACAAGTAATTTTTTTTAAAAAAAGTTGTTTTCAAAATATACCTTTCCCAGTTTACTTTAATGAATGCATAAAAATAATACAATGATATGAAGTTGTTACTACTAATAGCTTGCAGTTTCACCCACTAAAACCTACTAAAAGTTGTAGAAACAGTGAAATTGTTACGGCCTGTGAGTGACAGCACACACGTGCTTCAGCACCCGAGCGTGTCCCATATGTGCTTTAAGCAATGCGGCTCCCTTTTCCGTAGGCCTTCTCCCCCTGGATCTATAAGCTTCAAATAAATCCCTTCGTTTTCCCATAAACTGTCTGGTCTGGAGGTTCATCCCCAGCAATGTGAGGCTGTCAGCTACAGTGACCCAAACTCAGAAGCTCAAAATCACATGTTCCCTCTCATATGTGGAAACTAGCTTGCAATAGATAGATGATAGATGATAGATAGATAGATAGATAGATAGATAGATAGATAGATAGATGATAGATAGATAGATAGATAGATAGATAGATAGATAGATAGGCAGATGTGGATAAACTCCAGGCAAAGCTCAAGTACTTTGCATATCTTTAGAGAAATACGTTTTGATATTATGAGACATTGACACTTTACCACATATTATATTGCATAAAAATTATGGGAGTTAAAGATATGCTAAAGTTGTCCCTAACTCCTTCATAGAGAAAATTGAGACATTGCCTACTCTTAGAAAGTCAGGTAAGTTGCACATTGCGATCATTCTAAGAAGGATACTCTTGTCATTCCTTTTTCACTTGTTAACTCAGCCTTCTCCAGCTAGGTCACTCACTGGCTGTCCTTATTAGGCAAAGGATCAGGAGTTATTGACATAAGTAAGACATTGTCTAAAAATTTTTAGGGAGCTCAAGAGAAATGTTATCAGCAAATTCACTTGAGCATGTGTGTGAAGAGGTGAGTATCTGACGAGAATGTTTCTATATGGAAATTGCAGCAATGACATTGGCAAGAGCAGTCAGAGGCAGACTTCTATAAGATTCTGAATGTCAGTATGGAAGTTTCACTTAACAGAAGAGAATCACTAGCAATTCAGTGACTATAAGTCACCTGATCTTCTAACTCCTTTGGATTTTTCTCTGTGGTTGGAAAAGGCTTGGGAGGTATGCAATTATTAATCTGTGGGGTTTGATTCAGATGTCCCACATAGACTCATGTGTTCTGAATGTTTTGTCCCCAGCTTATGGTAATTGTGGAAGAGGAGTCTTGCTGAAGGACAAGTGTTCCTTGGGGTGGGCTTTGGAATATTATAGCCTGCTCCTCCTTACCAGAGCTTGATTCATTCTCTTACTACTGTTGTCTACCTGCTGCAGCAGAGGTGATGTCCAGCCTCTGCTCATGCCGTGCTTTCCCTACCATCATGAAGCTTCCCCACGAGACTGTAAACCAAAATCAAAACTTTCCTCCCTTCAGATACTTTTGGTCAGGTGCTTTGTCCCACCAGTGTGAAGGTAGCTACAACATAGTCTTTCTTGGGCATTGGAGAGAAAGAGACTTGAGTTCATGACCACGTTTTGTCCTTTGCTGACATCTACTGACAATGTGATTGGCTGTATTGCTCTTTCTCCTCTGGTCTTCATTTCTGGAGCCTCTTACTGTAAAATCTTGCCATGTAACTGTAGCCAACAGCATGATTTTCCCTCTATACGAGGCCCTCGGATCTACTGTTCCTCGTTCAGCTACTGTCTCAATGGCATGAAACAATGTTTAATCTTCTCCAGGTACTCTGGAGCTGCAGAAGCCAGGCTTCTTGTTCTGCCCTTCAGATAACCAGGGCCTCTCAGAGGATCCTGTTATTCTATGTGTTTATCCACCCCGAAAGCTGACAATGGATATCAACTCCTGGGATTCTCTAAAACAGTCCTTGGCTCACAAGAAAAGGAGATGAAAGGATTGAGGGATCAAAGGACGCTTCTTTACTCCGAGGTTCTCTACCGCTCACATACTGCATAGCTTTCCTGCATTTTCTCTCCATAACTCCTCTTTAAACTACTCATGAAAAATTCACTCTGGATATGTTTTACCTTTCCCAGCATTATTTATGGCAAAAACTTACCTTCTTGAGTTATTTAAGCTACATGTACTTTTTAAATTTTTTTTTTTATTTTTGGAGAGAGACACACAGAGAGAGAGACAGAGAGAGAGGGAGAGGGAGACAGAGATGGGTGTGCCAGCAGTCTCAGCTGCTGTGAACTAAATCCAGTTACGTGCGCCCCCTGTGGTCAAGTGCGGCATTGCGCCCTTGCATCACTTTGCATCTGGCTAAACGTGGGACCTGGAGATTGGAACCGGCTTCTTAGGCTTAGCAGACAGGCGCCTTAACCGCTAAGCCATCTCTCCAGCCCCAGCTACATGTACTTTTAAAGCTAGACTGATAACTGTAAGTCCCAAACACCCTTCCTCTCTGAAAATATCTAGATAGCACAGTAAAAATGTTGGATTTCCCAATGATGATGTAGTCTTTCTATTTAATAATCCACTTAGTAACTTCATAATTTAAAATGAAGCGACAACTTCTCTTGTGCATCCTTGCTAACAACCTTAACCCTTTCTGAGGTAACTGAAGACATGGAGGGTTGTAAAAAATGTTAACACCTCACTCTGACACTTTTTGAGCATAAGTTGTTCCCAGAGGAGTTGGGGGTGGCCGTGAGTTGGGAAGGTGCTTTCCAACGCTTTGTTAGGAAATGTTTAGTATACACCAACATTTGAAGAATTCCTCGGTCAACACAACCTAGTCTGTGCCAGCTTATTTCAGTCACCATAATGCCTTCCAGATTCATCTATGTTGTTTCCATGACAGGATTTCCCCTTTTTTTATTTTTAAGGCTGAGAATAATACTTCATTATTGTACAATAATTATGTACATATACACATAGTCTTGTGCTGGTTAACAAGGATACATTCTGAGAAGTGCATTGTATGGT
This sequence comes from Orientallactaga sibirica, assembly GCA_036365145.1. Lineage (NCBI taxonomy): Eukaryota > Metazoa > Chordata > Mammalia > Rodentia > Dipodidae > Orientallactaga > Orientallactaga sibirica. The sequence goes on from JAEOAD010002133.1 coordinate 4,533,971, forward strand.
GATTTTGTTGTGCAAGCATCAGGTGTTTTATCCCACAAACTAAGACAATTTTGACATTACTAGGAGATACAATCTTTTGGAAGTATTGTCATATATGTAATCTATCACTGATTATAACACCATTATGTGGCTAAGGAGTTTGTCCATTACATTTTACTTACTCATTTATCCAATGGTGGACATTTAAAGTTATTCTGTATCTTGGTAATTGTGATAAGGGCACAGAGGACATGGGAGTTAAGGTACGATCCCGTCCTCTGAATATATACTCACAGGTTCTGCTGATACGTGTGGTAGTTCTCTTTAAATTTTTGGAGAGCCTTCACACTATTTTGTATAATTATGGCACCAGCTTCCATTCCTATCCACAGTGGGTAAAAGTTCCCTTCCACCCACATGTTCATCAGTACTTATTTTTTTCTGTTTGGATGATGGTCATGCTGAGATGTGAAGTGACATCTCATTTGTGCCTTTCATTTGCCTTTCATTAATCATTAGGGTTGCTAGCATCACACACTTGGGCATTTTTTATGTGTTCTCTGGAGAAATATCTTTCAGGTATTTGGTCTGTTTTAAAATTATAATTCATTTAAAAACATTTTTTGAGAACCTTAACAGTGAACATACTATAATTTCATTATGTTCTTGCCCCATTACTCTGTCTTGAGTTGCGTACTCTACATGCTGGATAGTCACCCTTCATCAGAGATGCAGTTTGCAAGTGTTTTCTGGGGTGCTAGATTGCCTCTTCACTGTCGTACTTTCCTTTCTAGCTTGGTGCATCCCATCGGCCTAGTTTTGCTTTGGGACACGCTGATTTTCGACGTCATACTCAGGAAATAGCTGTCTGGATCAATGTTAACAAGATTTCCCCCTGTGCTTTCTTCACTTAGCTTTATGCTCGCACTTGACATTTAAGCATTTATTTTATTTTACGTTGATTTGTAGGCCTGGAACGACAGCCTGATTTCATCCTCTGTCTGCAGATGCAATTTTTCCTGTACCTTTTTTGAAGAGAATGTTCTTTTCCTGTTATGCTCCCTTGACATCATGAATAAATATCAGCTGACCATAAACACATGGATTCATTGTGGAATCTTTATTGTGGTCATTAGTCTATATATGGAATTTACCCTGATGACATGCTATTCTGATTTTTTTTTTCTTTGTAGTATATTTAGAAACCAAGTAGTGAGACACCTCCAGTTTTGGGTTTTTTTGGCATCTGTATATACATGCAAAAAATTACTGAAATGTAGGCTTTAAATGTGCTCCAACTTTTATGTGATAGAAAGCTGACTTCCCAGCCTATGGCTCTATTGGGAGGTGACAGAACCTCTAAGAGGTGGGGTCTAGTCAAAAATATTCAGGTTGTTGGGAGCATGCCCGTGAAGGGAGTAATGGGACTCCAGTGTCTTCCTTCTTTCTCTCTGCTCCTCGTTGGCATGAGGTGAGTGGCTTTGCTGTGCCACATCCTCCACCATGATGCATCTGTCACTCAGAAGCCTGATGCAATAGATGTATCCAATATGCCTGGAATCCTCATCAGTCTGAGCCAAAAATACAGTATGTTGACCTATTTAAAATTCTCAGCAGAAATAATAAACTATTTTCTTTGATAAGCTTATATATCTCAAAAAATAATCGTGGTGTTGGGATGGAGAGATGGATCAGCAGTTAAGGTGCATGCCTGCAAAGCCTAACAATCCAAGTTCGATTCCCCAGTACCCACATAAAGGCCAGATGCACAAAGTGATGCAGCATCTGGAGTCTGTTTGCAGCAGCCAAAGCCCTTGGCATGCCCATTCTCTCTGTCTGCCTATCTTCTATCCATCTCTCTGCTTGCAAATAAATAAATAAATAATTTTTTAATTTAATTAATTAACTTTTTCAACAGAGAGAAAGAGGGAGAGAGAGAGGATGGGCATACCAGGGCCTCTAGCCACTGCAAACGAACTCCAAACATGTGTACCCCCTTTTACATCTGGCTATCATGGGTCCTGGGGAATTGAACCTGGGTCCTTTGGCTTTGCAGGCAAATGCCTTAACTGCAAAGCCATCCCTCCATCCCAATAAAAATATTTTTTTAATGTCATAGTGACAGAAAGTTGAATAACATGGAATTTAAAATTTTTGCGAAATGACACAAAATACCTGTTGATTAGAATTTACTTGAATCTGTAAAATCAAGTAAAGTTGGCATCTTAATAATAGAGTCTTATAATCCACAAATCTCTGTTTATTTAGACCTTTAATTTTAACAACATTTGATATATTTTTACTCTTGCATATACACTGAGAAAAATATTTCTAAATATTTCATGTTTTTTGATGTTTTTGTGATTGACAACTTTAGCAGACAGTTTCAGTTTCACTGAGATGAACTTCCAGACCAGGCACAGTTAGGGAGGAAGGGATATTTATTGAAGCTTACAGATCCAGGGAAAGTTCCATAATGGCAGAAAAAACTGGCCTGCTTTCACAGGACCAAACACAGAGAAAAGCCACAAGCCAAAAGCTAAAAGCCACATAGCACAGCACACCTCAGGAACTCCAACTAGGCATATCTTCAGATTGAAATCCCAAACCCTTCACCACACCTTAATATCCCCCCAGTGACACTGCCTCCAGCCAGGTGGCTGTAGATGCAAACTATAAACTAATAAAACATTGAATATATTGGGGGACATCTATTCAAACTACCACAGCTACATTTTCCAGTTGTTTGTCTCTATTAGATAAAATATTTCTACATGTTAGACTCCTGACAATCTTAATTAAGGCGATTTATAGTTGTATTTTAGAACAGTTAGGGTTTTCTGTATTTAAAAAAAACAGGCTAACAAATCTGTTTGTGTCATCTACTCATAATTTTTTTTTTTTTTTGAGACAAGGTCTCATGCAGCACAGGCTGGCATCCAACTGACTATGTAGCCAAGGATGACCTTGAGCGGATCTTACCTGCCTCCACACCAGAGCGCTGGGATCACAGGCATGCATCCCCATGCCTCATGAACTCAAGGCTCTGTGCATGCTGGGTAGGCATTCTACCCACTAAGCTACATATCCATCCCACCCTCACAATTCCATATAGCAATCTCCCACACATAACCCTTCAGACAGCAAGCACCTTAACAGCTGAACCATCTTTCCAGCCCTGTAATATACTTTGTAATATACAAATGGTTATATTCCTCTTTGTGCCTTACCATTACACCATCTTGTAATCAGATAGTTTCCCATTGTTTGATCACTCTCTTGTTTTTTGCCTCTTGGGAAGCCTTGTAATTTATTACTTATTTTCCCCCTGAAAACCACTTCTGTGCAAAACACCCTAGACCTGGGACCGAGGTGTCCATCTGTCTTCATGAGGTCTTTTTCCTATTGATGACTACTCTTAGGGAGTAGCTCTTTGTCAGGATGTGAAAAGTCTCTTCAGGTCTCTCTTTCTTGGTAGCATTTGAGCTCAAACATTTGTTTCCTTAACCTAATGAGACGTCTTGGATTTCTACTCATTTCTATTCTTTTGCTACCACATTTTCTTTGCTCCTAGACTTTGTTCCCTCAAGATTGTATTTTGGTAGTTTTCTAAAGGCATCAAAGAGACTTTAATGCTATATTTTAAGCAATATTTTATGCCTTTTTCAATGGTTACCCTCCCATATACAGAAAAGGATATACTACCTTTCCTTTCGGATTAAACATCTAACCGTGCAATGTTCTTGACTAATGATATCCAAAATTTTGTTTATGCCTTGTACTTTTAGTCAAAACTGCTTACAAATATTTCAAATTTGTTTCTCTACCACCCTACACAAAGTGGCAGCTCAAATTGTATTTCTTTCATGAAATATGTTTATCATCCTATCATTCAAATCTAATGATACTATTAAAACCTGCACATCTTATTTAATTATTTTTAAGGGTATTAAAATGAGCCCAAATTCCAATAATAAGAATAACGGAGAAAATCAAACTAGGTTTAAGTAGTGGTACATGGGGCAATTTTACATAAAGTGGCCATGGTAGGTTGCACAATAAGGTTAGAAGGGACCAAATTTAAAAATCCACAAATAGCCGGGCGTGGTGGCGCATGCCTTTAATCCCAGAACTCGGGAGGCACAGGTAGGAGGATCACTGTGAGTTGGAGGCCCACCCTGAGACTACATAGTGAATTTCAGGTCAGCCTGGGCTAGAATCAAACCCTACCTCTTAAAGCAAAAAAAATCTCAAAACCATGTGGACTTCTGCACTTCTGTAGACATACTTTTTTTTTTTTTTTTTTTTTTTTTTGTTTTTCGAGGTAGGGTTTCACTCTAGTCCAGGCTGACCTGGAGCTCACTATGTATTCTCAGGGTGGCCTCGAACTCACGGCGATCCTCCTACCTCTGCCTCCCAAGTGCTGGGATTTAAAGACATGTGCCACCACATCCAGCTTAGACATACTTTTAAGAACGGATCACAACCAGGACAAGCAGCACCTCTACCATGTTTAAGGAACGGCCCAGATGGAGGAGTGGATGGAGCTAAGTAGCCCAGGGCAAGGATAGAAACAGGAGCTCAGATCACTAGGGTCCTCTCAGGTTGGACCACTGAGGGCATCTTGAGGCGTTTGCTTTTACTCTGGTGAAGAAGAAAGTTAGGACAGAGGAGTCATATGCTTGTATTTCCATTTTGAAAATTTCCCTCTGACTTCCGTCTTGAGAATGGAGCGAGGCTGGGCACTAGCAAGGATGGCTGCTCAGAAGAGCACTTTACAGCACGTGAAGTGCAGGTGATCATGAGAGAAGCAGCTGCGGAGACAGTCAGAAAATGTTGACTTCTGTTTTGTTGCTGTTTAAACTCAATAATGTTGAGTCTAGCGTGGTGGCGCACACCTTTAATCCCAGCACTCGGGAGACTGAGGAAGGAGGATCGCTGTGAGTTCAAGGCCACTCTAAGAGTACATAGTGAATTCCAGGTCACTATGGGCTAGAGTGAAACCCTACCTCAAAAAACCTAAATAAATAAATAAATAAATAAAAAAAAAAAATAAACTCAGCAAGGTTTCCAGGCAGATGAAACTACTTAACTCTTTGCATATTTAACTCATTGAAATTATTCATCTATCTGTGCCCGAAATATTATTCCAAAATTCTTTCATCAAGTTCTTTCCATTGCCTGAGCCATCCTCCTTATGCACTTTAACATGGGAGCATTGTATGACCTACTTTGGGAAAAGGTGAGCTTTTCATCTTTAGAACTTCAAAAAGGGTTGTGCATTTTAATCAGTGTTCATTTTATTGTCACTGGAGAAATTTGTTTTTCTGGATATTGGTATGATTCAACTTGAGGCCACTAGATGGTGACCTGTACTAAATTTTAATACCCTTTGTAGACTTGAATATAGTGATTCCATTTTATTGAAAACCATGGTTGATTTTAGGATATTAGCATTTGAAAGCGCTGGAATGCTGGTTATTATGAACCCAGAGGGGATAAATAGACTGAGTATGTTACACACCTACTATGAGCAGTATTAGCCAGAACTGACCAAGGACTTAGAAGGCTTAGGGAACAGCCATTTACTAGTGTATAGACAAATTACAAATTAGGAAACTAGCGCTTAATTTCTATGATAGGCTTTATGAGGTTAAAGTTTGTTTCTTTTGCTTTCAAAGGGAAAGCTACATTTAAAAAAGTAACACTTCATCTCATCAGTTGCATTACAGTAAAATGATAAGAAATAAAACCATGACTTTTTTTTTGTTGTGAAGATAAACAGTTTCAAAGGACCCTAATCTGTTGTCATAGTTGGAAGGTACATTTTATTTTATAGTTGGTTTTAAAAAAGGGGGACTCCTAAAATGTATTAGCAAAAATCTGCCAGAATGGACACATATATGTGAGAAAGTAAAAATTGTATGACTGATAGATGCAGCTCCCATGATGTGATTTTTCTGAATTCTGCAGGGGTAAGCAGGGGTCATAAAAGTCATCAACTATAGCTAAATAAAAATAATCTTTATAGAAAACAACTCACAGGAAGGAGAAGGGCTGACATTCAATCATGACCGATATTTCTTCCAACTCTTCTGCAATTCTGCACTTTTTTGTGTGCAGTTTGGACTCGCAGGAGCTTCACAAGCTAGGTAGCCATCTGCCTTGCAGCTTGGGGTCTTTGATCTTCACAGTTCTCATGGCAACACTGTTATTTGTAACTACTTAAAACTTCTGTGCCTTTAATAGCAGAGGTTATAGGAAGATTCCAGGTCAGCCTGGATCATTTCCAAAAAAAAGTCATAAAAAAAAAAAAAAATAAAACCCTATCAAGGTTATAGGAAAAATCCAAAATAATAATCAAAAACCAAAATAATAATAATAATAAATATTGTGTTGACTATATGGGTTAGAAAGTCATTTAAACTGAGCAAGTATTAGACAAATTTATATATCAAAGACAATGTGTTCTCTTCAATTTATGACCTCTTTAGCTCACCATATCCTTGTTTACATCCATTTAAAAATTAAAATGCTGCTTATTGATTTGTGCATATTATTATCATGCATGTTTTAAATTTGGTATGTAATTTTCCATGGGTATCTACTAGCTCTATATTGATGATGGTTTTGAATCAATTCTCCAAACACATATATTAGAAGACTGTGTCAACTAGAAATAGTATCAAGCCACAGATAATGACCACTTTAATAGATCGTTAAATTGCTCCCTTTGAAATATCATTCTGGTTTTAGTGCCATGTAAAATAATCTTTTTTCCTTACAAAACACTAATTTGTCACTTGAGAAGATCTCACATATCCTCTGGATAGTACCCTGGCCCTCTTATATTAGACAACGACACACTTTAAAACAAAGTGGTCATCTAACATAAAAATCTGTTTCTCACTCAATGTGTTTTTATTCTCCATTAATTTTTCAGATAAGCAGACAAGAAGTTATTTTCCTTTGACTATATATTTCAAATTTTTCTATTTTCCTCTGAAGCTAACTCTAGCTATGATACCACTATTGACATAATTTGTATTGGAAATTTTTTTTTAAACACATGGCTGGTAACTGACTCAATTTTGTCCTTTCTGATTAACTCCATTTTGCTTATATGAAGTAAATGAATCTCTTATTCTTCTAATGAACCCAACCATCTACCCCTAATCAGCTGGTTTCTAGTCCTGGCTCTTTCAATACAGAATCTCTCCATAAGTAATTAAATATTTGCTTACCTTTCTACTTAACAGTAACTAAATTTTTGTTTGAGAAAGAAAAGACTTGAAAAGATTCTTTGAAAAATGAGTTCTTTATATGGGAGACTAAAGCATTATAATCCACATAAAAGGAAGAAATATGTGAGAAAGCACTGAGTTCCAGAGGAAATGACAGATTGGGTTAGGAAAAAAAGCCATTGTGACTAATGGTTGGATCATGGAACGGAGGACAGGGAGTGTGGTAAATGGAGAGGCCAGAAGGGTCTTTAAATACCCAGCGAAGTATTCTATTAATATAGGTGCTCAGCTACTCTACTTCATTCTTTATGAATCGACTTTCAGTTTGCAAGACATGGTGAGGGAGCATTCCCGTTTGGGGAAAGTGAAAGATAATGCCCCACCACACACACACACACACACACACACACACATTAGACATTAGTCAGCAGGGGAAATCTGGACTAAATACAAGAGGTATGAACTGGAGGATACTGGTGCATAGTGGGGACTCGATGGAGAATCACCAGGTAGGAATATCATTATCACAGCAAGGACACAATGGAAGAATGAGCTGGAACTTAATAATAAGAAAAAGCCCAGACTTCTGTCTGCATAGGTCACATCATGGCAGAGTCAGAAATGTGAGTCTAGGAATTCAGGAAATAAGGCATAAATCAGTCAGCCCTTCAGATGTTCTACCCAGAACTTCCTATTTCAGAATGACACAGGAAGTGAGGCATCCCGGAGACTGCAGGTGGGAGAAATCACTGTGAGTGACAAAAGCAGACAATGGAAAAGGCAAGCATGACATAAGGATGAAACTCTTTATCAACCGAGCCCAGTAGTTACCATTTTAATTCAAGAGGAAATGACTAGGGGACCTTTGCAGCTCTATAAGAAAAAGTGACGTCCTGCAGCACAGCTTCAGTGACACTATTATTTATTTTTAATTTCTGAAGATGATAACAGAACACAGTTAATTGGGAACAATATGGCTAATAATGCTATTTGATCTCTCTGTGTTTGAATAAATAGAATCACGATCAACTTGTACATATCCACATGGCTCCATTTTCCATTCCCCTGTTTCAAAGTATGTTTGAAGTCAGCATTCTATAAGTTACAGTTAATACTCTGCTCTGTGCTTTTTTAAATTTTTATTTATTTATTTATTTAATAGAGAAAGAGGGAGAGGAAGAATGGGCGAGCCAGGGCCTCCAGCCACTGCAAATGAACTCCAGAAGCATGTGCCCCCTTGTGCACCTGGCTAACATGGGTCCTGGGGAATCGAACCTGGGTTCTTTAGCTTTGCAGGCAATCGCCTTAACTTCTATGCCATCCCTCCAGACCCGCTCTGTGCTTTTGAGTATCTTTCTAAAAATGAGTTACTGGGCTGAGCGTGGTGGTGCACACCTTTAATCCCAGTACTCGGGAGGTTGAGATGGGAGGGAGGATCGCTGTGAGTTCAAGGCCAACCAGAGACTACATAGTGAATTCTAGGTCAGCCTGGGCTACAGGGTGACCCTACCTCAAACAAACAAACAAACAAACCCAGTTATTGCCTTATTTGACTGATTCTTTGTTTCAGATGACCTTATAATATCCTTCACCGTGTCCATGGCAATCGGGCTTGTGATGGGAGGACTGATCTGGGCGCTCTTCGTGTGTCTGTCTCGCAGGAGAGCCAGCGCTCCCATCTCGCAGTGGAGCTCCCCCCGGAGGTCAAGGTCGTCCTACAGCCAAGGTCTCAGCAGAAGTGGATTCTACCGCCACAGCGGCTGTGAGCGTCGGAGCAACCTGAGCCTGGCCAGCCTCACTTTCCAGCGACAAGCTTCCATGGAACTCGCAAATTCCTTCCCCAGGAAATCAAGCTTCAGAGCCTCTACTTTCCATCCGTTTCTGCAATGCCCACCGCTCCCGGTGGAAACTGAGAGCCAGCTGATGACGCTGCCCACTGCCAGGGCCTCCCCGGCCCTGGGCGCCCCGCACAGTCTGAGCAGGCCTGACTTCCGCTGGTCCAGCAACAGCCTGCGGGTGGGCTTCTCCACTCCGCCCCCACCCGCCTACGAGTCCATTATCAAGGCTTTTCCAGATTGCTGAGTAGGGCCTTTCTTCTTCTTTTCTAAACTCAAAAACAAAAGCAACAAACAAACAAAAAAACACCTTCTTTTTAAATCTTGCCTTTCACTGAAAGGAAATCATATAGAAGCTAAACAGAATTTTGAAAGCATGTCCCCAGTGACTCGAGTTTACAAGTATGTTTTTGGAAGCTGGACATTACAATGTAAGACATTTTCTTTGAGCACGTTTTTTTTTTTTTTCTGCTTTGTCTCACACAAAAAAAGCATTTTCTGCAATAGTTTCATATTTATGGATTGGAATTCGATGTGAGGCATTGAATTCAAGATACTGACTACAGACTTTTATCCACAAATTATGCATGTATGTTTCAGATGAAAGACTTTAGATGTTTGTAGTTTGGGTTTATAAAGCGTCATTTGCTTTTTTCCTATGAGAAAAAAATGTCACATTAAAAAAAAACTTTTAAGGAATTTTAATATTAACATTATTTAGGATTGCAAGTATTTTACGATCCTGTATTTTTAAAATAATGTTCATGTGCCCAAAATGACAAAACATAGAATCTAAAATGTTTTGATTCCACTCACTTGTGACAGGTGTGAGAATCAAACAAAGAAAGTTGAACTCTGTTGATGTCACGAGATAGTTCAATTTTGATACTCCCCTCCCCCCAAGATGCCTTTTGCACTTTTCCCCAAAATAATTATCCACATGATAGAGCAAAATCCTTCGGTTTGCTGCTAATAGGATTTAACATCAGCGTTGTGGGAATGTTATTACAAAAACAACTAACACGTCGAACACTTTTGTCCTAAAAATCAGATTGTAAATTTAATATCCCCTTCAGACTTTTCTTAAGGGATACGTTTCTTTCTTAGACCTGGATTTAGAAATTTGGAAAGCACTTTAATACAGAGAACTTATCTGGTAACTGTGGCCAAATAAGGAGGCGTGGCCTGGTGGAATTCTGCTATGGAAACAGATACTGCATCCCCTCAAGAGATCTTCCTCCTGGTTGAGTGTTGCAAGCCCCAGGCACCTTTCCCGGTATGCTTCTCCATGAATTGCAATAGCCCCCATTCTCTACCATCTTCCTACAGTGATTAAAGCAGCCTGAAGGTCACCAGGACAGTTACTCAAGGAGTCCACATCCATAGATTGCTACCCTCGGCCAGGAGAAGACATCTGTAAATGTGAGCAGTAGAGAATAGGGCGTGACTTTTTTCCCCCTTAAAGGACAGGAGTTGTCTGTCCTGAGCCAGTGGAGGATTAATTATTCAGGAAGTTTGATATTCATATCTTTTAGAGCAAGTACTTAGTTTATGTTGACATTTGTTCTGAATATTGAAATGTTCAGTTCATTTTAGGCTTTCTACCCACTGGCCATAGCTAATAGTGCCTGAACATGCTCAAAAAAATGTAATTTTTATGTAGTAAAAGATTCTATATAGCATTTTTTGTTAATTTCATACTGCTTACCTTATCTGTTGTTCCTCAAGGGAAAATATTCTCCAAAATGTCTCCAGAAAGATGCTCTTTAAATGTGCAAGAAAAGAATAAATGAAAGGAAAGAAAGAAAGAGATCAAAAAGCTAGAATGAAGAAAGTACGTATACACACACACACACACACACACACACACACAAAGATAACAGAAAACCAATGCACTGAAACTTGATTATTTAATAAGGAAATTTAGAATAGCCAAGATTTCAAGAGTGTTTTAACTTAGTAGCATGGCTAATTTTACTTTGCATGCCATCCTTAATATTTAACATGAGAAGTAAAGAAACCGTGGTTTTCCCGGAATTTGTATTGGGAAGAAAATCTGCTTTATATCTCTCAAATTAGGGAAATGAGAGCAAAAATCCTCTGGTGCCTTTAGCAATGTGGCAGATTTATTGCCTGCTCTTCAACTCTACCTAGAAAATAGTCAAAATGAGTATTTTATACACAATGTGCTTTGTTTGAAATGTGAAATTAAAACAAGAACCCAAGATAGTTTTGGTTTCATTTGAAATGTTTTGTCAATTATGAGATAAAATTGAACAGCAATTTTTAAAATTCATTTCTTGACTAACAATACTTTTACTATGTAAAAGGGAAGGGACTTTGGAAGCTGAAATATAAATCAGAAAAACATTTTAAATGAAGAAATATCATATTACAGAGATTCACGCTTACATTGAGCTGGGTGTGGTAGCACATGCTTATAATTCTAGCTCTCAGGAAGTTCTGAGGATGGAAGGTCAAATGTGAGTTTGAGAACAGGCTTGGCTACACAGCAAGACTCTAGCTTTAACAATATCATTGTCGAGCCGGGCGTGGTGGTGCACACCTTTAATCCCAGCACTCAGGAGGCAGAGGTTGGAGGATCGCTGTGAGTTTAAGGCCACCCTGAGACTACACAGTGAATTCCAAGTCAGTCTGGGATTAAAAAAAAAAAAAGTCATTGTCATTGATTTAAAAGATTTGGTAACAGTCTTTGAACCAAGACACATATACCCTCCTCTATAAAAATATATCACAAAACAGTGTAACATTAAAAATTAGTTTAATAGGAATTTTTCAATGAATTAATATATAGAATAGCAAACTATTTACTAAAAACATTAGTTTGGATTCCAGAATTATTTAAGACATGTATGACAAATGAAAGATATATTTTTAAAAATGTTTTAGGCACCAAAAGGATGGAATACATTACAAGGAAATGCTCTGATTATTTAAAAAATTCTGAAATGTTTGTATCAAAAGATAACATTTATCCAAACTTTAAAGAAAAGGAAAAAAATGAAAAACAAAGAAATAAAAAATTTCATTACAAATATTGACTTGGAAGGGAAAGAAGATACTGGAAAAGCTGGAGGTGTGACATAAAAAGGCTATAGCATCCTTTTAACAAAGTCCCTTTAGAAAAGTGATACATATATTTTTATCACTCCACAACCTGAATACCACCCCTAAATCAGTTCAAGGATCAGGTAATGAGAGAAAGAGAGAGAGAGAGAGAGAGAGAGAGAGACCCTCAGCGTGTATGCTAGTGGACACATGTACCTGACAGAGCACCTCAAAGGGGATTACATTCTCCTGCTCAAGTATACACATGTGTGTGGAAGCCAGAGATTGATGTATCTTCTCCAATTGCTCCCCACCTAATTTGTTGAGGCTGCATCTTGCATTGAACCCACAACTCACCAATTCAGGTAGAATGGCTAGCCAGCAAGCCCTAGGGATCCTCCTGTCTCCACTTCCCCAGAGCTGGGAAATACAGGCAACTTGTGCCTTGAAATTAGCTTTTGGATGGGTGCTGGGCAATCCAAACTCAGTTCATCTTGGTTTTAACCTACAGAGCCATCTTCCCAGCCTCAGGACACCTGATCTTAGACAAGATCTATGTGAGTCCCAGCCCCTGCTTCCCTCCTCTCAAGTGTTCTCTGATACTTTGTGCTAGAGGCAAAGTGGACCAGAATCCATAGTACTGGTGAAGAAGTCTTTTGTTTATAGGGGTTGTGTTTTAGAGTTTCCATTCCAATGGGAAATCAGACCACATCTTCAGAGAAAGATGTATAACTTTTCTGGAATCACATGGGATTGGACCAAGAGAACATTTCTTTATTTAAAATGGAATATTTTCATAGGCACTGACAGACAGAATGATACACAAATAGAGATTTTTTTTTTCTCTTCCCATTTAAAAAGTCACGGGGATGAGCCAGGCATGGTGGTGCATGCCTTTAATCCCAGCACTCGGGAGGCAGAGGTAGGAGGATTGCCATGAGTTCGAGGCCACCCTGAGACTACATAGCTAATTCCAGGTCAGCCTGGACCAGAGTGAGACCCTACCTTGAAAAACAAAAACAAAATAAAATAAAATAAAAATAAAATTAAAAATAAAAATAAATAAAAAGTCACGGGGAGATAACTATATCTCACATGTTTCATGGATTATTTAAGACATTTTAAACATTTTTTTCATACAGGATAAGTTACCTGCAAAAAAAAATTTTGTGTGTGTGGAGGACTTCACACAGCCCAGGTATGTGCCTGAGCTGAGATAGTGTTGCAGGACACACAGCGTTTGTCTGGCCTGATTTGGAAAGCAGAATCCATACTATGTTGTGCGAGTGACGCCTCGCACCCTTGCCTTGTAGATACTTTTGTTTGCTGAAGAGCTTTGAATGGTGCAGGTGTAGTGTAAGAGGGCCGACAGGTGAGGCCACGCAAGAGGCAGAGACCTCATTGAATCTTTCTGTGGCAAGTGAAGTTGCAAGCAGCAGAGGTGTATGGTGATGCACTCGGTGGCTGTTGTAAGAACTGCTAGGGTGGGGATAGAGCCTATCGTAAAGTGTCTGGACCAGTGGATCGAGGTAGATAAAGGTTTATCAGTACAACCTGAAGTCCTTGTTGCGTGTGACTAGTCGGCTGCAAGTATTGAAGAGCAACGTTGGACATGGGACTCCCTGTTTGTGGAGACTCTGTGTGGAAATATCAAGCTTTACAGACATGCCTCTGCCTAACCAGAAGGACAGTGAAAGTTAATTGATTTATTGCTCTTTTAAAAATTATTGAGGATTTTCTTACATGAATATAATGGAATTTGATCATAATTTCCCCCCATTGTCTTCTTTTTCCACCCTATTCCACTGAACCCCTTCTTCATTCCAACTAGTTCCTCTTCTGTTTTTTAAATATTTTATTTATTTATTTTTTGTTTATTTTTATTTATTTATTTGAGAGTGACAGAGAGAGAGAAATAGAAAGAGAGAAAGAGAGTGGGCACACTAGGGTCTCCAGCCACTGCAAATGAACTCAAGATGCATGCACCACCTTGTGCATCTGGCTTATGTGGGTAATGGGGAATCGAGACTTGAACTGGGGTCCTTGGGCTTCACAAGCAAGCGCTTAACCACTAAGTCATCTCTCTAGCCCTTATTTATTTATTTTGAGGAGACCGAGAGGGAAAGAGACAGAGAGAATGGTCACACCAGGGCCTCTAGCCACTGCAAACGAACTCCAAATACATGTGCCCCTTTGTGCATCTGGCTTTATGTGGGTCCTGGGGAATTGAACCTGGGTCCTTTGTCTATGCAGACAAGCGCCTTAACTGCTAAGCCATCTTTCCAGTCCCCTTCTTCTATTTTGATGTCTCTTTTAATGCCCTCCTCAATTATCCATGTTGGAATGTTGGTGAGCTCAAGGTGAATGGTGAAGGCATCAGTCTGTAAGGTATATAGGGGCAACAGCTTGAGCTGTGTGTTCAAAGATGAGGAACAAGCTGAGAGACAGTTTAGATAAAATGCAGGACAGAGTTAGTGCTATTTTCACAAGGAGCTCTTATGATCAAGGAGGAATCTTTAGAGGAGAAAAATTGGGAAATTCAGTGGTAAATTGAGCATAACAAATCTTGAATAGCAAAAGGCAAAATTGAAACCAAAAAAGGAAGAACTTAAGAAAAAGAAAGCAATCCAATTTGCTCTGAAACCAATGAACGATTAGAAAAAAGGAAAACTTCTATGAAGAATACACACACACACACACACACACACGTGATAGTAGAATTTTGATGAGTGAAAAGCTCAGGGACACAGTTCAATATTATAGAGAAAAGTTGAGAAGACTCATGAGTCTTTACACAGTCGTGTTTTGAAGCAATGAGAAAAAAAAAAAAAAAAAAAAAAAAAAAAAAAAACCTCTTAAGTAAGCAGTGCCCTTAGCAACTGTAAAAATAGCACGCGAGCACAAACACAACACAGTGCAAACTCCAGCAGCTGATTTACTCTGATGCTAGGTGTAACCACCCCTCTGTCTCCTCTTCTGTCCTCTGGTTCTCTCTCTCCTTCATCTATCCTTCCTTCTCTTCCCATCTAGATCTGCTTCTCTATATCTGTTATATCATCTCTTCTTTACTTTGTTTCTTTTATTTTATAGCATAAGAGAAAGTTGTGGTCACATGTAAGGGGACAGAATACAGCCAGAAATTTGTGAATATCTGCCTTATTGGGTGACGGAGGAATAAGATTACAATAAGAGCACAGGACTCTGGTTTGGCCCTACCTGTCTGCTTCCAAGTAAACAAATAAAAATTAAATATAATGGTCTTCTATTGTATCAAAATTTCCATTATAGGCCAATTATAAACCTTTCCTAAAGTGAAATGGCTCAGAAAAGTTGAAAGTTAAAGGGTAGGCAAAGGGTTGTTGATATAGCTCAGCAATAGAACATTTCCCTAGCACTATCAAGGGAATATGAAAATTAGTGTGACTACTGGTGAAAGAGCCCAAGAATGAACAATGTAAAATAGAGTGAAAAATATTATTTACAGTATTGAAGAACGTAATCTAATGAGCCAAGGTGGTACATGCCTCCAACCCTGGAGAACCAATCTCCACCTTCCTCCCCCTTACTTAAACCCATTTCTTCTGGAGAAAAGGTGCAATTTATTGCACAAATCCCTTCCAAAAAGATTTTGAAGCAAAGCAATATTTATGGACAAGTACATTGCTGGAGAAAAACATGCCTTTTTTTTTTTTTTTTTTTTTTTTTTTTTTGTTTTTCTTTTTTAATTTTTTGTTTTTTTGTTTGTTTTTTGTTTTTCAAGGTAGGGTCTCGCTCTAGTCCAGGCTGACCTGGAATTCATTTATAGTCTCAGGGTGGCCTCAAACTCACCAAGATGCTCCCAAGAACTGGTATTAAAGGCCTGTGCTATCAGGCCCAGCTTTTTTTTTTTTTTTTTAATGCCTTCATTTTTTTTGTGTGTGTTTAGAAACGTTCATTTTTATTACTGGATTGTAACAAAGACATAAGCAATGATATCCTTGGGGAGAAAAACAAGAGGGGACCTGTCTGTAGTAGTGACGTAGTTCCTCCCTGCATAGGCTTCTCAGACATTCCGCCTTACAGAAATCCTCATTACAAGAGACACTTCAGCAGTCCTATTTCCCACAAGTTGTGACATATTCTTGAGTTAAAAAAAAATCATTCTATTGGGTTAATTCCACCCCAAGGTATTTGCATGAGTGGCGTGGGTCTGGCCCTTGACGTTAACTTCCAGAATGATCACTGATTACTCACTCAGGCATATTGTAGACACACCGTCTCATTGAATCTTGCGCTCTCTCCGCCAAATCAAATCTGTAAAGTTCACTTGCACTGTATTGCATTGTTTTTGAGTCATCTTGACATTTTGACTTCATAAGTGTAAACTGAAAACCGCATTTACTGGAAATTTGTTTTTAAAAATAAAACAACACATGCCAGACCCCTGATCTTCGGATGCTTTATAAAATTAGATAATGCCCATGAGGTAATGCTGCTGAAAGAAAATTTTACAAAGGAAATTTATCTCTAATATTTCTACGACCCATAAAAGAACCAGATTCTGCTCACTACCAGAAGAAAACGTACGGGAAGAATGTCAGTCCTGAGGTGGGGTGCAGGCATCAAATGCTGATAGAATGAAAGTGTCAATAGTGTTCAAAGAACTTGACAAGAAGCTGACCTTTATTTCAAAGTCGTAAATACTATACATGAAGTCTTTAGCAACTGAGTTGGCATTAAGAAATCAATGGGGCCAGGCGTGGTGGCACATGCCTTTAAGCCCAGCACTCAGGAGGCAAAGGTAGGAGGATTGCCAGGAGTTCGAGGCCAGCCTGAGAATACAGAGTGAATTCTAGCTCAGCATGGGCTAGAGCAAAACCCAACCTTGAAAAAAGAGGAAAAAAAGAAGAAGAAGAAGAAGGAGGAGAAGGAGGAGGAGGAGGAGGAGGAGGAGGAGGAGGAGGGGGAGGAGGAGGAGGAGGGGGAGGAAGAGGAGAAGAAATCAATGGGCCTAGTGTGATGGTGCATACCTGTAATTCCAACTCTCTCAGGAGGCTGAGACAGGAGAATTACAAGCTCCGGTCCAGCCTGATTTACATTCTGAGAACCCAAACCTGTGTCCAAACAAAATCAATGTAATGTACAGTGATTGGAATTAATAAGAACTTTGGAACTTTCACAGAGGATGCTTGTGGATCTATCCTTCTTGCTGTACTGATTCACACTGATGCTTGGTGGTAAATATAATGGCTAGCCAGTGGAAAAGAAAGGGTTTCAGTGTTTATTATTAGCATATATTCACTGTATGAAAGGTGGGCTTCATGATGACCTTTTATACACGTACATCATCATTATCCGCTCATAACTGAACTCCACTCTCTTACTCTCCCTGTCCTCCCTCCTGCTCTTCTCCTTTCCAAATATCCTCCTTTCCACTTTCAAATAACCAATATATCCCACATGTGAGAGCAAGCAGGTGATATTTGTCTGAGTCTGGCTTATCTCCTTTAACATTTTCATCCATAACAGTTTCATCCATTTTCTTGTAAATGACATGATCTCATTCTTCACCGTGGTTAAGTAAAACTATCTCTCTCTCTCTCTCTCTCTCTCTCTCTCTCTCTCTCTTATGTGTATGTGACATTTTCATTAGCTATTCATCTGTCAATGGGCATCTAGGCTCATTCCATGTATAGCTGTTGTGAATAGTAGCACAATAAACATGGATGTGCAGGAATCTCTGTTCAAAGCCATTTAGGTTCCTCTAGTTATTTGCTCATGTTATGAGGCAATTGCTAGACTAAGGAATAAAGCTCAGTGGTGGAACACTTATTTGTAAGGCCTTAGGTTTGATCCCCAACACATATACACACAGGAAGAGAGAGCGAGAAAAATAGTTTTTTTATTTTGCAGCCATCCAATTGTAAATTGATAAAGTAATGTTTATTTCTTTCCTCTGCCTAGTTCTAAGTGTTTCATCTTACAGAACCTTAAAATTCAAAGTTCTGGTGAATTGCTTCCTTCATTCTAGCTCTAATTTCTTTCTTCTCTGGATTGTGTACCATATTTATACAAATGCTTGTCAACAAGATAATATAACCATGTATAAAACAGGGCCAACAGGAAGTAGAGTTAGAAATTTGGTTAGTACTCACAAAGGAGTCTTCCATTCTAATTGCTAGCTGTGGATCACATAGGTTAGCCTTGAACCTAAGGAGAGGATAGGAATAGGGACATCACAGCCTTCATAAGAAAGACAAACCTTCCATTCAATAGAAGCAGTTCTGATTTTAAGTTTGAGCAATCTCTGTGCCATAATGTACAGACCTAAGGGAGCTACACGGAGGAAAATTCTGGAATCAGTAAGAGACTCTGGGTTAAATAAGAACTTGCAAAGGATAGATGGACATCCAAGTTACTGCTGTGGCCACTGGAGGTGAGTGTATGGGGGAGACACAAGGACACATACAAGTGCATACGCCACATACCACACACACACACACACACACACACACACATACCCCACACGTGTATACACACACTACGTTACATCTATACCCACACAAACAAAAATGAAAGAAGAAAGAAAAGAAAAGAACCTAAATGGAGTCAATGGATACTGACCTCCATAACTTCAATGGACATCTTTGAAAGAGCAGACTAGGAACCTTGTAATTTGTGTACTTTACTGACTGTGTGTCAGCATGGCTGTGTGTTTCTGATGTTGACTTTCATTGGAGGACCTTTGCTTTATAATAGGTAAAGACTGAGCTGGAGAGATGGCTCAGTGGTTAAGGTGTTTAACCTGGAAAACCTAATCACCCAAGTTCAATTCGCCAGTACCCACCTAAAGCCAGCTGCAGAAGGTGGCTCATGAGTCTGGAATTTGTTTGCAGTGGCTGGAGGACCTGGGGCAACCATTCTCTCGTTCTTTCTCCCTCTCTTTCTCTCTCTCTCTCCCTCTTTCACTCTCTCTCTCATATGAATATATAAATGAATAAAATAATAATAAATAACTAAATAGAAAAAAGGGTGAAGATTGTGTGACTCTCTTCTAAGATAAACTTCTTATAAATGTGTATGAAAATTACCTTTGCTACTGTGCTTTCTGCCTACTTGTCACAGCAAAGAAGACTGTGCATGTCATGGTAAAGGATTGAAACTTGTGCTCTATGTAGTAGACAGCCAGGATACATGGCTTCCTCTGATGAAAGCCGAGATGCTGATTGAAGGGTAATCCATAAGGAAATCTACTTCATTATGTGAGGAAGTAAGCACAGAGATACAGCTCTTCCCAGGAAATAATGTAAGGGACATTCCAAATAAAATTAAACTTCAAGTTTATAACATATCACATGGTAATATATTTCACATAAGTATATTTAAAGCAGGTGTAACCAACAGCTATCTTGGACATTACAAAAGAAAAAAGTTAAATAAATCATCCACAGACTGTCTGGCTTTGAGCAATGCAATTTCCTGGAACATACTAAAATAAATTGCCTGCTAAATGTAGTCTTCTGTAACTGAATGAGCTACCTTGCTGAATGGAGTTGCTAGCCATAAAGAAATTAAAACTTTTAGTTCCGGACATGGAAAGAAAAGTAAACCAGAAGTGCTTTCTCTCTCTCTCTCCCTCCCTCTCTCTCTTTCTCTCTAAGAGAGAGAGAGAATGAGTGCAGCAGGGCCTCCAGTCACTGAAAACAAACTCCAGATGCATGCACCACCTTGTGCATCTGGCTTTTTCTTACATGGGTACTGGGGAAATCAAACCTAGGTCCTTAGGCTACACAGGCAAGCACCTTAACCACTAATCCATCTCTCCAGTCCAGAAGTATTTTATTTTATTTTATTTTACTTTATTTTATTTTATTTTATTATTTTTTTTTTGGAGAGAGACAAAGAGAGAGGGAGAGGGAGAGGAAGACAGATAGAGATGGGCATGCCACCAGCCTCTCAGCTGCTGTGAACAAAATCCAGATGCATGCTCCCCCTTGTGGTCAAGTGCGGCATTGTGCCTTTGCGTCACTTTGCATCTGGCTAAATGTGGGACCTGGAGATAGGAACCGCTGGAGATTGGAACCAGCGTACTTAGGCTTAGGAGGCAGGCGCCTTAACCGCTAAGCCATCTCTCCAGCCCCAGAAGTATTTTTTCCATATTGAATATATAAAATAAAATACATAAAGTTATGAAATTTTTGTATAAATTAACATTTAATAGATATTAAATATATACATATTCAGAATCTCTCTCTCTCTCTCTCTCTCTCCATATATATATGAAATTTTTTGAGGTTTGCTGTTATATGTAAATGGCAGATCTAGGCTTGAGACCAAGGCAGTGTGGCTCAGGAGTCAAAACCTTCACTTGTACACTACACTTTCTTCACTGCACAGGAACAACCATACTACACACTTACAAAACCATGCTGCCTTTCCACCACCTATGAGGGTTTGATGGAGTAACAATTATGTTGCTAATTCAAAATACAATTGAATCATTAATGAACAAGTTTTCATGAAAGAAAAAGTTCTTATTGATTTGTATTAGAATTAATTAACTGCTCTGTTAAGATCATTGTACAGTGACTATTTTGTTAAGGTTCACAATTAGAAGTTGAGAGCAGCTGCTATAACAAATGGACCCCACTTTTGGAGTAAGGAATATTGTTTCATTTGTACATAGTTGAAATACTCCATTTAAATGTTTCTCTCCTTTCTTTCAATTTCTGTATTTTTTTTTTTTTTTTTAACAACTAATTGTTCCAATTGACACAGTAGATATATACCTATGAATTCCTCCCAAAGAAATGATTTAGGAAAAGCAAAAGGCTGTGTTTACAAAGAGATATAACTTATCATTAATCTTAAGAAAGCATTAGGTACAAAGAACCAGATATCTTATATTAAGAGATAAATTGGACATAGTGCTGGTAATTCCGTCACCAAGGAGGCAGAGGCAGGAGGATGGCCCCATGTTCCAGGTCAGGCTGGTCTACATAGTAAGTTCCAAGCCAGCCAGAGCTACAGAGAAGATCCTGTCTCAAGCAACAACTCAAAAACAAAGGGGGTGAGCAGGGATGTAGCCAGCTGAAACCACACAATGAAATACTAATTAAATACTATAAATAATTATGAAAATATCCTGTAAAAGCATGGAAAATATCTGTCTTCATTCCACAGAAGGATAGCTACATATTGTTTTAAAACATCTTGCTAAGACAAATGTGTAAAGAGAATTTAAAAGTGTTTTCTCTTCTCTAGAACTTTCTATTCAGAAAAGACACCTGCTCACCTTCCCCTTTACCCTCTGTGGTGGTTTGATTCAGGTGTCCCCATAAACTTAGGTATTCTGAATACTAGATTCCCAGCTGATGGAGGTTTGGGAATTAACACCTCCTGGAGGCAGTGTATTGTTGGGGGCAGGCTTATGGGTATTACAGCCAGTGACCCCTTGCCAGTGTTTGGCACATTCTCCTATTCCTGTTGTCCACCTGATGTTGGCCAGGAAGTGATGTTCACCCTCTGCTCATGCCATCATTTTCCCTGCCATTCTGGAGTGCCCCCTTGAGTCTGTAAGCCAATATAAACCCCTTTTTCCCAAAACTCTTGGTCAAGTGATTTCTGCCAGCAATGCAAACTCAACTGCAGCACCCTACGTCCATTGAGACTGAGAGATGACCTGATACATCTTACGATTTTCTGACATCAGCTTTAGACTACCTAATGTGACTAATGTGTGCAGCTTTTGTGAATGTGTTTGCTATTTAATGATTTGCAACTATTTAATGACTTTGCTCAATATATGTATTCATTATAATTATCCTGTTCTTGAGTTGCTGGTTATCAAATCATTGACTTTTTTTTCTGGGCCCACTAGGTATTTCCTAAGACTGGGAGAAAATAATTTTCGATCGACATGATTTAGGAACATTTTTTTCTCAAGTTGGCTCCATAAAGCAAGGCTTCTTCATGTTCTACATGTCTAATGACCTCAGAAGCATCTATTTACCTGGTGGCACTTGAGTTAAACAAGCTGAAAGTGAAGTGATATAGGAAAATAAGGAGTTATATGGGAAGCTATATAGGAAGGCCACTTATTACTTGGGATGATAAATGTACATGAAAAATGGAAAATCATGGAGCAAAAATTCAAAGTTTGCCAGGGCATGGTGGCACACGCCTGTGATCCCATCACTCAGGAGGCAGAGGTAGGAGGATTGCTGTGAGTTCCATGCTAGCCTGGAACTACATAGGAAATTCCAGGTCAGCCTGAGCTACAGTAAGACCCTCCCTGTTTGTTGAAAAAAACAACAAAAAAAAATTCAAAGTTTAGGGTTAGAGATGGTTCAGAGATGGTTCAGTGGTTAAGGTGCTAGTCTGCAGAGCCCAGTGATGCAAGTTTGATTTCCCAGTACCCATGTAAAGCCAGATGCACTAGTGGCTGGAGACCCTGATGCACCCATTCTCTCTGTCTGTCTCTCTTCTATCTCTCTGCTTGCAAATAAGTAAGTAAATATTTTTTTAAAAAGAATCCTCTGCTGAGGTGCTAAATATTAGTTTTGATATGTTCATTTGAAGTTTCCCCAGAAGAGACAGAAAATAGCCCAGTCCCAGCACTGCTTTCACTCTAAATGAACTACTGCGCATTTTGATTTCTATGCGATGTCTCTAGTGCCCACTTACTCAAATCCAAACAGATTAAACAAATTAGTTTAGATTTTAGAGCCTAAAACTTTCAAACCCTTGTCTTTACCAATTCAAATAACAACACATGAATAAATTGCCTTTGGCAGGAATACTGTAGAGAAACAATAATACTAATACATTGGAAATATATTTCTTAGACACAGGTTTAGAAAGCATCTGATTTTTTAAATGTTTTATTTTCTTTTTAATTAATTAATTTATTTATTTGAAAGAGAGAGAAAGGAGGGGGGAGTGAGAAAGAATGGCTGTGCCAGGGCCTCCAGCCACTGCAAATGAACTCCAGACACATGTGCCACCTTGTGCATCTGGCTTACGTGGGACCTGGAAAATCGAACAGCAGTCCTTTGGCTTTGCAGGCAAAGGCCTTAATTGCTCAACCATCTCTCCAGCCCAAGCATCTGATTTTTAACTCTTCTATCTATCTGCCAACATGACTGAAAGTATCTCTCTTGACTATATCCCAAGATTTTTTTTCTCTTTTGGTTTTGAGATAGAAATAGAAGCATCAATAAAGGAAGATATCTTTGAAATGTATTTTGTGTTACTCCATCTTTCTTGGGTGCCTCTTAATAATTTTATGTATTCCTTAAAATGGTACATATTAAAAGTATGTACTTTAAGCTGGTTGTGGTGGTGCACGCCTTTAATCCCAGCACTCAGGAGGCAGAAGCAGGAGGATCACCGTGAGTTCAAGGCCACCCTGAGACTACATAGTGAATTCCAGGTCAGCCTGAGCCAGAGTGAGACCCTACCTCAAAAAAACAAAACAAAACAAAACAAAAAAAGTACATATTTTAAAATGAAAGGCAACATATTAGAAAAAATTATCAGGAATACTCCACAGCTACTATTATGATATTGATGTGTGCTTCTGAGAAAAGTTTAACGTGTATACATGAAATAGATATTCCAAACTAAGATATGCTCTAAGGGCATTTTGAAAGTTTAAAAATTATTGCCATATCCCTATTTCAATATACATAACTAAGAAGTTTGAAGTTTAGAGTACACCATATTTATATATCGTAACTTGTTTTGCTAAATATCAATAAAATATTTACTTATTACATACATAATGCATGATAGATAATGTAGTAGATTCTGGGAAAAGAAGTAGTAAACAGAACAGACAAGGTTCTGACTTCTGGCTAACTCCTAAGATAGGTTATTTTATATTCTGCTATCAAGCCACTGCTTTATATAGAAAATTAATTTGGTTCATAATTACTTGGGCTCATAATTTATTAATCTCATAAATTCATCATGCTAACTTTCTGAAAATGAAATTTCTGAGTCAATCATGGTACAAATGTTTAAGAATTTTAGCACTTACAATAGATAGTACATATTTTTCCAAATCAATCCCCAGAATAAATAATCATACAGTTCCATGTGTTAGTTGGCCTTGAACATTGTTCTGTAATTTTAAAATCTGTGATTGAATAAATTTTTTTATCTTGATCATTTAAACGAACCTAGGCATAGTTATTGCTCATTTTAATTAGAATTTTTATGTTAAAAATGATATAGCTCTTAACTAGCATAATACCCCTTTGTATATCCTAATGATTGTCTCTCTTTTTTATTTTTCCTTTGTGCAAAAGCAGTATCTGCCCTGCAGATGTAAGTATCTGACCCTGTCATCTTGGACAAGTGGAAATCTGGTTGTTTCATTTGGTTAGTGGCGTCTTTCTTTGCCACCTTTACCTTAGGCTAACAGTCAGCAGTCCCCTGAACCTATGATGATGGGTCTTGACTGTGCCGTGGCCCGGGAAGTCATTCACCTCATCTGGACAGAGGGACTGACAGTTTCCTGCATGCACTCAGGTTCAAAGTCAAGATGCACAATGTCCCCCGTTTTACTCCTTCCTCCCCCAAATGCAATGAAGCCAGGCTGTCTCGTAGAGCAGTGTCGGTATTTCCTTGAAAGGCTGGACTTATCAGAGCCATTGGAGATGAGTGTTCTAGTGATCTTCTTCATTGCTGTGGCAAAATGCTCAATACTGGCAGAAGGACGGGTTTACTTCTGCTTGTGTGCTGAGGGAGCACCGTCCGTCGTGGTGAATAAAGCATGCAAGGGGAGTGTAAAGGGTCTAATGGCATTTGTAGTCAGGAAGCAGAGAGAGATGAATGCTGGCAGTTTCATCTGCCATCGATCTCTCTATTCTATCAATGGATATCTTGCCAGTATAGTGCCCCAGCTTAAGGGTCGGTGTCGTCCATATTCAGGGTGGGCTTTCCTTCCTTGGTTAAACTTCTCTGGAAACACCCTTATGGACATATCTGGAGGCATTTCCCCTAGGGAATTCCACATGTAGTCAAATTGACAATGGAGTTAAGGAACTGTCATCTGTTTCTCTCTATTCTTTGTAAATTTAGATAGTGTCAATGACAGCTGAAATTACCAAAAAAAAAAAAAAAAAAAAAAAAACATTTCAAAATGACAATCTTAATGCACGAAGTTTATTGGAAAGGGTATGAGGCTCCTGTGGGGAAGCAGAGAAAGCCAGATTGGAGGGAGGGAAGAGTTGAATCACAGTGCAATTTTTTATTTTATTAATTTTCTCATCTTCAGAACACGAATCGGGGGGTCATGGTGAATCCAGATGGCCAGGCAGCAAGGTGGTCACACCCTCTCTGACTCCTCCTGTCACTACTGTCCGCAAAACACCATTCTCCATTCTGTGGGTCGTGAACTCAATGGCTTCCAAGTGTATGAGGACAGAGAAAAGAGGGGCCCCCGTCTCTCTGCTCCTTATTTGAAGGGATATGCTTCGTTTTGCATATAGAATGGCTATAACTTCTCAAAACACAGTGACAGAACTAAGTCATCTCGAATTCTTTCTTGCCCAAAATTATGATTTATGAATCAAAAATTGGTCATCCCTCCCCCAGGCTGGGAAGTACGGTGGAATGATTTCAGTGCAGGATACGCGATTGATGATTAAAAAGAAAACCATTTTCTCCGACAGCCACCGCTTGTGTTTCCTAAGTGGTCTATCTTTCCTGAGGGTCAGGCATTAGGAAAGCTAGAGACATGGATGCTATGGTCCATTGGGGTCTCCTTCCCTAGGGCTGTCCCACGCTTCTCAGGTTCCGCAGTGGGATCCTGTGTGGGGCTTCCAGCAGCGTGCTGACCTTTCCTCTGAACATGAGTCAGCAGTGGACTCAGCTTCTTTTCCTGAAGGAACTTGAATAGAGCTGGGGCTGGAATGGGCTTCAAATGTATTTATGTTTCAGCCACGGTCTTCAAAAATCAATTGCTCATCAATCCGACAGCCTGCTAGAGGCTAGAACGACCTTGTTTCCAGCTTCTTCAGTGAGTTCCTAAAGGATTCAGCTAATGAGGTAGCTGATGTCAATGCTGGAGCACTGGATAACAGCAGAGATAGACAGGAGCACGTTACCAGTGATAAGGACCACCTCCATGCCACGCCATGCTCCACTCCAGAATGGAATCCAGTGACCAGCCTTCTATTTCAGGATCTCTCTCCTCTCTCTTTCTCTTTCCATGTGTCTGTGTTGGTGCTGTGCATGCATTTGTGTAAGCATGTTTGTATATGTGCAGGTACACATGTGCAGGTGTGAGTATGTGTATGTGGCAGGGGTTTCTTGCTGAATGTACAGATCACTGATTCAGGTAGACCAGCTGGTCAGTGAACCCCTAGGATTCTGTCTCTTCCTCCCCAACACCGGGATTACAGGTGCATGCCACCAAGCCCAGCACTTTACTTGGGTGTTTGGGATCCAAACTCCAGTCCTCATGTTTGCACAACAAGCACATTATCCACTGAACCATCTCCCAAGCCCTCTTGGTCACTTTTAAACTAGTTCTGATCCAAAGCAGAATACAGAATCCTGGAAAGCTCCTTCTAGCTATATGATCACACAAAACTCAAGGCTATTTGCAAAGCAATCGTTCCCTTGGCATGACACAAACAAATAGCTTCGAAGCATTTACTCTAATTCCTCTTTTTCTCAATTCCACAGAGCATGTAATCTTAGTGAAATCTGGGCAAATGTAACAATTTTCAGATTTAAATATCTGCCAATTTAGAACTCACTACCCCCTCTCTCTCTCTCCTCAGTGTCTGTTTCTGAGCGTAGATATAGCAATATGGAACCTCAGGCTGCCTCAGGCCCTGAGATGTTCTGGGTCTGGCTGTCGTCCCCTGGGACCTGAAGGGACAGCTGGTCTCTTGGCAAAGGCCAGGCTCATTGCTTCTTGCCATGATCCAGACCTGGCTGCTGGCAGCCCCTGGCATTGTCTTTCCCCCGGATGGCATTTAGGACTTTCCCAAGCAGTGAGTGGAACTCTGTCACACGGGTTTGTCTGCTTCTTTGGGAACCTTTTGTGGAGTCTGGAGTCCTCTTTCCGCTTTGCTCTGTGTCCTGGTCCCCAGATACAAAATGAACCCATGCTGCCCTCTACTGTTTATTCCCCAGCTTATTAAAGCAGGTCTCTGGCCACCAGTTCCTTCTCTCAGCCATCAATTCCTACCAAGCCCAAGTGTGGGGGGGGGCAGACAGGGGAGCTCCCCGATCTTGGGTAATCTCTTCTTTCCCATCACAGGGGCTATTCTTCTTGTGCAAAGGATATATATAGTGGTTCAGAAGCTATGAGAAACTCAAAAGTATTCTTGTCCAATTTTCTATTTTGACATATAGACCATATAGACATATCTTCCTTAAAGTTAAAAATCTGCTGGATGGCTGAGCCGTTAAATGTGTGTCCTGTGCAAACATGAAGCCCTGAGCAGAGGAAGAAAAACTACAAGAATTTGAATCTCCAGACCCCATGTAAATACCTGGGCATGGCCATGTGCACCTGTAACCCATGCCACAGGGGAGCAGAGAGCCCAGAATCTGCAGAGCCCTGCAAGCTCTGGAACCAGTATGGAGACTCAGACTTAAAGCAAAACCAGGCAAAAGAGGATGGAGTGGGGGACACCTGACTTTCTGCTCAGTCACCATAAACAAGCAACACCTCCCTGCCCACAGCAGGTAAGTACATGAGGCCCTGCATGGGTTCATGCATGTGCGCATACCCCCAACCCTGGCTCCACACACACACAAGCCAAAAAAAAAAAAAAAAAGAGAGAGAGAGAGAAGGTTGGAAATGTGGAAGGGGGAAGGTTGGAAATATGGATGTGGAAGGGGGAAGGATCTATGACACATGACATTGTGGATTTGATGAGATTCACCATAACATCTTAAATGTTCTACGATTCCACTTGCACCTCTCCAAACTTTATGCAGTTGTGATTTCTCTACAGATTTCACTTTTTTCTGAAATCTACTTTCAGAAATGTTTCTGAGAGACAACCCTCATAAAATATAACTCACAGAACTCACAGCACATGAACGACTTTCATTTTATTTTATTTTATTTTATTTTATTTTTATTTATTTATTTGAGAGAGAATGAGGCAGAGGAAGAGAGAAAGGGAGAAAGGGAGAGAATGGGCATGCCAGGGCCTCCAGCCACTGCAAACGAACTCCAGACGCATGCTCCACCTTGTGCATCTGGCTAACGTGGGTCCTGGAGATATTAACCTGGGTCCTTTGACTTTGCAGGCAAATGCTTTAACTGCTAAGCCATCTCTCCAGCCCACATGAATGACTTTCTACATATCGCCTTACTTTCCTCGTTGCTGTGGCCAGCTACCTGACAAGAAGGAGCTTGAGGAAGGGAAGGGTTACTTCTGGCATACAGCAATCCGTCATGACAGGGAGAACATGGTGGCAAAATCAGGCCAGCTCATCACATCCACCCACATTCAGAAAACAGAGTAAACAGGAAGGTGGGGCTGGGCTATCAAGATCCACTCAGTGTGATGCACTTCTTCCAGTGAGGCTCTACCTCCTGAAGGATTCACTATGTTCCTAAATGGTGCCACCAGCTGGGGACCAAGTGCTGGAACACATGAACCTATCAGGGCCATTTTACATTTCAAACCACAACGCGTGTCTTTTGAATCAAAGCAGGAAGCTTCTGAAATGAAGAATGTTCTGTACAGTTCTCAGCATCAGAGAGTGGTCAGCATGGGTTAATGATACTTCAGCCTTAATGGATTAATTAATTAATGGTCCTCAGTTATGTCATTTAAACTGCCATGTGTCTAGTTGCCCAACATACCTGGTATCACTTACGTATAACCAAACAACTGACAAAAAGGCAACTTCAGCGGAGGGAGGGCTTATTTTGCCTCATGTTGCAGGATCTGTTTATCTTCTTAAATTCTGGTCCATCATGGTAGAAGCACATGGTGGTGAGAGCTGTGGTTGGTATCCCTGACCAGGAAGTGGAGAAGAGGAGACGTGCTCAACATGTGTCTTCTTCTTGTTTTCAGGCTGGAACTCCAACCTGTGTTATGAAGCTGCCTCATTCTGGGTGGATCTTCCCTCCTCTCCAAAGACCCTCACATGTACACACTCAAAACCCTTCGTATTACTTAAGCCCAATCCAGTTGGCAATCAAAATGAGCCATCACAGGAAGATACTTTAGGTAACTTTAAAGAAAAAAAAAAATAGAAACAATGATTGCTTCTATAACATTGTTTCCTCTAAATCACAGCTATCACAAGAATATAAGAATTCTGGGCTGGAGGGATGGCTTAGCATTTAAGGGCTTGGTTGTGAAGCCTAAGGACCCTGGTTCAAGGCTCGATTCCCCCAGGACCTACATAAGCCATATACACAAGGTGGTGCATGCATCTGGAGTTCATTTACAGTGGCTGGAGGCCCTGGCGTGCCCATTTTCTCTCTCTGCCTCTATCTCTCTGTCTGTAGCTCTCAAATAAATAAATAAAAAGAAAAAAAAATTTAAAGGAATTCTGATGTAGCTCATTTCGTAGAGTATTTGCCTAGAATACAGAGAACCCCAACAGTACATAAACTATTTGTCATAGTGGTGTGAATTTGAAGCCAAGCTGGGATACATGAGCTCTTGTGTAACTAAAAAAAAAAAAAAAAAAAAAAAAAACTCTTCTGGGACTGGGAAATGGCTCCGTTGGTAAAATGCTTGTCTTGGAAGGATGAAGACCTGAGTTTGAGGTTAAGGCCTCGTATTCCTGCAAAATGACAGCATTCTAATAAGGACCCTCCTCGGTGGGGTTGCTAGTATTCACTATTGGAATTCACATGCATCATGAACGTATCAGTCAGTCTCCGTGGGGGAGGGCCAGTGCCTCAGACTCCTCAGCACCCTGTAGCTCTTACAATCTTTTCTCCCAAATGTTCCCTGTGCCCCGGAAGGCATGTTATAAAAAAGCTACTTCAGTATTGAGCCTGCAACCTGTGGATTTCTGCTTTGATAAGTCTTGAGCATCCTCAGTATCCATCACCATCTCCCTGGAGCTGGTTGTCAGGCTAGCAGAGAACATAGCGCTCATGTGTAAATTGCCACTTTGTCTGCAATGGCTCTTTCTTAGGATCTGTCAGATGTGCTAAAGGTGGCTGGAGGCAGTGGGCTATCTTTTCCTGTCTTGTTGATGGACCTTGGTTCTCCCTGTTTTTTTCTGAAAAATATTACTTTATTACTATTATTACTTATATTTTTAACCATTTAAAAATATGAACCTCAGAGCCAGGCGTGATGGCACATGCCTTTAATCCCAACACTCAGGAGGCAGAGGTAGGAGGATTGCAGTGAGTTCCAGGCCACCCTGAGACTATAGAATGAGATCCAGGTCAGCCTGAGCTAGACTGAGACCCTACCTTGAAAAAAAAAAAAAAAAAAAAAAAAAAAAAAAAAAACCAAACAAACAAAAAAAAAAAACTACTTCATTCTCATCTTGAGAGATGTTAAAAGCAGATGGTGGAGCCTATTTGGCCCATAGCAGTAGATTCCAGCTCCTTGATGGAGCCATTCATCCCTAAGGCTCCCCGTGGTGAGGGAGAGCAGGTCTTGGGGCTGGGGCTGAGTTTGGGTGATTTGGGCAGCCTCAGCTGGTACACACACTGGCAGAAGACCAAAGTGAGACATATCATGTCTGCTGGCAATGAAGACACCCTGGAAACCCTTTGCAATAAGAAACAGGGATAAGGACTGGAGAGATGGCTTAGTGGTTAAGGCACATGCCTGTGAAGCCTTAGGACCCCAGTTCGAATCCCCAGATCCCACATAAGCCAGATGCACAAGCATCTGGAGTTTGTTTTCAGTGGCTAGAGGCCCTGGTGCAACCATTCTCTCTCTCTCTCTCTTTGTCTCTAATAAATAAATAAAAATAAAATCTTTTTAAATTTTTTTAAATTTTTACTTATTTATTAGAGACAAAGAGATGGAGGGAGGGAGGGAGGGAGAGAGAGAGTGAGAATGGGTGTGCCAGGGCCTCCAGCCACTGCAAACGAACTCCAGACGCATGTGCCACCATGTGCATCTGGCTTACATGGGACCTGGAAAATCAAACCAGGGTCCTTAGGCTTCACAGGCATGCACCTTAACCACTAAGCCATCTGTCCAGCTCCTAAAAATGAAATATATTTTTTTCATTTTAAAATATATATTTTTTATTTATTTGAGAGAGAGAGAGAGAAAGAGGGAGAGAGAGAGAAACAGAGAATGGGCATGCCAGGGCCTCCGGCCTCTGCAAACAAACTCCAGATGCATGTGCCCCCTTGTGCATCTGGCTTACATGGGTCCTAGAGAGTCGAACCAGGATCCTTTGGCTTTTCAGGCAAATGCCTAAACTGCTAAGTCATCTCTCCAGCCCTAAAAATAAAATCTTTAAGAAAAAAAGAAAGAAAGAAACAGGGATAAGGGCTGGAGAGAAGGCTCAGTGAT
Source organism: Orientallactaga sibirica (assembly GCA_036365145.1). NCBI lineage: Eukaryota > Metazoa > Chordata > Mammalia > Rodentia > Dipodidae > Orientallactaga > Orientallactaga sibirica. The sequence goes on from JAEOAD010002133.1 coordinate 4,565,573, forward strand.
TAAGATTCTTGCCTGTGAAACCCAATGACCTGAGTTTGTTTCCACAGTACCCACATAAAGCCAGATGCACAAAGTGGCACAAGCATCTGGAGTTTGTTTGCCGTGGTTGGAGGCCCTGGCATATTCTCTCTCTCTCTCTCTCTCTCTCTCTCTCCCTCTCTCTCCTTGAAAATAAATAAATAATTTTTAAAAAGAAATATGGGTGACGCTGGATTTCTGCCTAAGCCTCAAAGTCCCTCCAGTCTGGACACTCTGAATCTAGTATAATTTAGTTCAGAATGGCAGCTCTCTGTCCCAGCTTCTGGTTCTGCTGGTCAAAACAGTGGAGAGGAAATGCTCATAGTTTTAATGAGCTATTTAATTATCTTACATGTTAGCATCAATAATTTTGATGGCAACAACTACAGAATATTGCCAGCTCTTAGCAGGAGGAACACTACCTCAAAAGCACAAGACTTGCCTTCTAACCTCATGTTTATGATGGTTCCCAAGACTGTCTGGACATCAGTGTGCTTGTTTGTAAAAGGATTTTGTTCTTGCTGCGTAGATGAATCAGCATTCCCCTTATAACAGATTTTTTTTTCCTCAGAAGTCTTAGCATACAAAAAGAAAACATAAGAGTGCTATAAGAAAATTACAGCACAAAAAAGTAGATTTAAACAGTAAGTTCACAGATACATTATTGAGTTATATAGTAACCCTATTCATTGTAAATTCAACTATAGTCCTTTCTGTTATGGTTAACATCACAAAAAATGTCTATAGGTTAGCTGCGTAAAGGACCTCTGGTTTGCTTCATATAAAGGAGACAGAAAGACATAATTTGCTTGTGTGGGTATGTGTATATGGTATAATGTGTGTGTGTGTGTGTGTGTGTGTGTGTGTGTGTGTGTGTGTGTGGTGGTGTGGTGTGGTATAGCACCCCATACATTCCCTGAACTGGGGGGGGGGGGGGAGGAGAATGCTCACCACCGTGGCCAGAGCAGAAAGTCAGGCATCCCACTCCATCCCTGTTGTGCCTGAGCTTTGTTTTGAGCCTTCATCTCTTTACTGATTCTGGGACTTGTTGACCTCTGACAATCCTCAGGTCTCTGCTTTCCTGTGGGACTGGGGTAACAGGCGCACATGGTCATGCCCAGCTGTTTATGTGAGGTCTGGAGATTGGAACTCAGAGTCTTGGAGCCCCTGAGGCCTTTGTGTTTGCACAGTGGGGCTCACTTGACCTCTGACCATCTCTCCAGCCTCAGAAACATGTTTTTATTAACTCTGTGAATGAAGACTTTGAACTGCAGATGGTGCTATGAGTTCATTTTAAGATGATCTTGTTTCCCATTTAAATTTATAAGAAAAAAAGTCAATTCTCAGATTTGCTCTATGTTTTTCATTCAGAGGTAAGAAAATTAAATTTACTTTTTTGTTTATTATTATAACAGGAGAAACTGTCTTTATAGTTGGAAAAAATGTCCCATAGTTACAAAGGCTAAATGCTTACTTAGAACACATATGGTTCAGCTTTTATGTCTTTTCTTCTGTGTATCATCCAGCCTTGATTCACCTGTGGTCCTAATCAACTTATTTTGCTATTGCCGGCCTTAAAATTGCTATGTTACAAACAGGGTGACGAAGAGCTAAGGATTAAAAAAAATTCCATATAAGAACCATTTTAACCTCTAGTTCATACTCATCAGTCAAAAAAAAAAAAAAAAAGATTTCCTGGAATTAAGCCACAAGAACTCTGGCTTAAGTCAGAGCTGTCAACTGGGAAACAAATTTCCAGACATTTTGAGATTTAATTCACTTAATTTTTCTTGTAACTAGATTAGAAAACATGATGAAACACAGCAAGAGATTCTTTTGCAACCATAGGGTAACATTGAATGCAGCACGTAGATGCCAAAACTAAAAGTAGAAGAAAGAAAGAGGGCTTTAGACCCATGTTCTCTTGAGGAATGTACAAATTAAGTGTTTGATTTTTTTTAAAAAAAAAGGATAACATTTGCTTACCATGAAATTGCTCATATAGTTGCATTTGACCTTAAACCTTGAGTAAATGTAGGCCAGGCTACTCTAAGCATAAAACCCACAAATAGAAATGAAGTATTTATCAAGGTACTGCAGAAAAACCTTCTAATTCTTCGAAACTGCCTATCTGTAAAGCAATTGAATTGGGAATGCTCAAACACTGAAGTGAAGTCATTTAGGGAGGCATCAATGAAAAGAAACTGTCACCTAAAAATGATAAGTGTAACTTTTAAAGAGGAAGAAAAATTCTGACAGATTGCTAATTTGTTTTTGATCATTTGGTATGGTGTGTATAAAACTGCATTGGGAAGTACTATGTTTTATACGACAAAATACAAAATAGTGATATTGCTATTGCCTTATCCAACAGTGTTTCTTAGAGACTGACTGGAACTAATTTTTTTTTGGTTTTTTGTTTGTTTGTTTTTCAAGGTAGGGTCTTGCTCTAGCCCAGGCTAACCTGGAATTCACTATGTAGTCTCAGTGTGGCCTCGAACTCACAGTGACCCACCTACCTCTGCCTCCCAAGTGCTGGGATTAAAGGCGTGTACCACCAAGCCCAGCTCTCTGACTGGAACTATTTCCCTAGTATTAGTTTCAATATAAAGGTTAAATAATGACATAAAATTTCTTTCAAGTTACCTTTAAAAGTAGGATAGATTTCAAGAAAACCTAAATTAGCATAAAATAAGAAAGGCATTAGGGAAATTGAGTCTTTGTAACAAAAGAGAATTATAGTTCATAAGCATAATGAAAGATTTTGCTTCTTGTATTTCTTTCTGGTGAAGTCCTTAGTTTTTGTAGGAATCCCTGGGGTCCTGGCTGTAACACTACAGTCATTCGGTTAGTTCATTACAACTCGTTAAAGATCAAGACATTCCACATTAAGCTTGATAGGTTTTTGTTTTTAAAAAAGTACATTTCCTTTTTTTTTATGTTACATCTTGAAGTTGCTCACTATAAATTTATATAAAATCAGACATGATGACAATTTAATCAGAATTTCAAGACCTATTTGTCCCATGGGATTACTACAGTGACGTCTTTCAGAGAGCTTTGTGATTGCTCAGCCCCAAGTACAAGCCCTATAAAATGAGAGACTTGCAATGCTGGTCAGGGTGGAGTGCACAGCAGTAGCTGACACTTCCCCGGTTCCAGAGGCAGATTGGTGGAGCCTTCGCAGCCTGCAGAACTTCAGCACCACAGACAGCTCCAGACTTTCTTTGGCCAGGTAGGTGACAGCTTTTGCCTTCATTTTCCTCTCTGCTTTTGGGACTTTGTTTAAGATGTCTTGAAATCCATCCCCCTTCCCCTACAAAGAGTTTTAGAATGTTTATTATTTTAATATTTAATAATAATAATTAATAATAATAAACTTCTCAATGCACTTGGCAAGGAAAAAATGATTGTTTAGAAGATTATTTATTCTGATTTGTTAAGTACCAATGAAAAAAATAAAACGGAATTTATTTATTTTTGTATGGATTTCTGACCAAAGACTGCAGTGGGTGCATTTGTTGCTTTTAAAGTTTTTAACTTGTTTTTAAAGTACTGTTATTTCTATGTCAGGTGTTGATTAAGTGTCCCTAGAAAAATATTCACTTTTCTTTTATTGTAAGTTTGAGTTGTGTGATCTTTGCAGGCAATAAAGTATGTGTGAAAGGATGTGTATTGGGAGTTAATCTTTGGCCCAAACCAGTGTTAGATGATTAACAAACTTGAGTGCCTGGATTTTTCACTTTGAAAGTTTTTTTGAAGTGAAATGTGTCAATGGATACAGTTCAAGGGACACAAGCTCTGCATGGATGATGATACAGATGTTCAAGATATATAGATGTATTACATATAGATTCCTTTTCTAGGAAAACTTATTTCAATGACAATATTCTCTTTAATAATTTAGGGGGCACTAATTTCCATCATTGAATCAAGTTGCTTAAACCCAAGCTTAAGGAAATGAGTTAAAAGTAGTACCCATCATGAAGAGAGAAAAAGAAATGTATATATGGATTTTTCCTTACTGACATGTATATATACTTTATATCCACATATGCACACACATATATATAAATATATGTATAATTTACAAGAAGAGAAGAATTATTACATAGGTAACTTGCCAGTTTTGTAGTAAAAGTACTCTAAAGTTTAAAAGAAATAAAAGAAAACTTGTTACCTTTGTCAGAAAACATAGATGTTACAACTCTGTTAGCTAAGAACACTTTTCAAACATTATTCTCAGCACAACTGAAGTGTAGCACTCAGAACACATTTGAGCTCACTCAGTTCCTGGTGGGAGATAGGCAGCAAACCAAAAGGGACTTAATCGAATACCTGATCACGAGAAATATTCCTCATTGAAAAAAATTAATCATATTATGGTTTAACACTTGCTTGAGGATGAGAATGACTTTCTCCTAACTCTGCAATAGACATCATAAATGTTGTTCATCATAAATGTTGTCAGACTCTTGCAATGACTTTGCTGGAGAGGGTCGCTGCAGCACTCAAGCTGCCCCTCTAGGGGAATAGGACATAGTTTACTTTGGAGGCAGACATGAGTGACCCTGGCCCTAAAGCACAGATTTGGGTTACTCCAAACTTGTTCCAATGTGTCAACAGTTCCATGAAGTTTTTATAGCTACAGAAAAAGGAAGGTCATAAACCAAGGCACTTTTCAAGTACAGAGGCCATTCGCAGCACAGCTACAGGCTTTAGGTGACAACCTTGGGCTTTGGTTGGTGGAAACTGGTGGACTGTTTGTACATCCCAAAAAGGCTTCACCCGACTGCCTGATTATCACAAGGATGTTAGGTCAGACACAGAGGTAGGGAATAAATGGTTATTCATCTCTCCACAGTCACAGAAGTTCTGTCAGTCAATCAACCTTGTGGGATGCTTGAATTATGTGCAGCAGTTTTTGGGAACTTTAGTTCAAAAGACGCTTTGAGGAATGGTTGGGAAAGCCTCTGTGACTCTCTCTCTCTCTCTCTCTCTCTCTCTCTCTCTGCAGAGACACGGGGATGGAAGGCAAAAGCAAGCCTCAGATCCTGGTCCTGCTGACCCTCTTCAGTATGCTCTTCTCACACACACTGGCCTGGCCTCTTTTTGGAGCCCCTTCAGGTCTGAGGTAAGTTTTCTTCAGGATGAGTTCACTTTCAAATCACAGGCTGATTATCCCTTCTTTCACTAAAAAAGAATTTTCTATATGCTATTTTGGGCAATGCAGTATTTTAAATTGTATATTATTGTTTTTTTTTTTTTTTTTTTTTTTTTGATTACTGGGTAGAGAGAGAGATCATTTCCAACAGGAGCCAGAATGCTTGTTCTGATCTCTGAATTCATTTTCAGGGCTGTAGAGACAGAATCAGTGATCAGTTTTACATACAGGGTGGATTTCATTTCTGAATTTGAAAGTACATGTGCTGGGGGGTAATCTTTGGCCCAAACCAGTGTGAAATGATTAATAAGCTTCTACATAACTGTCATCTCAGATCAGTCTGGTTTCTGATAGAAAAACACTTGTTTTGTTGCCAACCTCATTTTACTTTATATTTAAGATTAATAAATAACTATGAGATTTATATATTTTTATTACTTTATTTTATTTATGAATGAAATATGTATAAAATAATATTGGACAGAAATATATCTAGCAAGAATCACATTTCCAATATTAAAAATCATGGGGAAATTTATCTACTATGATACAATCCCCCAAAATGTATTTGATCTCAACTTATTTCCTCATTTCTTCTATTTGTTTTACTCTATGTTTCAAGGTCATAAAGCATACTCTATCTCACTGAAAACTTTACCTGAACTAAAATAAACTTGTGGTGCGCTGAAGAGATGGCTCAGCGGTTAAAGGCACTTGCTTGCAAAGCCTGATGGCTTGGAATTTGATTCCCTAGTACCCACATAAATATGCCTGCATCTGGAATTCGTTTGCAGAGGCCCTAGTGGTACACTGCACCCATTCTCTCTCCCTCATAAATTACTTACTTAATTAATTAATTAAAAATCGACTTATGTTAAATAAATACACATTCAATTAGAACATGATTTTTCCTTTCTGATTTACAGGATCACTGTTCTCTAAAGAACAAAATGCTGTTTCTTTGCTTAGTTCCCTACCCTTGATTCTTTCCTGGAGCTAGACTTAGGCTCACTAGGGTAACTTGTCGTTCAGCTGATAGTGATCATTGTGAATTTGCTCAAAGCCCTCTCCCACATGCTCTGACAGCTAAGCAGAATATTTCTAGCTCAGGAGTTATACCACAGCAAATGAACGACCACAACAATGCTGTGGTTTATAGCGATGGCTTCGCCTCAGGCCCACAGAGGACCTCCTGTTACTAGCAGTTTCTACAGCCCGCCCCCAGAGACACACACAGTCCCAGAGCTGTCACTCCTTGGAGGTCTACCCTAATGCTGCAAATAAACTCACACACACAGAGAGAGGAGGGGGGTTAGTAATGTCCTGGAATTAAAAATGCATGTGTACTTACAAATGCACTCATGTTCCATATGCAATAAAGACAACACTTACTTTCAGTATACCACAGTACATTCCTCAGTAAAGCTGTGTTAAATTCGTAAGGCTTAGAACCAGAAGGACTCATAAGATTCAGTGAATTTGCCCTCCAGGGCTCAAGGACTGTTTTGGAAGAAGTAGTAGGAAGCATGTAACAGCCAAAGGACAGGACAGAGTGCCTACAATGCTGTCTTCCACAAACAAAGTGGCCTTGATATTCATGACCTTACAGTAACTAACACTACCTACACAAGATCTGAATAATAGGAGGGAAAAAATGACATCGAAATAGAAGAGAGACTAGTTGGAAAAAAAGAAAGAATTCAGTGGAGTGAGGAGTTGGGGGGGAAAGTGGTGGAAAGGGATTCTGATAATGGAATATTATTTATATTTATATAAGTTGTCAATAAATTTTTCTGTGAAGGTGCAAACCTCTTCATTTTAATTCACTTCAAAGAACATTTAACAACATATGCATTAAATCCAGCTAATATTTGAAATAGCAGTCTTTCAGACGTAAAATATTCATATCATTGTATCTATTCAGAAAAAATTAACATAATGCTTTTCTTTGGTTTTAGTGATAAATCCATAAAGACATAGACCCAAATAAGCTGAAAACAAATTTCTGTTTGTATAAGGACAGTAATTTAGTGAATTTGAATAACTATTGAAAATGTAGAGATTCTTTGGATCTGATCAATATAGAGAAATATGCCATGTTAATATAAGCCTTTGAAGCACAGCTTAAGAACCTAAACAGAAGGAAGCACTTCCTGCTCTGCATTGGAAGATAGCCAGGACAATGGTCCTAAGCATCGCCATGTGTAGGAATGGCTACCAGTTTTCAAATTGAGTATTTGCTTCAAAGTTTCTTTTTCGTATGAGAATCTTTTATCAATTAAATTTCATTTTGAAAACATTGCAGATGTTCTTGATGTCGTGGTGTACACTATAGTAATATATTTTCTGAATGTTTAGATAGGTTAAGTTTATGTTTGCTATATGTGGCTTACAAGAGTTGAGTAGCCTTTGTTTTTAGAGACCATACAAAATTACCAGTATATTGTCATTAAACACAGAAGCCATTATGTCAAACTGTCCTATTCTTAAATTGTGAATGGATGCTGCTCCCCAAGATATTTGGGTATCTTATTTCAAATAATTTCAAGATCATAAGCTCTGCTTTAGGAGGAAAAAAACCATGTATTATACTTACAACCTGTTTTGCTGTGATAGGTTGGATGACAGAGGACAGCTTGAAGGAGCAAATGAACCTGACCAAGCTTCACTAAAAGCAGACGCTGACATCTTACAGAATGCTTTGGCTGAAAATGACGTACCCTATTATGATGTATCCAGGTGAGTCTGTTTTTGTGGTTTTATCTTCTTTACATATTATATTTTTGAAATGTAAGTATCCTAGTGTGATCTCACCACTCTATGCGTTTCCATGTGTGCATCTCCATTCAACCCAATTTCTACCAGTTTTAGCTGCTGTGCGTGGTTTCCATGTGGAACGTGGTGACATGCTGCAGTGAGCACACCATTTCAACAACACAGATTAGATCAGTGCACAGTGTGGGTCAAAGAATAACACCTCTTAATTCCAAGATGGAAAACAAGTCCTTTTTTTTTTTGGAAAGAGACAGAGAGAGGGAGAAGAAGACAGAGATGGGCACGCCAGCAGCCTCTCAGCTGCTGTGAATGAAATGCAGATGCATGTGCTCCCTTGTGGTCAAGTGTGGCATTGCACCCTTGATTCACTTTGCATCTGGCTAAACATGGGACCTGGAGATTGGAACCACTGGAGATTGGAACCGGAATTCTTAGGCTTTGGAGGCAGGTGCCTTAACCACTAAGCCATCTCTCCAGCCCAAGAAGTCCTTCTTTTTGTAGAGAGATGATGTAGAGTGGAGCTATTCGCTCATAGAACTGTTTGTGCAGAGTAGATTTGCAGTGCAGACTAGGACTTCACACTGAAGGCCAAGTGTAAAGGTCTCCTTAATATTAAAAAAAAATCAGCTAAGGTGGCTGGAGAGATGGCTTAACACTTAAGGCGCTTGCCTGCAAAGTCTGAGGACCCAGGTTCAATTCTCCAGTACCGACATAAGCCAAATGCACAAGGTGGCATATGCACTAGAGCTAGAGGCCCTGGTGCACCCATACTCTATCCCCTCTCTCTCTCTCTCAAATAAATAAATAAATCAAATAAATAAATAAATATCAGTTGATAGCCCTCAGATCCTCCATATTATATTCTAAGAGATTTTGTTCTCTAGTATTTTGATGGAACAATAACAAAAAAAGAATGTTTGTGACCTTGCAAAACAGTAATTTTTTGTTGCATGTATGTTTTTCTTTAGAGTAATAGAAACAAATACATGAATATATAAAATATTTTGCACTAATATTTCTTTTAAAATAATCCATATGAGGGCTGGAGAGATGGCTTAGCGGTTAAGGTGTTTGCCTGCAAAGCCAAAGGATCTTGGTTTGATTCTCCAGGACACACATTAGCCAGATGCACAAGGGGGCACATGCATCTGGAGTTTGTTTGCAGTGGCAGGAGGCCCTGGCATGCCCTTTCTCTCTCTCTCTCTCTCTCTCTCTCTCTCTCTCTCTCTCTGCCTCTTTCTCTCTCTTTCAAATAAATAAATAAAATATTTTTAAAATAATCCATATGAAATATTCTTCCAGGCAGTAATAATGACATATATGTCTAAAACAGCCCATTTCTTCAAAATTTTTTAATGTCTGGAGCTAGAGGTATGAAACATATCTTGAACTGGGCATGATAGCATACACCTTCAATCCCAGCACTCAGAAGGCAGAGGTAGGAGAATTGCTGTGAGTTCAAGGCCACTCTGAGTCTACATAGTGAATTTCAGGTCTGCCTGTGCTAGAGAAACCCTACTTCAAAAAAAAACAGGAAAAAAACTCTTGATCTAAGCAACTAGAAAACATCTCATGCTATGGTTGTGGAAAACTTGCTTTTAGAAAGAAGAGGTTTTCATAAGAAGCTGGTAAATTTCTTTTTCTATTTATGAGAGCGTATAACATAGTAGGAAACTACTCACCAAATGACAATTGTTCTTCCCTCCTTGTAGAAATGCCCGGCATGCTGACGGAGTTTTCACCAGTGACTTCAGCAGACTCCTGGGTCAGATTTCTGCCAAAAAGTATCTCGAGTCCCTCATTGGAAAACGAGTGAGGTAAAGAGAATGTATTGTTTTTCTCAAAGACAAATATCTAAATTATGTTTCCATCTTATGTTATTTATTTTGTTTAAGAATCTCTTTCTATAATAATGTACAATTTACTTGAAGTGATTATATTCCTGAGCAAGACACACCAGGCCACTAAAGAGTTTGGGGGGGATTTTTAGTCATATATTTATTGACTCTAGGACACTTATTTTTCTTAAGTACCAGTCATTTACAAAAGTCAATGAAATTTAGCTAAATGTGGTAGAAAATGATTTGAGACATGGGTGTATTTATTGCTTCTTGTGAACGTCTTTAATTTCTTTTTTCTTACATTTTTAGCACTAACATCTCAGAAGACCGTGTGCCAATCAAACGACACTCTGATGCAGTTTTCACTGACAACTACACCCGTCTGAGAAAACAAATGGCTGTAAAGAAATATTTGAACTCCATTCTAAACGGGAAGAGAAGGTAAAGACCAAGAGAGCTTGTCGAAATAGAAAAACTATAAATGATCTCCCAACTTTAAACTCTATTTGTGGGTTTCTCTCTCATACTGTTGATACTGTGTGAAGAACTCCTTCTTAACTTTAGCTGGTGTTAGAATTCCATGGAGAAATTAAAAAAAAAAAAACACTGATGTGCAGGTGTATGGCTGCTAGCCTGAAACAATTGGGAATCAGAACCTCTGGCTGTGCAGAACTACAAAGGGTATTTTTAAGATCTTTCTTGTTTGATTCTACAATGCCACCAGGCTTGAAAGTGAAGGTTATACTAAATGGAAAACAGGTTTGATTTAAAAAAACAAAGTGTTGAGGTATGAAACATGCAAAGTCCAAATAGGTATTTGGTGATGCAGGGGGCCCATTCATTTGCATATTTAACACTCTTTGTCAAGTTTCTCCGTGAGGTGTTTTGTATGATCTGGTCCTATACAACCTCTGTCTCTGTATGGTGTGTAAATATTGGACACAATACTTCAGGAATGGAATGCTTCCTTTACTTGTCCCAGCTGTTTGGGGGCACATGGTGAATATTAACGTAACTTTATGTGGGTGATCAAACAAAAGCACTCTCTTTGCCCACTAAGTGATAACTCTACAAGCCTGGCATTAGACACTAACCCTATAGCACAGCCTGCAGGCAATGACTAACTGCAAAGACCCTTGCTTATGCATAGTGCCCGTGACCGAGCTCGCAGAAAAACCCAATCATCACATTGTTTCTCTGGAACCTTCCACATTCCAAGAGCTTTAACACGTGCAACTTCTTTCCATAGCAGTGAGGGAGACTCTCTCGACTTTGCTGAAGAGCTAGAAAAGTGATGATGAAGTCCTTACAGGCAACGACGAGGACAAATGGTGAGTGTGCCTGTGTCTGCTCACAGCAACCACCTACGTGTGGAATGGGAGTGCCTCAGTAAGAAACATTTTAGCACTAAGTAATTTTTAAAGCAAGATATTTCATCTGACACCTCTAGCAGAGGCAGACCCTGCTCCAGTAAACACCTTAACATGATTGATGCAATGTTCTGATATGTATGAGAGATTGCACAAGGAGTCATTTGTCATGAGTGGCACTCCCAGTGTATTCAGCCTTATTCCTATTCTTATGTTGAGATTTAAATAGAAAAGGAGACCCAAACCATGCTACTTTTATTAACTTAAGACTTAGTCCCATAAGTCCTATTAGCTCTTTATTTAATAAGTATGGAGAAATATCACCAAAGCACCGTATAGGTCATGAGGCACAAGGGATTCTAGGTTTGATAGTTTTCCTTGAAACATAGCCAGCTTCTTGTAGAAAAAGTAAAAGTTTGACCTACACTATTCTACATCCCAGCAGAATTCACAGTACAATATTTTTAAGTAGAAAAAATATGTGCAGGGGTGTTTCTTTTGTAAAAGAATAAGGTGGATACCAAAATCCCTTGTCTATAAACATGGGTACACGATGTTTTATTTGAACATTAGCTCATGTGAATCTATTTATAATACTGGATTAGCAGTTAAGGCCCTTGCCTACAAAGCCAAAGGACCCACCTTTGATTCCCTAGGACCCACATAAGCCAGATGCACAAGGTGGCACATACATCTGGAGTTCATTGGCAGTGGCTGGAGGCCCTGGTGTGCCCACTCTCTCTGTCTGTCTCTCTCTGTCTCTCTCTCTCTCAAATAAATAAATGAAAATAAAAAAATAAATTTAAAAATCTTTCATACCATCACCATATGAAGAGCTAGCATATTCTTCTCTATGGGGCTATGCGGTAAATGTTTGCTGCCTCATAGACTTTCTGGGTTTTCTTACAACTATTAACCCAGTATTGTATTATATAATGAAAGTCATCAAGAAAAAATATGTAAAATGAATAGGAGTAGATAGCGTCAATAAAACTATTTGTAAAACTTGAAAGTGGGTGGGATTCCAACTCTTGGCTGGATCAAGGAAATGAGACTAGCTGTAGGATTGGACTAAGGGCGTTTCAGCCTCTTCATGTAAAGACAGACATTTTAGAGAACCAGGTCCTTTGCTTAAAGATGAAAGCTAGTGATGTCACTCATTGGTAGAGCACTTGTGTAGCATGAACAAGGTCTTTGTTCTATGCCTGGCACTACATTAAAAAACATGTCAAGATGAAAGCTTTAACATACAACATATATATTTATATAATGTATACATATATATATAATATGTATATGTGTATATATGAAGACTTCCTTATCAAATTAAGAAATATGTTAAATATAAGGGCACATTATAAATTCCTCCACCCTTGGTAAATTGTGAGAGTACATATAAGATCCCTTTTTTTTTTTTTTTTTTTTTTTTTTTTTTTTTTTTTTTTTTTGGTTTTTGCAAGGTAGGGTCTCACTCTGGTCCAAGCTGACCTGGAATTCACTATGTAGTCTCAGGGTGGCCTCGAACTCTCGGCGATCCTCCTACCTCTGCCTCCCAAGTACTGGGATTAAAGGCATGCACCACCACGCCCGGCTAAGATCCCATTTTTATTACATATGGAAGAGTAGCTCTGGATAAGTTATTAGAACAGGAAATCTGTTGAGTTATCCACTTGTGAAAAGTACAAATATATAATTATGAATGACTCATTAGAGAGCCCTTCACATTCCAGTTTCTTTGTGACAATTAGTCTTCTGGAAAATGCTACCTTCATTCTACCAGACATGATCCTTGCCACAGGCTGTTGACAAGGGACAAGAAGAAACAGATGTTTACCAAATGAGTGGATAAGTCAATGAAGTGAATGGGCTATCAATTTTAAAAAATATGTTTAAAGCATTCTTTCTTTCTCTTTCAGAATTCTTGAAGGAAAACAACAACATAATCACCTTTTGAGTTCTACATATCTAATTCAAGAAAACAACTTCAATAGCAAAACCAAATAAGATGTGTTGTGAATGTAGTGATTTACTTTACTCTGATGTAATAACTGTGATGTTTACATTGTAAATATTATTTGAGTTCAAAATGTGTCGTTAGATTATGAAAGGCTTGTAATTTCACATGCTATATATTCTTTCTAATGAAATTATATTTAATGATGAGTAGATTGTAGGTTAACTCTAATCATTTGAGGCTTTTTTTTTTTTTTTTTTGCAAGGGTCGTAATGAAGGGAAATTGATGTGTTTATTTATAGAGTGTAGCTGGCGATTCAAAGGAACAGAACAGATAATCTGTGAGTCTAAAGTTGAATGTTAAGCAGATAGGATGCTGTGTTACATAAAACTCAAAATATCCAAGAGAATACCAGCACAGAAGACTAAATAAGACACTTGTCAAAAAAAAGGTTTTCAGCAAAATGTATTCATTTCCACACTTACAGATGACTTTATCTCTAATAAAGGGAAGAATGGTCTCTTGGATTCAGATCTGTAATTACCAAAGGCATTATTAAGGAGACAAGCCCTGCTTCTGACTCAAACCTTCCCTTTGTGTTGTGTTATGAGTATGTGAAATGTGGATGGAATGATCACTTGTCTTTTAGTCATGAACACTTTTTCCATGACCACTCAAAATAACGTTTTGTCATATCAGCTTCCTTTGGTGAAAGTACATTTGGAGACACAACTATTTTTCCAATGTGATTGTAAGACATTGAACACAGGAAATAAAGACGTTTGATTATCATTGCAGACACTGTGGATTGTCTTGGTTCTTTTAATACTTCACGGTATCCCCTTGTCCTGGGCAGTAGGCAGTTTTCCTGGTATTTGAGATGAGGGTGTATTTGATTGTGAATGCTAAGCCAGCAGGAACTTAAACATGAGAAAGGTTTCTTACTTACATAAGTTCTGAAATTAGTGTGCTGTTTCAGTCCCACAAAGCTTTGTCTTGACAATCTAAACCCTTTCTCATTCCTAATCTCCTAGCGTTTAACATTTTGCTTCATGCTCCAAAATCACAATTAGGGTTTTAGCCACTACATCTGCCTTCCAAGCAACAGAACGGAGGAAAGGACATTTGTGATAGGAACAGAGGGTTCACAGCGGTTGTCTTTGAACTGATTTCCTACACGAACATTCCTTGATAAGAACACAATCTAATGGCCATAGTTATTTTCAGGACAGACATGGAAATGCGGTATTTTTTGTTGTTGTTTTTTTCTCTCTTGGGGATGGACTTGTACATAGCTATCAACTGAGAGTTTGTTAATATAAACTATTGGAAGATGAGGTGCAAGTAGGTATTTGTTTTGAAACATGTATGTTCTCAATAAAAGAAAAAGTAACACAGAGCTGGAAAGATGGCTCAGCAGTTAAAGCGCTAAGGACCCCGGTTCAATTCCCGAGGACGCACATAAAGCCACACACATGAAGTGGCCCATGCATCTGGAGTTGACTGCAGTGGCTAGAGGCCCGGGCAGGCCCATTCTCTCCCTCCCAGTCTCTCTCTCTCTCTCTTTCTCTCTCTCTCCCTTTCTTTCTCTCTCATAAGCAAATAATTTTTTACAAAAAAATGAAAAAGTAACAAAGAAAGTGAGATTCAGACTCCAACCACTGAGAAGCAGCAACTGGGCTGGAGAGATGGCACAGTGGTTAAGTATGCTTCCTGCTCAAGCAGGAGGGCCTTAGGGGGCCTGAGACTGCCAGAGTTCAAATCTCCAGATCCCATGTAAACAGCTGGGCATGACCACTAGTGCCTAAAACCCCAGTCCCATAGCGAAGCACAGACCAGAGAATCTTTGGAGACCACGAGCTGTAAGAGACTGTATCTCAAACAAGACTTGGGGGGGCGTGGTGGGTTGGAAAATCATGGGGCAGGCCATCCGACTGTAGGCAACTGTCCCCTCCCACCCCTACAGGTAAGAATATGGGCATCTTCAAGGGCATGCATACACACACATACACACACACACACACGTATGCATAGAAACAACAACAAAAAAAGCAGTAGTGCTATCATCAGGAAACAATCCTGCTCACTGCATTTGCTCCATCTAGAACAAATGACCACGGAAAAAGAGCCAAGTCCGGACTTACTAATGGTTGCAAAAGTTTACCCCTATGTAACAACAAACTGGACTAATTGTATCTTTTGTCCTCATCTGATCAAACTGTTGACATTTAATAAGTGTTCCCCACCCCCACCCCTACCCATGGGAAGCCCTGATGGACAAACAGAAAACTTCTAAGAGGAATTTGGACACAGGATGCTTATGAAGATCAAATGGGATGAATGTGAAGCTGAGCTGTAAGTCTTCCTTACAGATGTGAATCTTTTCAATTTATAACCTATCCCTTCAAGACATATTTCTTGAATGACTGCACT
The DNA here is from genome assembly GCA_036365145.1 of Orientallactaga sibirica. Classification (NCBI taxonomy): domain Eukaryota; kingdom Metazoa; phylum Chordata; class Mammalia; order Rodentia; family Dipodidae; genus Orientallactaga; species Orientallactaga sibirica. The sequence continues at coordinate 4,581,129 of JAEOAD010002133.1, forward strand.
TTCTTTTATACATAGGAAGAGGGTTCTGGGCAGAACAACAGTAACTGCAAATGAAGAAATGGTCCTGGCATAGCTGTTGAGTAAGGAAAGCTGTGTGGCCGTGAACAGAGCATTTTGTAGAACTGTACATTTCTCTGGGTGAGGAGGTGACGAAAGATGAATGAGTCTGACTATAGGACTGCGTGTTAGGCGACACTAAATTTGGAAAATATTTCTATTTATTTAATGAATTAATCTTAGTTTAATTGATTTGATAAACTACAATGTTAAATGTTCCTCTTGTGTAATAACGCTTAACTAAACATACTTGTTGTGTAGCTACACACAAAAAAATATGTTTTAGTCACATTTTTATTCTAAAAGAATTTCTTTTAATTGTTAAAACCTAAGACACAACCGGGCATGGTGGTGCATGCCTTTAATCCCAGCCCTTGGGAGGCAGAGGTAGGAGGCCACCCTGAGAGTACTGAGTGAATTCCAGGTCAGCGTGGGCTAGAGTGAGACCCTACCTTGAAAAACCAAAAAAAAAAAGAGGGGCCGTGGTGGAGCATACCTTTAATCCTAGCACTTGGGAGGCAGAGGTAGGAGGATCGCTGTGATTTTGAGGCCGCCCTGAGACTACATAGTGAATTCCAGGTTAACGTGAACTAGAGTGAGACCTGACTTCGAAAAACCAAAAAAAAAAAAAAAAAAACACACACACACACACACACACACACAAAAAAAAAAAAAAAAAAAAAAAAAACCTAAGACAAAATCTCATTCGTGTGTGAGGATAATCCTTGTCACTGTCACTATCTTCTTGTCTTCTGCCTCATACCTTGTCCCAGTGGTAGGTCTTCAGGGACAAAGAGAGAGAGAGGGAATTAGCATGCGAGGGCCTCAGCCACAACTCCAGACACTTGCACCACCTAGTGGGCATGTGCAACCTTGCACTTGCCTCACTTTTGTGCATCTGGCTTACATGGGATCTAGAGAGTTGAACATGGGTTCTTAGGCTTCACAGGCAAGCACCTTAACCGCTAAGCCATCTCTCCAGCCCTGTGTTCAATATTTTTTAAAAATATTTTATTTTTTATTTATGAGAGAGAGAGAGGGATAATGGGTATCCCTGGGCCACTAGCCACTACAAACAAACTCTAGACTCATGCACCACTATGTGCATCTGTCTTACATGAATTCTGGGGATTCAAGCCTGGGTCCTTAAGCTTCACAGGCAAGTGCCTTAACTGCTAAGCCATTTCTCTAGCCCTGTATTCAACTTTTAAGGCACCTGTTAAAATCTACAAAACAAATCCCTCATTTGTGAATTTTCATAGTGGTTAGTCATTTTATTTTTTTCTCTGAAGTATCCTTTGCTTTGGCCACTTCTTGAACTATGCAATTCTGTTTCAGTTTTCAATAACCCCTCCTCCAGAGCCATCCCTAAGAGCACCAGACCTAAGAGCACCTAACCTGCACCAGGTTAAAGTTCCTGGCCAACTCAACTACAACTTTATTGATCTTTGCAGTCTCATCGTCCTTGGAAAACCTTTAGTAGTCCTGAATGACCCTCTCACGTGTTTGCTGCCAGGTACCATTCATTTCCTCCTTGGTGACATCAGCCCATATCCCAGACAAGATCTTTACACGGTTATAGAAGCTGTAATTCTTCCGAAGTGCATCAATATCTTCTCAGTGCCTTCCTCTGTTACAACAGCACCCTGGCGAAGAGCCTCTGTGAGTAATGGGCCTCAAAAACTGCTATAACTCTTTGATCCTCTGGTTAAATCAAAAACATGCTGATTGGGAGGAGAAACAGCAGGATATGGGGAAAAAAAAAGGACTGGTGGAGCTGGAGAGCTGGCTTAGTGGTTAAGGGGTTAAGGCGTTTGCTGGAAAAGCCAAAGGATCCCAGTTCAATTCTCCAGGACCCACGTAAGCCAGATGCACAAGGGGGCAGGCATCTGGAGTTCATTTGAAGTGGCTGAAGGCCCTGGAGCACCCATTCTCTCCCCCACTTTTTTTTTCTCTCTCTCTCAAGTAAATAAATAAAATATATTTAAAAAGTAAAAGGACTGGTGGAACATTCTAAAAATAACCAAATTCTCAAAAGGTATATTGTTCTCTAAAACTATTTCTCCATTTCCTTGACAGCAACGCAAAAGGGCAATATTGGAAAGGAGCCGGATTATCCATGAATTGTTGTTCTTGAAGATTTTGTTTTTTCTTCATTGTCTGATCAGTTTCAATTTTGTTTCTAAGCCAGGCAAGCAACATGACCCTTTCCTGGCAACCTCACCAGTAGATTCTGTATGCTCAGGCCTTACGATGAATAAATCCACATGAGATAAAGGTCAGAACAGGAGAAAATGATACAATCAGGAGATGTGTTAAACATGACACGTATGGGGCTGCTGCCAGTGTAACACAGTGTATTGTTTTACACTAAACTTTTTTTCCCTAAGCACAAAAAGAATACTCTAACGATCAAAAAGTATGGCAAGTACATAACTCAGTGGCATAATCATTAGTTGGAACTGTCAAGTGTTATGGGCTACAGCTATTTATTCCTACAGTGGACATAGGGAGACACGTGACACTATGACAAACAAGTGCAACTAGGTCCCTAGGCAACAGGAAATATCCAGACCCATTACAAACTTACGAGATTGCAGATATGCATGTGGTCTGACCTTGAAGGAAACATCACTGTGGTGCTTAACTTTTGGATTTTTATAAACTGCCTAAATTAAAGTTTTGTAAGCCCAGCGATGTGACTCAGTGACAAAACACAGGTTTAGCATTGTGTTCAAACCCCAGAACTACAAATGATAAATAAATAATAAATAAAAAGTAAAATTTAGCCACTTGTGTTGGCACACACCTTTAATCCCAGTACTTGGGAGCCAGAGGTAGGAGGATCGCCGTGAGTTGGAGGCCACCCTGAGACCATATAGTGAATTCCATGTCAGCCTAGGCTAGAGTGAGACCCTACCTCGAAAAATTTAATAAAATATTATGCCTAAATCAAGCAAATGAACTAAAACATGGGAGACAAATCACAGGAGAAAATGTTCATTATAGATCAATAGAAATCTCATATGAAAAACAAAAGTTTCAGGAAAGGAGAAAAAAGAAAGGAAAGAAAGAAAATTATAGAAGAAATGACAAAAGAGGAATTTTCACTTTCCATAGATTGTATTTTCCACGAGGTATAGCTACATTCCTATTCATGAACTAATACTTCAAATATGTAATAGTGGCCATACTGGCATGTTTACCAGTTTGGAAATGCGTATGAAGATGAGAGGCACAAGTTTCCTTGCTAATCAGTTATTAATGTGGTAAATTAATTCTGTAACCACTTCTAGACATCTTCACTGTGCTTATTTGTCTAACTTCTGAGGTAAGCCAATCCAGATATTCAAGTTTCTAATATCCTTGTGAGAATTAAAGTGAATCTCTCTATTTTAACAAACATTAATGCCTTTCTTGCTTTTAGTTTTATGGAAGTCTAGAATAGGATTCACGTCACTGCAACAGCACTGAATGCAGAGTGATGCTAATCCGAACACATACCACCTCCAAGCTTCACAAGCAGAATTTCCATCTTGCAAAATATTTCAAAGACAGAGAATAAGAACTCCATGACCATATCTATGAATTCTTAAGGACTGAAGTGTGGCAAATTTTAATAGATCTAGGTTTTAGAAAAATAAGCCCCAATTATTTATTTGCCTATTATTGTATTTGGTATTACAAAGTCAAACAGTAGCCTGATAGCAGTTTCTTATTGTATTTGAAAGGAGAAAGCAGAAGCAGACACATTAAAGGCATCTGTCTTTTCACAATCCTCTTTTTTTTTTTTTTTTAAAGCTGCTAACAGCTTTTTTCCCCTCAGTTATTACAGAGAACATTTCCTTGGTCCTTCTCTTTTGCCTTATGTAATTGGAAGTCTCTTGCAAGATGCATCTGCTTTCATAAGTTAACTTCTCTCATTTTCCCCCACACAATTGTATTCTTTCTTTTTCTCTTCCTTGGAAACTCGCCCTGGTTTCATAATTTTGCTTCTGCCTCCTTTGCTTTTCTGCTCTCTACAGAGTTATGGGTTCATTCACTCGGGTACCTGGCTCTGCACCAGGCCCTACCTCCATGTGAACCTTATTTGTTCCACTGACAAAGAATTCGTATCAACCTCTCATGACTTTTTTTTTCCTCTCTGAAGACTCATTTCTCCTTTAGGTATTAGGCATTTTTGACACTCAAAACATAATTAATAATTTATATTCTGTCTACCTTTAATGGTTAAAACATTAAGACTCTTAGGTAGATATTTTCCCTGCATATAACATTACAATTTAGTACTAAACAAACAACAATGTCATTGTTCTTAATTTCCCCTTGCCTTGATGTTTATGCATATAAAGAAATTTTAGTCATACCCTTATAAACTTGGGTACAGGTTAATTAAAAAGAGACTTGTAGCCATATATATATGGAAAAGGTGAGGGAGAGAGAAAGAACTTGGGCAAGATGAGTGAATCTGAAAACTATGTTTAGTTCATGAGGATAAGACATAAAGCTAATGAAATAGAGAAAATTCCTACTTTCAGATGTCCAGTCTTATAGAGCAGCTGCTTAGCGGTGTGCTGGTCTAAGAATATATCACAATAAGTGAGTTGTTGCCCAAGGAGGTCCCTGTAGCCTCCAAAACATTAAAGGCTATTGCCAAGGCCCTTGGTTTCCCTTGAGAAACAGATGGTAAGACCCTATTGCTGAAGACAACTCTTGCTTGAAAGGCAAGGTCACTGAGACAGCAAGCTGGTGCTGAGCAGAAAACCTTTTCCCTGTAGACCAGCCAACTGAAAGCTGGAAAAAGCTGCACTGCATGCAGCCGTATGGGAGGCAGAAGTCATTAGCAGGGAAAACAGTGGACACTGGAAAATTCAAGTTTGGCCAGACAGGCCCAATGACTGAATGGGTGCAATAGTGGCATGTCCACTCTGGGGGAAACCAACTACTCCCTAATTGGACTGAAGGACCTCTATATGGGAGGGAATACATGCCTGGTACTGAAAAAACTAATCAAAAGTCTATGGCCGGGGAGATCATGAGCCTTAGGGGTATAAAGCCTGCTCTTGTCTGGCTAAATGTATATATTATTCCCACCAAGCTGCCCTGGAAGCACTACACTTAATGTTTATATTCACGTATTAACGCTACTCTCACTTCTGGTTAGAGAAACTTCTCTTTTCAGATAGCAATGACCACTGGAATGACCCAAAAGGCAACATAGTGCTGAGAAGAAGGGATGGAGGAGTGTCCAGCACTGAAACACCTCTGTTACACCCTCCAAGTCACAGGGTCCATTGCAGAAGAGGGGGCGGATAGAATGGAAGAGCCAAAGAAAGGGTACGATTCCTTACAATGCAACTATCCAGACAGAAATTGTCCTCGATATCCATGACCTTGCAGTGCCTAGCAATACCTCCGCAAGACCCTCAAAATAGAAGAAAAAGATGATGACATCAAATTAAAAGAAAGACTAATGGAGAGAGGGAGGGGATATGATGGAGAGTGGAGTTCTGAAGGGGAATGTGGGGAGAAGAGGGAAATATCATGGTTTATTTTCTGTAAGTATAGAAGTTGTCAATAAAAAAGTTTTTTAAAAGAATATATCACAGTAAGAAAGTCAAAACTGTAAACAAATGTGAGAAAAAAAGTTGGCTCCATGTAGAAGTTATAATGATAATATATATAATAAAATACAATATTAAATAATATAACATCATATAATATAAAACAATGTTATAGTATATTATTACATAATATAAACTATCTTAAATAAATATTTAATACAAATATATATTAATAGTATATATTTATTATATATGAGAAAGGATCTTGCTGTGTACTTCCAAGTTAGCCTTGAACACACAATTCTTCCTCAGATCCCTGAGTGCTAAGATTAAGGCATGAACTACCTTGCCAGTTTTAAAAACCATATTTTTAAGCATTATGAATGAAATAATGATTTTTGAAGTGAAATAAAGGTGGGTGTTTTCTTTCTCCAGTTGAATATTGCTTACTACTACATTCTAGGACAACATTGTCAACTTGCTTATAACAGGGGGAATTATTTGAGATTTAATAACACTATGACCAACGGATAATCCAAGCAACATGATAGAAATGACATTCATTCAGCAACATTGCGGGTGACAAAGTGAACTCGAGTGGCCAAGATCACACTTCCTTTGTGGACATCATAAATATTGATGACAAAAAAACAAATGTATTGAAAACAAAACCGAAATATCCCATGTGTTCTATATACCATAGATCTCGGTGGAATGCCGAGAGGATGATCCTCAGTGGATAAGGTCCAGATAGAGAGAGAGCCTACTCCTTTTACTCGTTAGCCTGACTAAACTAGGATGTCGGTAGTCCCGTGTATTTGTACCTAGAATGGTGACTCTTCCGCGCAGTCTATATTATAAGGCAAATGTTATTTGAAAGACAACAGTGACTAGAAAATAGTATATACACATGTCCTTTGGCTTCCCTATACTAAGAAAGCACCAGGGAAGAACTGAGAGCCAGTCTTGGAAGCAAGATGAAGTTCACAGCAGTGCAGCAGGAAGTGCCCACACAGATTGTCAAAATGCAAACGAAATGCTGATCAATCTCCAGGACAACTTCCTTGCTTCTGCTTATTTTAGGTGGTGAGTTGTCACAAGCAGAGTGGAGTCCCCTTTCCCAGCTGAATGAAGGCATGATGTGGCCATCGGTCTCATGGCTGGGAAGGGTGGTGTGGACATCCGTCTTACTGTTGGGAAGGCACCAGAATTAGCTGAACTCTGGGACACGAAAGGAACATTTGGAGACCACTGCTGCTCTGTAGTCTCAGGCTTGCCGAGAAACAAGCTTAGCTTTTCCCGGAATCAAACACAAAGATTATTAAAGCAGGGGCTTGTTCGCACCTTGGCTCCTTCCCCAGGGCCCTGCTGAGGCCTGGGGGGCTGCAGAAGTCAAGGTTAGCATTTGGTCCCTCTGTGCAGTGACCTTTCCTCTGGTCTCCTGGCCAGCTCAGGGCCAGCATCCCCACGGTGATTAGAAGGGGATTGAATGGCCTCCTGAGTATGCCTCAGCTCTGGTCAACAGTTCATTTTGATTCAAGTATCATCCTGTGAAGAGACTGCTTGCCTACCTGACCCATAGATCCACTCAGGGACAGAAATAGCTCCTCTTGCTTCCAGTTTCAATAAAAGAGAGGGCATATTGACTTGGCATTTATTTCCACCCAAAATATACCTACGGGAGCTCATAGTCATGGGTTTCCATTCTGTGTTCAGAGTTGACATTACTTCAGCTAGCTTTCGCTCATTATAGCAGAAAGACACGCAAGGAAATCACAGAATAGGATTGTGGGAAAAGAATCATCAAGGAGTTTGGATGAGAACTTCACAATTCAGATCAGAATAAAAAAGGAATCTGATTACAAATTCTTGTCCTGATTTAGGACCCGGAAATTGTTTTAAATTACTCACGACTCTGTCCTGTTCATCTCATTTTAATGAGCTCTCATTTTAATTCATAAAGTATTAGAAAGAAGCTGGGAGTGGTGGCGCACACCTTTAATCTCAGCACTCAGAAGGCAGAGGTAGGTGAGTTCGAGGCCAGACTGAGACTACATAGTGAATTCCAGAGCAGCCTGGGCTAGAGTGAGACCCTACCTCAAAAAAAAAAAAAAAAAAAAAGAAAGAAAGAAAAAAAAAGAAAGAAAGAAAGAAAGAAAGAAAGAAAGATGTATTAGGAACAAAATGAAAATAGTTTTTTAATAGAAATAGGTGGTCAACCTTCCAAGGCTCAGGGTCCATTGCGGAAGAGGAGGCGGAAAGAATGTAAGAGCCAAAGGAAGAGTAGGACTCCTTACAATGTGCTCCTCCAGACACAAAATGGTCTGCATATCCATGATCTCACAGTGCCTGACACTACCTACACAAGACCATCATAATAGGAGGAAAAGATCATGACATCAAATTGAAAACAGAGACTGATTGAGAGGGGGAAGGGATATGATGGAGAGTGAAATTTCAAGAGAAAAGTTGGGGGAGGGAGGGAAGTACCATGGGATATTGTCTACAATTAAAGAAGTTGTCAATAAAAAATGTTTTTTAATTAAAAATAAAATAAGAAATAAAAAGAAATAGGTGGTCATTAGGATATTACAATTGTTTTAAACATGTGTTTGAATAGAGTCAAAACCTGCTGTTCTCATCCAGAGCTCGGTCTTATTAAATAAATATCTCCAATTTCCACATTCTCTGGTCTGATAAAATGGAATTAGTCAACTTTGTCATCCTGCAAGTTTAGAGCTTCACTTCAACTGGTATTACTTCTGTTTATCTTCTCAGATGAAATACTCAGTTGAAAAATACTATGGTCCAATCTGAGGGGAGATAAGAAAATTAAGAGTTTTGGAAAATTGTAGAAATATTTAGATTCTCACAGCACACTGCATATCTCTGGCTATTCTTGTTTCTTTCGGGGGCTGCTCAAAAATAGATTTTTAGGGCCTGGAGAGATGGCTTAGTGGTTAAGGCATTTGCTTGCAAAGCCAAAGTATCCCAGTTCGACTCTCCAGGGCCCATGTAAGTCAGATGCACAAGGGAGCACATGCATCTGGAGGTCATTTGCAGTGACTAGAGGCCCTGGCATGCCCTTTCATTCTCCCTCTCTCCCTCCCTCTTTCTCTCTCTCAAATAAATAAATAAATAAATAAATAAATAAATAAATATATATATACTTTAAAAAATATTTAAATAGAATTATACCCAGTGTTTCCTGGATCTAGTGACTAGCAAGGGCATAGTTTGCAAACTACACTGGAAGCACTTCACAGCCAAGTGTGTGTGGGGTGAGGATGGGAGATTGGGGCAGAGCTCAGCTCTGACTTGGAAAGAAAGCTAAGCAGGGTTTAGCTCACCTCACCCTCTCACTGACCTGAATTTACATAAGCTACTCCCACTACAATCAGTGCCACTTCAGCAGTTTGAAAGGAACAATTACTGTCTTCATTGTCTCCTCATTGTTGGGACAGAGTCCCTGACAAAAATCAATTTAAGGAAAGAAGGGTTAATCTCAGCCAACAGTTCCAGATTACAATCCATCAGGGTGGGAGAAGGCATGGTGGCAGGAGCTTGAGGAAGTTGCTTCCAGGAATGATTAACTAAAAGAGGAATCCTTCCTCCAGGGTGAGTTCTTCCCCCAGAGTGGGTGGCTCCCCTCGGAGGGGGTGGTTTATCTAAAGAAGCTCTGGGAATTAAAGGATTCCCCTCCTCCCACCTGGCTGCTGGTGCTGCTTGGTGTTTGCTGCTTCCCAGTGTGGACTGAAGAGCAGCGTCTCTCCAGGATGCCTCCAGGCCTTCAGTGCTGGATTGAGACTGCTGATGCATTCAGTCTTGTGGACTGAGCAGCTACAGGGTTTCTTGACTCTTGGGCCTGCAACCTGCTCTTGCTGGACTATCGTAAGCTAATCCAATAAATTTGATTTTAATACAATTCATTTTATCCATTCTGTTCCTCTAGAGAACCCTGACTAATACAGACTGTGTTACCAGGAGTGGTTCTAGAGAAACAGAATTGTAAGGATGGATTTCCCTAGTGGGCTTGGTGCTCTCTGGAGTTGGTTCTCCAACTTCAGTGCCACTAAAGGCTCTACTGGCAATAAGGAGAACACTTTAACTGGTAATAAGGATGGCACTAATAATCCATGGTGTGCACTATTTAACGAACTCCATGTATTTGGTGATCCTGAGTCATCTCTTGTGAAGAGCAAGGAATTTAGTATCTAGAACTTTGGTCTTGGGTCTAAATTCAGGCCATGGGAGTTGACTTATTTTAACTCCTGAATTCCATATTCAGATTACCAAGAATAAACACACAACAACAAATGATTAATTATACTTTCAACAGCTTGAAGGAGAGGAGAGGGATCTCATAGAAAACTTGGCATTAGTGAAAGAAATGGGAAGATCACAGGCACAAAAATATAGAAGTACACAACAAAGGATTTTATTTCACTAAAGAATATAAAGATTTTGTCAAGTAAAGTAAGTAAATATTTCATCTTACTAATTTACTAGTTGGAAGTCCCTAATATGAGTTCAAGACAAATATTTCAAGTTAGAAAATATTAATGGAAGCAATGAGCCATAAACAGAATGGACAGTGTTGACAAGTAATTAGCCATCCAAGAAAGTAAATTAATTCAGGATGTAAAGGAATGGAAAATATATATATATATATATATATATATATATATATATATATATATATGGGCAGAAAACAAAACAAAAGATTGAATACGAAACCCAGAAGAACAAATATCTGAAATATAAACAGGAGAGAAGAGTGTGTATGCAAGGATAATAACCAAAGAAATACTAAGAGCAAACTTGAAAATTTTTATGGTGCAGCAAGAGCCCTATACCCTCAGAAAGTATGTGAGTCAAATCCAGCTTCCCAAAGAAAAGGAAATGGGCTTTTTTGATGTCTGTGTGTGTGTGTGTGTGTGTGTGTGTGTGTGTGTGCGCGCATGCATGCACTTGTGCACATGTGTGTGTATATCTGTGGTGTGTGCACATGTGTGCACATATGCATGCTCCCTATGTGCATGCTTGCAGAGGCCAGAAGAAGATGTTCGGTGGCTCCCTCAATCACTTTTACCCTTAATTACCTGAGACAGTCTTTCGCTGAACTGATGGCTCCCTATTTTTCAGTTAGGCTGGCTGAGCAGGTTGCCCCAGAGATCCTCCTGTCTCCACCATCCCCTCAGTACTAGAGCTTAGGCATGCACAGCCATGCTCAGCTTTTTTTTTTTTTTTTTTTTTTTTGAGAGAGACAGAGAGAGAGCAAGAGGAAGACAGATAGAGAATGGGCAAGCCAGCAGCCTCTCAGCAGCTGTGAACGAACTCCAGATGTGTGCGCCCCCTTATGGGCAAGAGCGGCATTGCATCCTTGCATCACTTTTGCATCTGGCTAAACGTGGGGCCTGGAGGTTGGAACTGACGTTCTTAGGCTTAGCGGGCAGGTGCCTTAACTGCTAAGCCATCTCTCCAGCCCAATGCTCAGCTTTTTACATAAGATCTAGGGATTAAACTCAGGTCCTAATGCTTATGCAACAAGCACTATCACCCTCTGAGCCAGCTCCCCATCCCAGGAAAGATCTTTAAGCTTCCAAATAGGTTCACTTCAAGTAATGGAAACTGAACATAAGACTAGGCAGGAATACCTGCAAATAATAAAACACTACCAGAGGAATCAGGAGTGAAACGAAAAGTTCATATAGAATTATATACACCCAACCAACTAATTATTCATGAGTGAAAACAAATACATATGTGAGACCATTTAAAATACTGTCCTTGTGGCTGGAGAAATGGTTCAGGGGTTAAAGGTGCCTGGTTACAAAGCTTGACAGTCTGCGTTTGCTTTTCTAGTACCCACATAAATCCAGATGCATGCATTCAGCTCTTGTTTCTAGCGGCAAGAGGCCCTGGTATGCCCGTTCTCTTTCTCTCTTTTTCTCTTTCCTCTTTCCTCTCTCCCTCTCAAATAAATAAATGAAATATTTTTTAAAAGAAAAGCAAAAAGAAACCACACCATGTCAAAACTCAAAAATATTTTTTAAAAAACTCAGATACTGTATATTCCAACAATGTGAGGTTCCTATAGAAGAATAGTCAGTCTAGATAAACAAAGTAGAATAGTGCTTTCTCAGGGCTGGGAAGAGGAAGTGAGAAGTTGTTTAGTGAGTGATAGCATTTCAGTTTTGCAAGAGAAAAAGTTCTGGAGAGGGCTGGAAGAATGGCTTAGGGTTAAGGCATTTGCCTGCAAAGCCAAAGGAGCCAGGTTCAATTCCCCAAGACCCACATAAGCCAGATGTACAAGGTGGCACATGCATCTGGAGTTCGTTTGCAGTGTCTGGATGCCCTGGTGTGCCCATTCTCTCTCTCTCTCTCTCTCTCTCTCTCTCTCTCATAAATAAAAACTTTTTAAAAATTAAAAAAATATTTTTTAAAAAAGTTCTGGAGAGTGTTCAACATTGTGAATATTTTTAGCATTCCTGAACAGTAAAATTCAAACCAAAACATAACTTTGAATTGATTTACCTGGAAAAAAAAGGCCATAGTGAAAACTATTCCTCAAGCCAGGTGTGTCGGCACACACCTGTAATCCCAGCACCGCAAAAGTGGAAACAGGAGGACTGTGAGATCCAGGCAACTGAGGCAATTCCTGGTGGCCCAGGGAATGAAACTCTCAATAAAAATGAAAAGCAAAGCATATTCAAGGCCAAGCCCAAAATGCCCGCTGGCTTTTATAAAGTTGTAACCAGTAAAACTTTGTAATAAAAGACATAAAATCATATCATCTTACCCTAAAGATTTTGATTACACAGGACTAGAATGCAGCACTTTGTCCATTTCCCCTCAACTAGGAAATGCTTCCTTCTAACACTTTCTGGTCGGGGTTCAACTCCTCAGTACTTATGAAAAGCCAGATGCACAAAGCATAGCATGTATTTGGGTTTTGTTTGCAGTAGCACGAGGCCTGACCCACCCATTCATTCTCTTTCCCCACTCTAGATTTCTTTCTTCTCTCTCTCTCTCTCTCTCTCTGTTTCTCTTTCCTTCTCTCTGCAAATAAATATAAATTAAAAGTCAAAAGAAATAGGACCCTCAAAACATAACCAGGATCTTGACTGAGTGATGACAATGCCACCAAGGTGTACGTGGAGGAACTGGGTAAGTGTCTACTTCCAACTTCCGGTCAAAGTTTAGGGTTGCTTTGAGTACCTTTGTGTTATCATTCCAGCTTTTTCTCCAGAAAATTCTCTGAGGTGAGCCTAGAGAGATGACTCAGCAGTTAAGGCAATTGCCTGCAAAGCCTAAGGATGCAGGTTTGATTCCCAAGTACCCATGTAAGCCAGATGCACAAGGTGGCACATGTATCTGGAGTTCGTTTGTAGTGGCTAGAAGCCCTGACACACCCATTCCCTCTCTCTCTCTCTATTTATCTTTCCCTTTCTCTCTCTCAAATAACAAAAAAAGAAAAAACTCTCTGGGGGAAAGTAACAAACAAGAAGACGAAATGATTTGAGTATATTTGGGTGTCATTTCTAAACATGATGTCATTGAAATCATGTCTTCTCAGAAACATACATTGTTTGAGACTGACCAACTGAGCTCTTCGCATGCATAAAATGGAAGAAAATGGAACCACTATAATTTCTGGAATTTATGTTTGGACTATAATGTCTAATCCTTCTCTATGTCCTGATGTTAACTCTTGGCTCTCTACTTTGATACCGACCAGCCAGCCTTGTGCTTCTCATCTATTTCTTTTAGAAAAATTAGCATCCTTCAGATCCACCTGTGTTCAACTTACTCATTGATTGATGTGTTGCTCATTTATTTTTAAACAATAATTCACTCAAACTTCACATCACACCTACCGGATACATATAAGTAGAAGCCAAGTGGTAAAAATACATGTGAATAAAACATGGTCCCTACCACCAAAGATGTCACATGTGCACTTAGGAACTTGTTTTAATTCTTTTTCTCTCCACTAAAAAAATGTTTTGGAGGTAGAAGGATCACCGAGTTCAAGGCCAGTCTGAGACGACATAGTGAATTCCAGGTCAGCCTGGGCTAGAGTGAGGAAACCCTACCTCGAAAAAACAAACAAACAACAACAACAACAAAAACTGAGCCAGGAGTGGTGGTACATGCCTTTAATCCCAGCACTTGGGAGGCAGAGGTAGGAGGATTGCTGTGAGTTCAAGGCCACTCTGAGACTATATAGTGAATTCTAGTGAGCTAGAGTGAGACCCTACCTCAAAAAAACAAAACAAAACAAAACAAAAAACTTGTTTTGGCTTGCACCCCTCTTCCAACCATTCTTTCAGGACAGTGATGTCGTTTCCCACCCTCTGCTCATTATGGGCTTTGTTAAGAGTCATACACAATGACACGTGTTCATTATAAAAATATTTCACTTAGTAATTTGCAGGGAGAGAGAGAGGAGAGGAGAATTGGTACACAAGGGCCTCTTGCCTCTGCAAACACACTCCAGATGCATGTTCTACTTTATATCTGGCTTTACATGGGTACTGAGGAACTGAGCTCAGGCAGTAACGTCAAGGAAGCACCTTTATTAACCTGCTGATCCGTCTCTCCAGCCCAACACGTTCTCATTTTTGAACATGATTTTCACTGGTGTTTCTTGCCAATGTACCAAATATTTTAACCATTCACTAAACTTCAGTGCAATCAACACAGTTTCCCCTGATCAAAATATGCTGGGTTTTATAACAAACCCCTGATTTCTCCTTGCAAGAATTATCTCTGCTCCACAGGGGTTAATCAGTTTAGTATATTGTTGAATATAATTTCCCACTCTCTCCTGAGTGAGTTAAATCAGTTGTTTTATTTTCCTAGAATTTAATATCAAATAAAATGGAGTGAACTGGAGAGATTGCTTAGTGGTTAAGGCACTTGCCTGTAAAGCCTAAATCCCAGGTTCGATTTCCCCAGTTCCTGTATAAAACCACAGATACATAAAGTGGACCATACATCTAGAGTTCTGTTGAGGCAGTTGGAGGGTCTGGCATGCCCATTCTCTCTGCCTCTCTCTCTCTCTCTCTCTCTCTTTGCTTGCAAATGACAAATAAAATACTCAAAAATAAAAAAGAAAAATTACTGAAAGTAGGGAGCAATCCAGTTTGGGGAGAGGCACCTGGTATCCCAGCTACACTGATTCTTAAGTTTCTCCTTCCTTCCTTTGACTCTGAGAGGGTGCCCCAGGGTCCTACTGAGTTCCTTTCTTATTTTTATTACAAAATACTTATTTTCAAAATGGATCACTCTCTAAGCTTCGGCCCCTGCTGCCATCGTATAAACTATAAATGCTTGCTCAGCGGCTATGCGGTTCACTTTAGTATGTCTGCAAAGTGAATGAAAATCCATCGGAAGCAAATATTTGAGTTGTTCTGTTTGTTTTTGCTTGCTTGTGTGCATGTGTGGTGTATGCATGCATATTGGTTCTTAAGGCACCCCATGCACTTGAGTGTAGTAGGGTGTGCTAAGCTGCAGTGGCTGAAGCAGAACTTGGGGTATCTCACTCATCTTTCTGCCTGCCAGTGCCTCTTACTGGTTCAGGAACTTGAGGTGTTTGTTTGTTTGTTTGTTTGTTTGTTTGTTTGTTTGTTTGTTTCTGAAAGCATAGTGTTTCCTGAGTCTCTGCACCGACCAACTTTTTCACTGTGTTCTGGAGATTTGAACTCTGGTATCTTAGGCCTCCTTGGGGCCTCACCCTGGCCTAAGAAGCATGCTTAATTACTGAGTCATCACTCCAGTCCAAGTTTCTTTTTTTGTTTTTAGAGAATGTGCGATGTTATCTTTCGCTTTCCATTGAATACCCTCACTGACATGGTCACTGGTGATAAAATCTCTGGGTTTCTAAGGGCTATTTGCAAACTCATGCTGTCAACATTTTGGTAGGAGCGCTGGGAGGTTCCTGGTGAGGACTTGCAGCTAGTCCTCCTCGCTGGATGGCAGGGCCTACGGCCATGATGCACCACAGTGTGACAGACCGCGACTCGCCTCTCTTGCTCAGTAGGATTCTGCACACCACCGGTGCCTCTGCTCTCCTGACCTCTTCATATACTCAGTTCTGGAACATTCCTTGCCAACCTAAAGTGAGGTTCTTTACCAGCAGTGCTGTTCTGCTCTGGGGTCTTGGGCAGAATAAGGATGCTGAAATTGGACAGCACTATCTGTTTTTCCCTTACATTCTTGTCAAGGTACTCTGGTGGGACTCTGTGGGGGATGAGCCTTGGAAAGACGATAATTAAAACTCTACGAGTGTGATTATACTCTGCTGGTGATGATTAAAACTGTTCTTTGTGAGTTAAACGTGTTTCCTTTGATTTTATACTAAGAGGATTTGACAGACTGCAACAAACACCTGCTCATCTAAATAATGCATTGGAGCCCTATTGAAGATGTGTCTCCACCTAAAATATTTAACTGCTTCAAAGGTCACATGGGGACCACTGATAAATTACATGACTATGTTTGGAATTTTCCCTTTCCATGATATTTAATATTTCATGATGGTAAATTATAATGTCCATTCCTTCTCCCTATTTTGCTATTTCACAAGTGTGCCAATTTGAGTCCTTGAGAATATTAGCATGCTCCACCTCATGTCTCATCTGTCTGGATTGTCACCTCTTTGATGTGAATTCCTTAAAAATGTAGTTATTGGGTCTGGGGAGATGGCAGGGGCATGAAGTACTTGCCATCCGAATATGAGGACCTGATTTCACATCCCCAGCACCCAGATAAAATGTCAGGCATGGCAGCCCATGTTGTGACCTCAGCACTGGGCAGAGACAGAAGACTCCCCAGGGCTTGCTGGCTAGCTAATCTAGCCAAGTTAGTGAGCTCCTGGTTCAATGAAAGACCCTGTCTCAAAAACATGAGGAGAAGGCTGGAGAGATGGCTTCGCGGTTAAGGCACTTGCCAGCAAAGTCAAAGAACCCAGGTTAGATTCCCCAGGACC
This sequence comes from Orientallactaga sibirica, assembly GCA_036365145.1. Taxonomy (NCBI): domain Eukaryota; kingdom Metazoa; phylum Chordata; class Mammalia; order Rodentia; family Dipodidae; genus Orientallactaga; species Orientallactaga sibirica. The sequence goes on from JAEOAD010002133.1 coordinate 4,597,746, forward strand.
CACGTAAGGCAGATGTACAAGGTGCACATGCATCTGGAGTTCATTTGCAGTGAGGCCCTGGCGTGTCCATTCTCTCTTCCTCTCTCTCTCCCCATCTCTCTGCCTCTTTCTCTCTCTCTCAAATAAATAAATAAAATATATTTTTTAAAAAATGAGGAGAATAAATAAGGAATTATACCCAACATCAGCCTCTGGCCCTTACATGCACTCACAAATGTGCTCTCACACAAATACAACCATGCATACATACATGTATGCACATACACAAAAATAATAAGGGGGCTGGAGAGTTGGCTCAGTGGTTAAGGTGTTTGCCTGCAAAACCTAATGACTGGGGCTCCATTTTCCAGTAGCCACATGAAGCCAGATGCACAAATGATGCATGCATCTGGAGTTCATTTGCAATGACTGCAGGCCCTAGCATGCCCATTCTATCTGTCTATCTCTCATCCATCTCTCTCTGCTTGCAAATAAACAAATGAATAAAACAAAACAATAATAGTAAATAAAATAAAAGATGACTGTCACATGTGGACAAAAGCTTCCATGCACAAGGCAGAGCGGAGATTTCAAACAGTCTTGGCAAATATTATCTATCAACACTAAGTGAAGAATAAACGCCACAGTTCTTGGCAGGCTGAGGTAGGGGAATTGGGAGTTGAGGCCTGACCATCCTTCTACACAGAAAGATCTTCCCTCAAAAAGCCCCTTCCTCAAAAAACTTGATTAAATTCTATGTAAATGCAGTTTGTAAGGGCCACTTAATGAGATAGTCTACTTTTTAGAAAATTTTTCATATATAAATATCCTTTCAAAAATATTTTTTATTCATTTGACAGAGAGAGAGATGGAGAGAGAGAGGCAGAGAGAGAATGGGCATGCCAGGGCTTCCAGCCACTGCAAACAAACTCCAGATTATGAGCCACTTAGTGCATCTGGCTTACGTAGGTCCTGGGGACTAGAACCTGGGTCTGTAGGCTTCACAGGCAAGCACCTTAACTGCTACGCCACCTCTCCAGCCCTAAATGTCCGTTTTTTTTTTTTTGTTTTTTTTTTTAGAGAGAGACACAGAGAGAGACAGACAGAGAGACAGGGAGAGGAAGACAGATAGAGAATGGGCACACCAGCAGTCTCTCAGCTGCTGTGAACGAAATCCAGATGTGTGCGCCCCCTTGTGGGCAAGTGCGGCATTGCTCCCTTGCATCACTTTTGCATATGGCTAAATGTGGGACCTGGAGATTGGAACCAGCGTTCTTAGGCTTAGGAGGCAGGTGCCTTAACCGCTAAGCCATCTCTCCAGCCCCTAAATGTCCTTTTTAACATATGATTCAATTCAAGTAAAAAGGACAACAGCCACCTATCTCATAAGGCCATATTTGGAACTTGGCTCTTATGAATAACTCATCTACATATGAACTAAAATATATGAGAAATTTGCATATTAACTCATTATGGAACACTAAATGTTATGTATAATTTCTGCATTTATGTAAGAAAGTCAAAAAAGAAGAGTAGAGCCGGGCATGATGCTACACACCTTTAATCCCAGCACTTGGGAGGCAGAGGTAGGAGGATCACCAAGAGTTTGAGGCCACCCTGATACGACATAGTGAATTCCAGGTCAGCCTGGGCTAGAGTGAGACCCTACCTCAAAAAAAGAAAGAAAGAAAGAAAGAAAGAAAGAAAGAAAGAAAGAAAGAAAGAAAGAAAGAGAGAAAGAAAGAATATGGAAATGAAGGAAAAGAAAAAAAACAAAAAAAAAAAGAAAGAAAGAAAAAGAATTTCCAGTGATATTTTTTGTAAAGGAATTCTTTGGGGAAAAAACTTCTTTGTAGAGGTAAATCCTTTAGATAACTTTGGTAAGGATTGAGTAGGGATGTTATCAATAGTCAAGACCATGTAAGTAGTGGACAAATTGGTAAAATATGAACAAATTGATTTATAAAAGATTAATTTTCCCTGCCAAGAAAGAGAATACTAGGGACATGATGAAGCTTTGACCTCTGACATCACTCGAGGAACAACAGCAGAAAGCAAATTTCAAAGCTGGAGCAGGTCAAGGACTTGAAGAACTGGAGTGACAAGAGGTCGATATTGAAAGTCGAGGCTGTGCTGTTATGTTGATTCTCAGTCCTCTGCTGGGTTATTATAATCTGTGTTTGCAAAGGTCATGGGAACAGTTGTAGGGTCACAGATCACATTATTGAGATAAATTTCATATGACTCAATGTATTACCCTAACACAGGATTCTGAGGTTGGGAGGTGACACATAAAGAAGTAATTCTGGGGCTGGAAGGATGTCTCAGGAAGGATGATAAGGACACTTGTTTGCAAACCCTACCAGTCTGAGTTTTAATTCCCCAGCTCCTACACAAAGCCAGATGCACAAAATGGTGTATGAGTCCAGTAACACAACACACACACACACACACACACACACACACGCGCTGCGTTGCCTGTGTATATAAGTAAATAAATGAACGAATAAAAACTGTAAAAATCAGGCTTCTACCTACACAGAAAGATCTTTCCCCTCAAAAAAAGCCCTTCCTCAAAAAACTTGATTAAATTCTATGTAAATGCAGTTTGTAAGGGCCACTTAATGAGATAGTCTACTTTTTAGAAAATTTTTCATATATAAATATCCTTTCAAAAATATTTTTATTCATTTGACAGAGAGAGAGATGGAGAGAGAGAGGCAGAGAGAGAATGGCATGCCAGGGCTTCCAGCCACTGCAAACAAACTCCAGATTATGAGCCACTTAGTGCATCTGGCTTACGTAGGTCCTGGGGACTAGAACCTGGGTCTGTAGGCTTCACAGGCAAGCACCTTAACTGCTACGCCACCTCCAGCCCTAAATGTCCGTTTTTTTGTTTTTTTAGAGAGAGACACAGAGAGAGACAGACAGAGAGACAGGGAGAGGAAGACAGATAGAGAATGGGCACACCAGCAGTCTCTCAGCTGCTGTGAACGAAATCCAGATGTGCGCTCAGGTCAAGTGCGCATTGCGCCTGCATCACTTCTTTGCATATGGCTAAATGTGGGACCTGGAGATTGGAACCAGCGTTCTTAGGCTTAGGAGGCAGGTGCCTTAACCGCTAAGCCATCTCTCCAGCTCCTAAATGTCCTTTTTAACATATGATTCAATTCAAGTAAAAGGACAACAGCCACCTATCTCATAAGGCCATATTTGAACTTGGCTCTTGGTGAATAACTCATCTACATATGAACTAAAATATATGAGAAATTTGCATATTAACTCATTATGGAACACTAAATGTTATGTATAATTTCTGCATTTATGTAAGAAAGTCAAAAGAAGAGTAGAGCCGGGCATGATGCTACACACCTTTAATCCCAGCACTTGGGAGGCAGAAGTAGGAGGATCACCATGAGTTCGAGGCCACCCTGATACGACATAGTGAATTCCAGGTCAGCCTGGGCTAGAGTGAGACCCTACCTCAAAAAAAGAAAGAAAGAAAGAAGAAAGAAAGAAAGAAAGAAAGAAAGAAAGAAAGAAAGAGAGAAAGAAAGAATATATGGAAATGAAGGAAAAGAAAAAAACAAAAAAAAAGAAAGAAAAGAATTTCCAGTGATATCTTTTGTAAAGGAATTCTTTGGGGAAAAAACTTCTTTGTAGAGGTAAACTTTAGATAACTTTGGTAAGGATTGAGTAGGGATGTTATCAATAGTCAAGACCATGTAAGTAGTGGACAAATTGGTAAAATATGAACAAATTGATTTATAAAGATTAATTTTCCTGCCAAGAAAGAGAATACTAGGGACATGATGAAGCTTTGACCTCTGACATCACTCGAGGAACAACAGCAGAAAGCAAATCTCAAAGCTGGAGCAGGTCAAGGACTTGAAGAACTGGAGGACAAGAGGTCGATATTGGAAAGTCGAGGCTGTGCTGTTATGTTGATTCTCAGTCCTCTGCTGGGTTATTATAATCTGTGTTTGCAAAGGTCATGGGAACAGTTGTAGGGTCACAGATCACATTATTGAATGAGGAGAATAAATAAGGAATTATACCCAACATCAGCCTCTGGCCCTTACATGCACTCACAAATGTGCTCTCACACAAATACAACCATGCATACATACATGTATGCACATACACAAAAATAATAAGGGGGCTGGAGAGTTGGCTCAGTGGTTAAGGTGTTTGCCTGCAAAACCTAATGACTGGGGCTCCATTTTCCAGTAGCCACATGAAGCCAGATGCACAAATGATGCATGCATCTGGAGTTCATTTGCAATGACTGCAGGCCCTAGCATGCCCATTCTATCTGTCTATCTCTCATCCATCTCTCTCTGCTTGCAAATAAACAAATGAATAAAACAAAACAATAATAGTAAATAAAATAAAAGATGACTGTCACATGTGGACAAAAGCTTCCATGCACAAGGCAGAGCGGAGATTTCAAACAGTCTTGGCAAATATTATCTATCAACACTAAGTGAAGAATAAACTCCACAGTTCTTGGCAGGCTGAGGTAGGGGAATTGGGAGTTGAGGCCTGACCATCCTTCTACACAGAAAGATCTTCCCTCAAAAAGCCCCTTCCTCAAAAAACTTGATTAAATTCTATGTAAATGCAGTTTGTAAGGGCCACTTAATGAGATAGTCTACTTTTTAGAAAATTTTTCATATATAAATATCCTTTCAAAAATATTTTTTATTCATTTGACAGAGAGATTGAGAGAGAGAGAGAGAGAGAGACAGAGAGAAAATGGGCATGCCAGGGCTTCCAGCCACTGCAAAGAAACTCCAGATTATGAGCCACTTAGTGCATCTGGCTTACGTAGGTCCTGGGGACTAGAACCTGGGTCTGTAGGCTTCACAGGCAAGCACCTTAACTGCTACGCCACCTCTCCAGCCCTAAATGTCCGTTTTTTTTTTTTTTTTTTTTTTTTTAGAGAGAGACACAGAGAGAGACAGACAGAGAGACAGGGAGAGGAAGACAGATAGAGAATGGGCACACCAGCAGTCTCTCAGCTGCTGTGAACGAAATCCAGATGTGTGCGCCCCCTTGTGGGCAAGTGCGGCATTGCGCCCTTGCATCACTTTTGCATATGGCTAAATGTGGGACCTGGAGATTGGAACCAGCGTTCTTAGGCTTAGGAGGCAGGTGCCTTAACCGCTAAGCCATCTCTCCAGCCCCTAAATGTCCTTTTTAACATATGATTCAATTCAAGTAAAAAGGACAACAGCCACCTATCTCATAAGGCCATATTTGGAACTTGGCTCTTATGAATAACTCATCTACATATGAACTAAAATATATGAGAAATTTGCATATTAACTCATTATGGAACACTAAATGTTATGTATAATTTCTGCATTTATGTAAGAAAGTCAAAAAAGAAGAGTAGAGCCGGGCATGATGCTACATGCCTTTAATCCCAGCACTTGGGAGGCAGAAGTAGGAGGATCACCATGAGTTCGAGGCCACCCTGATACGACATAGTGAATTCCAGGTCAGCCTGGGCTAGAGTGAGACCCTACCTCAAAAAAAGAAAGAAAGAAAGAAAGAAAGAAAGAAAGAAAGAAAGAAAGAAAGAAAGAAAGAAAGAAAGAAAGAAAGAAAGAGAGAAAGAAAGAAAGAAAGGAAATGGAAATGAAGGAAAAGAAAAAAAAAAAAAAAAAAAAAGAAAGAAAGAAAAAGAATTTCCAGTGATATTTTTTGTAAAGGAATTCTTTGGGGAAAAAACTTCTTTGTAGAGGTAAATCCTTTAGATAACTTTGGTAAGGATTGAGTAGGGATGTTATCAATAGTCAAGACCATGTAAGTAGTGGACAAATTGGAAAATATGAACAAATTGATTTATAAAAGATTAATTTTCCCTGCCAAAAAAGAGAATACTAGGGACATGATGAAGCTTTGACCTCTGACATCACTCGAGGAACAACAGCAGAAAGCAAATCTCAAAGCTGGAGCAGGTCAAGGACTTGAAGAACTGGAGTGACAAGAGGTCGATATTGAAAGTCGAGGCTGTGCTGTTATGTTGATTCTCAGTCCTCTGCTGGGTTATTATAATCTGTGTTTGCAAAGGTCATGGGAACAGTTGTAGGGTCACAGATCACATTATTGAGATAAATTTCATATGACTCAATGTATTACCCTAACACAGGATTCTGAGGTTGGGAGGTGACACATAAAGAAGTAATTCTGGGGCTGGAAGGATGTCTCAGGAAGGATGTTAAGGACACTTGTTTGCAAACCCTACCAGTCTGAGTTTTAATTCCCCAGCTCCTACACAAAGCCAGATGCACAAAATGGTGTATGAGTCCAGTAACACACACACACACCGCACACACACACACACACAAACACACACATGCGCACGCGTGCCTGTGTATATAAGTAAATAAATGAACGAATAAAAACTGTAAAAATCAGGCTGGAGAGATGGCTTAGTGGTTAAGGCGCATGCCTGCAAAGCCAAAGGACCTAGATTTGATTCCCCAGAACCCACGTAAGCCAGATGCACAAGGTGGCACATGCATCTGGAGTCCGTTTGCAGTGGCTGGAAACTGTGGCGCACCCATTCTCTCTTTCTCTTTCTCTCTCTCTCTGCCTCTTTCCCTCTCTCAAATAAATAAATAAATAATTTTTTTAAAACTGTAAAAATAATTAATTTCATTCATGTGGGAGTTTGAAGCCCCCTGTGCCCATGTACTTTACTGGTTAGAAACTCACAATCTAATGGAATTTATAGAAATTTAGGAAACTTTTATATGTGTTTGTGTGTTTATGAATGTGTGCTATGTGGGAGTTTGCATATGCATGTCGAGTGTGTTGTTCATGTTCATATGTGTGCATCCATATGCGTGTACACATTTATAAGGCCAGAGCTGACATTGTTGTTTCCCACGGGATCCTTGTCAGTGGCTTTCTTTGTGTCTTCCACACTTCTAGCAACACTTTGCTGCTACAAAAGGGTGACCATCCCCTTTCCAAGGATGCTGGTGTCTCAAAGTGAGACATTAAATTCAGTGCGGATCAATCTGAATACACTCTATTTCTTAAACATTTCTTTTCACTATCGGTGAACTACCTTTCAGTTTCACTTGAGGCCTTGAATTTGACTGTCATGTATGTTTCATCACTTTCTTGTCACGTGAAGCATCTTGACAACCACAAAATGACTCAACATGACCTTATTTATTTTATTTTATTTTATTTTATTTTATTTTATTTTATTTTTTGGTTTTTCGAGGTAGGGTCTCACTCTAGCTCAGGCTGACCTGGAATTCACTATATAGTCTCAGGGTGGCCTTGAGCTCACGGCAATCCTCCTACCCCTGCCTCCCAAGTGCTGGGACTAAAGGCATGTGCCACCATGCCCGGATTTTTTCTTCTTTTTTTATTGACAACTTCTATACTTATAGACAATAAACCATGATATTTCCCTCCCCTCCCCCCATTCCCCTTCAGAACTCCACTTTCCATCACATCCCTTCCCTCTCTCCATTAGTCTCTCTTTTAATTTGATGTCATCATCTTTTTCTCCTATTATGAGTGTCTTGGGAAGAACAACATGACCTTATTTCTTAAGAGAAGATATAATATGTGGCATTCACATTTGTGAGCACCTGATAAGTATTATGCATTATATCAGGGTTTACGAGTAGATTGTTTTTATTTATGTAAACTCTCCTATGAATATAGCACTGGGGCAGACACTGTACAAACTGATGCGAGAATACATTTGTGGTTACCTCACATCATATCTGAGTTTATTCTATAAGGTTACTAAGTTAAGTCAACAGAATTAACTATCAAAAATCTTTGAGCTGCTGTTAATTTACATGGCATTACTTTCATACATTATGTAGGTATATCTCTACTTAACTATGAACCCATCAATGTACAATATAGACCACAACATAGTGTGTACTTTAAATATATTCTAAAATAATGTAATTGCTTAAGAATGAATGAATAAATGGGTAGAATTGAACTTGTAGAATGCTCAGCCCTCTTACATAGCTTTATAAGTATTTCTGTTTTATGAAAAATTATTAAGAATTTGTTTTCTGAGGCTGGAAAAAGTTCTCAGTGGTTTAAGGCACTTACTTGCAAAGTCTACTGACCTGGGTTGAATTCCCCAGCTACCCATGGAAGACTGTATGGGCATTATTTTTTTCTTTTTTGAGAGAGATAGAGAGTGAGAGACCTAGAGAGCTAGAGAGAGAATGGGCACGCCAGCAGCCTCTCAGCCACTGTGAACGAACTCCAGGCATGTTCACCCCCTTGTGGGCAAGTGCTGCATTGAGCCCTTGTGTAAGCTAAACGTGGGACCTGGAGATTGGAACCAGCATTGTTAGGCTTGGCAGGCAGGCGCCTTAACTGCCAAGCCATCTCTCTAGCCCTGGGCATTTTTTTAAAGTGGCAAGAGACCCTGGATACATGAACACACATGCACACGTACAAGTAAACAAATAAACTTTCAAAAACCTTTTAAAAACTGTTTTTTTTTTCTTGCAAAAGCACCCATAATGAACAAATTAAAACAAAAACACAAATAGTGGTTTCTGTAATCAACTGTAGAAATACAGGTGAGTGATTTCTGACAGGGCAGGACTATCTAAAGAACCAATTGCATTTAAAAGTGTGTGAACAATTTTCAACACTCTGGCTGCTCAAAACGCAGCTTTTCTTCTCTACAGTAACGAAACTGATGTGATGTCAGACTCATTCCAAGAGCTGTGTTTATAATGTGCGAGATTCGCCACTTTAAATTCTCCATCCCATCCCAAATGTCAGTGAACTAACGACGGCAATGGCTGCTTTCACACATGAGTGCTGCTTCATGCTCCTGTGAAGCTGGGAACACAGCACACTTATTGGTGTGCTACTTCCTCTTGTGAGAAAGAAAACAGAGGCAGAAGCAATTAGTAATCTCAAAATAGTGAGCTTTGTTTTTCTAAGAAGTTATGATAGACTCATATCATCATCCCTTGGTCTGTGACCTTAAAAATGTAAAAACATTATATACATAATATTCTGTCCTATTATAATCTCTATGTTAATCATTTTATTACTCTATCATATATATAATGTTCTTTTTTCTATTGTATTCATTACTGTTCACATTATTATAAGGAAATACCTGACAGAAGCAAATGAAGGGAAAATTTGTACTTTGGTTCATGGTTTCAGAGAGTGTCTGTCCATCACAGTGGGGAGAACACAGTGACAGGAGTGGCTCTGTCTGTGGTGGCAGGAACATGACATTGTTCCTTCTCATGGCATGGCTGACCGGGAAATAGAGAGCAAGGTAGGAACTGTAAGCCTTTGCCAATATCAAAGGACCACCCCTAATGACCTAATTGCACCAACTAATCATTAGTCCTAAATGCCTCACAACCTCTCAAAACAGAGCCAAAAGCTGGATACCAGGTATTCAAACACATGATCTAGTATGGAAATGTAAGAGTGGAACTTACATTCCAGTCTCTGACCTTCATAGGCTTATGACCATTTCATAATGCAAAATGCATTACATCCAACCTCAAGGGTTTTCAAAGACTTAACAGTCTCAACACTGCTCAGAAGTTCAAAGTCTCTTCTCATAGTTGTGAACCTGTATTAAAAAAAAAAAAATCACTGGGAGCGGTGGCACACACCTTTAATCCCAGCACTCTGGAGGCAGAGGTAGGAGGATCACTTTGAGGTCGAGGACACCCTGGGACTACATAGTGAATTCCAGGTCAGCCAATAAATCCCAGGCCCAGAATTGTGTTGCCCCAACAGTGATCTGTTGGCCAGAGGGGGAACCCATGAGGCCCCCAAACAATGTAAACCATTGCCAAAAAACTTGATTACCTGCCAGAACTAAAAGGTGAGACTCTTTTGCCAAAGACACCACAGGCTGCAGCCACAGGACACAGGGATAACATGCTGGAATTGAGAAGAAAACCGGCTCCCTCCTGCCTAGCCCTCATAGTGCTAGAAAGCCTGTGGGCGCCGCTGGAGAACAATGGCCACTCATCCTACCCATACTGCCACCTCAGACCAATAGTGTGGGTCTATAAACCCAGGCATCAAAACCCGGAGTAGAAACCATGCAAACTGAGCAATCAGGTAGAATATGACACTTGTTTGCTATTAAACATGGCACCAGAGAAACAAAGATATGTGGTTTATAGAAATAACATAAAACCAAATAATGTACACGGTGTGCAAGGGTAGAAAATGTGAACTCAATTAATTGAAAATCATTCTAATGTTACTAAGCTTACCTTTGCCCACTCAGCCAGGAACATGTCCCCTGCTTCACAGGAGAAAGCACTTGGCCTTGCCTGGTCCCTGCCCTGAGGCAAAGAGAAACACACCCTCTGCTGGCAGCCAACTGGTGCTTTTTTTTTTTTTTGGGGGGTTGTTTGTTTGTTTGTTTTCATTTTTGGTTTTTCAAGGTAGGGTCTCCCTCTAGCCCAGGCTGACCTAGAATTCACTATGTAATATCAGGGTGGCCTCAAACTCATGGCGATCCTCCTACCTCTGCCTCCCGAGTGCTGGGATTAAAGGCATGCGCCGCCACGCCTGGTGAATTTAAATTTTTACAACATATATATATAATTTGTGCATCCTGCTTACATGGGTCCTAGAGAATTGAACCGGGATCCTTTGGCTTTGCAGGCAAACACCCTAACTGCTAAGCCATCCCTCCAGCCCCAACTGGTACATTTTTCCCAGCAGGTGTTGCCCATGGAGTTTCACCTTAATGAGAGAAATGTGGCAGTTCCTGAGGCTGTACCACACACCCTAAAGGATGCTGTTGTCATATGCAAATGAAAGATGCTCTTCTCAGCCAGGCATGGTGGCACACACCTTTAATCCCAGCACTCGGGAGGCAGAGGTTGGAGGATCGCTGTGAGTTCCAGGCCACCCTGAGACTACATAGTGAATTCCAGGTCAGCCTGGGCTAGAGTGAGATCTTGCCTGAAGGAAGGAAGGAAAGAAAGAAAGAAAGAAAGAAAGAAAGAAAGAAAGAAAGAAAGAAAGAAAGAAAGAAAGAAAGAAAGAAAGAAAGAGAAAGAGAGAGAGAGAGAGAGAGAGAGAGAAAGGAAGGAAGGAAGGAAGGAAGGAAGGAAGGAAGGAAGGAAGGAAGGAAGGAAGGAAGGAAGAAAGAAAGAGGCTCTTCTTCAGATTCCCATTTGCTGATTTCACATAATTTACTGAGAAAACTAGCTACTGGGCCTCCCTCCTTCTCTGATATTTTCAAACACTGTTCTTTCCCTTTTAGAAAATTTATGCGAGTCAAGAATAAAAGTGTCAAATGAGCCTGGAAAACAAATGTATGTCCTTTTATATAATAAAGCATATTATATGGAGACTATAAAACATGTTGGACATTGGGTTTGAAAAATGTGAATATTCTGTGTTGGGTGTCTGTCTTCTGTTTCTATAATATTGTTTCTTCACTGAGAGCCTTGTTCTAGAGTTGATGTTCACTATTTCAGTTGTATATGCTTTCATTCCTTGCCTTTTCTTTCTGAATCCTTGCAGCTCTGTTCATGGTTTAATAATATATTCTCCCTCCCTCCCAATCACAGTGCTGATAGACCTTTAGCTAAAAAGGATTCATACAGAAAGTTGTCACTACGCTGACATGAGACTTTGGAAACAATTTAAAATAGGAGGACGCAAGTAAATAAGTAAGGGATGGATGGATGTTGGCAGACTGTTGTAGGCCTCCATTCCCCAAATACTACCCAGACTATTAGAATGTCTTTATTAATGAATCATTTGGGGATTTATTACAACCCTCACCATTACTGTGCCACAATTCTCCTTGTTGACGATGTTCCATATTAAAACAAAAAATACATATCAGGCTTTGGAGATGGCTCAGTGATTAAGAGTGCTTGCTGGGCTGGAGAGATGGCTTAGCAGTTAAGGCACTTGCCTGCAAAGCCAAAGGACCCAGGTTCGAGTCCCCAGGACCCACGTTAGCCAGATGCACAAGGGGACACATGTGTCTGGAATTTGTTTGCAGTGGCTGAAGGCCCTAGTGTGTCCATTCTCTCCTCCCTCCCTCTTTCTCTGTCAAATAAATTTTAAAAAAAGAGTGCTTGCTGTATAAGCATACAGACCTGAAAGGCTCTTAAGTGCCCAAGTTCGATTCCCCAGCACACACATAAAGAACTAGGTGTAGGCATGTCTCTGTAACACCAGTCCTGCAGGAAGTGGAGACAAAAGCAACAATGGGCTTTGTGGACTGAACAACAAAGATGCAAATACCAGACCCATGTTCGGTGAGAGATTTCATCTCAAGGAAAGAGACAAATGAACAAAAAGAGGACACCTGACATATTCTTCTTGCTTCCACACACTTGCACAAATGATACATGCATCTGCGCGCATACATGAATGCACTATACACACATCACATCACACACCACACCACACATAGTCTACCCACTCATATGTGCCAAAAATAATCCTCTGCTTAAGCCATTGATAAAAATGTCAATGAGGGGCTGGAGAGATGACTTAATAGTTAAGCACTTGCCTGTGAAGCCTAATAGACCCTGGTTCGAGGCTCCATTCCCCAGGACCCATGTAAGCCAGATGCACAAGGTGGCACATGCATCTGGAGCTCGTTTCCAGTGGCTGGATGCCCTGATGTGCCCATTCTCTCTTTCGCTAGCTCTCTCTCTCTCTCCCTCCCTCTTTCTCTCTCTGTCCCTTGCTCTCAAATAAATAAAAATAAATAAATAAAAATTTAATGTCAATGAGAGAAGTGGCCCCTGGCAATTTCAAACACTAAATAAAATAATAAAACCATTCAAGCAACCCCAAGTCCTCCCCCCAAGCAACCTGCCCTTTCTTTCTTCTTCCCATCAGGGCTAAATTCTTAGGAGGAGTCATCTCTACCTCCTCCTCTCAGTGTTTCAAATGCATTTATCCTTTGGCCCTTCAGTATTGCTATTGTCCCCTCCACCACCTAACACTATTCTTATTCTAATTTACCAATGACAGACCAGAGTGAAATCCATTTCAAAGCCAGTCGTGAAAACCATCCTTATGTGACCTGACCATTCTTCCTTGAATAACGTTGGTTTTCCCCCCTGTCTCCTTTACCATCTGAGATCGCTTTCTCTTGTGTTTCTCCATTTTTGTCAAGTTTTAATCATTTGGGGAGGTTTTACTCTTAAATTTAAGCCAATCGAGGAAGAAAAAATATTTTCTCAGGTATCACTTATTATATACTACATTGTATAATAAAGTAGTTTTACATTATTTAAATAGATTTTAAAAAAATAGGTCACACTAAAAATGAAATTACATATTGTATTATCTAGCCCTTCCTTGAGATATAGGGACATTCAAGGTCACAGCATCAGCCATGGAAGTGGAACAGGAAGTGGAAGAGGAGCTCTTTTTTTTTGAGAGAGAGAGACAGACAGTGAAAGAGAGAGAGAGAATGGGCGCACCAGGGTCCTCTCAGCCACTATGAATGAACTCCAGATGTGTCCACCCCCTTGTGGGCAAGTGTGGCATTGCAACCTTGTGTCACTTTATGTCTGGCTAAACATGGGACCTAGAGAATCGAATGGGCGTTCCTAGGCTTGGCTGGCAGGCGCCTTAACCGCTAAGCCATCTCTCCAGCCCATGCATTTTCTTTTTACACCACATGATAATCTCAATTATTCCTTCTTTACTCAGTATCCATAGTATTTGAATCTCTGCTCTTTCATGTGAAAGCCCACACAAGCCTAAGAATTAAGAGAACCTAATATTCATTCTGTATAAACCAGTATAAAGGGCTGGAGGGATTGCTTAGTGGTTAAGGCATTTGCCTGCAAAGTCAGAGGACCCAGGTTCGATTCACCAGGACCCACATTAGCCAGAATGCATAAGGGGAGTTCCTTTGCAGTGGCTGGAGGCCCTGGCACGCCCATTCTCTTTCTCTCTCCCTCTTTTTCTCTGTCAAATAAATAAATAAATAAAAATAAAATATTTTTTAAAAACAGTATAAAAACACAGTGTTAAATTTATATGAATATCCTCATTCATACAAATATTCACAACAAAATATACTGCTAAAATGTAGAGCTCATAATTGCACCATGAGTTGTCATTCCAATTATTCCTGAGAGTATGTTTGCTTCATTCTCCTTGACTATTTTCCAAAAGGAAACTACATCCTATTAATATTATTGCCTTTATCTTACAAGTAAGCCCCTAGTCACTTAGCCCGTGTCAAACACTGAAAGGGTTACCATGAGTCACAGAGATGTTTGTCCCTTAAGCCACTGAGTCACTAGAGGACCATGTCTTGGGGAATATTAGCATCATAGAATGCGCTGATTGGAAGAGACTGGGGACATCATCCAGTCTGAAATTCCCCTAAAGCAAAAACAATACTGACTTATGACCACTTACTCCATCATGGAGCCTGTTTCTGAGGCTCCACTGCATGATTCCATTTCCTTCAGCATTAACTACCAACTGAACTACCTCACACACAGGAGCTTGTGGCTCAAGTCCAAGGTTCACTAGCTGGTCTGTATAGCCCACATCATCTCACACACAAAGGCAGCTAAAGCATTGTTCCATACTTCATATTTCCTGCGGCAAACTTCAAATTAATTCCCTCAGGTGTTTCTTTGAAAAAAAAAAAAATCCACATGTGAGGTCTGGAGAGATGGCTTAGCAGTTAAGTTTGCCTGAAAAGCCAAAGGACCTTGCTTTGATTCCCTAGAACTCACATAAGCCAGATGCACAAGGTGGCACATGTCTCAAGTTCATTTGAAGTGGCTGGAGGCCCTAGCGCACCCATTCTCTCTCTCTCTCTCTCTCTCTCTCTCTCTCTGCCTCTTTCTTTCTCTTAAATAAATAAATTAAAATAAAATAATAAAATTCACATGGGAATTTCCAAGAGGAGATAACTTAGTGAGTAAAGTGTTTCCTCTCCCTGAGTTCAGACTCCAACCCACATAAAAAATGCCAGACTTTGTGGTATGCTTGTAATCCCAGCTCTGGGGAGGCAGAGATTTCTAGGGCCTTAAAGCTTGCTAGCTATTCCAAAGCAAAATCAGTGAGTTCCATGCTCAGATAGAGAGCCTGACTCAAAAATAAAGTGGAGGGGCTGGAGAGATGGCTAAGTGGTTAAGGCACATGCCTGTGAAACCTAAGGACCCAGGTTCAATTCTCCAGGTCCCATGTAAGCCAGATTGGACATGGTAGTGCATGTGTCTGGAGTTCATTTACAGTGGCTAGAGACCCATTCTCACTCTCTCTCTCCATCTCTTTGTCATAAATAAATAAATAAATAAATAAATATCTTTTAAAATATTTTTAAAAAATAATAACATGGAGAATGCCTGAAGAGAACATCCAGTGACAACCTCTGGCCTGCCCACATATGCACACACATGTGCATGACCACAAACACATGGGCAGGAGCACCCATGTACACATGGGCTCACATACATGCATCCACATACATACAAACACATATACATGCACACACACACACACACACACACAGATAATCTGCTCCCTAAAAAGTGCCCCTTGATCCCACAGTGCCCTCCATATATAACTGTATTTTGCTCCCTCAGCTCTTTTCTCAAAACGAAGAAGCAGCTTCTTTACCTCGCTTGCCACACAGTCCTCTCTTCAGGCAGGTATACCACACAGACATGTCCTGTGCTAAATTCACCAGTGACAGAATAATTTTTCAAATCCAATGGGATGGTTTAAAATTAATCCTTTGTATTTTGAGATTGTCATTCTTTTCTTGTTAGTGATGATGATGATAATGGTGATTATTTTTTTTTTTTTGAGGTAGGGTTTCACTCTAGCCCAGGCTGACCTGGAATTCACTATGTAGTCTCAGGCTGGCCTTGAACTCACAGTGATCCTCTTACCTCTGCCTCCCAAGTGCTAGGATTAAAGGAGTGCACCACCATGCCCAGCAGATTTTTTTTAAAGTATTTTTTTATTTATTTTCAAGTAGAGAGAGAGAGAGCAAGTGCCAGGGCCTCTTGCTACTGAAAAATACAAAAACTCCAGATTCATGAACCACTTTGTGCATCAGGCTTTTTACATGGATACTAGGGAATCAAACCTGGGCCAGTAGGCTTTGCAAGCAAGCACCTTTAACCACTGAGCAATCTCTCCAGTCCTCTTCTAGCTTTTTGTTGTTGTTTTTGTTGTTGTTTTGGCTGACCTGAAATTAACTATGTAGTCTCAGGGTGGCCTCAAACTCACGGTGATCCTCCGACCTCTGCCTCCCAAGTGCTGGGGTTAAAGGCGTGTGCCACCACACCCGGCTCTCTTCTAGCTTTATTATGTTTTGCTCACCTTGAAAACTCTTCTTAGTTTACGTTAGTGGGTT
The DNA here is from genome assembly GCA_036365145.1 of Orientallactaga sibirica. Lineage (NCBI taxonomy): Eukaryota > Metazoa > Chordata > Mammalia > Rodentia > Dipodidae > Orientallactaga > Orientallactaga sibirica. The sequence goes on from JAEOAD010002133.1 coordinate 4,614,112, forward strand.
TCAATCTGTTAACATGCCTTAATTTCAGAATTCCTTAGTGTTCCTCCTGCAATCGTCTATCATTCCATCTCTATCATTCTCTGGTTGATATCATCAACTTTCACATGAAAACTGCTATTTCTACAAGCAGTGATTAGAAAAAAATGTTATTATTTGATCTCCATTTCTATGCAACTTGAAATCCATATATTAAAAGTTCAACAGGGTACTGGATATTCTATACATTCAATATATGTGTCCAAATATTATATATATATATTCAAACACAACATAATAGCCTAAATTGATTTTAAATATCCAGAAAATAACTAATGCATAAACACATTGACATAAATGAATCCAGGTGTTATGTATTTAGAGTTCAAGGTCAAATCAAGTGATACGGTGATGTTCTTCCCTTCTTAAGGTAAAATCAGGCAATGAGACTCAGGCCAATGTACCACAGAGATAGCATCTGGAGCAATCTTGTCTTCATTGTCTGGGCTCTTAAAAGCACTTTTAAATGAACCCAGATAAGAACCATTGGCATTGATTGGTGAGGACGGGATGCTGGCCAGGTGTAAATGCTAACCAGGCTTCTCAGCAAGGAGATGAGTGATGGTCAGCCTGTCCGTCATACGTTGTCAGTGGTGCACTCGGGTCATGTCCGGGTGCACTTCCTGTTCTCCTGGATGTTTAATTGCAACCATGTATCACTTGTTAAGTGACACTTTGTAAAAAGTAAGGTCCATGGCATCCATCACATAAAGGTGTTTTTTATCGAAACATGCCTCTCCATCTTAGATTCACATCTGTCCAAGAAGTCTCTCTGCAAAATACAGGAAGGGATATCATCTGAATCATATGTCAAATCTCCAATTGAGTTATGGTCTAAGGGAAATAAACAAAAATGTTTGGTGACCATTGAAGCCATATTCCCACTATAGAACAAAATAAATGAGGGCCAAGCAGGGGAATAAATTTGAGATAGTTCCTGAATTTTAGAAAAGAAGGCTTAGATGATTTTGGGATAATAAAACATAAAGTTTGCTTAAATTTTTTAAAAATGGAATTTTAGGTAATAAAGTTTAGTAATTAGTTATAAGGAGATACATGACCTTGAAATTATACCTTTTATATTTGGCCCAGTGTTCTTCCAAAAATGACAAATTCTGTGCTCAGTGAACTTGATCTGTAAAAAGACAGCATCCTACTGCTGTAATAAGGAGTCAGTTCTCAACCAATCACAGGCAGCCAACTACACAAACCATGCTCAGAAAGACAGACCTGGGTGCAGTTAATTGGGATGCTCATGTGCCTGACTGGAATTCTTCGCATGCGACTTCCTTCTCTGTTGCAAATATAACCCGCCTCTCTGGTGAACTGGGAAATTCCAAGTCCTTGTTTTTGAGATAAGGTCTGTCTGTGTTGTTTTCTATATAGGCTGGCCCTGACCTGCAGCTCCTCTTGCATCTGCTTCATCCATCAGTAGTGAGATTTTTGGTTCTGAATCTCAGAAATATATATTTTTTGTTATTGTGTTTTGGGTTTTGTGTGTGTATGTGGTTTTTTGTTTTGTTTGGTTTGGTTTTTTTTTTTGGAGGTAGAGTCTCTCTCTAGTCCAGGTTGACCTGGAATTCATTCTGTAGTCTCAGGGTGGTCTCTCATGGCAATCCTCCTGCCTCTTCCTCCAGAGTGCTGGGAATAAAGCTGTGCACCACCATGCCTGGTCTCAGAAGCATTTTTTTGTTTTTTTTGAGAGACAGAGAATGGGCAAGCCAGAAGCCTCTCAGCTACTGAAAACAAATCCCAGACGTGGGCGCCCCCTTGTGGACAAGTGAAGCATTGTGCCCTTGCATCACTTTATGTCTGCTAAACGTGGGACCTGGAGAATCGAACAGGCATTCTTAGGCTTGGCAGGCAGTCACCTTGTCTGATAAGCCATCTCTCCAGCCATCAGAAGCAATTTTTAAAATATTTTATTTAGTTAGTTACAAGAGTCTGGCTTAAGTGGGTCCTTGGGAATCAAACCTGGGTCCTTTAGCTTTCCAGGCAAGTGCCTTAACCACTAAGCCATCTCTCCAGCCCCCATCAGAAGCATTTTTAATCCAGCTTTCTGTTGCCAGATTCTAGAAATGCAAATGAAAACAATTAACATTTGCATAATCAACATAATCAATGATGCAAATTTACTAAAAAATTTCAAAGCACTTATAAAGAACATGAATAAGTATAGGCACTGACACATACAAGTTCTGTTTAAAGTTAAAAACACAGGACTGGAGAGATGGCTTAGCAGTTAAGGCATTTGCCTGCAAAGCCAAAAAGGACTCAGGTTCAATACCCCAGGACCCATGTAAGCCAGATGCACAAGGTGGTGAATGCATCTGGAGTTCGTTTGCAGTGGCTAGAAGCCCTGGCATGCCCTCTCTCTCTCCCTCCCTCTCTCTCTCTCTCACTGTCTCTCTGTCTCTCTCTGCCTCTTTCCCTCTCTCAAAGTAAATAAATAAAAATTAAAATAAATTTTTTTAAAAAGTGGGTTTGGAATACATAAGACCCTGTCTTAATAAATAAATAAGTAAATAAATAAATAAGTAAAGTTAAAGACACAGATGAACACATTTGTATGACAGTGAGAAAGACTATGTTACTGAAATCCAAAAGTAAAATAGTTACCCAAATTCTCCAGAAGAAATACATTACTCTGGTTTAATGTTCATACTTAAATATATTTGGGGTCATATACCAACATGGTATAACATACTTTACTTGGTGAAAACACTTCACTGACTTTCTTTCAAAAAAAAATTCATGTAAAAATGAGCATTAATGTTCCTGCTTTACTCTTTAGGCTAAACAAAGCATTTCGTGACGGTGTGCCCGTTTAGTTGGAACAATTCATGATTGTGTGTCCATTTAGTTGGCTGTTATTTCCCTTGAGTCTGTCCTTTTCTGATTTCAGTGGTATTAATGAAAAGCATTGTGCCGTAAGTCTGCTCGGCTTCTCCAATTGTGTGCCTGTGATCACACACCTCCTTAAAAGAATGCGCAGAGCATGGCTCTGTATGCAGGCTTTGAATGCCTTGACAATCATTGAGGCACCTGGAATTCTCTTTGTGGTCATTTCGGAGACTATTATCAGCTGTTACTATCCACCTGCTTCTCGGAATTAAAGAACTTGAAGGGTTCCCTTTATCTTTGAAAGGAGGCAAACATGTCTATTGTCAGTGTCCAGGCCCTCCACACAGCATGGTGGGGACAGGCGTGCCCCCATTGTCATTTGTCCTGCTCGCGATGTGGGATGTGATATTTGTTATCTGAATTTCCAGGAACCAGTGAATATAATTTAATAGCTGCGCTGAAGGCAGTCACAAAGATGTGGGTTATGACATTTAGGCCATCATTTAATTGTGTAGGGAAAAAAATAACATCCGAATGAAAGGGAGATTTCAATTATACAAACATGAAAATACTAAAAAACAAAACAAAACAAAAAAGCAAAAGTCTTCACATTCCCTGGACACAGGATACCCTCTCCCTTTTTGATGCGTTCTCTTCACCATTTTCCTACCACTAACCTTGAGATGTCCTCCTGGATCTTTGGCCTTGCTCGCGTGTTTCCATCCTGCATAATCCCGTTTATTAACATGATTTACTTACTGGGAGTGTTTTGTTTGTTTTCTAGCAGTGATCTGGACCGAACCCAGGGCCTTGCGCGTGTAGACAAGCACTCTTCCATCGAGCTGTATCACCAGCCCCTGCTTACTTGTGTGATGATCTCAGCAAGCCGCTGGAGAATGCTTGAGTGCTAAATCCCTTGGTTTCTCTTCTCCTGTACTTCTGAACACTTCATCCATTTCTAAATGGTTCCTAGGCTTCTGAAGGGTAGCGAACAGGAAATGGTAGTTAGATATCTGAGAATGTGAGACTCTTGAGTGGCATGCAGGCATCGTGTAAATGTCACTTTGTTTTGATCATGGATAATCCAAGGCACAGAAGTCTTAAATTCATTCTTTTCCGCGCTTGGTAACTGACTGGTCATGTACATTGTGTGAAGCACCAAGTACCCGAGCACAACACAGAGTGAGAACTAATGTCTCCTCTTGTGAGCCGATCTGCTGGAGGCACACAGCCATGAGTGAATCACTTAAGATGTGAGTTTATGCGGCTGGAGAGATGGCTTAGTGGTTAAGCCATTTGCCTGCAAAGCCAAAAGATCCTTGGTTCAATTCTCCAGGACCCACGTAAGCCAGATGTACAAGGGGGCGCATATGTCTGGAGTTCGTTTGCAGTGGCTGGAGGCCCTGGTGCGCCCATTCTCTCCCTCTCCCTCCCTCTCATTCTCTCTCTTTCTCTCTCTCTCTTTCTCTGCCTCTTTCTCTCTTTCAAATAAATAAATAAATTTTAAAAATAAAATAATTTGCTTTAAAAAATGTGACATTTATGACTGGGTCAAGCATTTTGAAATGAGATCCAGGGATGTAAATGGATTATAAAGGAAATGATCATCCCCTCAGTCCCACAGTCAGCTATGTATAGCAGAACTCATGTCCCTCCTTCAGAAAATAATCCCTCCGATGTGTACTTCAGAGTAAGTACTTCATACATCTCCCAAATAGTTGGGTAAGCACTCTTTGATGATGTAGAGTTGAAGATAAGATTGGGATACGAATTTCAAGGCTAGGGCCATTTACCACTTTCGCCATCTTTTTATTTGGCCGATTTTTTTTTTTTTTTTTGGCTCTCCTAGAATCTAGTTCCGAAGAAGAAGAAGAAGAAGAAGAAGGAGGAGGAGGAGGAGGAGGAGGAGGAGGAGGAGAAGAAGAAGAAGAAAAATTCACCGTGAATATTGAATGTTGGCAACCTGACACACGCCAACAAATCAGACCCAGAGCTTCCATACCCTGAGACCACGGGAATTAAAATCACCGAAACATGTTTAACAGTCACTGCGCACTTGAAATTCCAAGTCAACTTAAAGCAGTTAGACTCTAGTGTTAGGCAGGTAGCACATTCCACGTTAAAGAAGTCTACTTAGAGTGGTAGCCATCATTTGTTACTTCTGCCTTTACTCCTGTCAGTTCTGGAGCATTGGACAAAGCTAATTCATAGGAAGGAGATGAAAAAAACTTGCTAAATGCACCAAAATATCCATTAAAGCATGTTTAGAAATTGCTACCAAGCACCTGTGCGCATATGTGCTAATACAAGCAGTCCTCTTGGCTCTGGAAACAAATTCAAGCGGAAAGCTTCTGCTCTGTTTCAGAAGTAACAGCAATTTACAACAATCCCCGAACATGGTGCATTCTTATCTGTTGCAGTACAATTTAATTACCAAGCCTTAGTTTGATTATCTGCCAGCACAGGCTGCCTTCACTCCTCTGCTCCAGTTTGAAGGCTAAACCTTATCGTATCATGTTAATGCATTTAAGAGGATACCTAAACATTCTCAAGTGATTTGCTCAGCTTATTATTCCCCACCCCCCCAACACAATTGTATTTAAAAAAAAAATCTTTGACATCAGCTTGAAGTACTCTCAAATGTATCACATATTTATTTCTGGTCATAAAATACCTTGATTTCATATCAAATGTGATTTCCTGATTGATAGTGCTCTTTAAATAAGGTGGATATAAAGGGATGTTTTAAACTATCTTTCAGGGGTGGGTGTGTGTATGTGTGCATGGGTGTGGCAATATAGAGGAAGTTTTTCTAGATGGTCTTTCTCAGAGGCAGGGAGGGAGCCATAGACATAGTCGAATGAGGTAGAGTAGATAGACGCTGATAGGCAATTCTGGCTTCAGAGGAAAGAAAGAAGGTTAGGCTGATAAGAAGGGAGTAGAGTGGCTGGAAAACCAGATGGCAGGTAGTAAAGGGCTGTCCAGGAAAGGAGTCAGATCCAAGGGAGCCAGGAAAGGGCCGGCAAGGCGTCCCTTGGAGCAAAGGGTAAATGAGGCAGCAACATCACAAGGCTTCCAACGCTCAGGGTCCATTAGGGAAGAGGGGGTGGAAAGAATGTAAGAGCCTTACAACGTGCTCCTCCAGACACAAAATGGCCTGAATATCCATGAAGTCACAGTGCCAGATACTACCTACATAAGACCATCATAATAGGAGGAAAAGATGATGACATCAAACTAAAAAGAGAGACTGATTGGGGGGATATGATGGAGAGTGAAGTTTCAAAGGGGAAAGTGGTTGGAGGGAGGGAAATAACATAGGATATTGTCTACAATTAAAGAAGTTGGCAATAAAAATAAAAATTAAAAAAAAAAAATAAATTAAAAGCATAAATAAAAAAAATGATGGGGCCTTTTAAAGTTGGACTGAATGCATTGCATTTTACATCAAGTTTGGCACACTCTCCTGTTGCTATTGTCCATCTTATGTTGGCCAGGAGGCAATGTCCACCTTCTACTCAAGACATCATTTTCCCCTGCCATCATGGAGCTTCTCCTCGAGTCTATAAGCCAAAATAAATCATTTTTTCACAAAATCTGCTCTTGGTCAGATGATTTCCGCCAGCAATGTGAACCTGACTGCAACAATGGAATACATGCCTGATACTGAAAACCTATGACAGAGTAAGTCATGAGCCCTAGGGGTGTAATGTCTGCTGGTTAAATATATATATTATGCTCACCAAATTGCCAGGTAAGCACTTTTCTTACTGTTCATACCCATGTATTAGTGATAATCTCACTTTCGGTTAGAGAAGCTTCTCTTTTCGTTACCTCTGGGATGACTCAAAAGGCAACACAGTGCTGAGAAGAAGGGACAGAGGAGTGTCCAGCAATGAAACATCTCTGTCACACCCTCCAAAGCTAGAGGTGGCTGAAAGAATGTAAGAGCCAAAGGAAGGGAAGACTCCTTAGAATGCATTCTTCCAGACACAAAATGGCCTGGATATCCATGACTCGCAGTGCTTGGCACTACATACACAAGACCATCATAATAGGAGGAAAAGATGACGATATCAAAATAAAAAAGAGACTGATTGAGAGGAGGAGGAGATATGATGGCTAATGGAGTTGTGAAGGGGGCAGGGAAATATCATGGTTAATTGTCTATAATTATGGAAGTTGTCAATAATAAAAAATTAAAAATTAACAAAAAGAATACTTTAGGGTTGAAGAGATGGCTTAGTGGTTGATTGCTTGCAAAGCCTAACAACTCAGGTTCAATTCCTCAGTACCCACATTAAGCTGGATTCATAAAGTGGTGCATGTATCTGGAGTTCATTTGCAGTGACTAGAGGCCCTGCCATGCCCATTCTCTATCTACTCCATGCCTTAAAAATAAATTTTAAAAATAAGGGCTGGCAAAATGGTTTAGTGGTTAAGGCACTTGCCTGCAAAGCCAAAGCACTTAGGTTCATTTCTCCAGGACCCATGTAAGTCAGATGCACAAGATGGCCCATGTGTCTGGGGTTGCAGTGGCTGAAGGCCCTGGCACATCTGTTCCTTCCCTCCCTCTCCCTCTTTCTCTCTCTCTTTTGCTTTCTCTCTCCCTTTGTCTCTCTCTTTCTCTCTCTCTGTCTACTAGCCAGGCATAGTGGTGCAGGCCTTTAATCCCAACACTTTGGAGGCAGAGGTAGGAGGATCACCATATGTTCGAGGCCAGCCTGAGATTACATAGTGAATTCCAGGTCAATCTGAGCTAGAGCAAGACCCTACCTCCAAAAACCAAAAATAGAAAAGAAAACTAAATTAAATTTTTAAAAATACTTAAATAATGGGTTGGATGGATGGGTTAGCGGTTAAGATATTTGCCTACAAAGCCAAAGGACCCAACCCAGGTTTGATCCCCCAGGACCCACGTTAGCCAGATGCACGAGGGAGCACATGTGTCTGGAGTTCGTTTGCAGTGGATGGAGGCCCTGGCGCACCCATTCTCTCTCTCTCTCTCTCTTTCTCTGTCAAATAAATAAAAAATAAAATACTTAAACAAGAATACTCTGTCCATTATTTTCCCAATAAGACAAAATTGTTACACTATTTGGGATATTTTTTATCTAATAAAATCCTGGTCTTTAGGGCTGGAGAGATGGCTTAGCAGTTAAGCCCTTTGCCTGCAATGCCAAAGGACCCAGTTTCGATTCCCCAGGACCCATGTAAGCCAGGTGCTCAAGGTGGCCAGTGCATCTGGAGTTCATTTGCAGTGGCTGGAGGCCTTGGCATTCCCATTCACTCTCTCTCTCTCTCTCTCTCTCTCTCTCTCTCATATATATAAATAAAAATAAAAATAAACTTTTTTTTAAAATCCTGGTCTTTGGTTTAAATAGTAAGCTTTCAATAATTTCTCTTTCTGGTAAGTTGTTGATGCTCAATTTTATTAATTCAGTTCACCAAGTAAAATGAGCAATAAAGTAATCATGATCCACTTTAAATTCAAATTGATCCAATGTTTTCTACATGAGGAACAATGTAGACACAAAAGACATGAGGGCATTCATACTAAAGATCCCTACATATATTATTATGGACAAGTATGCCTGCTTGCTGGGCTGGGCACCTGCTTGCAAGAGGCAGTGTTCTGGGACCTTGGTCGACTGTGATTCACTCACCCCATGGAGCAGCCCCGTGAGGTGGGTATGAATCATGTTCTCATTGTTGTAGCGGGGAAGCCAATAAATAGATAAATTTCAGTCACTTACTTGGGTTTGTCCAGCTGGTGAGTAACGCAGACAATCTATTTATTAGAAGAAATAAATGGTGGAAAAATTTTTGTCTGATTCTAAGCAGCTAATATCTAAGCACTTACATAACGTTCTTGAATAATAATTACATAATTAAAATGCTTTTAAATTACATAAAACTAAAACTTAATACATAATATGACATTATTTTTGTATATTTTTTATTTTTTTAATTTTTTATTTTTGGAGAGACACAGAGAGACAGAGAGAGAGAGAGGGAGAGGAGGACAGATAGAGATGGGCGCGCCAGCAGTCTCTCAGCTGCTGTGAAAAAAATCCAGATGCATGCGCTCCCCTTGTGGTCAAGTGCGGCATTGCACCCTTGCGTCACTTTGCCTCTGGCTAAACGTGGGACCTGGAGATTGGAACCGGGTTCTTAGGCTTAGCAGGCAGGTGCCTTAACCGCTAAGCCATCTCTCCAGCCCTGTATATTTACTTTTAGTTATTTATTTGAGAAAGAATATATGGGCACAACAGTGCCATACCACTGCCAGTGGTATGTACCAATTTATGCATCTGGCTTTACTTGTACTGGGGAATTGAACCTGGGCCACCAGGTTTTGCAAGCAAGTGCTTTAACCACTTAGCCATCTTTTCAGACCAATATATTTGTTAATATTATAGACTGTAATAGACTCTAATAAAGAATTTTTAGTATGCAGCAATTAACATGTTGTATAAGTAGTACATCTTACTGTAGATAAATATAGGAAATACTGGGTTTGATGCTGTGACTGGTGCGATTGTGTTTGACCCAGAGGAAAAGCGGGTTTAAAAACCATGACTAGGAATTATTCTCCATTTGTACTAAGAACTACTCCATTCCTCTTGTGGAGTGCTCACTTCCAAGGTCACCGATGCTGCTTCACAGGGTTTCTGGCCATGAACACTTTTGCTTCTCAAATGCTGCTTCTTCTGGTAAAGTTTTTGCCTGCTGACCTCTTGCTCTAAATTCAGATGCTAGGTTCCATGATCAGGCCAGAATAAAGTCAAAATAAACCCTTCTGGGGCTGGTTTTATAACTAAATGATAGAGCCCATTTGCCCAGGAAGAACAAGTTTCAATTCCCAGTATCTAAAGAGATTTCAAGTATAGAATTACTCTCCCGTTGAAACTATTGAAACACATACACACTCTCTCTCATACATATACAAATATATATATATATACATATGACCTAAATACATACATACATACATACATACATACATACACACACATGTGGGCACTGGGAATTTGCAAGCAACTGCCTTTGACCACTAAGCCATCTCTCTAGCCCAAAACCTGATGTTCTACTGACTGAGCTATTCAGGCACTTCTATGTTTTATTAACATGTATTAATTATAAAAAAAAAATGAATGGAGGGCTGGATGGATGGCTTAGAGGTTAAGGCGTTTGCCTGCAAAGCCAAAGGATGCAGGTTTGATTCCCCAGGACCCATGTTAGCCAGATGCACAAAGGGGTGCATGTGTCTGGAGTTCGTTTGCAGTGGCTGAAGGCCCTGGCATGCCCATTCTCTCTCTCTATCTCTCTCCCTCCCTCTTTCTCTGTTAAATAAATAAATAAGTAAAAAGTATTTTTTTTAAATGAATGGGTTTGTTATGATATTTTCTCACAGGTGCGTCATGTATTTAGGTCGTGTTTAGATCTCCTTTCTCTTCACTGCCATACTTACGTCCCCTCTTCTTCTTACTACCTAGTCAAGTTTGCAGTCAAATGCTCTATCGCTGAGCTATGCCCCCCTCCCCATGCACTGCAATTTGCAATCTGCCTCAGCCTCCGTAGAGCAGTGTTACAGACATGTACCTGCAAACTCTCACAGGCTCATCTGTTTGAACACTTGGTCTCCAGCTTATGGCTTTGTTTGGGAAGGTGACAGAACTGCTAGGATCAGTGCCCTGCTGGAAGAGGTCCATCCATCACTAGGGGATGGTCTTTGAGGTTTGAGAGTCTATCCCCACTTGCTGTTCTTTCTCGACTTCTTTGTATCTCTGACAGTCAGGATTCCAGTTTCTGCCATGCCTTCCTCACAAAGACGGACTTTCCCCGCTAGAATGGACTTCCCCTTAGGATCGGTCAATGAAAAAATAAACCCTTTTCCTTTCTTTTTTTAGAGAGAGGCGGGGGGGGGGGACAGACAGAGAATGGGCATGCTAGCAGCCTCTCAGCTGCTGTGAATGAACTCCAGATGCATGCGCCCCCTCATGGGTGAGTGCAGCATTGCACCCTTGCATCACTGTGTCTGGCTAAATGTGGGACCTGGAGAATTGAACAGGCGTTCTTAGGTATGGCAGGCAGGCACCTTAACCCCTAAGCCATCTCTCCAGTCTGCTTTCCTTTCTTAAGCTGCCTCTGGTTGAGTATTTTGTCCCAGCAATGAGAATGTAATTGACACCACCTGCATCTTTCTTTGCATGCAAGCATTTCTGCTCTGAACACAGAAGGGCCGCAGAGTCTATTGTGCTGGAAAACAGTGCCTCTGGGGCTGGAGGGATGGCTTAGCAGTTAAGGCATTTGCCTGCAAAGCCAAAGGACCCAGGTTTGATTCCCCAGGACTCATGTAAGCCAGATGCACACAGTGGCACATGTGTCTGGAGTTTGTTTATAGCAGCTGAAGGCCCTGGCATGCCTATTCTCACTCTCTCTCTCTCTCTCTCTCTCTCTCTCAAATAAACAAAGTGCTGTGGGTGCATATTTCATGTCCAGTGTATGCTTTCTCCTCTTATGATGTGGTGGTGGTGGCTTGAATGTGAAATATGCCCCATTGTGCCAAGTGTCTGTGGTTAAGCCTCATACTTAATCCCCAGCTGATGGAACCTTTGGAAGGTGAAGTCTTACTGGAGCTGGTGAGCCACTGGGAGGGGGGTGTGAAATTTTACATTTAGTAGCCCAGCCCACTGAGTATTCAGGATAATTCACTCAGGCTCCCTCCTTCCTGCTACTATGATAAAATGTGATGCCCCAGCTCCCTGCTCAGCCATGATGAAGCTTCCCCTGGAATTTAGAAGCCTAAAATAAACCCTTTCCTCACATAAGCTGCTTCTGGTCAGGTGTTTTGTCCCAGCAATAAGGAAACTGCTACTACTCTGACCATAGGTAGCACTGACTTGAACCTGAGAAACGAAGCAGTCACAGGTGCATCTCTGCTGACACTGATGATGCGAGGAGGAAATGGTGGAAACACTGGAGGAGTGTGAATATGAGTGTGAATACACTGTAACCCTGGGGGAAGAGAGGTGTCTGGTAGCCAGGCCAAATACAGGATTTTACAGTAAAGATGCACATAGGGAATATCACTTTCCCTTGAGAATCACTATTATTAAAATCAGAAATTGTAGCCAAAAAAAAGGAAAGAAATAAAAGGGGGAAAGATATGCAGAACAAACCAGGCGTGGTGGTTCACGCCTTTAATCCCAGTGCTTGGAAAGCAGAGGTAGGAGGATCGCCATGAGTTCGAGGCCACCCTGAGACAACATAGTGAATTCTGGGTCAGCCTGGGCTAGAGTGTAGACCCTACCTCAAAAAAACAAAAAATAAATAAATAAATAAATAAATAAATAAATAAATAAATTAAGATAAGCAGAACAATCAGAGGTGACAAATCAGAAGTAAATGCTACCATGCCTGAGCGTCACTGCCGAAAGGGATCTTAAACCGTAAGCTGCTGGGTTGATAATCAGTCAGCGTTCCTGATCCTTCCTTTGTCAGCATCCAAACTACATTTCACTCCTTCCACCTCATCCATTATCCCACAATTGTGTGAAAGAAACAACCAGTTGAAAACAATATGAACCATATTAAACAGTGTCCAAGTACACTCATGATTTGAAAAACACATTTGAGCCTTGTTCAGTAAGCTAAACAACCTTTTACATTATGATTACAATCTTTAACCCTTAGATATGTCATTTATACTGATCCTTTACAACACATTTAAAAATTCTCTGTCTTGCCGGGTGTGGTGGTGCACACCTTTAATCCGAGCACTCAGGAGGCCAAGGTAGGAGGATCTCCATGAGTTCAAGGCCGCCCTTAGGGTACATAGTGAATTCCAGGTCAGCCTGAGCTAGAGTGAGACCTTACCTCAAAAAAATAATAATAAATTCTCTGTCTTGGGGCTGGAGGAATGACTCAGCAGTTAAAGGTGCTTTCTTGCAAAGCCTGACAGCATGAATTTGATTCCTCAGTACTCACATAAAACGAGAAGTACAAAGTGGCACATGTGTACGGAATTAATTTGCAGTGGCAAGAGGCCCTGGCATGCCCATATCTCCCCTCTCTCTCAAAAAAATAAATAGAAATTCTCTATCTCAAAATATTCAAATTTATTTATTTAACACATACTGGTAGATTATGGAAAGGAGGTGGGGTGACTAATTTTACCATATCTCTTAAATCACCCCTACATAACTAGAGGGAACAGCAATAAGTGAAAATTTGAGCATTCATCAGGGTTTAATACATATATGTGGATATATACATATTTTCTTACTAATCTATCATATGGTTTAATTATTTCATATGTCTCACTAAGTATACTTCCTCATGACCAAAACTCAAACATGTTCTAAATTCTCCATTGGATTAAAATGAGTTTCAATTTCAAGACTTGGTGAACACACATTGTTTGAATTATGACTAGGTAAATCTATTTACATTCCTGGAGAAATTTATCTTTTTAAGCCATTGGAAAGGCATGCTCTGAAGTAGTTGGTGATGATAAATGTCGATTTTGGTCGTGTGGACTTTTTAAATGAATCAGACGCATTCTGCAGCTCCTCCTCAATAAAATTACAAAATAAACTCAATAAGGAAAATCAACACTGTTTTCATCTCAGTGGTTCTTGAACCAAGGGATGTGCTCATCCTTGGACACAAAATCGAATTGGTCAAAGCACAGCCTTTTGACAGAGCCAATTCCATCGATACAAATGCAGTCGCTTTAAGGAGGCTCAACACCCCTCTGCACCATCGCCCTGTCTCTGTGACGTAATCATCAAACCAAACGTGACTGTTGGCAATCAATGAAGAAACAGTAGCTGCAATGAGCCAGGACTTCTAGCAAATAAAGTGATAGTTATCTTCAAGATGTTTTCTCTTAGAAAATTAGTTTAGCCAAGGCTGGGGAGACAGCACACTAGGTAAGAGCACGTGCTACGTAAACACGTAAACGCGAGGACCTGAGCTCCATTCTCCGCAACCATGGGAAAGGTCAGGCTGTACGTGCCTGTGACCCCAGGGCTGAGGGGCTGAGGGCAGTGATAGGAGGGTGACTGGGGCTCACTGCTCTGACCAGGTGAAAGACTATGTCAGGTCAATAAGGAGAAGAGTGACAAAGGACACCACATGTCCTCCGCCAGCCTCGGCATACACACACATCTACATGCACACGTGTGCGTATGTCACAAGTACCACACATACTACACACACACATACACCTGAACATTTTTTAAATGATTTTTATTTATTTATTTGACAGAGACAGACAGACAGAGGGAAAGAGGCAGAGAGAATGGGCACATCAGGGCCTCCAGCCCTTGCAAACGATCTCCAGATGCATACGCCACCTTGTGTATCTGGCTTATGTGGGTACTAGGAAATCGAGCCTCGAACCTGGGTCCTTAGGCTTCACAAGCAAGCGCTTAACCACTAAGCCATCTCTCCAACCCCTGAACTTTTTTTTAAGGAATAAAATTGTTTGGGGGCTGGAGAGATGGCTTAGCAGTTAAGGCACTTGCCTGCAAAGCCAAAGGATCCGGGTTTGATTCTCCAGGACCCACGTAAGCCAGATGCACAAGGTGGCATATGCATCTGGAGTTCGTTTGCAGTGGCTGGAGGCCCTGGCATGCCCATTCTCTCTGTGTGTGTCTCTCTCTGCCTCTTTCTCTCAAATAAATAAATAAAATATATATATTTTAAAGTTGTTTTATCTGTAATGATACAACCAGCAATCATGTTTTACTTGTAAGGTGTAAACCCTGACATGTCCCACATATACCATGTTCAGTTATGAAAATGATATTTTTTTGAATTTAGGAATTTATTACAGACTTTTCAGCTCATGTAAATTTTGGAATAATTTTAGAAGACTTTCCTCATAAAGTTCATAGCTGATGATGCTTGTCTCTGGTGACACTCTCCTGTGCATGCAGTGATGTTTTGACTAACAGTGACAGGAAACTCCACTAAGTTCATGCACACTGCGTTTCCTGGTGACATGCAGCTCACAGTTCAGAGCATCACTTAGGGATTGTGTATCCTGATCCATCCCAACCTTTCTCTCATACTTGGAAAAAATTTCATAATTCCAATGATATTACTACAGTAATAACCATTCTCTAACACACAAAGGAAAGAAATAATTTCAATTTTTACTTTAACTATCTATAAAAATAAATTTCAGCTATTATAAGCCATTAGAATGTCATAAACCTGAAATGAAATGCTTCTGTTTGAGAGCATAATTAGTCACTCTTCAAATTCCCACCATGATTTTTTTTTCATTAAAAAAAGTCAGGGCTTGAGAGATGGCCTAGTGGTTAAGGTGCTTACTTGTAAAGCCTAATGACCCAGGTTTGATTCCCCAGTAAAGCCAGATGCACAAAATGATGCATATATCTGGAGTTCGTATGCAGTAGCTAGAGACCCTGGTGTGCTTATTCTCTATGTATCTTCTCTCTGTCTCTCTGTCTCTCTCTCTCTCTGCTTGCAAATAATTTTTGTTTGTTTGTTTGTTTTTGTTTTTCAAGGTAGTGTCTCTCTCTAGCTCGGGCTGACCTGGAATTCACTCTGTAGTCTCAGGGTAGCCTTGAACTCACAGCAATCCTCCTACCTCTGCCTCCCAAGTGCCCAAGTGCTGGGATTAAAGGAGTGTGCCACCATGCCGGGCGCAAATAATTTTTTAAGGTCAGAATTCAATTTATGCTTATCACATAAAAGTATTAAGAGGCAAATAAGTTCTTGGCTATTAATATTGCAATTCTATGTCATTCAAGTTCAGAAAGATTAAATTTCTAGTTTATAGGCTAGGTGTGGTGGTGCACGCCTTTAATCCCAGCACTTGGGAGGCAGAGGTAGGAAGATTGCCATGACTTTGAGGCCACCCTGAGAATACAGAATGAATTCCAGATCAGCCTAAGCTAGAGGAGAACTTACCTCAAAAAATAAACAAAGCCAGGCGTGGTGGCACACACCTTTAATCCCAGCACTTGGGAGGCAGAAGTAGGAGGATCGCCTGAGACTACATATTGGATTACAGGTCAGCCTGAGCTAGAATGAGACTCTACCTTGTAAAACCAAAAAAAAAAAAAAAAAAAGAAAAGAAAAAAGAAAAGAAAAAGAAAAAAAAGAAAAGAAAGATTACTAGCATATGCTTGCCTGGGATTAATAATATTTTTAATTCCAATTGCTTGCCTTTGGCTAAATCTGGGAAATAAAAATAAAATAAACCAGAAGTGGTGGTGCACGCCTTTAATCCCAGCACTTGGGAGGCAAGGTAGGAGGATTGTTGTGAGTTCAAGGCCACCCTGGGACAACAAAGTGAATTCCAGATCAGCCTGAGCTAGAATAAGACCCTACTTTAAAAAGACAAAATAAATAAATATATTTTAAAAATAAGAGTCACATGACATAAACTTTAAAAAAAAACAATTTTATGCTTAGGAGATAGAATGTTTCAATGATTTTATAAAGAATATCTTTAAAGCCAGGCATGGTGGTGCACACCCTTAATCCCAGTACTTGGGAGGCAGAGGTAGGAGGATTGCTATGAGTTTGAGGCCACCCTGAGACTCCATATTAATTCCAGGTCAGCCTGAGCTAGAATGAGACCTTACCTAACTCAAAAAAGCAAAATAAAATTTCTTTAAGGGGCTAAAGAGATTTCTCAGTGGTTAAGGCACTTGCCTACAAAGCCTAAGAACCCAGGTTTGATTTCCCAGTACTCACGTAAAGGCAGATGCACAAAGTGGCACATGCAGTTTGTTTGCAGTGGCTGGAGAAATAAACAAAGTGCTGTGGGTGCATATTTCATGTCCAGTGTATGCTTTCTCCTCTTATGATGTGGTGGTGGTGGCTTGAATGTGAAATATGCCCCATTGTGCCAAGTGTCTGTGGTTAAGCCTCATACTTAATCCCCAGCTGATGGAACCTTTGGAAGGTGAAGTCTTACTGGAGCTGGTGAGCCACTGGGAGGGGGTGTGAAATTTTACATTTAGTAGCCCAGCCCACTGAGTATTCAGGATAATTCACTCAGGCTCCCTCCTTCCTGCTACTATGATAAAATGTGATGCCCCAGCCCCTGCTCAGCCATGATGAAGCTTCCCTGGAATTTAGAAGCCTAAAATAAACCCTTTCCTCACATAAGCTGCTTCTGGTCAGGTGTTTTGTCCCAGCAATAAGGAAACTGCTACTACTCTGACCATAGGTAGCACTGACTTGAACCTGAGAAACAAGCAGTCACAGGTGCATCTCTGCTGACACTGATGATGCGAGGAGGAAATGGTGGAAACACCGGAGGAGTGTGAATATGAGTGTGAATACACTGTAACCCTGGGGGAAGAGAGGTGTCTGGTAGCCAGGCCAAATACAGGATTTTACAGTAAAGATGCACATAGGGAATATCACTTTCCCTTGAGAATCACTATTATTAAAATCAGAAATTGTAGCAAAAAAAAAGGAAAGAAATAAAAGGGGGAAAGATATGCAGAACAAACCAGGCGTGGTGGTTCATGCCTTTAATCCCAGTGCTTGGAAAGCAGAGGTAGGAGGATCGCCATGAGTTCGAGGCCACCCTGAGACAACATAGTGAATTCTGGGTCAGCCTGAGCTAGAGTGTAGACCCTACCTCGAAAAACCAAAAAATAAATTAATAAATTAACAAATTAATTAATTAAGATAAGCAGAACAATCAGAGGTGACAAATCAGAAGTAAATGCTACCATGCCTGAGCGTCACTGCCGAAAGGGATCTTAAACCGTAAGCTGCTGGGTTGATAATCAGTCAGCGTTCCTGATCATTCCTTTGTCAGCATCCAAACTACATTTCACTCCTTCCACCTCATCCATTATCCCACAATTGTGTGAAAGAAACAACCAGTTGAAAACAATATGAACCATATTAAACAGTGTCCAAGTACACTCATGATTTGAAAAACACATTTGAGCCTTGTTCAGTAAGCTAAACAACCTTTTACACTATGATTACAATCTTTAACCCTTAGATATGTCATTTATACTGATCCTTTACAACACATTTAAAAATTCTCTGTCTTGCCGGGTGTGGTGGTGCACACCTTTAATCCGAGCACTCAGGAGGCCAAGGTAGGAGGATCTCCATGAGTTCAAGGCCGCCCTTAGGGTCAGCCTGAGCTAGACTGAGACCTTACCTCAAAAAAATAATAATAAATTCTCTGTCTTGGGGCTGGAGGAATGACTCAGCAGTTAAAGGTGCTTTCTTGCAAAGCCTGACAGCATGAATTTGATTCCTCAGGACCCACATAAAGCCAGAAGTACAAAGTGGCACATGTGTACGGAATTAATTTGCAGTGGCAAGAGGCCCTGGCATGCCCATATCTCCCCTCTCTCTCAAAAAAATAAATAGAAATTCTCTATCTCAAAATATTCAAATTTATTTATTTAACACATACTGGTAGATTATGGAAAGGAGGTGGGGTGACTAATTTTACCATATCTCTTAAATCACCGCTACATAACTGGAGGGAACAGCAATAAGTGAAAAATTGAGCATTCATCAGGGTTTAATACATATATGTGGATATATACATATTTTCTTACTAATCTATCATATGCTTTAATTATTTCATATGTCTCACTAAGTATTATACTTCCTCATGAACAAAACTCAAACATGTTCTAAATTCTCCATTGGATTAAAATGAGTTTCAATTTCAAGACTTGGTGAACACACATTGTTTGAATTATGATTAGGTAAACCTATTTACATTCCTGGAGAAATTTATCTTTTTAAGCCATTGGAAAGGCATGCTCTGAAGTAGTTGGTGATGATAAATGTCAATTTTGGTCGTGTGGACTTTTTAAATGAATCAGACGCATTCTGCAGCTCCTCCTCAATAAAATTACAAAATAAACTCAATAAGGAAAATCAACACTGTTTTCATCTCAGTGGTTCTTGAACCAAGGGATGTGCTCATCGTTGGACACAAAATCGAATTGGTCAAAGCACAGCCTTTTGACAGAGCCAATTCCATCGATACAAATGCAGTCGCTTTAA
This sequence comes from Orientallactaga sibirica, assembly GCA_036365145.1. NCBI lineage: Eukaryota > Metazoa > Chordata > Mammalia > Rodentia > Dipodidae > Orientallactaga > Orientallactaga sibirica. The sequence goes on from JAEOAD010002133.1 coordinate 4,633,042, forward strand.
GGAGGCTCAACACCCCTCTGCACCATCGCCCTGTCTCTGTGACGTAATCATCAAACCAAACGTGACTGTTGGCAATCAATGAAGAAACAGTAGCTGCAATGAGCCAGGACTTCTAGCAAATAAAGTGATAGTTATCTTCAAGATGTTTTCTCTTAGAAAATTAGTTTAGCCAAGGCTGGGGAGACGGCACACTAGGTAAGAGCACGTGCTACGTAAACACGTAAACGCGAGGACCTGAGCTCCATTCTCCGCAACCATGGGAAAGGTCAGGCTGCACATGCCTGTGACCCCAGGGCTGAGGGGCCGAGGGCAGTGATAGGAGGGTGACTGGGGCTCACTGCTCTGACCCGGTGAAAGACTATGTCAGGTCAATAAGGAGAAGAGTGACAAAGGACACCACATGTCCTCCGCCAGCCTCCGCATACACACACATCTACATGCACACGTGTGCGTATGTCACAAGTACCACACATACTACACACACACATACACCTGAACATTTTTTAAATGATTTTTATTTATTTATTTGACAGAGACAGACAGACAGAGGGAAAGAGGCAGAGAGAGAATGGACACATCAGGGCCTCCAGCCCTTGCAAACGAACTCCAGATGCATACGCCACCTTGTGTATCTGGCTTATGTGGGTACTAGGAAATCGAGCCTCGAACCTGGGTCCTTAGGCTTCACAAGCAAGCGCTTAACCACTAAGCCATCTCTCCAACCCCTGAACTTTTTTTTAAGGAATAAAATTGTTTGGGGGCTGGAGAGATGGCTTAGCAGTTAAGGCACTTGCCTGCAAAGCCAAAGGATCCGGGTTTGATTCTCCAGGACCCACATAAGCCAGATGCACAAGGTGGCATATGCATCTGGAGTTCGTTTGCAGTGGCTGGAGGCTCTGGCATGCCCATTCTCTCTGTGTGTGTCTCTCTCTGCCTCTTTCTCTCAAATAAATAAATAAAATATATATATTTTAAAGTTGTTTTATCTGTAATGATACAACCAGCAATCATGTTTTACTTGTAAGGTGTAAACCCTGACATGTCCCACATATATCATGTTCAGTTATGAAAATGATATTTTTTTGAATTTAGGAATTTATTACAGACTTTTCAGCTCATGTAAATTTTGGAATAATTTTAGAAGACTTTCCTCATAAAGTTCATAGCTGATGATGCTTGTCTCTGGTGACACTCTCCTGTGCATGCAGTGATGTTTTGACTAACAGTGACAGGAAACTCCACTAAGTTCATGCACACTGCGTTTCCTGGTGACATGCAGCTCACAGTTCAGAGCATCACTTAGGGATTGTGTATCCTGATCCATCCCAACCTTTCTCTCATACTTGGAAAAAATTTCATAATTCCAATGATATTACTACAGTAATAACCATTCTCTAACACACAAAGGAAAGAAATAATTTCAATTTTTACTTTAACTATCTATAAAAATAAATTTCAGCTATTATAAGCCATTACAATGTCATAAACCTGAAATGAAATGCTTCTGTTTGAGAGCATAATTAGGCACTCTTCAAATTCCCGCCATGATTTTTTTTTTTTTCATTAAAAAAAGTCAGGGCTTGAGAAATGGCCCAGTGGTTAAGGTGCTTACTTGTAAAGCCTAATGACCCAGGTTTGATTCCCCAGTAAAGCCAGATGCACAAAATGATGCATATATCTGGAGTTCGTATGCAGTAGCTAGAGGCCCCCTGGCTTATTGCTTATCTTCTCTCTGTATCTTCTCTCTGTCTCTCTCTCTCTCTCTCTCTCTGCTTGCAAATAATTTTTGTTTGTTTGTTTGTTTTTGTTTTTCGAGGTAGTGTCTCTCTCTAGCTCGGGCTGACCTGGAATTCACTCTGTAGTCTCAGGGTAGCCTTGAACTCACAGCAATCCTCCTACCTCTGCCTCCCAAGTGCTGGGATTAAAGGAGTGTGCCACCATGCTGGGTGCAAATAATTTTTTTAAGGTCAGAATTCAATTTATGCTTATCACATAAAAGTATAAGAGGCAAATAAGTTCTTGGCTATTAATATTGCAATTCTATGTCATTCAAGTTCAGAAAGATTAAATTTCTAGTTTATAGGCTAGGTGTGGTGGTGCACGCCTTTAATCCCAGCACTTGGGAGGCAGAGATAGGAAGATCGCCATGACTTTGAGGCCACCCTGAGAATACAGAATGAATTCCAGATCAGCCTAAGCTAGAGGAGACCTTACCTCAAAAAATAAACAAAGCCAGGCGTGGTGGCACACACCTTTAATCCCAGCACTTGGGAGGCAGAAGTAGGAGGATCGCCTGAGACTACATATCGGATTACAGGTCAGCCTGAGCTAGAGTGAGACTCTACCTTGTAAAACCAAAAAAAAAAAAAAAAAAAAAAAAAAAAAAAAAAAAAAGGAAAAAAAGGAAAAGAAAGATTACTAGCATATGCTTGCCTGGGATTAATAATATTTTTAATTCCAATTGCTTGCCTTTGGCTAAATCTGGGAAATAAAAATAAAATAAACCAGAAGTGGTGGTGCATGCCTTTAATCCCAGCACTTGGGAGGCAAGGTAGGAGGATTGTTGTGAGTTCAAGGCCACCCTGGGACAACAAAGTGAATTCCTGATCAGCCTGAGCTAGAATAAGACCCTACTTTAAAAAGACAAAATAAATAAATATATTTTTAAAATAAGAGTCACATGACATAAACTTAAAAAAAAAACAATTTTATGCTTAGGAGATAGAATGTTTCAACGATTTTATAAAGAATATCTTTAAAGCCGGGCATGGTGGTGCACACCCTTAATCCCAGTACTTGGAAGGCAGAGGTAGGAGGATTGCTATGAGTTTGAGGCCACCCTGAGACTCCATATTAATTCCAGGTCAGCCTGAGCTAGAATGAGACCTTACCTAACTCAAAAAAGCAAAATAAAATTTCTTTAAGGGGCTAAAGAGATTTCTCAGTGGTTAAGGCACTTGCCTACAAAGCCTAAGAACCCAGGTTTGATTTCCCAGTACTCACGTAAAGGCAGATGCACAAAGTGGCACATGCAGTTTGTTTGCAGTGGCTGGAGAACCTGGCACACACATTCTCTCTGTCTGTCTCCTGTCTATCTCTCTCTCTGCTTGCAAATAAATAAAGTATTTCTAAAAGGAATCTTTGGCTGGAGAAGGTGGCTTAACAGTTAAGGCATTTGCCTGCAAAGCCAACGGACCCCAGTTCAATTCCCCAGGACCCACGTAAGCCAGATGCACAAGGAAGCACATGCATCTGGAGTTTGTTTGTAGTAGCTGGAGACCCTGGCATGCCCATTCCCTATCTTACTCTCTCTCTCTCTCTCTACCCCTTTCTGTGTCTCAAATAAATTAATTAATTAAATATATTTTAAAAATAAAAATAAATAAAATCTCTTTATGCTCAATTACATTCTGTAAATGTTAACATTTTACCAAATATGCTCTAATCACTCTACCTCCACAGACTAACAGATAGATATAATAAAAATACAAAGGCAAGTCTGTTGGGCTTGCCTCAAAAAAAAAGATATAGTCTATGTTAAATGGCTTATATTACATAGAGATTACATATGTGAATGTTATGTATATTATATAGTATGTGGTATCGACATTGCCTATAGATCTTACTATCTGAGCCATTTGTCAGTAAGTTGTAGACATATAACCCTGTACCACTTAGATTCTTCCATTAGAATTCTCTTAAGAAGACATTATCTCTTATAACCACATAACAGTGATCAAAATCAGGAAATTAACTTTGATATCTTATTACCTCATGCACAGACTTTATTCAAATTTCATCAATTTCCCATTAATGTTCTTTAAAGAAAGGGCACAAAAGAGTTTGCTGTGCTCAATCCAATCCCAGTTCCTCCTTTTGTTCAGCTATCTCCACCACCCCTCTCCTTGGAAATACAACGGCTCCTGAAATTCCTCCATAACCTTCCCATCTTGAAAAACACAAGCCCTAAGTTGAGGCAACAAACAGGCAACTCACTTGAGGGACAGATAATATGGATGAAGGGCTTGGGGGAAGGGGAATAGAAGGGTTGGGGAAGATATACACAAAACTAAATCCAACATGAATTGATACCATAGAAACTTTCTTTCCTGGATAGTAGACTAAAATATAGAACATTCAATAGGATCGTGGAAGCATTATCTGGTAAGAAGGGCCCTGGAGAGGGTGGGATGAAATCTAACCCTAAAATATTTGGCTCTGGCTTGTAACTCCCAGTACCAGAAATTGGTTACAACTTACATAGAGCTGTTAATGGGAGAGACCTATGCATTCCCCCAAACAGGACAGGCTTCTGTCAAAGCACTTGATTACCCACCTGAGGTAAAAAGGTAAGACCCTATTACTGAAAACACCACATGCTGCCCACACAGAACATGGAGAGATCTGGATGGAATCTGGAGGAAGCCAGTTCCCAGATGGTTAGCCCATACAGTGCTGGAAAGTGCTACATGAGCTGCTGGGGGAAAATGAGCAACAACATTGTGAGCAAGCAGAGGACCCTGCTATATGAAAGGAACCAGTCTGACAAGATGTACACACCTGTGTAATAGTGGCACCCAGCCTAGGTGCGTAACCAATGGCTCTCTGACTGGCTAAGAGATCCACTCAGTGGAAAGGAACCCACAGCTGGAAAGGGGAACTGAGTCAGAATCCTACAGAGACCAAGATCATGGACTCCAACGAGAAGCTCCCACTAGTTTTTGGTCAAAAGGAAGGCTACACCCATCAAAACCTCCTAAATTGTCAATGCTTATCCCCTCCAACCTATGCTGATCTCACTCTCCACTGAAGAATCTGTTTTTTTCTTTTACATAAGACAGTAAGAACCAAGGACAACCAATAGACAGCTGACTCCCTGGCAGAAGATGAACTGTCCCTCACACATCAGCCAGGACCCAGGTGAAACCAGAGGAATTGTTGAGATGAGCAGGAGCGCTGCTTGCATGGTGAGCCTGACACCCTGTGCCAGGGTGATGGAGACAGACACTGAGGAGGCTCAAAACGTACCAAAGCAGAAATCCAGAAGCTGCTGAGAGCTCAACACTAAAGTAGACTTAAAACACACCCATCTTGGCTCAGGGAATTTTGAAGAAGAGGGGTGGAAAACTGTAAAATCCAAAGGGTGAGAGAGAGTAGACAGAAGCTATAACTTTGGCCAGTGGGTATCTTTTATACTGATTTTTAATCCTCTTTGTGTATCCCCATCACTATTAGCACCTTCTTTCATTCTGTCACCAAAACATGCTGCAGAACCTGGTACTTTTTAATCCCATGTCCTAGAATTAGCCAGTTTCTCTAGGGAAGCTTTTTAGAGGGAATCGGTACTTATGAACCAAGATCTATGAGCCATGGAAATGCAGAAGCAATCTACAAGATGTTTCTAGCTGCCCAGTACATACTGCTAGGAAATATTCATACAAATTTACACACACACACACACACACACACACACACACACACACACACACATCTCTGTCTTTATAACTCAGCCCTCTAATTCTAGTAAGCAGTATATATGATGTGTTAGCCTCTTCCAGATTTGAATTTGATTTTACCTGACTTATTACCTAATAAGTTGGCTTGTTATTGTCAGCGGATGCTGGGAGAAGGCACAAGACTCATGAGTCAGAGACAAAGGGCATTTTTACTGACAGAATAGCAAGCAACAATTATTTATACCAGTTCTCTTTTGTGTTCAAGTCCCACAAAGAGAATGCCAAGGCCCATCTAGCCAGACAACAGTAGTAATTTCTACCCTAGGGCATCATTTGTTGACTTCTACCATTTGACATAGCCTTGTTATTTTTGAATCCTACAACCTGAGTATAGAACACAGAGGGGAGGGCTGGAGAGATGGCTTAGCTGTTAAGGGGCTTGCCTGTGAAGCCCAAGAACTTATGTTTGAATATCCCAGGTCCCATGTAGCCAGATGCACAGTGATGCAAGCACACAACATCACACAAGCACATGTGGGGGCGCATGCGTCTGGAGTTCGTTCTCAGTGGCTAAGGCCCTGGTGTGCCCATTCTTTCTCTCATTCTTTATCTCTCTCTCTCAAAAATAAATAATAAAAAAAGGAAATCTAGGGGAAATCAACAGTTCCAGAGCAAACATTGTTTTATGCAAAAGTGAGAGGCCCTGGGCACACCAATCCTATGTCTCTCTCTCTCTCTGTCTTTCTCTCTGTAACTCTCTTTCTCACTCTCTCACTCTCTTTTCCACTCTCTAGCATAAAATGCCAACATATTGGGCTTGCAACTCAAAAAAAAAAAATCAGAACTAGGGCTGAGGAAATGGCTCAACAGTTAAAAGTGTTTGAAAAATCAGAGCTAGCCAGGTGTGGTGGCTCAAGCCTTTAATCCCAGCACTTGGGAGGCAGAGGTAGGAGGATGGTCATGAGTTCGAAGCCACCCTGAGAATACAGAGTGAATTCCAGGTCAGCCTGGGCTAGAGTGAGACCATACTTTGAAAAAAAACAAAAAAAGAAAAAGAAAAAAGTCAGAACTACATGAAAAGAAATGCTGTGGTAGTTTGAATGTATATCCCCCAATAGACCCAGAAGTTTTATTAAAGCTTATAACTTGGATTTCCAGGTGCTTGGCTGGAAGAGGTGTCACTGAGGGTGGATCCTGGGGTCCAGTGCAAAGGTGTGTTTGGCGACCTACCTGATTTTCAGCCTAAGGCTATGCAGAGTGCTTGAGCTCCGCCTAGGTTCCCTTCTGCTTGGCTGCTAGTTTTGCTCTTGCTTGTGGCACTGGTTGGTTGTGTGGCTGTGTCTTTCTTCTTGGATCTGTGAAGGGGGCAACTGCCTGCAATAGAACTTCCCCTGGGTCTGTAAGCTTCAAATAAATCCTTTCCTCCCATAAACTGTGTCTGGCTTGGAAGTTCATCCTGGCAGCATAGACCTGACCACACACTGAGAGAAATGTCACCGTCTCTTACCCTTCTTTTCTCCCAGTCATTCTATCACAACTCACCCTCCTCCCCCAACACATCCATCAAAGACAAGTTTCTCACTTTCCTTTTCTTCTTCCCAACTTTACCAGCTCGTCACTCTCATTCTCATGAATCAGAATTTCTGAATTAGAAATACCTTTCTTGGCTGGGGAGAGGGCTCAACAGGTAAAAGCACTTGCTTGCAAAGCCTGTCATCCTGGGTCCAATTTCCCAGTACCCACATAAAACCAAAAACACAAAGTGGTGCAAGTGTCTAGAGTCTATTTGCAGTGGCAAGAAACCCTGGCACACACATATTCTCTCTCTTTCTATCTCCCTCTCTCAAATAACTAAATTTAATTGGTTTTTTTTTAAAGAAATGAAGAAAAAGCTGGGCATGGTGTTGCACGCCTTTAATCCCAGCACTCAAGAGGCAGAGGTAGGAGATTCACTGTGAGTTCAAGGTCACCCTGAGAGTACATAGTGAATTCCAGGTCAGCCTGGGCTAGAGTGAGACCCTTCCTTGAGAAACCAAAAAAAAAAAAAAGAAAGAAAGAAAGAAAGAAAGAAAGAAAGAAAGAAAGAAAGAAAAGAAAGGAAGGAAGAAAGGAAGGAAGGAAGGAAGAAAGGGAGAGAGAGAGGGAGAGAGAGAGAGATGAAGAAAGGCTGGAGAGATGGTGGCATGGCAGTTAAGGCACTTGCCTGAGAAGCCAAAGGACCCAGGTTTGATTCCCCAGGACCCATGTAAGCCAGATGATGCACAAGCATCAGGCGTTTGTTTGCAGTGGTTAGTGGCCCTGGTGCACCCATTCTCTCTGTGTCCCTCTCAAATAAGTAAATAAATAAAACTAAAAATATTTTTAAAAGAAAGGAAGGAAGAAAAAAGGAAGGAAGAAAGGAATTACCAAAGAGAGAAAGCACCAGATATTATGAGTCATCTGATAGGACAATGCACACAAGCTCCAATGAAATATTTATGCCCAATATAATTTAGTTTAGCTTCTAGATTTAGTTTCTAATTTACAGGAAACTCATATGGCAAATAAACAATTTAAAAATAAGTTTGCTCTGGAACTGCTAGTTTTCTCTGTGTCCTCTATATTCAGGTTGTAGGATTCAAAAATAACATGGCTTGGGGCTGGAGAGATGGATGGCTTAGCTGTTAAGGTGTTTGCCTGCAAAACCAAAGGACCCTGGTTCAATTCTCCAGGACCCACGTAAGCTAGATGCACAAAGGGATGCATGCATCTGGAGTTCATTTGCAGTGGCTCGAGGCCTTGGCATGCCCATTCTCTCCTTCTCTCTCTCTCTCTAGCAAATAAATAAGATAAAAATATTTTTTAAAAGTATAAAAGAGAGAGAGAGAAATCAGGAGATGACAAAAGTTGTGTCAAGTTCTTCATAAACAGAACCTCCTAAATCCCATACGATTTAGCAGGAAAAAAAATAATAGCTATAGACTTTAAAAATATTTTGATAGGGGGGCTGGAGAGATGGCTTAGCTGTTAAGGTGTTTGCCTGCAAAGGCAGAGGATCCCAGTTCGACTCTCCAGGACCCACATAAGCCAGATGCACAAGGGGGTTCATGCATCTGGAGTTCCTTTGCAGTGGCTGGAGGCCCTGGCATGCCCATTCTCTCTATCTCTCTCATATAAAATATATTTTCAAAATATTTTTATGAAGGTGAATTTTTTATTGAGTTAATTAATGTCCCTGGGATATTTAAAAACCCTTTGGGGGGAAATATCATGGCTTATTGTCTGTAAGTATAGAAGTTGTCAATAAAAAAATTCAAAAAAAAAAAAACAAATTCCAAGCAAGATTAAAAAAAAAAAAAACCTTTTGGGATACAATATTTGAAAGATAAAAATGTAGAGATACTTCAATAGTACTAATTTATGAGCAATTTCGTTTCATCCACATTCCATTGTTCTGTGAGGATCTGCAGTGCTGGTGCCCTCTGTATTTTAGTTCCATGGTTATATCAGGGACTAAACCATATTGCAGGGCTTTGGGCTAGAATGCCAATTAGAATATTGTAATTCAAAACAGCTGGGTGTGGTGGCACACGCCTTTAATCCCAGCACTTGGGAAGCAGAGGTAGGAGGATCACCACAAGTTCGAGGCGACCCTGAGACTACACAGAGATTTCCAGGTCAGCCTGGGCTAGAGTGAGACCTTACCTCAACAACAACAAAAAAAAGAATATTGTAATTCAATTGACAGATAAGCTACCATTTTATCTATTAGTACCTCATAAAATCTTTAAGGGACTTAAAATATGATCATAAATCATAATATAATATTATTATCAGATCTTAATTAATAAATACTTGATAGAGAAACTTCTTTGTGGTCCAGTTTCTCCAAATACATTGTAATTTATTGTTCCAGTTATCTTATTCAAATCATGATAAAGCTCTATCCTTCATTTTTGTTTGGCTTATTTTTTTTTTTCTGGTTTTTCGAGGTAGGGTCTCACCCTAGCCCAGGCTGACCTGGAATTCACTCTGTAGTCTCAGGCTGGCCTCTAACTCACAGCAATCCTCCTACCTCTGCCTCCCAAGTGCTGGGATTAAAGGTGTGCACCACCATGCCTGGCTTATTTGGCTTACCTTTTAAACATCTGTTTAACTATACTAGTTCCCCCCTCATCTTTTCTTGCCATTTATTCATGGAAATTTCTCACAACCTGGAAAATGGCACAATGGTATTGTTTGAACAGCTTCACGATGATGAAAAAACTAAGAGAACTTAACAATGGAATACATAAGTACTTAGATTCTCAACTTCAGACAAGTTCTCATCATGTAAACATGGTGAACTCCAGAGTGGAGAATGCTTTAATGTAAATACTTATTCCGGACCATTTTCCTGATAGGAAATAATTGGTATAGATGTTAGCTTTTTCATCACTGTGGCAAATAACTGACAGAACAACTTAAAATTTTTTTTATTATTTTATTTATTTTTGGAGAGAGACACAGAGAGAGACAGAGACAGAGGGAGACAGATAGAGAATGGGCGCACCAGCAGTGTCTCAGCTGCTGCAAACGAAATCCAGATATGTGCGCCCCCTTGTGGTCAATTGCAGCATTGCACCCTTGTGTCACTTTGCATCTGGCTAAACATGGGACCTGGAGATTGGAACCACTGGAGATTGGAACTGGTGTTCTTAGGCTTAGCAGGCAGGCGCCTTAACCCCTAAGCCATCTCTCCAGCCCACAGAACAACTTTAAAAGGAGAAAAGACACTTTTGCTTTACGTATTCAAAGGTTTCGGTTCACAGGTGCCTTGTTCCATGTGGGACTTCGGTGAGGTAGGCTATTGTGGTGGCAAGAGCAGTGTCAGAGCAGAATTTCGTGACTCATAAAGGGCAGGAAGGAGAGAGAGGAGAGAGAACAGGGACCGAGGCAAAATATGCCACCGAGGGCAGGTTTTTAATGATTTCTAAGTGTCCTCTGCATCTTTCAGTTTCTACCCCCTCCAGAAACAGCACAATAGCTGGAGACCAAGGTTTCCACACATTAACCTACGGAAGACTCCACGTTCAGATCTGAACTGCTTTTCCTTCCCCTTTCTTTCCTCTCCCCTCCCTTTTAGTCTGTTTTGATACTTCTCATACTGTTACATTTCCAGAACAGTCCCGCTCAGTAACATATCTGACTCAACCATGATACTAAAACATAGAAGACTGTAGAACCGTAGACCCTCATAGCAGGATTGCAGGCCCTAGGACATCATAAAGCTATTCTTTTTTTTTTTTTTAAGATATTTTTATTTATTTATTTGAGAGCAACAGAGAGAGACAGAAAGAGAGAGAGAGAATGGGCACACCAGGGCCTCCAGCCACTGCAAATGAACTCCAGATACATGCGCCACCTTGGGCATCTGACTTATGTGGGTACTGGGGAATCGAGCCTTGAACCAGGGTCCTTAGGCTTCACAGGCAAGCGCTTAACCGCTAAGCCATCTCTCCAGGCCAGTAAAGCTATTCTTCATGTTTGTCCAAAGGCATACCTTTTTACAAACACAAGGCTTATGTGTTCAGATATTATCTCTTCCCACAATACTTGATTCTCCCCACCCCCTGTAGTACCAGGGGACATCAATCTTATAAGCTTCTAATTGAGCTAAGGATATGTGTACAAGTCTTATGAGACATGAGTCTTCAGAGAATAGAAACCATAGCTAAACATGTGTCTCCCTGCATCTCTAAACCGGTTTTGATGGCGATCTTAACAATAGTTCTTTTGTCAAGAGTGGGACTTCTGATATGCATGAAAGCCTTTCCATGGTGTGGTTTAATATCTGAAGTTGTCTCAGGGTCACAGAAGATAATTGAAGCTAATAAAGGGTGCTGTGACTACATGAGTGGCTCCCGACTGCACTGGGTACAACCTTTGTTAAACAGCCGTTTCCTGTGTACAAATAGCTTGGAAATTGGAAATTATCAGGAAATTGCTCAAAAAATGACAGCATGGCTTAATATTTTAATGTCAAGTGGCTTAAACAGTTGTACTGGAGACATACAAAAACCCAGAGGCCAGTTGTGAATTACATAATTGAGTTTAATTCTTCAGTGTCTGAAATCTACTGTGCTATGGAGGATGGGAGTTTCGTAGTCACATACCTAGGAAGAGAGAGTCAAAATGATTTGGAAAAGAAAACACCTTGGTTACTAAAGTGAATGGGTCTATAAAACAAAGGAGGTAGGATAATGGATAAAACTGCTTCAAATCATATATTTCAGAGGCACATTTGCCTCTAATTATTAAGCAAAAACAATCAGAAAATCTAGAGTAATTTGAGTCACCAATTCCAATTTCTGAATTAGGTATAAAAAAATAGCAGGTGAGTTCTGGACCCTAGAAATTGGGGACAAATTGTCAAAAGGCTTCCTACTTTTTAAAATGGCCAGGTGCAAGCTTGGCTGTGATTATTATGAAGCAAAGACTCCCCCTGACCTTTCATAGGTATAATCCATCTGCGCCTACAGTTGAGTGTGGAAGATATACTTAACACAATTTAGATATACATCCTGACATTTTTATAAATCTAAAGATATGAAAGTTAAGCAGACAAAAACTGAGTATCTTGGCTCCAGAACTAAGATTTTCTTATGCTATAGACTATGCAGGTATTGGTTTGGTGAATTCATCTGCACCTTCTTTTCATTAAAAATCAAATCGGCCAGGTGTGGTGGCACACGCCTTTAATCCCAGCACTTGGGAGGCAGAAGTAGGAGGATCTCTGTGAGTTCAAGGCCACCATGAGACTACCTAGTGAATTCCAGATCAGCCTGAGCTAAAGTGAGACCCTACCTCGAAAAAAAAAAAAAATCAAATCTATTTTCAGCTACTATAAAAACAGTCACTAAGAATGTTGATGTATTATAGGAAAAAAGCAGGTAAACTGATCAAGTTATGTATGTGGACTGATAGAGGCAAACCCGACAAATACATGGTTCAAAAAGTAAAAGACAGTAGAAAACTCCCAGATGCTATTACAGAGTGATGGGAAGAATCTAATCTTCTTCCAGTGGTGATCCAATGGCCCAGAATATTTTTACAGCATCCGAGTTGTTGTTGTTATTGTTGTTGTTTTGGTTTTTTTGAGGTCTTACTGTAGCCTAAGCTGACCTAAGACTCACTATGAAGTCACAGAAATCCTTCTACCTCTGCCTCCAGAGTGCTGGGACTAAAGACATGAGCCTTTGTGCTCTGGAAACTAGCTGATAATGTGTATAACCCTCACTTAGCACCCTGGTTCAAGAGGGCAACGGCATAAAGAAGGTATGGTCTAAGGATAGGGCCTTGCAGTTAAACAGGAGGAATAGATAAATACTAAAGAGGATGTAAACATTAGTTGGCTGTATTCAACTATTTCCCTCTATACATGTACCATAACATCACTCTGTACCTATAACCATGTGTGATTCTTCATTCCCTAGCGAAATAAATTTTTTTAAAAATTGCTTTTACTTTTATATTTTAAATTTATTTATTTACAAGGAGAAAGCGAGAGGGAGAGAGAGAATGAGCAAGGCTCTCAGCCCTGCAAATGAACTCCAGACCCATGCACTACTTTGTGCATCTGGTTTTATGTGGGTACTGGGGAATCAAACCCAGGCTGTCAGGCTTTGCAAACAAGTGCCTTAACTACTGAGTTGTCTCTCCAGCAGTCCATCTTATTTATGCCATGCCATTCTTAGCTAGTTCTGTATCCCCTCATCTCATTTTTATTACTTTAAACCAAGCTACATATAAGCAAATGAATAAGCAATGGATAAGTGGACAATAGTGTCAGCAGTTCTCAGAGCCAAAAGTTATGACCAAGCAGTATTTGCTGGATTCAGTGTTGTGCAAGTAAATTTTGACCACAGCAGAAGAATTCCTACAGAAATGTCTTCAGGTAGAAGGCAGCACAGTGGCATAAGGAGTACATGGGGAGCTAGCATCAAAGTGATTTCACTATTATAGAAGAGGGTCCCGGGGATAAGCAAACTGCTTCCTGCTACCCAAACACAAAGCCAGGCTAGTAAGTGAGCATATTTGATTACAGAAGCAAAATAAAACAAAGGGCCGGGCGTGGTGGCGCACGCCTTTAATCCCAGCACTCGAGAGGCAGAGGTAGGAGGCTCATGGTGAGTTCGAGGCCACCCTGAGACTACATAGTGAATTCCAGGTCAGCCTGGGCCAGAGTGAGACCCTACCTCGAAAAACCAAAATAAATAAATAAATAAAATAAATAAATAAATAAATAAAACAAAGAAACACTTAGTTTTTTTTTCTTTAGTATGCAAAATTGTTCTTCAACATAATATTTTATTTTACTTCTCTCTCTCTCCCTCTGTGCTAAGATTAGAACTCAGTAGGCCATATACATGCTAGACGGGTGCTTGACCCTGAGCAACACCTCAGTCACCAAATGGTTTCGCTGAAAACGTTTTTTTAAGTAGCAAAGAATTTTCCCCTTATATTTTTATTACAAAGATTTTTTTATTGACCATTTTTTTTTCTAAGTGTAGTTGTATTAACACATGCTGATTCTCTCTGTGTGTCTCACTCTGAAATAGCAGGCAATTTAAAAATATTCTTTAAGAGAATGCAGCCTCTTTTTTATTGTGCTGTGCCCTAGAGAATCAGGCCACAGAAGCATAGTGTGATGTGAAAATATATAGCATTTTAGGAGATAAATTCCAAAGCAGCATAAAATGAAATTATCAGTGAGTAATGAAATCAAAGGGGAGAAATATAGAGCTGTAGTTGCTGTTCAGAGACTCAGAAATTCAATCATCACAATCTAAGTGGAGCAAATGCATCTTAATGTATCATGTAGAGTTGCCTTAAGGGTTTAATACATAACCATTTCAAAGCAGGTAACTTCAGCCTCTCTTTAGCCTCATTTTCCCAGCCCAGAGTATTGTGAGAAATCTAATACCCATTCTTTTCTTGCCTAAAGCATTGGGCATTTATAACATAAGTCTACAATATAACTGAATTTCCCTACAACCCTTCATAATGGTTCATTGGCCTGTTGGGGAGTTAACATTTCCTTCAGAAGATAAGCAGTAGAAGGATGTGATTCCTCAAATGTTACTAGCAGTGTAAACGCCAGTGATTCTGTCAACATGACAGCTTGATAAATTTGTCTTTCTTTTCTTTTTCTACATAGACCACCTCTGTTCAGATACTGTGGCCTGGGAGAGTCTTTCATAGAACATCTTATTTTGTTCCAATATGTAAGTTACTGACTAAACCTGCTTAGAAAAAAAAAAAAACATTCTTATTCCTTTCACTTACCGATGATGTGGTAAAAGCCACACAGTTATATTGTAAAAGGAAACTCCTAGTGAGGTGACAATAGTAATGGGGGTCAGTGACCAACATGGGCCGCTGCACAGATTTGATTTGCTAATGAGGAATGTGCCAGTAAACTCAGTAAGTAAGACTGAGACCTTAGGAGAAAGTATTAATTAGGTTTTTGTGGGGGTTTTTTGGGAGAGAATCAGCCTCTGTGAATGAACTCCAGACGTGTGCGCCCCCTTGTGGGCTAGTGTGGTATTGCACCCTTGCATCACTTTGCATCTGGCTAAACGTGGGACCTGGAGTTCTTAAAGGCAGGGTGTTCTTAGGCTTCACAGGCAGGCACCTTAACCACTAAGCCATCTCTCCAGCCCTTAATTAGGTTTTGCTAAGAGGAATGTCTCCTTCCTAAAGAGCAAAAGATGTGGTAAGGATGGAACGATTTGAGGAGGAGATGGGGAGAGAGTTGAGGCAGCTTACAGTAAAGAACCTTGAACATGAGAAGATCTCAACGAGTCACCTGTGAGGAGTGGAGGGACAATGGAAAAGCCGAGGGACAGAAGGACACCTCTTGCAGGTACTCAGTGACTGTGTGGTGAGGAGTGAGGCTCAGGAGTGGCTACATACTTGCACACTAGCTGGATTTGCTTCTCCCTCCCTCTACGCTCATTATAAAGATAGCTACGACACAGTGTTGTACTGACTTTTTTTTTTTTTTTTTTTTTTTGGAGAGAGACACAGAGAGAGAGGGAGAGGAAGACAGATAGAGACAGGTGCACCAGCAGCCTCTCAGCTGCTGGGAATGAACTCCAGATGTGTGTGCCCCCTTGTGGTCAAGTGTGGCATTGCGCCCTTGCATCACTGCATCTGGCTAAATGTGGGACCTGGAGATTGGAACTGGGTTCTTAGACTTAGGAGGCAGGCGCCTTAACCGCTAAGCCATCTCTCCAGCCCTGTACTGACTTTTTTGTTGAGAATTGCTACATTGACAGGCCAGTATTTTGCAGAATTGGTAACTACCTGGGAAGAAACAGTCAATATGTGTCCAAACAGGTTGGTGGCATTTCTATATGTATGGCTGTAATTTTGGGAAGTTATTAAAAGCTTCATTGCATTTAGAACTTGTCTCTTTCTGGCTCGAATTTTTTACAGATGTGAGAGCCAAGATTATCTATCATTTGCAATTTGGCCAGTCGCTATCTTAAGCACCTTACATCTTTACATATAGTACTTAGCTTTTGCAATAGTGTTAAGACCTTCTTCATATAGGTGAGAAAAGTAAGGAGTAGAGTAAGTAGCTCATAATTATATATATGAATTCTGCAATTTAAAAATTAGAGGACAGGGCTGTGGCAGTGGTTTAGTGGGTAAGAGCACTTTCTATGCAAGCGTGAGGATCTGAGTTCAATCCCAACACCGAGGTAAAAAGCCAGACATAACTGACCATGCCTATGACTTCAACACTAAGGGGGACAGAGATAGGAGGATTGTTGGGGGCTCCCTTCTCAGCCCATTGAAAAGCAGGTGGCGGGGGTTGGAGGCTGTGAGCTCCAGGCTCAGGGGGATACTCCGTATTAGGGAACTAAGGTAGAAGAGCAGAAGGGAAGGACCTCTGCATGTGAGTATATGGGGCACATTCAACATTCATCAGCACACACACACACACACACACACACACACACACAGCATAACTGACAAATCTGTAGATGGTTCTTACAAGAAGAATTTATAAGGAGCCTCCAGTGGCTTGCTAAATCAGTAAAAAAAAAAAAAAAAAAAAAAAAAAAAAGTAACTTTTCGAAAGGATAAAAGAAAAAGAAAACATAAAACTTGAGTGGAATTTGAGGAGGGACGTGTCTTCAGGATTCCCCATGTGTAATCTTTTTCTCTGCTTTTCAAGACCAAGTGCACAGAGGCTGTCTGTAAGGGAAGCAGCCCAGGTGCTCTCACCATGGCAAACTCTCTCGTGTTGTGCAGCAGCATTTTTCTTCCTAAGCTCTAATTTGAGTATTATGATGATTTACAAAATTATCATTTTTATCAGAACATTAAATTAGTATTGTTTCTAAGCTAGAACTTGAAGCTTTAAAAAAAAAGTCCCATCTCCCTCTGATTTTATGCTATGCTCCCGAATTCTCAGATGACTGTTCAGTTCCACTATGCAAGGTATATTGGAGACATTTTTGAACAAAATGAATTCCAGGGAAATAGGTATGTGTAACACGTTTGTCTAGGAAATAAAGATGGAGTAATGTTATCTCTAGGGAGAAGTCTTGAGGAAACACAAGAAGAACTTGAGTCTGTCTTTTCCTGCTTGCTGATTCCTGATGTTAGAATGACCCAGGGAGTGGAGAGCCCTCAGTTGACATTGTAGGCAAGGGAGTGCCCAGCCCTGACTATCGGGATCATTAATTTGTGATCATTGCTTTGTACTGAGCCTACAAGTGCTGAAAAAGAAGCTGAGACCTAATCACTGACAAACACGCCGTGTGTGCTGAAACCCAGGAAGTTTGCAGCTGCCACCCAGACTCTTCCATTGTGCACACTGACAATGAACCTCAAAAGGGACATGAGGTCGATGTAGGTAGGGGACATGCAGCAAGCCATTTTGATGAGATATCTTTGGGGACAATTTAACACAAAATAGCTGGTAAAAGAGAGCAGCTGCTTATTAAGAAGGGTGACTCAAGCTAACAGTCCAATTCTTATTGTATATGGAGATTGATAACATATAGACTGTTATTTGGGGAAAAACTGCTAGGGTGGAATATGTCATGGGGATGCAGGTGGACTTCAAAGATCTGAAGGAATACTGTTTTCCTGAGCATAGCCAACAGTTAAAACTTATTAAAAATCTAGGATGCATGAACTTTCTTCCTTTTGTGTGTGTGTGTGTGTGTGTGTGTGTGTGTGTGTTATAGAGTGCATATTTGTGTGGGTGCATGTAGAGCCCAGAACACAAACTTAGGTATATTTCAATAGAAATGCCACCAACCTGTTTGGACACAGCATCTCCCATCGACCTGGAACTTGCCCATTAGTAGACTGACAGGCCAGGGAGCCCCAGATCTTCCCGTCTCTACCTCCCCATTCTGGGATTACAAGCGCATGCCACCACATGTAACTTTTTTACACAGGTTCGAGTATCAATCTCAGGTCTTCATTCTTATGAAGAAAGCACTTTACTGAGGCAGGGTCACTCATCGTGCACTGCTATTTTTGCCAGACTACCTCACCATGAGCTCCCAGGATATTCTCCCATCCTCCATCTTCCATCTCACTATCATCACTCTGAGATTACATGAGCCCATCACAGCTCCCATCTTCAACACAGGGTCTGGGGTCTGACTTCAGGTACTCAGAGTTGCCCAGCAAATGCTTTATCCACTGAGCCATCTTCCCAGTGACTTTCTACTTTACAAAACTAGAAAAAAATTCAGTATTGCATAAAGTATCACCTGGAGTCAGTCTTTAATCCATTGCATTTATTCTTAACAAGCTAAGCTGCATCTTACTTCACAGGCATCCGCTCAAAATTCTTGCTCTTCCTGGAAAAAAAAAATCATTTACCAAGTCCTCTTCATGTCTAAGTTCTAGAAACTCTTCTATCCAACTGAATAACCCAGTCATCTAAAGAAGAAATTAAAATTGCTTTACCTTAGAAGAATGGAGACATGATTAAAACAATAATAGATTCTGGTGTGGTTTGAACTTTTAGAACACAAAGTTACCTTGAAGTCCACCAGCTAATTGCTTCTAAAAGGATGGGAATTGAGATCATTTCTCATGATCAGTGTATGTGCGTTCACTATGAAGGTTTACTGAGAATCTGCATTCTAGATACAGGTTCCTAATTGGAGTATCCTGTACCATGCATGCAAAGACATTATGTCCATGTTTAAGGCTGTATGGACTTTACCAACGACCCATGGCTCTTCTTTATTACAAAAGGTAGCTTAAAGAATTACCATATGTACTTGAAATTATAGAAGGGGACTGTGTCTCTCATCTGGAAGCAGTTGCCATTTAAGGGATGATCATTGAATGTTGGCAAGTCCCAAGTCATTACTTTTTATTTATTTATTTATTTATTTATTTATTTATTTATTTATTTGGACAACGAGAGTGAGAGAGAGAGTGAGAATGGGCATGCCAGGGCCTCCAGACACTGCAAATGAATTCCAGACACACGTGTCACCATGTGCATCTGGCTTACGTGGGACCTTGGGATTCGAACTGGGGTCCTTAGGCTTCGCAGGCAAAGGCTTTAAGCGCTAAGCCATCTCTCCAGTCCCCCCCTTCCCAAGTTCTTTTCTTTAGGTAAAGTTTTATGTGAGGACTTCCAGAACACTTATAATTTGCTTCTGTGTCACCCATAAGACAGCCGAAGGCCAACACTTATAATGTTTAAAATCACTATCTCTTATAAATGACAATTTCCTCCATGTACTTAGATTGTGCTCCCCTCCTAGAAGCTTCATCCTCAAAGGGACAGTCTGCTAGCAGCACATTTGGCACAAGCTAGTTAATGCAGATAGGGTGTGCAATTACGAATAAATGAACTACATAGATAACGTGATCCCTTAAGTGACAGCTTCAAATGTCCACTTGAGGGCACCAATGTAGAAGCAACGAGAGACCTAACCCATTTTGCCACTTCTGACAATGTCCAGGGAGATGGTCTTTGCTTCAAAACACCACCAACAAAAATAAAGAATATCTTTCAAACTATCAGATATAATATGCATATTTTCACATTATGCTATTTTCTTACTCCCAAACTCTGCAGCAAAGCTCATGTTTGTTATTCCCATCATGAATTTCATGTGAAACCAAGACTTCTATTCAAACCCATTTTGGCATGATGGAATTCATTGCCTCTCCAAGTTCCTACTTCATTTCCATTCCTATAACTATTATTCCTCTCCCACTACCAATTGCCCACCAGTAAGACTCTACTGTACTCTGTACCCAGTGGTTGACATTACACTTATTACATCAGTGCCAACAGCATTTAACTAATGCCATGGCAGTGTCTTGGCTTGCTAGAGGTCTGTAGTATGTACTCCAGTCATTTCTTCTTTTGGGGAAGTTATTTGAACCTACACCTCTAAGGACTGATGTCTCCATACATCCAATATTTATTTACATATATTTTCTTTTAGATCATCAACTCCGTTAGCCCAGGAACTATCTTTCTGTCTTAGTTTGTAAAATAGAAATCAGTTTATTTTTTAATTTGAGAAAGAGAGAGAAAGATTGAGAGAGGGAGAGAGACAGTGGGCACACCAGGGCTTCCAGCCACTGAAAACAAACTCCAGACACATGCACCACCTTGGGTATCTGGCTTATGTGTGTGCCCTGTTAGAATCAAGCTTGGATCCTTTGGCTTTAGCAGGCAAGTGCCTTAACCACTAAGCCTTCTCTCCAGCCCTTAATTATTTTTTTACTGGCATAAAACATTAGGTTTCAGGGCTGAGAGATGGCTAAGTGGTTAAAGTGTATGCCTGAGAAGCCTAAGGACCCTGGTTCAATTCTCCAGGTCCCATGTAAGCCAGATGCACAAGGGGGCACAAGCATCTGGAGTTCATCTGCAGTGGCTAGAGGCCCTGGCATACCCGCTCTCACTCTCCCTCTCTCTCTTTCCCCCCGCTGTCTCAAAAAAATAAATAACAAATCTTTTTAAAAAAAAAAAATAGGTTTCATTTATGGCATTTTTTTTCAAACAGATTATGTTTTTGTTTCCTTTCTCCTATCTTCTCCTGCCTCCCCTCAGGATTTGCATCTTCAATGAACCCTTCTTCAGTGCAAGCACTTTATGAAAGTTGCAGAGATTCAAAAAGAACAAGATTCCAAACTAGAATGTTTTCTTCTAGGAAATAGGTTAGATGTCTTGAAAAACTAAATCATGCTAACAGTTGATAGAAAAACAATGTCAAAGCCAGGCATGTGGCACCCACCCTCCATCCCAGCACTTGGGAGGCAGAAGTAGAAGGAGGACCATGAGTTCAAGGCCAGCCTGGGACTACAAAATGAGTTCCAGATCAGCCTGGGCTAGAGTGAGACTCTACCTCAAAAACAAAACAAAACAAAACATCAGATTAGGTATTTTTGATGGAAATTTATGTGAAATGAGATGTCTTATAAGAGAGAAATAGTACTATATTTCAAAGACAAAAGAAAACAATGCAAAAAAGTCACAGTAAATGTTTCATATTGGTCGAATCTTAGATAAACATATTTAAATTGATTTTATCAATTTATCTGATTTTATCTGTTTCCTTTTTTTTTTTTTTTTAAAAAAAAAAAAAGGGGTCTTGCCCTAGCCCAGGCTGACCTGGAATTCACTTGGAAATCTCAGGGTGGCCTTGAACTCAAAGCTATCCTCCTACCTCTGCATCCCAAGTACTGGGATTAAAGTTTTTTGTTTTTTTTTTTTTTTTTTTTGAGTGTCACATATATCTCAGGTTGACCATGGTTTCATTCTCTTGCTAAAGATGACCTTGAACTTCTGATTCTGCCAGCTATATGAGCCAACGGTATACTTTTATTCTTAATAAGAACATCTAAGATTGAACAGATAAATATGGCAGTTAAAGCTTATAATCAATTTATGTACTACTAAATTTCTAAGTGCATATTCTATAGTTGTGTATGCAATTGTTTAAACATGTAAATGAGGGCTGGTGAGATGGCTTAGAAATTAAAGGTGATTGCTTGCAAAGCCTGACATGTTAAGCCAGAGGCACAATGTAGAACATGCATCTGAAGTTGATTTTCAGTCGCAAGAGGCCCTGGCACACCCATAGTCTCTGTCTCTATGTTTATAAACATAATATATTTATATATGCACATGTATATTTTATATATATATATAAAATGTACAAGTGGAAGGTTGCATTCAATTCAAAGTGGATTCAATTTAAAATTTTGAAAATATAGAAGCATTGTGTGTGCTGGTTATACCTGGTGAAATCAGATCTTATGTATGGTCATAAATGGAGAAATATAACAATACATGGGTTTGACATATATCCTATTCTATATGATCAATAGAAAACCACACCAAAGCCGGACGTGGTGGCACACGCCTTTAATCCCAGCACTTGGGAGGCAGAGGTAGGAGGACCACCGTGAGTTCGAGGCCACCCTGAGAGTACAGAGTGAATTCCAGGTCAGCCTGGACTAGAGTGAAACCCTATCTTGAAAAACCAAAAAAAAGGGGGGGGGCGCTGGAGAGATGGCTTAGCAGTTAAGGCACATGCCTGTGAAGCTTAAGGATCCCTGTTCGATTCTCCAGGTCCCACATAGGCCAGATGGACATGGTGGCACATGCGTCTGGAGTTCATTTGCAGTGGCTAGAGGCCCTGGAATGCCCATTCTCTCTCCCTCTCTCTGTCTCTAATAAATAAATAATAAAATAAAACATTAAAAAAGAAGAAGAAGAAAAAAAACCACACCAAAGCCAGGCGTGGTGGCGCACGCCTTTAATCCCAGCACTACCCAGAGATAGGAGGATCACCATGATTTCGAGACCGCCCTGAGACTACACAGTGAATTCCAGGTCAGCCTTGGCTAGAGTGAGACCCTACCTCAAAAAGCCAATCAGCTATGGATAAAATACTTAGTGCAGGGCTGGAGAGATGGCTTAGCGGTTAAGGTGTTTGCCTGCAAAGCTCAAAGGATCACAGTTCAATTCTCCAGGACCCACCTAGGCCAGATGTACAAAGGGGCACATGCATCTGGAGTTCTTTTACAGTGGCTGGAGGCCCTGGTGTGCCCTCTCTCTCTCTCTCTCTCTCTCTCATATATATTTAGTGCAACTGACAGTTCCATGTTAGAGAAAACTGGTTGTCAAAAAGGGGTAGCAGAATCATGCAAAAAAAATTAGTTTAACAAGATCATGGATGGGGGTCATCAACCCTATCAGAGCATCGTGGGTCTTCATCCCAAACTCTGGCCTCTGTGGTTGGTATGCTTCATTGGTGATGGGATCCACCTTGTTGCTCTGTAGTCACAACAGCTGCCCAGGTGATGGGATCCACCTGGTTGCTCTTCTTGGACATCAAGCACAGGAACTGGAAGGACTTCCCAATGAGAAGCTTCAGATAATCAAGGTTCAGCAGCGCACTATCTCAGCTGTTGAAATCTAGTGTGAATAAGCCTGGGACGCAGCCACAGATTGCAGACAGCAATGTGGGTCACTTCAGCAGAGCAGGGGAACGGGCTGCAGACTCCCTGGCTCAGAGCAGCTCAGAGATGAAGGAGCCCCTATTGGTCACCCCTGGAAGCTCAGAAGTAGAGTTGTCACCATTGCCTTCAGAGACACCTTCAAGTACGTTGGCTTCCAGTTCAGAGGTGGCTGTGTCTCATCAGCGGGTCCTAAAGTAGTTTCTGGCCAGGTGCAACTTCCCAGGTTCCCAGGAGCAGCTGCAAGAACGCATCCTCCCTCTCTCCCTCCCACAGCTCTTCCAGGGAGCTGGGACACTGTTAGCATCACAGAGCAGCTCCCAGGCCCGTGAGGCTCTGGTTTCCAAAAGCACTTCCTCAGAAATAAGGTCCCAGTGAGCTTCTAGAAAGCACTCTCAGAGCAGCACTTCACAGCCTTTCTTCTAAGGTACCTCGCAGTAAGCCCTGCTAAATTTCTTTGAGAGAGACAGAAGCGACTTGCTTCAAGAGAAGATCAAATGGGGACATAGCAGTTAGAAGCTGCCAGTGGCTTTACTCCCAGTGTGATTCATGGAAGATCATGGCAGAATGCAGCCACTGAGACTCTAAACACAGTGTTAGATTTATTTATATATTTTTCCCACCAAAAGAATGGGCCAGTGCTATCCTCAATATAAGAACTAGCCTGGAGCTGGGTAATTTCTCAATGGTTAGAGGCACTTGCTTATAAAGCTTGCCAGCCTGGGTTCTGTTTCTCAGTACCCATGTAAAGCCAGATACACAAAATAGCACATGCATCTGGAGTCTATTTGCAGAAGCAAAAGTCTGTGGCATGCCCGTGCACTTTTTTTCTCTCTGTGTCTGTCTCTGCCCTTCTTCTCTCTCTCTCTCCCACACATAAATAAATGAATAAATATGTTTTTATTAAATAAAAACACTCAAGAAAGTATGGTGTGTGAACTGTGGTGTAAGTCTGTGTGCTTCTGCAGTGGCTGTGGAGAAAATAAAGAAAATGAAAATCTGTTTCCCTTCAGAGACGCACTGGAGTTATTTCTCAAGAAAAAAAGTGGTGATAGAAACAATGTAAAAGTAGATACAGAGGCAGTGAGATGCAACATGTAACATCTGAGTGAGGAACCAAGATGTGTAGACTTACCTCCAGCATGAAAGCATTTCACAAATTACTAGAATTACGCACAGAGCATTGTTGCTTTCAGTGTCTGACACTTAAAGAGAAACAAAATCGGCTTCCTCTTGTACAATATCAAACACAGGTTTTCATAAATTTTATATTGCTTTTTTTTTAGTTTTTTAGAAAATTTATATTCAAATTTTCTTTACTTAAGTGACAGAAACAGGAGGATTTGCCCACAAGCTCATGTCTAGAACAACAAAGAACAAGAGTTAGAGAAAGAGAGAAAGTTGTCCCCTGACCTCCTCTGGGTGCATGAAACCATGACACATGCACGCCCATATTCACACATGTATGCAATGCACAAAAACTGAGAATTTGAAAATTTAAATTATTTTTGAAAGGCTTAGCCTTTTTTGTTTTATTTTTTATTGTTTTATTTGCTGAAAAATACTGTCTCCTATTTTTAATGATAAATTAGGTTTGATGTGAATTTCTGTAGTTTTAAAACTTTCATATCACTTTCAGTTTGGTGAAAACTTACTATCTGCAATGGTATTTTTTTCTTAGTTCAGTAAACCGTTTCAAAGAAAAGAAGTCCACAGCATTTGAAGGTCTGAATGTCTATAAAATAAGGTGTAAAGAATGTTACCCATGACATGAACATGACTGTTAAGGAAAATAATGTTGCCTCAGACTGGTTAATTTAAATGCATTTTTAAATAAATACCAGTAAGGTATTTGTTGTTAATTTAGTCTCAAGTTATTAAAAATTCACCATGATTTTGACTGCTGCTGGTTCTTGGAATGGTTTCATTTATGCTTTGAGTGAAATCTAATTTACAATTTTTCTTGGATATAAAAATGTGTTTCTATCTTCAGCAAATTTTGTGAGGACAATTAGCAGATTATTTGTTTAGATATTAAATGCCATAAGTTATTTTTTAATTAAATGTCCTAAAATATTTTCCCAAGTTCATATTATATTGTTCTAGAATCTTCCTAAATGGTTTTAACTCATTCTGCCTACACATGCTGATGCCTTCAAAATCTAAGATTTTTAAATTAAATTCAAAAATCCAAGCCTAGATTTCTAATATATTCTCTGAGGGCTTTTTGTTGTTGTTGTTGTTGGGGCTGGGAGGCAATGTGTGTGTGTGTGTGTGTGTGTGTGTGTGTGCATGTGCACACACGTGGCATGAACACTGTCCTTCAAGCTTCAAGCTTCTGGTCAATTCCACTGTCTCCACTTTACTTCTTGCCATACGTCCTCTGTGACTCTGGTTGATGTGCCTAAGCATCCATGGGTTCTGAGCATCTGAACTCAGGTAGTCAGGCTTGCAAAGAAAGCACTTTATCAGAGGCTGGAGAGATGGCTTAGTGCTTAAGCGCTTGCCTTTGAAGCCTAAGGACCCTGGTTTGAGGCTCAATTCCCCAGGACCCACATAAGTCAGATGCACAAGGTGTCACATGCATCTGGAGTTCGTTTGCAGTGGCTGGAGGCCCTGGTGTGCTCATTCTCTCTCTCTCTCCCTCTTTCTCTGTCTGTCACTCTCAAATAACTAAATAAAAATAAACAAAAAATTTATAAAAGAGAAGAAAGCACTTTATCCATTGAACCATCTCCCCAATGCATTCACCAAGCTTTTCATGACATTTAATTGTGCTTACATAACTGATCAAAAAAGAATGTTGTAAAGAATTACTTAATTACTTGTATAAAGGAATGTCATCCGTCAAATTGTCAAAATGATGTAGGAAGGGAACTGGTTTCATTAAACAATGTTTCAAATATTGGATGAAAACCACGTGCCCTGATGGCAATGACTACTATATTTATTTCTTATTTCTTTGTAGTCCAGTGCATTGTAGCTGTGAAGAGCTGACTCATATTCTGAAAGTACTTCCTTAATAAGAGGTAAAGAATGAACTAGGAGAACCCATCTGTGTTCATTACAAAAATCCAATAAAACAATTTAATAATCTTCATAAAATATTTATCTTCTTGAATGAATTAACTTTCTAGAAAGCACTTTAGGTCTCCACAGCCATTGACCCAGGTGGTATGCTCTGCACAGATTTCTTAACACTCTGGTGAGCAGTCTGGATACATGTGGTAGAGACAGACCAGTGCAGCATCTCAAATGTACAGATGGAGACTCCAGAGAGTAAAAAGCAAGAAATGGAGACATGAATGGAACCTATCTGTTTGAGCTATGTGAGGGTTTTATGTTAAATCTTGGAAGAATTTTAAGGCTCAAACACAATGTGCATGGCAAAGATAAATAAATACAAGTGGGCCAGGAAGATGGCTCAATGGGTAAAGTGTGTGCTGTGCAAGAATGAGGAACTGAGTTCAAATCCCTACCGCCCATGTAAAATCTTGGGTATGGTGGTACAGGCCTGTAATCCCAGGGCTAAGATGAGAGAGAACAGGAATCCCTGGGGCTTGCTAGCCGGTTTGTCTAGCCAAACTGGTGAGCTCTAGGTTCAGTGAAAGAGCCGATCTCAAAGGTGGAGAGAAACTAAGGGAGCTCACCAACACTGACTTTTGGCTGTCACATGCACATGTGCCAACCACAGGCACATGTGTGCCTGCACACATATGAACATGCCTATGCACAGTCATGCACACACCACACATACACATGCGAAAAATTACAAAGAGGAGCTGGAGAGATGGCTTAGCAGTTAAGGCCCTTGCCTGCAAAGCCTATGGACCCAGGTTCAATTCCCCACTATGCAAGTAAAGCCAGACGCACAAAATGGTGCATGCATCTGGAGTTCATCTGCAGTGGCTAGAGGCCCTGTCGTGACCATCTCTCCGCCTTGCAAATAAATAAACTTAAAACAAAAAAGAAAAAAATATGTAATGAGCAAAGTCAAAAGACAGCAAATACAAAAATGAACTAATCTGGAATATGTTTTAAAGATAAAGGTCAAGCGTTTAAAATACATAAATCTTAAAATAAGGTTAGAGTATAAAAATCAGAGAAAATGGGTAAAGAATACAAAAAGTATTCCCTCTCACATACACATACATGCACACACACACACACACACACACACAAAGATATAAAAATGAGCCAAGCGTGGTGGCACACAACGTTAATCCCAGCACTTGGGAGGCAGAGGTAGGAGGATCACCATGAGTTCGAGGCCACCCTGATACGACATAGTGAATTCCAGGTCAGCCTGAGCTAGAGTGAGACCCTACCTCACAAAAAAAAAAAAAAAAAAAAAAGATATAAAAATGGTCCCTAAACAGGTAAAAATAATTTTTTTGTTTGTTTTTGTTTTTTTTTGTTTTGCGAGGTAGGGTCTCACTTTGGTCCAGGCTGACCTGGAATTAACTATGTAGTCTCAGGGTGGCCTTGAACTCATGGCGATCCTCCTACCTCTGCCTCCCGAGTGCTGGGATTAAAGGCGTGCGCTACCATGCCTGGCAGATTCAACTTCTTAATAAGAGTTTAAAGAGTATACAAATAGTACTTTAGTATCAATTGTATTCTCAAATGTTCATTATATTTGGCCCTAGAGAGATGGCTCAGTGATTAAAGGTGCTTGCTTGCAAAACCTGACAGCTGGGGTTTGATTCCCCAATTCCCATGTAAATCCAGAGAGAGTAGAGCAGGAAGTTTTGTTTCTGGATGTGTATATATGTCTAGTGATCCTACGACTTGAGTTTTGGTAACTGTTACTTGCTGGAAACCAAAGCCCTCAGTCTTATCAACACACTCAACAAACACATGGTCCACTTCTCCTATTCCCATTTCTGCAAATCTCAATAAATTAGCCAGGCTTCTCCAAACGAACAGAGCCAATAGCATGAATAGTCATTATAAAGGGATTTATTAGATTATTATACAAACTATGGGCTGGGCAGCCCCACGGCGGTCTGCAGGTTGGAGAGTCAGAGGACCTGATAGCTGTTCTGTCAATGAGACTAAATGCCTCAGCTGTCCCAGTCTGGAACGGAAGGCCTGGAGGATTCTGGAAAAGCCACTGGCTGGTCTTCAGTCCACACTGGAAGCTGGGTCCTGGTGTCTTCGAAGGATGATAGCCGCACTCACCAGCAAGTAGCACAGGCAGCCAGGCAAAAGGAACAGTTTTCTCTGAGAGCCTCTGTACACATAGTCCACCACTGGAGGGGACACCCACTCTGGGGGAAGGTCTTCCTCCAGCCATTAATCTCTTCAGGAAATGCTTTCACAAGACCCATGTCTCGTACTTGATTCCTAATCTGATGAAGTTTGGCAGCAGAACTTGGCCATCACAGTGAACTGCCTGTTTCCACCTTGGCCTTTGTGTCAGGCTCAGGTGAGACCTAAATGTCAGGTTGCTTCTGGATGAATTTTGCCTCTAGATAAAGCGATACCTGTCAGGTCGGAAGTGCTCAGATGGAACGTGGAAGGGCATTGGAATTCAGGCTCCTGGTTGTCTCAGGCCCTCCCATAGGAGATAAAATGGGACTTTCTTTGTGGTTCCCATCTCTCTCTATTCTACCTTTAGTGTAGAGCAAAGAATGCTAATTTTCCATTTCTTTTTCTTAATTTTTTTTCTTTTTATTATTTTTTATTAACACCTTCTATACTTACATACAAAAAACATATGATATTTCCCTCCCCTCCCCCATTCCACTTTAGACCACCAATCTCCATCACATCCCCTCCCTCTCTCCATTATAATTTTCCATTTCTTTCATTGTTGTTGGTGGTGGTGTTTTTTGTTTGTTTGTTTGTTTGTTTGTTTGTTTGTGTTTGTTTTTGTTTTTTGAGATAGGAGAGGTAGGATCTCGCTCTAGCCCAGGCTAACCTGGAATTCACTATGTGGTCTCAGAATGACCTGAAACTCACAGTGATCCTCCTACCTTTGCCTCCCTCCCTAGTGCTGGGATTAAAGGCATGAGCCACCACACCTGGCTCTCATTTTCCATTTCTACACCCTGCTTTGTAGTACAATTCCAGTGGGCAATCTGGTCACTTAACATTTCCCTTGTTCTAAAGAACCTCTAAACATAGCCTGAGGGAGATATGGGAAAGACTTCTTAAAGACACCTTGAAGATTAGCTATAATCACACAGAGCCTTTTATCATAAATTTGAATATTTTTTTAATTTTTAAAAATTATTTATTTATTTATTTATTTGAGAGCGACAGACAGAGAAAGAGGCAGATAGATAGAGAATGGGCATGCCAGGGCCTCCAGCCACTGCAAACGAACTCCAGATGCATGCGCCCCTCCTGCATCTGGCTTACATGGATCCTGGGGAATCGAGCCTCAAACTGGGGTCCTTAGGCTTCACAGGCAAGCGTTTAACCACTAAGCCATCTCTCCAGCCAAATTTGAATATTCTTTCCTCTTAAATTAGGACTGACATTTGTAGATTTCCTGTAAAGTTTTACTAATAGCTATGGCAGTTGTCAATGGTTTTTTTTTTTTTTTTTTTTTTTTTTTTTTTTTTTGGTTTTCCAAGGTAGGGTCTCACTCTAGCTCAGACTGACCTGGAATTCGCTATGTAGTCTCAGGGTGGCCTCAAACTCTGGGCGATCCTCCTACCTCTGCCTCCCGAGTGCTGGGATTAAAGGCATGCGCCACCATGCCCGGCTCAGATTTTTTAAGTTTTTTTTTTTTTATTTGAGACAGTCAGACAGAGAGAGAGAGAGAGAGAACAGGAGCACCAGGGCCTCCAGCCACTGCAAACAAACTCCAGATACAAGCATCACCTTATGCATCTGGCTTATGTAGGTCCTGGGGAATCAAACCAGGGTGCTTTGACTCTGCAGGCAAACGCCTTAACCACTGAGCCATTCCTCTAGCCCTGTCAATAGATCTGAATATTCCAATAGTTTTCCTCCTAAGGTCCATGGAGTTTCAGCCAAGGTGGGAGTAACAGTGTGATTCACCCACCTAAATTTTATCTTTAGCAACATCCACTATCAAATATAAGTTTATGTGCTAGTTGTGACTGTAAGATGCTGATGGGAAGGAACTCAAGATGGCACAAACATGACTGGGAAGTCTTGAATACTGAAACTCAAATGTCATCAGGTTTATACCCTTGTCTATACTCCCCTCTGAGACGACGGCCTCCTGCTGCGGAGTTGAGCAAGGTAGCCATTAGCAGCTTAATATTCGCAACACATACACAACCACAGAAATAGCTTCTTGTTTATAGACAACAACTGCTACCATCAACACGTCATCACCCTGGCCAGCTTGCCTTTAGCCATAATCTTGTCGGGTCTATTTAGCCATAATCTTCATAAGACCTCATGGTTCCTCTTAGTAATTTTCCATCTACTGGCTACCTACAAAGTTCTTTTGATGTAAATTTCTACTTGGCCTTGTATTTGGAGTTTAAAGTGATTCACTCTCTCTCTCTCTCTCTCAACCATTTATTGTCTATCTATATCTATCAATATCTATCTATCTATCATCTATCATCTATTCATCTCATGGTCTGCTTGAGTAAAATCTTCCATGTCATCTTATCCTTATTAAAAAGTGTAATGAAATTTTCTTCTTCAATTGTGTGCTGGGAAATGAGCTCTGCTTTAGAAAAGGTCTCTGTTAAATGATGAGAGTGCTATTTGCACTTTTTTGCTAACAATGGGATGTGACACCAATTAACATAAAAAACTAGTTGAGTGGATTGAGGGGTGAGCTACATAATGAGAACGTAATTACAGGGAGAAACGCTGGCTATAGAGATTGGTAGGATATTTCTATTTTGACAAAAATGAAGAAGATTTATATGGCATTTACGTAAATCAGCTCTCTCAGATGAAATGGTGCAGAAAAGGATTGTTTTCCTAAACTGGGCAAAACTATTCTCAGTGCTCATATTTCATAATTAAATTTCAGGTTCTTTTGTAGCCAACCAAAATAAAACTGTTTGATTTTGCCACCTGTGTGTTTGGATAGACTAGAGGAAGACGGATCGGAAGTTATTTTCCAACTGAAAGTACACATAATTCGGAGGCCACTGGTGAACTATTTTCTCTCTTAAACTTTGTGGTAAACAATTTCTTGCTTGAAACAAAAAGATAGAACATTGGGGGCTGAAGAGATGGGTTAAGGTGCTTGCCTGAAAAGACAAAGGACCCAGGTCCAATTCACCAGGGCCCACGTAAGCCAAATGCACAAGGTGGTGCATGTGTCTGGAGTTCATTTGCAGTGGCTAAGGGCCCTGGTTTTCTCTCTCTCTCTCTCTCTCACAAATAAATAAATAAAAATAAAATATTTTTAAGAAGATGGAACATTATTTTAGTGAACTCTTAAGTGACATATTCTTCCCCATACTTGATGGCTTCATCTCCTCTGATACCATCTGATTTACCTGGAAGTGGATACTTTCAGTCTCATTTCATACCTCATTTTGTGACTGGCATTGCCAAGCAGTGTTTATGGCAATAGGAGAAAGAGAACTAAATGAAGAAACTAAGAAATTTATTACCATTAGTCCACTCCCTTCATGAAAGGGAAATTAACACTAGTCAAATGAGCCTGGCTACCAACCGTACCGTAGGAGAAAGGAAGGGGTCAATGGATTGAACATTCATTCATGTCATAGATTTATATGGAACCCTTTGGGGAAAAAATTGCTTAACTTCTTTTCTATTGAAATGCAAAAGCAGTGCTCCACACGGAGGTTTTCTTGAAAGTGTCTTATAAACATTCCAGTGAAGTGTCTCTGCCGGGTCAGTTTCTAAAACTAACACACACTGCGTTTTCTTTGACTTAGGAACAAGTGACAGCTGTCGGGACTTGGGTACTGATTTTGTATCAACTGTTTTTCAAAACCCATTTTCATCTCTGTGTAACTCGTATCTACTAATTCCCAAAGCCTATCTCCAAACGGTCCCCAAGTGAAACTGCAGCCAGATAGACTTACAGCATTGTCATTGCTACAGTTTTTTTCTTGTAATATTCTTTATTTTCACTCACAACCAATGATTCCTTTTGAAAAGATTTCCAGTTTTGCAAGAATTTTCAAGAAAAGCCTTAACATCCTTCTCAATTACTATCTTTTTCTTAAGAAAATTAATATCTGAAAATCATATGATTCCATCCTACCTTCATTCCCAAGTGTAACTTTGTCTCTCAGTTGACAGACATTTTTGGTCTCGTGCTGTGAGCCACACCCACCACCATGTGCCCCACCATGGCCCAGTTTGTTGCTTTTATTGCTGTTCCTGTTTTGTTACAGTATTTACAATAGTACTGTAGTATGTCAACAGTAAAAAACAGTAAAAATCCCACCGACCCATCTTAATCTGTTTTGGCTGCTTATAATAAAATACAATAAACTAGGTTGTAAGCAACAGACGTTTACTTTTTACAGTTCTATTGACTGGGGTACCCAAGATCAAGGCACTAGCAGATTTTGTGACTGAGGCCCCATTTTATCACTCAGAGATGGTTTCATCTTTAGATAGTGGAAAAGGACAAAAATCTCCTCTGTGCCTATTTAATAAGGCCATTGATGCCATTTACAAAGGTCCAAAGCTCACAATTTCATCTTCTCCTAATAGAAGTTAGGATCCTCGCATAAGAATGGGAGGCACACTACGAACGAGTGCCATGAAGGTTTCCACCACAGCAGGCCCAGTCTCCTTCATTCCGCTCAGTGAATTTCATTTTCAGATACAACTGAGTTTCACCTATCTGAGGTTTTCTTCATGCAGGGACCACAGAGAAGGAGCAGTCTTCGGTGTTATGTTAAACCCTAGCATGGAGCAGCGTTGGCAGTGTGCAAAATGTTTGCTTGTTCCATGGTTTCACATCATATTTTGCTATATTTGAAAGCAAGTGTTTGCCTTTTATCTTTAGTTTTCACGTATCTCTTTCTAAAATACCAATGGCAGAGCTAGAGAGATGGCTCCGTGGTTAAAAGGAGCGTCCTTGCCAAGACTGCCATCCACGCTTCAATGTCCCACTCCCCACGTAAAAATCTAGGTGCACCATGTGGTATCTGCATCTGAAAATCATTTGCAGAGGCAAGAGACCTTGGTGTGCTCAATACTCACTATCTTTTCCTCTCCCTCTGTCTTCCTCTTTCTCAGATAAATAAATGAAACGATTTTTAAAATTAAAGTAAAATAAAATGCTACGAGTGGCACTGTTGAAATCACACAGAAGAGTCGGCACTAGAGATGTAGTTAACAGAACTAAGCTACAAGAAGACAAAACTTCTTTTGTAAAGAAAAGGCAGTTGAAGACATTTTGTATCAAAATGTAAATTTGTGCTAACCAGAGTCTAATTCCATGTGGTGCCCGCCCCACTGAATTTGAGCCAGGCCACCTGATTCCTTCTCCCACTGGTAAAGACCATCTCATATGAACCAGCTGCCATGGATGACGTTCAGAAAACTGTCCCTGAAAAGAACTCTGGGCCATCTGTGCTTGCTGTTCTATTTATGGGATGTTCTCCAAACCATGGACCTTTGTCCAATAACTTCACATCAAGACCTTTTCAAGGGAAGAAACTCAGTCATCAGCATTTCTTGTGATGTGTGCAGGCAGGGATGCTATGACTTGCACCAAAGGCTGTCTGAGGTAGTGTCACCATGTCACATCCATAAGAACCAATATACATATTTTGCCCTAAAATAGCAAGACAAAACATACAGCGATTATGCAAATGCTGGAGAGAGAATGCCACAAAACTACCTAAGCAATGCTATAAAACCATACTGCGCACATATGCGCTCACACACACACACACACACACACACACACACACACACATACACACACACACACACCCGTCTTAGACAGACATGTTCTCTCTACAGTAACAATTTCCCATGACTAAGAATCAGAGCCATGACAAGCCATGATAATGGCTGGGAATACGTTGTACACCTCAAGTAGGGTGTGGGCGAAAGAGTCATTTGAAAGGTCATAAGGACAAGAAGTGGCACAATAATTAAGGTAAATAAATAGTTATTATGCGGAATATATTGTTATCAACTATTTAAAGAAAAAATATATATATATATCAGTTACTACCCAAAAGTGTGGTGTCAGGAGAAACTAAACTGCCCCAGTACTTGACCTCTGAATGTGACCTGACAAAATTCTTCTGAAGCCAATTGAAAACGCAAGAAAAACAAACCCCATAGAACTTTGTTTGTTTGTTTTTCAAGGTAGGATCTCACTCTAGCACAAAGCAATCAGTTTTATTTTGTTTGTTTGTTTGTTTGTTTGTTTGTTTGTTTTTGGTTTTTCAAATTAGGGTCTCCCACTAGCCCAGGCTGACCTGGAAGTCACCATGTATTCTCAGGGTGGCCTCGAACTCACGATCCTCCTACCTGTGCCTCCTGAGTGCAGGGATTAAAGGCGTGCGCCACCATGCCTGGCTCACAAACCCTATATAAGTTTCTGTACGGGAAAAAAAAAGTCCCCAAATTATAGAAAAATAAAAACCTTTTGAACTTTTCATATAAAGTACCACTTCTAATATGAGATATTAGATTACTCAATCTAGTGTTTGTAGAAACTATACTTACTATGGTTAAAGTCACATATAGACTATAGTAAATGGCCTCAAAATTACATTATTCATTAGAAACAACAATTAAAAGCTGGGTGTGGTGGCACACACCTTCAATCCCAGCACTCGAGAGGCAGAGGTAGGAGAATCGCCATGAGTTAGAGGCCACCCTAGGACTACATAGTGAATTCCAGATCATCCTGGACTAGAGTGAAACCCTGCCTCTAAAACTAAAGTAATTAATTAATTAATTAAAAAATAAATAGCAATTAATTATTTAAAACAAATATTATCTTAATCCAAGTTTATTTCTAGACACAAGCAGCCTAAAATCTGTAATCAGGGTAATCTTTTTTTTTTAATGGCCTCATTCTTATTTTTATTTATTTATTTGAAAACAACAGAGAGAGCAAGAGGCAGAGAGAGAGAGAGAATGGGTGCACCAGGGCCTCCAGCCACTGCAAACGAACTTCAGATACATGTGCCATTTTGTGCATCTGGCTTATGTGGGTCCTGGGGAATCGAGCCTTGAACTTGGGTCGTTAGGCTACACAAGTAAGCACTTAACCGCTAAGCCATCTCTCCAGTCCTAGAGTAATCTTTATTTGCTTCTAGAAACAATAAAATGTGAGACTTTTTATTTACTCCAGCATGCCTACATTGTTCATGTTTTTCTTTATCCTGACAATATTCCAAGCATGTCTTTCATCAAGTCCTGTTTCATCAAAGTAAAAGCAAACTTAATATTAATATTTCCATATTTTAATGCAATGAGTAAATAGTTCACTTATTTACTGAAATCATATTACTTTTCAATCGTCAACATTACTTGGAATTTTACTTTTATTACTGTTTTCCCTTTGCTCCTAGAAGAAATTATTCTGGGAAATATGCATCTTCGTGTCTGAAGATCTGAAACCCTTTGGTAGCACATCCCAGTGATAGAACTCTGCCTTGAGTTGTCCTGCGAGCTGCAGCCTTCCCACATTTGCACAAACGCAACTTCATGATGTTTGGAATATTAAAAGTGCATGCATCGGGCTGGAGAGATGGTTTAGCGGTTAAACGCTTGCCTGTGAAGCCTAAGGACCCCGGTTCAAGGCTCATTTCTCCAGGACCCACATAAGCCAGATGCACAAGGTGGTGCATGCATCTGGAGTTTGTTTGCAGTGGCTGAAGGCCCTGGCACTCTCATTCGCTCTCTCTGTACCTGCCTATTTCTGTATCTCTCTCTCTCTCTCAAATAAATAATAAAATATTTTTTTAAAAAAGTGCATGCATCATCTGGTGGGAACATTGGACTGAGGCCGCTGGACAGCTATTGTTTCAAGGGATTAACTGCATCCTGGTTCATGCATCGTTGGTGAAGGTATGTGCGATCTCTCAAGGCAAGAAAACTTTCTTATGACTTAATACCTATGGAAAGAACATGCTTTCATTCTAAATAATAAATATCTAATAAAAGCCAAGATGATGAGTAACTTCAAGTTGTCACTGCATAAAATAGATAAAAGTTAAAATTTGAAAGTGCTTGTACATACTTGGCTTCACCCATGAAAGACACTCCAATTCCAAAATTACAGTTATTAAATTCAGATGTCCCTTCCTCAAGTCATCTGTGCACTAGCACACAAACTCAAGGATCTCTGCACATGCATGAGAAGGAACAGTCCATTTCAATCATACTGGGATGAGTTAAACAGTTTGGCTTCAGGGAGATGAAGATGGTTCTTTTTTTCCTAAATAAAATGTCGATTACTGGAGTCTACTTTATCTCCACAAAAAGTAGCTGCAAAATAATTATTAATCAAAGTTGGGTGTGGTGGCACAGGCCTTTAATCCTAGCACTTGGGAGGCAGAGATAGGAGGATCACCATGAGTTCAAGGCCACCCTGAGACTACATAGTGAATTCCAGGTCAGCCTGGACTAGAGCGAGACACTACCTCAAAAAAAAAAAAAAAATAGGGCTGGAGAGATGGCTTAGCGTTTAAGGTGTTTGCCTGCAAAGCCAAAGGACCACGGTTTGATTCTCCAGGACCCACGTAAGCCTGATGCACAAGGGGTGCATGCGTCTGGAGTTCGTTTGCAGTGGCTGGAAGCCCTAGTGCACCCATTCTCTCTCACTCGCTCTCTTTCTCACTCTCTCTCTGCCTCTTTCTCTCTCTCAAATAAATAAATAAATATTTAAAAAATTTTTTAAAAGTTTTAAAAAACTAATTATTAATCAAGTGATTAATCAGTCACCCTGGGATATATGAGACCTTGTCCCAAAGGTGAAAAACAAATGTGTCTTTCAAAATTCATCTCTGGCCTGGAGAGATGGCTCAGTACTTAAGAGGCTTGCCTGCAAAGTCTGCCTACCTGGGTTCTGTACCCCAGTACCCACATAAAGCCAGATGCACAAAATGGCACATGCATCTGGAATTCATTTGCATTAGCTAGAGGCCCTGCTACATCCATTCTCCTCGCCTCTCCTCTTTTCTCTTTCTTGCTCCCCTTGCAAGTAAATAAATAAAATATTTTTTTTTGTTGTTGTTGTTTTTTTTTTTTTTTGAGGTAGGGTCTCACTCTAGCTCAGGCTGACCTGGAACTCACTACGTAGTCTCAGGGTGGCCTTGAACTCACGGCGATCCTCCTACCTCTGCCTCCAGAGTGCTGGGATTAAAGGCGTGCACCACCATGCCTGGCTATTAAATAAAATATTTTTTAAAATACATCTCAAATCCATTTTGGTGAATATTATGCAAATTTCAGTATGACCATGGGGGTCTCTCCCCTGTGTGAACCAATTTTACTGCATTTAGTTTATAGTATGATCATTTTATGATATGCCTCAGTTTCCTTAATCATTTTAAGTGAATATCTTAAGCCATTGTGGGTAAACAAGACGTTCTTTCCATAACTTCACAGGTAGACCAGAGGACCCAGGTGTGGTAGATGTTCAGTATTTCAGAATAGATCTCGGTGACATATACTTGATTACAGCATTAGATGTAATGGCTTAATATTTAAATGATGCCCAGTGCCAATGCAGTTGATACAAAAAAAACCCTTAATTTTAGAAAAAAAATCTATTACATCATTTAGTCAATAAAATATGAAGAATCTTATGAGTCTCTTTCAATTATTATCCTTTCTATCACATTTCTGTCTAATAAAGACCCTATTCCGGAGGAAAAAGCTATGATGGAACTTCATAAACTCTTTAGGGGC
Organism: Orientallactaga sibirica; assembly: GCA_036365145.1. Taxonomy (NCBI): domain Eukaryota; kingdom Metazoa; phylum Chordata; class Mammalia; order Rodentia; family Dipodidae; genus Orientallactaga; species Orientallactaga sibirica. Next base: position 4,670,823 of record JAEOAD010002133.1, read on the forward strand.
TGGGTATGTTGCTCAGAGTGGCGAAGGTACCATTTGGGATGTATGAGGTCCTAGGTTCAATTCCATGACAACCGAAAACTTGAAGGGGAGGCTAGAGAGATAGCTCAGCAGGTGATTGAAAGCTTGCCTGCCTAAATCCAGTTCCCAAGTGCCCATGAAAAGTAAACACAAAATGGTGCACACGTCTGTAAACTCAATGTGCCTGCAGCCATGGGAGACAGAACCAAGAACACCTGGAATCTGAAGGGACTGACAGACTGCCACACACACAGTGGCTAAAACAAGACAGACTGTGTCAAGCAAGGTAGAAGAATAGGAAAAACATCCCTCAGACCACATATGGGCCATTGCTCATATGTGACCATACATACATACTTACACACACAATACTACTAATAATAAAGCTTCAGATTTCGGAGTCCTACCATACAGACTCCACCTGCCAATCAAGTACCTTCTACTAGTGCCATCCATTAGTAGAATGTTGTGCTGGAGTTGATTGACCAGTGAATTCCAAACTACTATGTTTTACTTATGGAAACTGAAAAGTGACTTCATGCATGCAGTAAAAATGTAAATTCCATTATTGCCCCCGCCCCTGTCTCTGAGCTTGCCCTTGCTTAGGACATGATCTGTACTCACCGTGTTGGTAGTCACGACTGTCAACTGCTAAGTCTTCTTTGCTCCAAGTACCAGGACAAAAGTATTTGCGGGGCTGGAGTGATGGCTTAGCTGTTAAGGTGTTTGCCTGTGCAGCCTGAGGACCCAGGTTCTATTCTCCAGGACTCACGCAAGCCAGATGCACAAGGTGGCTCATGTGTCTGGAGTTCGTTTGTAGTGGCTGGAGGTCCTGGTGCACTCATCTAAGAGAAATAAAAAATTCATTGTCTTTTTTTAAAGTAACTTTTATTATTTCATTTATTTGAGAGAGAGAGAGAAAGGGAGAGAGAGGTAGACAGAGAGAATGGGTGCTCCAAGGCCTTCAGCCACTGCAAATGAAGTCCAGATGCATGCACCACCTTGTGCACCTCCCTTATGTGGGTCCTGAGGAGTTGAACCTAGGTCCTTTGGGTTCACAGGCAAGCACCTTAACCACTAAGCCATTCCTCCAGCCCCTTCATTGTCTTTTTAAAGAAGAGGATGGCAAGGAAATAAGTCAGGCAAACCACTACATTATCACCAGTCCAAACCATTCATACGGGGAATGACATGAATTATTTCATTATTTCAGATACTTTATAAATATCTTAGGTTGGATAGTAAACAAAATTAAATATTTTCAAATTTTCCTTTTATTCTGACCAGACACAGGAAAGCAATATTCTTACTTTACTGTTTCAATCAGGTTCTCATTGCTAACAGAAATCACCCGACCAAAAGCAGCTTGTGGGGAAATTAAGAGGTTTATTTTGGCTTATAGGCTTGAGAGGGAAGCTCCATGATGGCAGGGAGAAAATGATGGCATGAGCAGAGGGTGGACATCACCTCTTGGCCAACATCAGGTGGACAATAGCAACAGGAGAGTGTGCCAAACACTGGCAAGGGGACACTGGCTATAACACCCATAAGCCCACCCCCAACAGTACATCGCCTCCAGGAGGTGTTAATTCCCAAACCTCCATCAGCTGGGAACTCATAAGTTTATGGGAAACATCTGAACCAAACCACCACACCTTACTTAAACTATTCCCACAAGACCCATTTCTCCAACAAGACTTCCAAATCATTCCCTTAAACTTGAAGCTAACTGTAATAAAAACAAAATTAGTAAAACAAATCATAGCTAAACCTATGGGGGATAAAACAAAATTTCATCTATTCTCAGATATGTCTTTATTAAATGAACTTATTCTATTTGTGAAATATCAGTCTGGGCTGTAAATCTATTCAGAAAGAAGCTTGGAATTTTTACCTCAATAAATAGGTTAATCAGATGGTAGGTAATACATCAGAAGTTATAACCAGGGCCTGTGGAGACTGTAAACTCGCCATTGTAGGAATTTACTACTTGGTAATGAAGTCAAGGATGCCAGAGATGTAAAAAGAAAATATTGAGCCTTGTTCTGTTCCCTTTCTAACAAGTAGAAAAAGTGGCAAATAAAAAAAAAAAAAGGGCTGGAGAGATGGCTTAGTGGTTAAGGCGCCTGCCTGCTAAGCCTAAGAATGTTGGTTCCAATGTCCAGCGGTTCCAATCTCCAGGTCCTACGTTCAGCCAGATGCAAAGTGAGGCAAGGGTGCAATGCCACATTTGCCCACACGGGGGCGCATGCATCTGGATTTCGTTCACAGCAGCTGAGAGACTGCTGGTGCGCCCATTTCTGTCTCCCTCTCCCTCTCTGTCTATCTCTCTCTGTCTCTCTCTCCAAAAATAAATAAAAAATAATAAAAAAAATTAAAAAAGCATGTTTCTAATGCACAAAGAACCAACCCTATAACCTTATTACATTGTGCCTTTTAAATTCTCTTACTTTTTTATTTATTGGTGTATATTTTTCATGTGTGTGTACATGTTTATATGCACACGTGTGCATGAGTACATATGCAAATGTGTAAATATGCGTACAGAGGCCAGAAATTGATATTGGGTGTCTTTCCCATCACTGTCCACCTTATTCTTTTTTTTTTTATTTTTATTTGTTTACTTGAGAGATAGAGAAAGAAGCAGAGAGAGAGAGAATGGACATGCCAGGTCCTCCAACCCCTGCAAAAGAATTCCAGGTGCATGTACCCCTTGTGCATCTGGCTTATGCGGGTCCTGGGGAGTCAAACCAGGGTCCTTTGGCTTTGCAGGCAAATGCCTTAACTGCTAAGCCATCTCTCCAACCCCACCTTATTCTTTGAAACAGGGTATCTCACTGAACCTGGAACTCACCAATTCAGCTGGACTAGCTGCTAGTCAGCAAGCACCAGAGATTCACCTGTCTCTGACTCCCCAGGACTGGAATTACAAAAGACCAACACACACACACACCTACCTCAAGAAACAACCATAATCACAACAAAAACCTGTTAATATATTACTTGTTAGGAAACTATTACCTACAATAGATATACCAATTTGATTTTAGAGGTTCCTATGTAGTACTTAACACATCTCAGAGAAGACAGTATTATAATTCAATCACATTAATAAAATCATGTTTGTAATGTTTATTGTGGAAACCACAAATATCCACATTTCCATTAAATCTGCCTTTGTTTCTTCATTGAAAACTTTGAGGGCTAGAAGAGATACTAATAAGGCCAGGCATAATGGTGCATGTCTTTAATCCTAGCACCCTGAAGGCTGAGATAGGATCACCGTGGGTTCAAGGCCAGCCTGGGCTACAGAGTGAGATTGTACATCACAAAGAGAGAGAGATTCCAATGTAATTTTGGCCAAAAAGCATATATCTCAAAGATAGAAAGCTGGAGGAGGGAAGGTAAAGTCATGAAAGAGCCACCTGATTAAATGGAAGAAGCCAGAGCAGACAGAAGCCCAGTACCACAGTGGTTATTTTGATCCAGTGAGTATTGACCACAGAAAGAAAAGGGTTTACATTGCTACAATTACTCCTATCTGACAAAGGCTAAAAGTTTGTAGGTCACCACATACCCAGTTTTCTCAAAGTGACTTTTCAAATGTCACCTAACCATATAATTTATTTTTCTGGCTGAAGTTAATCAAATGGAGTAGGAGGTCTTTGAGGACCAGGTTAACCCTGACCTGGCTCTCTATTCATTCTCCACCGCTTGTTCAATGAAAGAACTATTTTAGTCTCATGCGGTCTTAAAAATAACAGGAGCCCTTCATAAGAACCTCCACATTAAGCGGGGGAGAAGCAAACATTCCAGGTGGCTTTTCTTTCCCCCGCTTGATTACACTCATTATGGTTTGACGTTGGACTTTCAAGCTGGTCAGTATTTATAGAGACATACAAAGAAAGGCTCCAGGGGCTGGTGAAAAAGTCTAGTTGGGAGGGAAGAGCAATGTACAAACACACAGTGAAATCAACGCATCACAAGGAAGGCGACAGTGTTAGCCAACTCTAACCCAAGGACTATTATGAGTGATGTTGCATTGCGGGAACAAAGCACCTGACCAAAAGCAGCTGCTGGGAGGAAAGTGGTTTATTTTGGCTTACAGACTGGAGAAGAAGCTTCAATGATGGCAGGAGAAGGATGGCAAGAGAAGTGGCTGGACAGCCCTGCTGACCAACATCAGGTGGACAAGAGCAGCTTGAGAATGAGCCGAACACTGGCAAGAGTAAACTGGCTTAATACCAATAAGTCCACCCCAACAATACACCCCCTCCAGAAGGCTCCAATTCCCAAATTGCCCTCAGCTCAGGACCTACAATTCAGAACGGATGAGTCTATAGGGGCCGCATAATTCACAACCCCACATTATTCCTTTGACCCCCATAAACTGATGACCACTCATGATGTAAAATGTGACACATTCAGTCCAACTTTAAAAGTCCCATAGTTTTTTTTTTTAATCCCAATATTGTTCAAACATCCCCGTAGTCCAAGGTCTTTTAAGTGTTAGCTATAAAACCAAAAAGAAAAAGAAAAAAGAAAGTGGCACAGAATAAACATTGATGCTGCAGAAGATGGCACTGGGCATAGCAAGGAAATACTGAACCAATACAAGATCTAAAACAAACAGGGTAAACATCAAATCCTGTAGCTTCAAGTAACCAGTGATGAAGTTTCTGGACCTGAATCTCCTCCCGTCCACCTGGGCCACTCACAGCCTGGGGAGCAATCCACCCCAAGCTTGTGGCCTTGCACAGTCTCCGCATTTCAAAAAGTTCTAGAGTCTCTACTGGAACCCATGGGTCATCCTCATGGCTCAATGTAGTCTCCACCCAGGAACTTCCAACAACCCTGTTTCACATTGCCCATGGCCATTTCCAAGAAAAATCAAAATAAAAAAACAGTAATAGTAATAATAAATACAAGAGGTCCTCTCCTTTCCTTTCAGCATTTGTTTGAGAAAACATGTGATTTCTGTTTAGAGTTTTTAAGCTATATATATAATATACATACATATACACACACACATGCAATTATATAAGCTTCTACCAGGAAAGCTTTTCTCAAGGTCATGGGAGTCATCTTTTGAAATATAATGCCAGGAGGACAGACCCCATGATCCTTAGTTTCTGTGGAAAAAGAGAAGTTTGGTTTCAAGTTGAAACACTACCTTCTACCATAAATCATCAGAAATTTATTTTCCTATGATGGCAATTACTAAACACAGGTGGTTACCTCAATTACTAAGAGAAATTAAGGTGGATTATGCCAAAAGTTGCTGTGAACTCCTCTTCCCTATGGGCCAGGTGTCATTTACCCCCATCTCTTAAGCTAAATAAAAGGGTAAAATTTCTTCCTGCTTCTGCAATCTCTTCACCAAATTGCCTGTGGCACAAATCTCATTGTGCTTTCATGCCTGTTCAATATTCAACTTCTCTTTTTCTCCTCTTCTTTCTTGGAGAGTTTTCTTCGGGCAGGGAGAGTGGGGGTTCTCAGGTGTTACAGGCTGAATCACGTCTGCTTAAAATTCTTATGCTGAAATCTAATACCTCTGAATGTGACTGTATTGGGAAGAGGGTCATTATGTGGTAATTCAGGAAAAAAAATGAAGTCATTAGCCTGGGCTCAAATCCATTGTGACCGGCAAGAACATATTAAAGAGTCACACAGAAAGGGATGGCATGTGAGGACACAGGGAAAAGAAAGCCTTATACAAAAGAGAGAGAGAGAGAGCGCTCAGCAGAAACAGCAGCCACCACCCTGGCTGCAGATGTCCACAGAACTCTAGGAAATCAGCTTCTGCTAGGAGCCCTCCAGGCAATGGTACTTGGTTACAGCAGCCCTAGCATGATTTGTCATCATATTTCCCCCAAGCCCTCCATTTGTTCTTCTGTCCTTCATTAGTACTTATCTTCCCCGAGCATTCATTTGACATACAGCCTCTCGTCACACTCCACAGACACGACATTAATAAAGTACAACTCACTCCCACGGGACTGGAGACTAGAAGAGACAGGCAAATCAATGAACAACTATTCATTGCAACAAACGAAGTTTCACTTATTTTTATTTATTTATTTGAGACAGGAAGAGATAGAAAGAGAGAGGGAGTGAGGATGGATGTGTTAGGGCCTCCAGCCACCGCAAACAAACTCCACAAGCATGTGCCACCTTTATGCATCTGGTTTACATGGGTCCTGGAGAATCAAACCTGGGTCCTTTGGCTTTGCAGGCAAGTGCTTTCACTGCTAAGCATCTCCCCAGCCCTCATTTATTTTTTTTAACTATGTTTTTGTTGGCTAGTTCCCAACATCATCCACTGTAGGCACAACGTAAGTATTTGTTGAGATGTAGCTCGATGGGACAGCTCTTGTGTGGAAAACCTAAGGCTTGATCCCCAACACCATCACTGTGGTTGGGAGGTAAAATGTCCTCCCAGGGGTTCACGTGCTCAAATACTTGGTCTCCAGGTAGTGGAACTGCCTTTGGCCTTTGTGTAACTTCAGGGAGGTGCAGCCTAGCTGGAGGAAGTGGGTCTGTCAGGGTGGGTCCTGTGGCTGGCTGTCACTCTGCATCCTGATCTACCTAGCTATGAGCAAGCTCCCATCACCATGGCTGCCAGCCACACTTGCTATCACGCCGACCCGCCTCTCCTTAAACCCTGAGTCAAAAAAATTCTTAGCTGGTTCACATTGAGCTCTCTAGGCATTCGATCACAGCAATGAGGAAAATGACTTGTATAACCAACCACCCAAAAAGAAAAGAACATGTAAGGAACTATAAGAAAACTGGCATGAGCCTCATGTGTCAGGGAGAATTCAAAGAAGAACTTAACATATGTTTCCAAAGGGGGCTAGGCAAAAAACTTTTTGCAGGTAGGAAGAAAATTCCAGACTGAGGAAACAACGTGTTCTGATGGTGTATGGTGGGACAATGCAGAATACAATTAAGGGAATTTATATTGTAATCAGAGCAAAGTCATGAAAATGACATGGGATTTCAGAATAGAGTCTGATTTCTAATCAGAGACAGCCATTGCTTGACATTTGTCCCAAACTAAGTAAACTATGAAAGAATTTGTACACAGCAAGTGACAGAATGGGGCCCAGTTCGAGGTAGAAAATCAGCAATAGCACATGTATGAAGTAAAGGATTAGAAAGAGAAAACATATAACAAAGGAAGTAAGCATGCGATGAAAAGGCAATCGGAGATATCAAATACCAGATTCCAAGCTGCCCTTCGAAACTCCCCAGGCTGCAAGTTTCTCACTGTGCTGCTAGGAGATGTCATCTTATGAACTAACATGGGCCTACCCATGGTCACCTCTCTCCAGAGAGTTCTCTTGTCCTCCTCCCCTTCTGTAAGGTGGTTCCAGATAGCCTCTGCAGACTCCAGAAGTGAGGGACTTCATCAAGTGACTTTTCCCAAGTGCTGCGCAGCAAGGCCTGGCCCATGTTGCTGCGTCTTGTGGTCATGTAACCTTCCTTAATTAAGTCCAATACCTAACAAACACACATTAACTAGTCTAAAACTGTCAAAAAAAAAAAACTTATTAAAAATATTTATCTTTTATTTTCAAGCAGACAAAGAGACTGATAATTGAATGGGCGCATCTCTGACCCTCTTGCTACTGCAAACAAACGTCAGACACACACACGCCACTCTGTACATCTGGCTTTCAGGTGGGTACTGGGGAACCGGACTCTGGGGATCAGACTCTGTAAACAGGTGACTTTAACCGCTAAGGCACCTCTCTAGCCTGTCGAAAGCATTTTGCGAGGAGTCTAGTCTACTCTTTGCTTTTGATGGCCCTGCTCTAGACCAGGGGAGAATTTAAGTTGGCAACTGCAGGAGAAGGTCCTGCTGATGTTGCTCATACAATGCTTTCTGCCTGTTGACGAGAAAGCCGTCTAACTAGCAGGCCACCCTGAAGGTCCAGTGACAGGATGCCAGCCATCCGTTATGGAATAAGCAATACGCTTGTTACTTGTGCAGAGCTTCTAGGCTCAGCAATCAAACCAAATCAGATCATGAAAACCCCTCAGCTTCATGAGATTTCTGTGTGCCCTGCAGCTACAATTCGTTTCCTAGAGGAACAATAGATAATTGTGCTAACAGCAAGTGTCAAGTACTGGCATGAGAAAGAGACGGTAAGGCTTGATTTAGCCAATAACAAATATGGTTAGGAAATGGTGTCTAGGGCTGGAGAGATGGCTTAGCGGTTAAGACCTTTGCCTGCAAAGCCAAAGGATCCCGGTTCAACTCTCTAGGACCCACGTAAGCTAGATGCACAAGGGGACGCATGCATCTGGAGTTCATTTGCAGTGGCTAGAGGCCCTGGCATACCCATTCTCCCTTCTTCTCTCTCTCTCTCTCTCTCTCTCTCTGCCTCTTTCTCACTGTCAAATAAATAAATAAAATATAAAAAAGAAAATGGTGTCTATATTATTGGTATTTCAAGTTGAAGCAGTACTAATTTTGTTCATTACTCTCATATCTGAAAAACCATTATAAGCTTGGTATAATAAACAAGAACTGGCCGGACGTGGTGGCACATTCCTTTAATCCCAGCACTGGGGAGGCAGAGGTAGGAGGATCACCATGAGTTTGAGGCCACCTTGAGGCTTCATAGTGAATTCCAGGTCAGCCTGAGCTACAGTGAGACCCTACTTTGAAAAACATAAATAAATAAATAAATAAATAAATAAATAAACAAACAAATAAATAAACAAATAAACAGACAAACAAACAAACAAGAATTGGAGCTGGGGAGATTGCTCAGTGGTTAAAGGTGCTTGCTTGGAAAACCTGCTTGCCAGGATTCATTTCCTCAGTACCCACTAAAGCCAGATGAACAATGCTGCATGTATCTGGCGTTTTTTGTTTGTGTGTTTTTGTTTTGTTGTTGTTGTTGTTGTTCAAGGTAGGATTTCACTGTAGCCCAGGCTGACCTGGAATTCATTATGTAGTCTCAGGGTGGCCTTGAACTTACAGCGATCCTCCTACCTCTGTCTCCCTAGTGCTGGGATTAAAGGCATGCGCCACCACACCTGGCTGCATTTTTTAAGTGGCAAGAGGCCCCAGTGCTTCTCTCACTCTCCTTGCAAATAAATAAAACTATTTTAAAATAGAGAGATTGTGGGGAAAGTTGTATAAGTTTCCTTATTCAATGGACACAATTATAATAGAGGTTTTTTTCTTCATCCTTGTTATATTCTTTTCATATCTTTTTACATTCTTTTTACATCTACCTCCACTCAACCCAGGACTCTGATTCTTTTAGAAGAATCGCATTGATTTTCATGTCATTACTGTTATTTGTATTTCCTTATGAGATGTGTCATATTGTGTTAGAGCACTCGGCTCTTATTACCAGTGTATTGCTGGGTGACACGTATTATGGTTAACTGCTAGCCTCCATTAGCAGTTAGGGGGCTTCTAGAATGCAGAGGGGTTGCCATATTCCTTTTGAGCTTCTCTTTACATTGTCTTCTTTTTAGATAGAAAATACCGACACACATTTATTGCTTTGCTTCCTTGAATGATGATGTATGCTGCTTCCACGCCTTTTCTTGGCAGTAGGCAAAATAAAACACAAATTATAAATTTTAAGCCAGATATTAGAAAGATGTCAGTACCTTTTGTCACCAGACTAGAATGAATTTTTGCTCTCTTTCTCTTTTAGAGAAATACTAAGCATTTTCAGAATAGGCTTATTTCCTCATCAAGACGGACTACACATTGACTGTACCTTTCCGTAAATAAAAACTATAGCGTGACATAGTGCTGCGTGCCTTTAATCCTAGCACTGCATAGGCTGGAATAGGAGGATCGTTGTTGTGAGCTCAAGGCCAGTCTGGGGCCACAGAGTGAGTTCCAAGGCAGCCTGTGACACAATGAAATCACACCTCCAAAAAACAAAAACAAAAAAAAAACAATTTTTTTTTGTTAAGGATAGTCTATGATATTAAAGTTCTTTTAACACAACAAAACACTGTAACTCTTCTATATGTGAATCAGTATTATGAGGACTGGGGAAAATGGTGAATTTGGAGCTTCAAGAGTAATAAGAAAGAAGGGATTTGTTCAGATTCTATTTATTAGCCTTAATTTGCTTCTAATTCTTAGAAGAATGATCTTGAGGAATGGTGGTGAAGGTGGTCTTTTGACGGATGACGGAAGGGACATGATTCTGTCTCTTTAACACATGTCCAGAGGAGGATAAGGTTTAAGCTGTCTGGTTGAATAAACTCGTAAGAAGACTTTCTTCTGATATTTATTCAAAATTTTTGTCTTTTAAGCTATTGAATTTTTCCCTGTCTGTTCCTAGAATAGGTTTTGCATATTGAATTTCTCTCCCAGACCAAGTCATTTTAGTTTCTTTTGTCCTCTTTCTGAGTTTTATGCTTTAATATCCTAACATGTGGATGTGTGATTCTTCTGACACTTATTCAAAAACAATTTTCTTTCTTCTTTTTTTCAAGGTAGAGTCTCATTCTAGCCCTAGCTGACCTGGAACTTATGCTGTAGCCCCAGGCTGGCTTCAAACTCTTGAGCGCTGGGATTAAAGGCATGCACCACCACACCTGGCCTTCTCATTCCAATTTTTTATCTTGCTCTAAGTTTTAGAAGCTTGGAAAAGCAGCTATTAAGTGAATAATTTGACAGTTCTGAGCACTGTCAAATACATGCTAAATATTGTCCAATTCCAAAAGGGTTAGAATAGTGGCAATTTGTTTCCTTCATGTTTTCTGAATGAAAATTAAAACTTTCAGGGCTGGACAGATGGCCTAGCAGTTAATGTGTTTGCCTGCAAAGCTTAAGTACTGGGGAACAATTCTCCAGTACCCACATACAGCCAGATATACAAGGTGGCACATATGTCTGGAGTTTGTTTGCATTGGCTAGAGACCCTGGCATGCACATTCTCTCCCTCTTTCTCTCTCATAAATAAATAAAATATTTTTAAAATTAACATAATAAGTCTTATTTTTTGAAGCAGTCTCACTCTAGCCCAGGCTGACCTAGAACTCACTCTGTAGCCCAGGCTAGCCTTGAACTCACTGCAATCCTCCTACCTCAATCTCCTAAGTGCTAGGATTTAAGGTGTGCACTACCTGGCATGAGGTGTTTAAAATATAAATCATATATGCATGTTTTAAAAAGGAGCCAACTTTCAAATTCAAAAAGACAAAAAAGTCATATTTTGGCAAACAATTAAGTATTCTGAGCCTTTGGATAACATTTTGATCAATCTAACCTATTTGTTATTTTGTAATTTTTGTCTTATTTATTATGTGTTCTTCATGAGTATATTGAAATAATAAGTTGCGCTAACTAATGTGTTTTCTTTTATTTTTTTCTTTTTTGAGGTAGAGTCTCACTTTGATCCAGGATGACCTGGAATTCACTATGTAGTCTCAGGGTGGCCTGGAACTCATGGTGATCCTTCTACCTCTGCCTCCCGAGTGCTGGGATTAAAGGAGTGCGAGACCATGCCCGGCTTAATTAATGTGTTTTGATATTAGATTCTAACCAAGAAAAAATGAGACTATGACAACTATTCTAGGATTTTTATTTTATTTTTTATTTATTTAATTTGAGAGGGAGGAGAAGAGAGAGAAAGAGGAAGAGGTAGATAAGAGAGAATAGTGCCCCAGGGCCTCAGCCACTGCAAACAAACTCCTGACCCATGTGCCACCTTGTGCATCTGGCTTATGTGGGTACTGGGGAATCTAAGCTGGGACCTTAGGCTTCGCTGGCAAGTGCCTGAATCGCTCTGCCCTCTTCTAAGATTTTTAATTTTTTTCCTCTTTCAGCTGGAATTCCCACTAAGGACCAAATTATACCAAGTTATATTATTTTATAATAACATACACTGATCTCATTCATGCTTACAATATTCAGTCTGCTTGAATAAACCCGTCACTTTTAATAATATGCTCAATATTTCACCAATTATTTCCACTTAGTAACACTTCACTTTGTTAGAGACATCAAATCAAGGATGTCACGGGGCAAAAGATGATTCTGAATGCATTGCAAGAGAATTTAAAGGACATATGATGCAATGCTCAACTAAGATACAAAAGCTATGGGGAAGGCCAGGTGTGGATTGCGCACGCCTTTAATCCCAGCACTCGGGAGGCAGAGGTAGGAGGATCGTCCATGAGTTTGAGGCCACCCTGAGACTACATAGTGAATTCCAGGTCAGCCTGGGCTAGTGAAACTTTACATCAAAAAAAAAAAAAAAGAAAAAGAAGCTTTGAGGAAGGATGAAGATGAGCAATCGGAATTACTCACCCTAAACTGACATGCCATGCTTACATGCAACATGCAGAGAATCCCAGCATGATGTTAAACCACATTTAAAATATCACATGCAACATGCAGAGAATCCCAGCATGATGTTAAACCACATTTAAAATATCACATTTGTCCTGGATCATTGTTTCTCTTGCAATATTGTTCAAATGCAATTTAAAAACATTCTGAAGTATGCCGAAGAATGTGATTTTGGAAAAAAAAAAAAAAAAAGCAATGAATTATAACTCTATCCCCACCCTGTATGGGATGAAAGGTTGATTATCCTAAAGATTACTGTCATCTGGACAGAGATGTATTCTTCGTTTGCTTCCTGTGACTCACTTCTCCATCATATATAACCTTGGCTCTTTTTCTCTTTCTTCATTTGAGATGATTGTCAATAGCTCCAGGGGCAGAAAAATCAAAGAAACCAATAATCCCTAAAAGGTCAGCCTTAGTCATAAGGAGAGTGACGTCTGGGGGCAGGGTATAATTTAAGTGGCATCAGAAAGGTTCTTCTTCCCCAAATCTATCTTCTCAATAATTCTAAAATTTATTCCACAAGATAGGTCATTTTTATTTGGCTTAGGGGTAGCGCCAAATATATGAGTTCTCAAAAGACATGACACTTTGGCTTAAATGTACAGCAGTGTTTATGATTATCAAAGCTATTCCAGGAAGATTAGTTTTGAAGTACAAACGCAGCAAAGACAGGGAGCCAAGCCCGAAGGTCCTGGGTCATACCATCAATACACAGAGTGGTTGGGAGGATTTCCCACATTCAAGCCTCATCCATGTCAGGCAGACTTGGGTTCAAGTAACTTAGTTTCTCTGAACTCCCAGATGAACGTGCATAAAACAAAAGCATCTACCTTAATCGGGGTCAAGATTTTTGTTAGGTGTGGGCAGAGGGCTAAGAATTAAATGTGTCAGTACCCTGTACTGTGACTAGACAAGGGCCTTAGAGAGTGGTGAAGTTAACTGCCAAAATTATATTTACTTCTGAGAAATAAGTGGACACCACATGTGTGCATAGATGTATACCTGGCAAAACCATGAAGAAAAGTTAGTCAGACTCGAAGTCCTTTAAGATTACATCCTGGGCTAAAGAGACGGTTTAGTGGTTAAGGCGTTTGCCTGAAAAGCCAAAGGATCCCGGTTCGACTCTCCAGGATCCACATAAGCCAGATGCCCAAGGGGGCACATGCATCTGGAGTTCGTTTGCAGTGGCTGGAGGCCCTGACATGCCCATTCTTTCTCTCTCTGTCTGTCTGCCTCTTTCTCTCTCTCAAATAAATAAATAATTAAAAAAAAAAAAAAGATTACGTCCTGCCTTAAGGTTCTCTGGTCCTATGATAGTTTCTTCAACTCATTGCTCACCTAGTAAGACACTAGTTCACAGTGCCCCCTGCAGTGGCCCAGGGAGAGATGGAATGCCTTTTTATTTCCTCATGGAAAGCTTCGGAAGGCTTCCTTCTCATGATGATTCAATTCAATAAAAGCTACATATCCTTGACACACAGGATGAACATCTCCAGCAAAATATTTTGGACTTGGGTTCAGAGATTTTTCTTCATTTTAAATATTTTTATTGATTTAATTGCAAGCAGAGAGAGGGAGAGAGGGAACGAGAGAGAACAGGCACTCCAGGACCACCCACCCCTGCAAATGAACTCCAGATGCTATGCTACACTGGAAATCTGGCTTTATGTGCAAGCAAACACCTTTAACTGCTGAGCCATCTCTACAGTACCAGATTCAGTGATTTTCCATTAATGAATACATAGCAATAAAGCTCTTTAAAAATATTTGGGCTGGAGAGATTGCATAGTGGATGAGGCACTTGCCTGAGAAATCTAATGACCCAGGTTTGATTCTCCAGAACCCATGTAAGCCAGATGCATAAGGTGGTACATGCTTCTGGAGTTCGTTTGCAGTGGCTGGAGACCCTGAAGTGAATATTCTCTCTCTCTCTCTCTCTGTCATAAATAAAATTAAATTTAAAAATAGGCCTAGAGAGATGGCTTAGCCATTAAGGCATTTGCCTGCAAAGCCAAAGTATCCTGGTTTGATTCTCCAGGACCCACGTAAGCCAGATGCACAAGGGGGAGCATGTGTCTGGAGGTCGTTTGCAGTGGCTGGAGGCCCTGGCGTGCCCGTTGTCCTCTCTCTCTCTGCCTCTTTCTCTCTCTCAAATAAATCAATATATTTTAAAATTATGTATTTGCATGTACGTGGGGTGGGGTGGGGTGGTACACCAGGGAACTTGCTGCTGCAAACAAAGGCCAGGTGTTTATTCCACTTTTTGCATCCAGCATACATGGGTTTGTTTAGGAATTGAAGGCCAGACAACCAAGTACCTTTAACCGCTAAGCCATCTTCCCAGCCTCATCAAGCTTTTAAATAAATCAATTCTAAATTGTGGCTAAGATAAGGTGCAATAAATACTGAAAGAGCATGTATACAGAATATTAGGAAAATGGGGAATAATCTACTCTAAGATGTCAGTGCATGTATAACTGAGACTACATGGTTAATTTCAGGTCAGCCTGGACCAGAGTGAGACCCTACCTCAAAAACAAACAAACAAAACAAAAAAAAGTCTAAACAGGGCTGGGAATGTGGCCCAGTGGTAAAGCACTTGCATAGTATATGTGAGGTCCTGGGTTAATTTCTAGGACCACAAAAAAGAATATATATATGTGTGTGTGTGGGTGTGTGTGTGTGTGTGTAATCTTTGATGAAGTAAGTTATATTATGGGGATTATAAGCTTTTGAAAAAAGGCTTACATTTAGGTCATATATAAAATGCTATTAAAATGATATATGTGAGTCGGGTGTGGTAGCACACGCCTTTAATCCCAGCACTTGGGAGGCAGAGGTAGAAGGATCACCATGTGTTCAAGGCCAGCCTGAGACTACATAGTGATTTCCAGGTCAGCCTGGGCTAGAGTGAGACCCTACCTTGAAAAAAAAAGATATATATAAATGAACACATCTATAGTATAAAGGTAATAGATATATACATATATAAGTAATATATATGTGTACATATGTATATATAGTGATATATATGCATATGTGTATACATATATTTGTTTATATACGTCTACACCATATACTTACTGCATTTTACATATTTATGTAAAATATACTAGGGAGATGTTTTTCCAAAACATTTCCTTAGGCTTAAACTATATATCCATACATTACTTCCAATTTTGTTGACTTTTCTTAGGCAAAATATTTTTTAAGCAACTGGAGACATCTGTCAGGGAGAATGACAGCGCATAGATTTTTGCTTGGTTACTCACCTGCCACCTGCATGCAAGCGACACGTCTCGATGATTCACATGCACAGCAGAAGGGGAACCTTGACAGTACAATGACTTCTAGCTACCAAAGCCTATAAATAAAGAAAAGTCGAACCTTTCAGAACCTTCCGTGCAAGTAATCCGTGCAAGAAATCAACTTGTAAAATTGGAGAAACTCGCTCTACATAGACGTCCTGAGTGCAAGGATAAAGGCGTCTGTAGCCTTCTGTCTTTCTTCTGCGCGTGTGCAGTATGTGTGGCTGGTGTGGTGGGCCCACAATACGCGCTTGCGTGTGCAGAAGCACGTGCCCTGCTTTGGAGTTTCCTTGAGATGGAGTCTCTCACTGAACCCACAGCTGCCATGTGCAAGTCAGACTAGTGGAAGAGCTAATTCTCCAGCCTCTTCCCCCAGACCCTCCCCCACACACAGATTATGGGTGTGACCATACCCAGTTTTTGTTTTTTTTTATTTTTATTATTATTTTTGTTTGTTTTTCGAGGTAGGGTCTTACTTTAGCCCAGGCTGACCTGGAATTCACTCTGTATCCTCAGGGTGGCCTCAAACTCACTTCAGTCCTCCTACCTCTGCCTCCCAAGTGCTGGGATTAAAGGCGTGTGCCACCATGCCTGGCTGATGTCAGTGCTTTTTGAAGCACACTATGATGGGATTATTTAGTTAATAGGGATCAGTTATTTTCCAGTTAACCCGTATCAGCTAGAACAGAATTGCTCAAGCCTTAATGCACGTATAGATCACCTGAGGGTCTGGTTTAAAATGCTGCTCTCCAGATAGCCTGCTCCAAGATGATAGAGACAGACACTGAATTGCACCAAGGCAGAAATCCAGAAGCTGCTGAGAACTCAACACGAATGTAGAATTAAAGCACACCCACCACGGCTCGGGGAACTTTGCAGAAGAGGGGACGGACAGGGTGAAGGAGACAGACCCTGAAGATACTCAAAGCAGAAATCCAGAGGCTCCTGAGAACTCATCACTGAAGTAGACTTAAAACTCACCCTCCACAGCTCAAGGAAGTTTGTGGAAGAGGGGAGGGCGGAAAGATTGTAAGAGCCACAGGTTGGGACATCATGCCCAGAGGCATTCCCTCCCCACTAAAATAACTGACTACTGCTCTCACAACACATAAACTACACCCCCATGGGGTTACCAGCAACCCCATTGAGGGGGGCCTCCAGCAGAACAGGGACAGAGAGGAAGGAAATGATGGTACCAACACATGATGAATCCATATTAAGTCTGTCCATAATTTTTTTTAAAAGTTAATTTTGCCGGGGGTGGTGGCGCACGCCTTTAATCCCAACACCCGGGAGGCAGAGGTAGAAGGATTGCTGTGAGTTCGAGGCCACCCTGAGACTACATAGGTCAGCCTGAGCTAGAGTGAGACCCTACCTTGGGAAAAAAGAGAGAGAGAGAGAGGGCAGAAAGATCATAAGAGCCACAGGGTGGGAAGGAGTATCCAGAGACACAGCCCTCCCCACAATGACAGACTGCTGCTCTCACAAGTCCTAACCCACAACTCCATAGTGAATACCAGCAATCCCACTAAAGAGGGCCCTCAGTAGAGTGTGGGCATGGAGGAGGGAAATGATGGTACCAACATATGATGTGTCCATACAAAGATTCCACTTAATAAAAAAAAAAAAAATGCTGCTCTCTGGTGGTAGGTTTAAGATGAGGCTGCATTTCTAGCAAGGTTTCAGGTTATGTGGATTCTTGGCAGACCCATCACTTTGTACCCAAGCACTAGAATTACCTGGGAATAGTCGTCTCTTTCCACCCCTTCTCACACATAGTGTTAAAGGCTAGAGACAAAGCCAGCACAGGAGCTTTTTGGAAGCATCCAAGATCCAGTCTACAGCAAAGAGTTAGTGAAAATAAACTTCCATTCATTTACAACTACTTTATTGGGTGCCTACAATATGCCAGGCCTTGTTCTAATGCTTCATATGAATCAATAAGCAAGAGGATGTAGACTATATTCTTAGGTCTGTTGTGTGGAAATAACACATAGGAATAGGCCCTCACACATATTGGACCCTCAAAATTGGTAGCTTCTTTTTTTTTTCCTTTTCTTTCTTTCTTTCTTTCTTTCTTTCTTTCTTTCTTTCTTTCTTTCTTTCTTTCTTTCTCTTTCTTTCTTTCTTTCTTTCTTTTTTTTTTTTTTTTGAGAGAGAGAATGGGTGTGCCACCTGCCTCTAAGCCTCTATGAACAAACTCCAGACTCGTGCGCCCCCTTGCAGGCAAGTGTGGCACTGTGCCCTTGTGTCACTGTTTGCGTCTAGCTAAACGTGGGACCTGGAGAATCGAACGGGCGTTCCTAGGCCGCAGGCAGGCAGCCTTAACCGCTAAGCCATCTCTCCAGCCTGCTTCTTCTTCTTCTTCTTTTAGTGAATTTACAAGTAACTCCTAAGTAACACAGACCCACCACTTTCATAAACTTCCACAGTGACCCTTACTTACATAGAGATCACTATATGACAGACATGTCTCCTGACATATGTACCCAAACACATTGAATCCCACAGCCACTCACAATACAGACTGGTACTCTCGTTTTACAAGGAGGCAGACTGTATGTCACAGAAATGGTTAAGGAATCCCGCATGGCCACAGAGCTGCTCTAACAACTGAGCTAGGATCTAAACTCACACCTTTAACACCTGGGAATAGAGAAACGGAAGCGAGTCCAAAAAGTTTCCAGTTAACATGTTGGAAAATTAGCTGCAAGACGTGCGTTAGCCAGGTCGCTTCTGCCCTCTGGTGGAAAACCAAACAAGGCAACCGTAGGGATCATTAGTTGCAGTAGGAAACCAGCCAGTTTACGGACATTCTAAACTCTTAGGCAAACGTATGCCTTCCCCACAAGAACACATGCATGTAAAACTAATTAATCAATATATATAGCCAAGCCGGGCGTGGTGGCACATGCCTGTAATCCCAGCACTCCGGAGGCAGAGATAGGAGGATCTCTGTGAGTCTGAGGCCACCCTGAGAATACATAGTGAATTCCAGGTCAGCCTGGGCTACAGAGAGACCCTACCTCGAAAAACCATATATATATATATATCCAGGCGTGGTGATGCACACCTTTAATCCAAGCACTTGGGAGGCTGAGGTTGGAGGATCACTGTGAGTTTGAGGCCAGTTTAAGACTACATAGTGCATTCCAGCTCAGTCTGGGCTAGATCGAGAAAAAAGAAAATTAAAAGGGGTAGTCAAGTGTGGAGGCACACGCCTTTACTCCTACAATTTGAGAGGCAGAGGTAGGAGGATCGCCATAAGTTTGAGGCCACCCTGAGACTACAAAGTGAATTCCAGGACAGCCTGGGCTAAAGTGAGATCTTATCTTGAAAAACCAAAAGAAAAAAATTAAAAGGGGGTTTGAGGAGATGGTTCAATGTACCCAGTGCTCACAGCTCAAGCTGGAGTGCCTGAGTTCACCCTTCAAGCCCCCATAGCCTGTAGTCCCAGCACACTGACACTGATGGTGAAGTGGGAGGTGGAGGCAGGAGAACTTCCCAAAAGCTCGTGACAAGTGCAAAGAAGAGCAGAGTGAGAATCCAGAGTGAGAAACCCTACCTCAAATGACAGGGGAAGACTGACCCCAAATTTACCCTCTGACCTCCATCTGTGCACCATGAAACACACACACCTGCACTCATAGACACACACATACACAAATAAATTTTAAAAATGCAAACTTGGGCTGGGTATGGTGGTGCACGCCTTTAATCTCAGCACTCAGGAGGCAGAGGTAGGAGGATTGCCATGAGTTCTAGGCCTCCCTGAGACTACACAGCGCATTCCAGGTCAGCCTGGGCTAGAGCAAGGCCCTACCTTGGGAAAATAAAATGCAAACTAATGCAAAGAGTAGAAAAGCCTAGGATTAACACATAAGAATCTGAAGTAAGGATCTAAATAGCAGACACAGCATAGATCCTTCACATCAATGTTCTGTATCATGATACATCAGTTATGGTGTCAGAAAAGACTCCTCTGATACTTGTGTGTATCTTAGACTAAGACTATTTAACAGAAACACAAAAATAAGTCATATGTGTAACTTAAGTGTGTCCTTGAAATACTGAAAAATAAGAAAAAAAATAGGTAAAATACTCATTATGGTATTTTTTGTTTATTTATGAGAGAGAGAAGAGAATGAGCACACCAGGGCCTCCAGCCATTGCAAACCAACTCCAGATGCATGTGCCATCTGGCTTACATGGGTTCTGAGGAACCGAACCTGGGTCCTTAGGCTTTGCAGGCAAGTGACTTAACCACTAAGCCATCTCTCCAGCCCTCATCATAGTATTTTATTTAACCCAGTATTATTCAGGATGCAATTATTTCAATGTGTAGTCAAGATAAAAAATATTGGCTAAAGCCGGGTGTGGTGGTGCACACCTTTAATCCCAGCAATGAATTCCAGGTCAGCCTGGGATAGAGTGAAACTCTACCTCAAAAAGAAAAGAAAAAAAAATGCTCCTTAAAAATCTAGCTGGGTGTGGTGGTACACGCCTTTAATCCTAGCACTACAGAGGCAGAGGTAGGAGGAGTGCCATGAGTTCAAGGCCACCCTGAGACTACAGAGTGAATTACAGGTCAGCCTGGGCTAGGGCGAGACCCTACCTTGAAAAAAAAAAAAATCTAAAATACAACTACCACATGATTCAGCTATCCCATCCTCAGCCATATACCTGAATAAGAGCCAGCAGATTCCTGCACATCGTTTATCTTAATTCTAGTCACAAGACCCTTGCTTGTTTTGGGAATTCTTGGCTGACTCCCTAGCAAGGGAGAAGGGATAAATATGTACATCAGAATTGCATTGCAACCATAATGAAACCTAACTGCAGAAAATTGGATGCCATTAGTTTTTAAAGATTTTTCTATTGACAACTTCCATAATTATAAACAATAAACCATGATAATCCCCTCCCTTCCCCCACTTTCTGCTTCACAAATCCGCTCTCCGTCATATTCCCTCCTGCTCTCCATTAGTTTCTCTTTTGATTTGATGTCATCATCTTTTCCTTCTATTATGATGGTCTTGTGTAGGTAGTGTCAGGCACTGCGAGGTTGTGGATATCCAGGCCATTTTGTGTGTGGAAAATTGCATTGTAGGCACTCCTCCCCTTCCTTTGGCTCTTACATTCTTTCTGCCACCTCTTCCACAATGGATCCTGAGCCTTGGAAGGTGTGACAGAGATGTTTCAGTGCTGGACATTCCTCTGTCACTTCTCAGCACCATGGTACCTTCTGGGTCATCCCAGAGGTCATTGCCACCTGAAAAGAGAAGTTTCTCTAACCAAAAGTGAGAGTAGCATTAATATATGGGTAAGAAAAGTGCTTACAGGGCAGTTTGGTGAGCATCATATATGTACTTAGCCAAACAAGAGCAGGCGGTACACCTCTAGGGATCATGAGCTCCCCATCAGGTTTTTAGTACCAGACATGTATTCTCTCCTGTGGAGCAGGCCTCAGTCCAATTAGAGAGTGGTTGGTTTCCCCCATAAGAGACATGCCACTGTTGGCACCTGTTGGGTCATTTGCCCTGGCTGGCCAAACAAGGCTTGCCGTGTCCACTGTTGTTTACCTCCACTGATGACTTCTCTCTCCCATAGGGCTGCATGCAGCATAGCCTTTTCCAGCTTTCTGTCAGCTAGTCCACATGGAGGAGGTTTTCAGCTCAGCTCCAGCAGGATTTCTCAGTGACCTTGGAGCCAAAGCATGTGGAGTCTTCAGCAATAGGGTCTTACCATCTATTCCTGGTGGGAAACCAAGAGCCTTGGCAATGGCTTATGTTTTAGGACCATCAGGGACCACCCTGCACAGCAACTCTCTGGAAGGTATCCCACCCTGGCACTGAAATTTTTCTAGTAACAGTTATGGCTTCTGGGTGTGCTGTTACCCAAAAAAGTAGGTTTCCATATGGCTTATTCATAACATCTTGAATTTGGATGAACCTTCCCCTCACCCTTCTTTTACTCAATCTCTCCCCATGACTTCACGTAGGCCATTGCACCCCCAGTAATCTGCTCATCTACTTAAATATATGGAATACCATCTCAAGTCCTCCCCCTCCCTTGTAGCCCCTTACTGGCCTCTGCTACCGATCTTTATTCCAACTCATATTAAGTCTAAACATTTGTAGCTAGGATCCGCGAGAGAATGTGGGACATTTTGCTTTCTGGGCCTGGGTTACCTTACTTAGTATAATTCTTTTCAGATCTATCCATTTCCCAGCAAATTTCATTTTTCTTTACCACTGAAGAGAACTCCACTGTATAAATGTACCACATCTTCATTATCCACTCACCACTAGAGGAACATCTAGGCTGGCTCCATTTCCTAGCTATTGTGGATAGAGCAGCAATAAACATGGTTGAGCAAATATCTCCAAGGCAGTGAGAGTCCTTAGGATATATGTCTAGGAGTGGTATAGCTGGGTCATATGGTAAATCTTATTTTTAGCTGTCAGGAACTTCTCTTTCTTTCTTTCTTTCTTTCTTTCTTTCTTTCTTTCTTTCTTTCTTTCTTTCTTTCTTTCTTTCTTTTTCTTTCCTTCCTTCCTTCCTTCCTTCCTTCCTTCCTTCCTTTCTTTCTTTTTCTTTCTTTCTTTCCCTCTCTCTCCCTTCCTTCCTTCCTTCCTTCCTTCCTTCCTTCCTTCCTTCCTTCCTTCCTTCCTTCCTTCCTTCCTTCCTTCCTTTCTTTCTTTTTTTTTGGTTTTTCGAGGTAGGGTCTCACTCTGGCTCAGGCTGACCTGAAATTCACTCTGTAGTCTCAGGGTGGCCTTGAACTCTCGGTGATCCTCCTACCTCTGCCTCTCAAGTGCTGGGATTAAAGACATGCGCTACCACACCCGGCTCATCTTTCTTTCTTTCTTTCTTTTTTTCTTTCTTTCTTTTTTTCTTTCTTTCTTTTTTTCTTTCTTTCTTTTTTCTTTCTTTCTTTCTTTCTTTCTTTCTTTCTTTCTTTCTTTCTTTCTTTCTTCCTTTCTTTCTTTTTTGATGATGATAGCTATTCTGATAGGAGATGGAATCTCAAAGTAGTTTTATTATTTTGTTTTTTTTTTTGGGGGTGGGGTGGGCTGTGGTTCGAGGTACAGTCTCACTCTGGTCTAGGTTGACCTGGAATTCACTGTGTAGTTTCAGGGAGACCTTGAACTCATGGCGATCCTCCTATCTCTGCCTCCCGAATGCTGGGATTAAAGGCATGTGCCACCAAGCCATGCTCAAAGTAGTTTTAATTTGCATTTCCCTGCTGGCTAAGTATGTAGAACATTTTTTTTTGTGTGTGTGTTTATATACCATCTGTATTTCTTTTGAGAACTATTTAGTTCCATAGCCCATTTTTTTAATTGGGTTGTATGACTCCTTAGTCTTTTTCAGTTCTTTGTATATCTTTTTTTTTTTTTCTGTTTTTTCAAAGTAGGGTCTCACTCTAGCCCAGGCTGACCTGGAATTCACTATGTAGTCTCAGGTGGCCTTGAACTCATAGCGATCCTCCTACCTCTGCCTCCCCAGGGCTGGGACTAAAGGCGTGCACCACCACGCCCGGCTTTCTTTGTATATCTTTGATATTAATCCTATCAGATATATAGCTGGCAAAGATTTGCTCCCACTCTGTAGGTAGCCTCTTTGCTCTATTCAGTGTCCTTTGCTGTACAAAAGCTTTGTAATTTCATGCAGTTCCAGTGGTTGATTAGTGGTTTTATTTCCTGAGCAACTGGGGTTATCTTCAAAAAGTCATTGCCTATGTATGCCAATCATTTTAAGTGAAGTCAGCAGACTCAAAAAGGCCGATGTTTTCTCTTACATGGAAAAAAAATCTAGATTTAAAAACCCATTAAACCGGGTGTGGTGGCGCACACCTTTAATCCCAGCACTTGGGAGACAGAGGTAGAATTGCCTTGAGTTTGAGGCCACCCTGAGCCTACATAGTGAATTCCAGGTCAGCCTGGGCCAGAGTGAGACCCTGCCTCGAAAAACCAGAATAAATGAATTAAAATAAAATGAAAGAGAGGGGCTAGAGAGATGGCTTAGCAGTTAAGGCACTTGCCTGCAAAGCCTGAAAACCCAGTTTCGATTCCCCAGTACCTACATAAACCAGATAAACACAAGGTAATACATGTGTCTGGAGTTGTTTGCAGTGGCTATAGGTCTTGGCATACCCATTCTCTGCCTCTCTTTCAAATAAATAAATAGCCGGGTGTGGTGGCGCACGCCTTTAATCCCAGCACTCGGGAGGCAGAGGTAGAAGGATCGCCGAGAGTTCGAGGCCACCCTGAGACTACATAGTTAATTCCAGGTCAGCCTGGACCAGAGTGAGACCCTACCTCGAAAAACAAAACAAACAAACAAAAAAAACCAAAAACAAAAACAAAAAAATAATTAAAGTAAAAGGGAGGAGGATTGCTGTGAGCTCAAGGCCAGTCTAAGACTACATAGTGAATTCCAGATCAGCCTAGGCTTTGGTTTTTGAAATAGGCTCTATCTAGCTCAGGCTAGTTTGGAGGTAGGCAGGGGAGACAAGGGAGAGTGACAGGATGAATGCCTTAAGTACTTCATATACATTTATGAAACCCACTATTTGGAATATACACAAATAAGGGAACATTGAGCATAGAACAGTTATTCTGCTCACACTTGAGAAATAACCAAATTAACTATTGTGATGTTTTGAACCACTTGTATTCAAAGATCTCCATCAAATGTAAAGGTGTTCCCAAAGGCAAAGCTTAAGGGCATAGACTTATCTCCACAGAAATCCAAGGTAGTTGGCCTCAGATGGGCTTATAAGTGTTATCTTATCTAAGGAGGTCTTTGCCCCACCCTAATCCCAACCTTTTATTTTTCTCTATTTGAAATTGAATTAGATCATTTGACTTTAAACTGGGTGTGGTGACAAATGCCTTTAATCCCAGCACTTGGGCAGCTGTGGTAGGAGAATCACCAGGAGCATGAGGCCAACCTGGGGCTAGAGTGAGTTCTAGTTCAGCCTGTGCTAGGGAGACCTTGCTTCAAATATCAAACAAAAAAGATCATTCAAGTTTAGCAGGAAAGTCCTATCTTAGACTCTTGTATTTCATACATTTTTTCTACTTTCAATTGATGGGTGAGTTAACATTTTCAGCATCTCTTGAAGTGTTCTAGTTTCCTTATTGTGAAGGGCTAAAATAATTATAAAAATAAACAACATATAGCATTAACTTGTAACAATTTTATTCATAACATAAACAAAATTTATTTACATGCATATATTTTCTTTGGCACATAAAAATAGAGAAATATTTACAGGCATAAAAATATTAACAGACTTCAGAAAATAAGAAAGACAGCAAGATCTTATGAAGGACAGTTTTTAGGGTAACATTGAAAAAAAAAGGTTCAAGTAAGGTGACAGAGAAGACAAAACATTTAAATTAACAGACTTAAAGTTGGTATCAGGTAAAATTTGGTAAGGCCTGCATCAAATGCTACGATGATACATGGCAATTGTGTTCACACGTTTAGCTAAAATTACATGGTCTTCTTTTCCATAAAAAATTTATTTTATTTTACCCTCTCATTTCTCATTTTCTCCACAAGTAGTTAACATTTTTTCAAAATGTATTTACATTGAGAATTCTGAATCTTTAAACGTTAAACTGTAAATTATTTAAAGAGGTTGTACCCTCTGGCTCACTTGGGGGAAAGAACCCCCAGATACTACATAAAATTGATAACCACAATACAGTTATTTTTAAGTTAAAACTCAACATTTACTAACTAGTCTTCATGAGTGATTTAATAAATGGGTCACAATCTTTGTAAGTTCTTTTTGCTTTTTCTAGTTCCAGGCAAAGGGCTTGCTTTACAACTGGTTTTCAGGAACTTGCCATTTGAACAGTCTTTGGTATTGTGATAAGCACAGAGACATCTTGTACAGTAATCAAACCCACAGCTTTCCCGTTTGCAGGTTGCACGGTGTAAATAGCCATCATATTTTGCAGGTGAATTACAGCGAATACAGGATTTGAGGCTCTCATTGTTTTTCAATGTCTTGGCAACCTATGGGGGCAAAGAAAGCAAACATACATTTTAGTAAAAAGTGAAACATGAGGGGCAGAAGAGATGGCTCAGTGATTAAAAGATGCTTCCTTGCAAAGCCTGATGGCCCAAGTAATTCCCCAGTACCCATATATAAAGCCAGGTGCACAAAGTGGCATCCCAGTACACGTACAAATAATTTTTTTTTTTAAAGTGACACATGATAGCCCCCACTGTACAATGATGAGGTAGCAACTGGCTGCTCTTCCCCTTTTATTCTTTGACAGTCGTCCAAGTGCTGGCACTACTGGTAAAGATCAGAGTCCATATGCACTGACCTTCCATTGTTTCAAAACATGCTATTTAAGATGGCAATGCTATCCACCCGAGCAGAAATTTTTAGCATGTATCACTCAATGATTTGAAGGTTTAACAAGAAGCCTTTAATGTCTGAAAGACTTCTGCTTGGCTGTGTCCCTCTCCAAAATACAACTGTAAAATGTAGTAGTTTTAGGAGAATCTAGTAGTTAAATGGGAAAAAGATTAGTAATTTATGGGAAGAAATGAAGGGAACAGAAGCTTTGAGTTCTATTAACAATTCCCTAGTACTACAATTAAAAAAGATGTCACTAGACGTCTTTTTTTTTTTTTTTTTAATTTATGTGCAAGCAGAGGTTGGTGGGGAGGGAGAATGGGCATGGCAGGGCCTCTTGCCACTGCAAATGAACTCCAGATGCTTGTGCCACTTTGTGCATTTAACTTTATATGGGTACTGGGCATTTAAACCTGGTTGGCCAGGCTTTGCAAGAAAGTGTCTTTAGCTACTGAGTCATCTCTCCAGCCCAGAATATCCTGATTTAGCAGGGAACAAACGAGGTATTATTTAGAGCCAAGCTGTATTTTGGTCTTCTCTTTTTTCTTGACAGAACTTAAAAGGTAGGAGTTTACAACCCTTCAACAATAAATGTCCATGTTTCCAGTGACTTATTCAACAGTTACCTCAAAGAATTCATTGTGCCGACTGTAAGTAGAACTTTTCTGATTGGATGACTTGATTACAGCATCTTTTCTGGAAGGAGCCCAGGCTGTTGACTTTTGAACAGAAGCTAGTGCAGTTCTGATCATAACATATTCTCTAGTTGAAGCATGCAGTGAAATCTTACTGCTTTCCTGATTTAAAAAGGTTGATAGGAATTAAGATGCTTTCTTCTCAATGTTAATTCAATAACCAGAACTTTTGATTGTATTTGCAATTTCAAGGACCAAACAGGAATAGAATACTTAACTACATCTGATTTAACTGTAGATACATAAACCCACATAAACATTTACTGGCTGACTCACTGACATCCGGTGTGAATCAGAAACAGAACAATGCCAGAAATCTATATGATACTCAAGATAAAAATGATTAATCCAGACCAAAGTACTGGCTACATTAGTGGTCATTCCTCCCACCGACAGTAGATGGCAGCAACCACAGTCAAGTGAGGAGTGTTAGGAACAGATCTTAATTTTGGCTTACTTTTTTGAAATAGGATCATACATGTAACTTAGACTGCCTGGAATTTGTGAACCACTGCCTCGGCCTCCCAAGTGCTGAGATTACAGGCATGTCCCACCATGCCTGGCTTTAAAATATTTTCTAGAGTAGATTTTCCATCATAACCAGTAATGAAATTGAGTACACCAAATTAAGTTTTTCTAGCATTACAGCCCTCATTTTTTTACATGCAAGTTCATCAGCTTGACCAAGTATTTCAAAGGCGTGACCTTTTGAATTTGGTTTGTGTGCCTTATGAATTTAAAGACGGGGTATCTAGATCACCTGTATTTTCATTCCCAGTCTCCCTATTTCTTAAGGCACACGAGCAGCAGCCGTGGACTTTAACAAGAAAACACCAATTTAAAAAACTTACAAAGACTCTTTGCGTGGCTTTATTATACAGCTGGAATGCGCTCTTATCATCTTCTAGAATCTTCTTCCAGACTCTGCTCACTTTAGACAAACTAGAAACAGAGCAACACAAGATGTCATGAACAGTGCACATGTGTCCCCAGTGCTTACCCAACCTGGTTAAACATGCAAACTGCATGGACAACCTAGTTTCCCTGAGGAAGCCAACCAGTAAAGCCCAGCATCTAGATCCTCTTCACTGAGGCTATGTTGAGACTATTGCTACAGCAAAATTCATGAAGTATCTTGTTTTAAAAAAATTATTTCTATTTATTTATTTGAAAGAGTATCTTCTTTTTTTCTTTCTTTTTATTCTATGTTTTCTTTCTGAGGCAGTCTCACTAGCCCAGGCTAACCTGGAATTCACTCTATAGCCCAGGCTGGCACTGAACTCAGAGATCTTGATCCTGGGAGTGCTGGAATCAAAGGCGTGCCCCACCACGCCTGGAACTTTTCTTTTGTAAAGAGCCAAAAAAAAAAAAAAAAAAAAAAAAAAAAAAAAAAAAAGAACCTAGTGAGATTTGAGTCCACAGCTTGAACAATTTTAATTCTCACAGGGACCTCATCCTAACGGATTGTTACATGAAAAGGGGGAAGGGCAAAAGTATAAGATTTTACTTTAGGTGTGAAAGTCATAATTAATGTCTGTTAGACCTGTTGACCACAACCAGGCTGTTTCATGATTAAAGAATTAGAAACTTCAAGCCAGGCATGGTGGCCCACGCCTTTAATCCCAGCACTCCGGAGGATGAACACCATGAGTTCAAGGCCACCCTGAGAATACAGAGTGAATTCCAGGTCAGCCTGGGGTAGAGTGAGACCCTATCTCGAAAAACCAAAAAGAATTAGAAACTTCAAAAAGATGCCAATTTAAGCCAGGCATGGTGGTGCACGCTTTTAATCCCAGCACTCAGGAGGCAGAGGTAGGATCGCTGTGAGTTCGAGGCCACCCTGAGACTACAAATTCCAGGTCAGCCTGGACCAGAGTGAGACCCTACCTCGAAAAACCAAAAAGATACCAATTTAATACAGCTTCCTAACAGCATAAACTGAAGTTCAAAAATGACTAGACTAAATGCAGACTTTCATAAATTTTCTTCCATTTTCATGACACACAAAGTAGTGAAATACTAGCCATCAAACGAATACCATTCCAATTCAGTAGTTATGAGACTACATTTTATATTTGTCTCTGCATAAGATAACAAAAATGTGCAGTAGCCAATACTGATATACCCCCCAGCTGCGCTTACTTGATCAAGTCCATGTCACTAAGCCGTGTCAAAATATTTGCTAAGAGATGTCTGAATCCTCTTCGAAAGAGCTCGCTAAGAATATCTAGACGTTCCAGGCCCATCTTCCTGCCAATTAGATTCTGGAGTCTAAAATTTCCACTTGATATAACTTCCTTCAGCATGTCGCGATCTACTTTCGGATTTCTCTTGGCATTCTTTTTTAACGTTGAACAAACCACTTTTTCAAAATGAAGAGCGGGCAACAAGTTTTTGTTGGGATACTGGTCTGGACTCTGTGAGCGCAGCAGGCAAGACTGCGGTCTGCTTCTGAAACTCTCGTCCGGGACAGGGCTGCCTTCATGGTCACTGAGGCCACTCTGGAGTGTAAATGAGGAATAGCCACTGTCCTCATACAGTCTACTGAGGTCCAGTTCTGTTTCATTCAAAGCACTGGGGGTTTGCTGCACATGCTGGTTTTCCTTGTTACTCAAAGAGTGGCTTTGGGCCTCAAGTTCTACCATGGGAGGGCTCACGATTGGAGATCCAAGAAACCTCTCGTGACATTTAAAGCAATCCTTACATGTACCTTCTGAACACGATGGGGAATGAGAGCCTTGTCTTCCACTGTCCTCAGATTTGGCCACTTTCAGTTCAGAACGAACAGGATTACAATTAAAATCACACTTCATTTTAACAGAAAGAATAGAGCGTTCTTCTTTACAACCTACAAGAAAGAAACACAAAAATTCACTTCGTAATCATAAAAATACTGTGGCAAAATTACTCTGGGAGCTGGAGAGATGCAAAGCCTGGGTTCCATTCTCTAGTACCCATTTAAAGCCAGACACAAAAATGGTGGGTGCAGTATTGGCAATTCTCTCATTTAAGCTTCTTGCTGGGTGTGGTGGCTCACACCTTTAATCCGAGCACTTGGGAAGCTTCAGGTAGGAGGATATAGTTTCAGGTTAGCCTGGGGCTAGAGTGAAACCCTGCCTCTAAAAAAAAAAAAATAATTAAAAAAAAAAAGCAAAAGCCTTCTTTCCAGTCCTTAGGAACAATAAGTTTTCCTATCCTATGGGCTTTATATATCATTCTTTGCTGAGAATATCATGTTTTTGTTTTTTTTTTTTTTTTTTTTTGCATCTAAATTAACTCCCAATACACTGTCCATGTATACTTAATTTTTTGAGACTTCATACATCTCACCAAACCCTGCTTCATAACATTACCAATTCTGGGGCTAAGATGGCTCAGTGGTTAGGTTAGAGGCATTTACTTGTAAAGCTGCTGGGCTGGATTCAATTCCTCAGTACCAACGTAAAGCCAGATGCACACAAAGCGGCTGAGTCCATCTGCAGTCAGAGTCCTGGCACTCTCATGCCCATATTTGTACTTGTGTTCCCAAATGACATGAGAAATACAGATCTGATATCCATACACCTGATTCCACAGCTTCTTGAATTATATGTGAGCAAAGAGTCTAGTTTTATTATTTTGTTGGAAGACAGGGACTCACAAGCTCAGCTCATTCTGTAGTCCACACTGGCCTTGAACTCAGTGATTCTCCCACCTCAGCATTCCTGAGTATGGTGATTATAGGTGTGAGCCACCACGCCCACCTACAGTCTGACTTTGCCTTATCACCTATTCATCTAATATCAACTTACTGATAGTTCCAACAGCAATGGAAGGCATTCCTTAGGGACATTCTTTCCCATGGTAACACTGGGATCAGAAAACCCTAAGGAAATTTGTTGGGGATATTTCTAAGGAAGTTAGGAAGGCCTACAGGGCTGCAATTTAGTGAGATGGGGAAAAAAAAAATCAATTATAGGAGTCCAGAATTGGCCACTGGAGTCTGCAGTAGAAATGAACCAAAGGAGGGAAACTCCCAAGTTATCTGCATATGAACAGAATGTGTAGTGAAGAAATAAAGTACCATTTTGGGGCTGGAGAGATGGCTTAGTAGTTAAGGTACTTGCCTGCAAAGTTTAATGACGCAGGTTCGAGTCCCAGTACCCATGTAAAGCCAGATGCACAAAGTGGTATGCCCATTCTCTCCTTCTCACTCTGCTTACAAATAAGTAAAAATTTTTTAAAAAAATAAAGTACTATTTTTGAATTGGGGAACAGTAAATAGAGGTATTGCTTAAGGCCTCAGCTTTCCCATCCATGAAATGGAGAT
This sequence comes from Orientallactaga sibirica, assembly GCA_036365145.1. Lineage (NCBI taxonomy): Eukaryota > Metazoa > Chordata > Mammalia > Rodentia > Dipodidae > Orientallactaga > Orientallactaga sibirica. The sequence continues at coordinate 4,701,895 of JAEOAD010002133.1, forward strand.
GGAATAAGAAGATGAAGCAGGCCTAAAAGCACACAGCACTGACCGCATGGATCTGATTAATAGTACCTATTTCTGTCACATTATTCACAACAAGTATGGCAAAGGCCCTGATTTTTTTCACATTGTAAACTGTAAACATTTAAAAACAACAAAATACATTATACAAAAGTAAGTATTTAAGGATCTAATGCAAAAGTTCAAATGAAAATTCTACTCAGCCTTTTGACCTGCCTTGTTAATTTGGAAAAAGTGTATTAGTCCCTTAAGAAAAAAAAAATTATTAGGCTGGGCATGGTAGCACATACCTTTAATTCCAAGGCTTGGGAGGCAGAGGTAGGAGGATAGCCTTGAGTTCAAGACCAGCCTGAGACTACATAGTGAATTCCAGGTCAGCCTGGGCAAGACCTCTACCTACCTCGAAGAAAAAAAATTAGTATTTTTCATTTTCCTTAAAATGAAGCTACTGAAACTCAATTATTGTGTTATTCAGAACTTATAACCAATTCTCAGTCCATCATTAAAAAAAATCTATGATAGTAAACATGATATTAATTCTTTGGCCTTTATTTTAAGGTTCAAATACTGACCTATCACTAGAGACTGCATATTAAAGTCAGCACTTTCAACTCTGTCAGTGTTAACTGAACAATTAAGTTCCTGGTCTTCCATGCCTATGGATAAAGACCATGTGGCCAAGGTTAGGCATGGTCATTCCTCCACATAAGGGAGGTCAAAGACATAATACTCGAGCAAAAATCTATTAAAAGCTTACTTTCAAAAATATTTGGGTGTAATACTTTAAGGAAATCATTTCCTCAAGCCTGTAGTAACCAGGGTGGGGGTGGGTTTTGGAGGCAGAAAATAATTTCTGCTGAGGAAGGTAACAACAGCTTTAAAAAATTTTCAATCAAGAAGCCATCAAGTTTCAGAATCTGAAACCGACTTATGAATCAGGATCTTCCACAGATATACTCAACCTGCTAAAAGCTAGGTATTCTCTTCCTCCCAAGACTTGATTCCTTTTCTAAAGGAGACATTACTAAGCAGTAATATATAAAAATGCCTTCCCCTCCCTAGTTTTTGGCCATTTGTTTAGTAAGATAAATGCATTTGTTTTTCAACAAACCCAAAAAGTTCAAGGGTCTTCCCAGCTTTGAAATACACAGCAAACTAGCTGATGATAGAGTTCAGAGAAATTATAAGAACTCTTCAATCCTCACACCAGCTAGATGCCACAGCAAATTCATAGTTTTACATTAAAGATTTTCCTTTTTAAAGTACTCCCTTGTCGACTCCCAAATCTTAGAGACAAAGTAGAATTGAGCAAAAGATGGTGGGGGGGAGGAGAAAATTACGTTTTTGTCTGGATGTCCCAATTGAGCTGGGTCGGATGAAAAGGGGAGCATCAGCATTTGCCGGGAGCAGGGAGGGAACCCCTGGAAACTCTGAGGGGTCGGAGGGAGGCTCCCTGAAGGCACGGTGCACGAGGAGGCGAGGCGGGAGATAAACCGCGATCTCGATTTCCCGCGCCCGCCAGCAAAGACGCCCAGGGAGAAAAGCTGGGGCAAAACGACTTTGGATGGAAGAGTTGCCAGAATGATGTGATAAAAAGGGGGGTGCAGGGAGTGTGTGTGTGTGGAGGAGGGGGGTGAGGCACCTAGCAGAGGTGGGGGAAAGGGGTCTGGTGGCTAGCAGCCCTGTCAGAGCCTGGAGCTCGGGGTGGGGGAGGGGAAGGGGCATTTGGCGCCCATTCAAGCCGGGATGGGGGCAGGTAGGACGTCCAGACCAGAACCTCTCCTCCCCTGAGTGGGAGACCCCCGAGCGCGCAATAGGCGTGAGCGGCGGTGGGAACGTGCAACCCCCTCCCGCCACTCCCAACAATCTTGCTGCAAACCTGACTCCTCCATGAACCCCAGATGGTTCCTTCGGGAACCCGACCCACGGAACCGTGTGCCTGAAGCTTCTCGGATGGAAATGCATGCACGTTCCAGCAGATGTCGGGTCGGGATTAGCAGGAAGCGCCCGTCCTCATCGTGCAATCCCCCGTCCACACACCACCATTCCGCACACCGCCCCGAACCCTTCACTCACCGTCCCGGAGGCGAGGGTGCTCGGAGGCTGTCAACGGGCTGGAGCTGCACGAGCAGGACGGTGGCCGGGAGACGCAGTTGCACACGGGTCGGCTCATGCCAGGGGGACGTGAGGTCCACCGCCGCAAGGACAGGTACAGCGGTGGCGTCGGCGGCGGAAATTACCAGCCGATCCTTACGGACCCTCGGCTCTTAAAAGGCGCCAGCTGGTACTTTTAAAATCTTTGAATTTGGTGCCCAATTCAGAACGGCCCAATGGGGGGTGAGGTTTGCACGCGCGCGCCAATAGGAAGGCAGTGGGAGAAGGCACGCCCGCTCCCGCCCAATAGGAGCCCTCGGGGGGCGGAGCCTAAGCGCGGCGCACTCGTCACCTCCATCAGGCCGGGTCTGGAGGATGCAGAGGGACGTGGGAGGGCCTACCGCGCATGCGTGCGTGCGCCCGCCACGCAGTCTTCCAGGGTCCCGAGACCCCGGCGTCCTTCTGGGAGCAGCTCGCGCGCAGCTCGGGCTTCTTCTGTCTGAGATCCCCGGTGGGCGGCTGCGGTGCCCGGCTTCCTTCCATCGTCTGGCGAGTGGGACTTTGAGGAGGAGAGGCACTCACTCGGTCATCCCCCGAGAGCCGATCTTCCCGGAAGACCCGCCCTCCCCGCCAGCCCACGCCCAGCCCTACGGAGTCCGCCTCTCTAGGATTTAGGCGCGCTCCCCTCTCCCTCCTAAACTTAGCTCCGCCCCTCCCTCCACGGGGCCGCGGTCTCTGCGCACGCGCCCTGAGCGAGCGGCGGCGGCGGACTTGGCGGGTCGGCGCCTGCGCACTGGGCGCCCCCGCGCGCGGCCCCGGCGGGGAGGAGCGGGTGGAGGACTGCGCACCGCCCTCCCCGGAGGCGGGCGGGAGCGGCCCCGGCGGTGGCGCGAGACTCGCTTCCGCAGCGCCTGCGCCTTCCGGAGGGCCGAGCGGGGTTGGGGGGGGGGGGGCGCGGCGGTCCTCTGGAGCGCTGGGGCCTCACTTGTTCTGCCCCGCCCTGCCTGCACTCATTTTGATGAGCGCCCGCTCAATTTTCTGAGTTTTTCTTTTTCCTTCGTGGACTAAACTTTCTTCCAGCAAATAAATAAATAAAAATAAATAAGACTCATTTTCTTTGGCTGCAGGACACTAGTTAGTTTTAAAAATGTAAATTGGGCATGGTGATCCACGCCTTTAATCCCAGCACTTGGGAGGCAGAGGTAGGAGGATTGCCGTGAGTTCGAGGCCACCCTGAGAATACATAGTGAATTCCAGGTCAGCCTGGGCTAGAGCGAGATCCTATCTCGAACACCCCCCCCCCACACACACACAGTTTCGCTCTAGCCCAGGGTGACCTGGAATTCACTCCTCGAACTCATGGCGATCGTCCTACCTCTGCCTCCCGAGTGCTGGATTAAAGGCGTGCGCCACCGCGCCTGGCGTAGGTGAATAGTTTTTGTAGTAATGACGCGGGTGTATTAGTCGTTAAGAGTTTGATGATATACATTTATTATCAGTGATGCTGAAGTTTGCACGGCTTGAATTTGCTCCTAAATAATGACAATCCCTTGCCCGTGTTTAGCTTTGGGCCACAGTACACTGGAGACTCAAGATATCTGCTCAGAAACCGCAAACCATCTTTTTTTGTTGCTTTTGCTTTCTTCCCTTATGCTTTTCTGCAAGGGAAGAAAAGTATTCCACTATCAGACCGTGTTTCCCAGCCAAGAGAGACAGCTCCGGGGGGCGGAGCCAAGACTGGGAAGAGTCGTGTGCAGGGTGGATCCGTTTGTATTTAAATATTTAAAAATTAGGTCATCAGAGGAAGGGTAGTAAGTCTTGATGACAGAAATTTTGTCAGTGTTGGTTTGGCACAGGAGGCGGAAGTTTCCCTAAACTGGTTCCAGCTTGATGCTGGGCCAGGAACAAGAGACCAAAGTCCTTCCTGAAGGGAGTTTACATATCAATGGGAAAGAAATCGTCCTGACTACCTACTAAAGATGATGCAAAGCCGACCAAGAGTTGGAGGTAGACACAGATCAAGGACTGAGTGCTTAGGAAAGTTGTTCCCTTTTGAATCACCCTATAAATACTAAGCTGGCTGCCTTAAATGAAGAGGTAAGGCTAGAAGAGCTAGCCCAGGAGACGTTGCTTAGCGAAGAGTTAAGAGATGGGTGTAGAAAGAAGCCAGGTCCTGTAGGACCTGGTAGATTTCCATGAGTTCAGAGTTCCTTCTGATTACACACTGGTTAAGGATTTTACCAAATAGTAATTTACTTAATATTATAACTATGGTAGGTTCTTTTTTTTGGTACCATAAAAATGTTAATATTAAAATAATAGCGTTTTCATTTTCTAATGGATGTACTTAGAAATATCAGTCACGTCTCACTGGCTACTAGAATTAAGAGCTAATAAGCACAGGGCATGAACCTTTTGAATCTTGCAGATTGGGAAAGTTTCCGAGGAACACAAACGGTGGGAGGCAGAAGAGGACTGAACTCCTTTAAAGGAGCAAGACCAGAAGCTTGAGCATCATGTCAAGTCCACATCGCTGTATTGCATGTTCCCTTTACTAAGTTGTTTGACCTTTGAGAGTAGTCTTATCATCTCTTTTACCTTCAGATGCAGAAATTAGGAAAAAAATGGAGGCAAGCCTTTCTCAGTAAATTAGTTGAGCACCTAGAATATAATTTTGTATCTAACTGTAGCTTAAGAGTTCAACAGGTTTTTGTTCCTCCTCTTGAAAAAGGCTTGATATTTTAGGCCTGGTGTGGTGGCGCACTCTTTTAATCCCAGCACTTGGGAAGCACAGGTAGGAGGATCGCTGTGAGTTCAAGGCCACCCTGAGACTACATAGTGAATTCCAGGTCAGCCTGGGCTAGAGTGAGACCCTACCTTGAGAAAAAGGGGGGGGGTAGAGAGATGGCTTAGTGGGCAAGGTGCTTGCCTACGAAGCCAAAGGACCCAGGTTCGATTCCCCAGTACCCACATAAGCCAAATGCACAAGGGGGTGAATGCAACTGGTGTGTGTTTAAAAAAAAAAGCTATTTTATTGGAAAAATCAAAATTACTACTATATAACATAATAACAAAGAGCCAAATGTGTTCTGTTCCATGGTGGTGTAATTTCTGAGTCTTTTCCAGTTGACTTTAAATCTCAGCCTTTAATCCCAACATTCAGAAGGCTGAGATTTGGAGGACCACTGTGAGTTCCAGGCCAGGCTGGACTGAAGTTAGATTTTATCTCACCCGCCTCCCAAATACTAAATTCTTTTGGCAGAATTAGCCCATGTAAGACACTGTGAGGTGCATGGGAATAATTAGGACATGACTTGTCCCTGTGCTTTCTACCCTTGGGCAAGAGATAATTAGTCCTTTCCAGTAAGGTTAGTTAATCAATCATTGACTTTAAATCCCAGCACTAGGGAGGCTGAGGTAAGAGAATCACACCGAGTTCGGGGCCAGCATGAGACTACACAGTGAATTCCAGGTCAGCCTAGGCTACAAAGAAGACCATACCTCAAAAACCCAAAAAATTAAATAATCATGACAAAAACCGGGCATGGTGGCACATGCCTTTAATCCCAGCATGCACTCTGGAAGCAGAGGTAGGAGGATCACTGTTAGTTCAAGGCCACCCTGAGACTACAAGTGAATTCCAGGTCAGCCTGGACTAGAGTGAAACCCTACCTTGTAAAACAAAACAAAACAAAACAAAATAATAGTAATAATCATGACATATGGGGCAAATAAAGTATGCATAATGAGGCTGCAACAAACACTGAACAGCCAAATGTAGTTAAAAGTTGTAGTGGGGGGTTTTACACAATGAAAAGGTTGTCTAAGCCAGGCAAAGGGAAGTCTGGAGGGCAGGGCAGGGTTTCCACTTCAGCACTGTTACCCACTGGGCACCCTGTGCACAGCAGCCTGTTCTGCAATCCACCCTCTTAACTGCTTGCAACATGGACCACGGTTCTCTGGGAGTGAAAGCTGTCTCTGGGTAAGATTCCTTTTGAGAGACTAGCAGAGGGCAGCAACAAATGAGGGAAAGCCCACATGCAGAGGCCTCAGCAAGAATCTGATGTGAGAGTTGGGCGTGGTGGTGCACACCTTTAATCCCAGCATTCAGGAGGCAGAGGTAGGGGGATCACCATGAGTTCGAGGCCAGCCTGAGACTACATAGTGAATTCCAGGTCAGCCTGGGCTACAGTGAGACCCTACCTCAAAAAAAAAAAAAAAAAAAAAAAAAAGATTTTGCCATGATTATAAAACATCCTCTCTGACGGATGGGGTAGTAGAAACAGGGAGGTACTGCATGGACAGCTGAGGACTGAGGTCCAGTTGGAAGCAGTGGAAGCCTCCTAGGGTGTGGAGAGGAATGACAAGATCAGAACCTTGCTGAGATCACACAGTGAGAAACTAGGTAGAGGACATGACATTTCATTTTAAAATATACACATTTATTTATTTGTAAGGGGAGAATGAATGGGTGTGCCAAGGCCTCTTGCCACTGCTCATGAACTCCAGATATATGCGCCACCTGTGCATCTGGCTTTAAGTGGGTACTGAGGAATTGATCCTGGGTTGTCAGGCTTTGTAAGCAAGTGCCTTAATTGCTGAGCCATCTCTCCAGCCCCCCAACATTTCATTTTAAAGTTAAAATTATCTGCTTTGGTAACTTCAAATTTGCCATGCTTGCTAATGAGCTCTGATTGGTTGGTCCTACATATTCTGCCTAGAGGTCCCACATCCCACTGTTTCATTTGAAAATTAATAATTTTGAGTGACACTGTTATACCATTGCATACAAATTATGGGCTACTAAGGGAACAGTTGTGACTTGAGGGTCAGGTGCCCTTTAAACTGGACTCTGAAATCATCTGCAGAGGTGGACTAGTGTCTTCCAGGCACAGGGGGCAGCATGAGCAAAGGTGAGTTCACCTTCTCTAGAAACCTTACCTGAACCTAACAGGCATCTGCTACTAGGTGCAGCTCTCTCCCTGGAGTCTTAATGCCCTCATGTTTTCAGAACAACATCCCTGCGTTTTCAGTTCTCCTAACTATCTGACACATGACATGCATCCTTCATTTTTCTAGCAAGCACCTTTGTGTTGTTCTCAGCACAAGGTCTTTCCAAAGCTCCAAAGAAGCATTCCTATCACAGCTGATTTTCAATGACACAGCTTCTGTCTCTTTACAGGGTCCTCCTGTAGTATTTGCTGTTATATTTCTGTTTTATATTTGAAATTTTTCACAAGTTAAACCAAATTTTTGATCATTCATTCAACACTTTTCATAAGACTATCTCCCCCTTTCTTTTTCTCTCTTTTTTTTTCTTTTCTATTCTTTTTGAGGTAGGGTCCTACTCTAGCCCAGGATGATCTAGAATTCACTGTAGTCTCAGGCTGGCATCAAACTCACAGCGATCCTCCTACCCCTACCTCCTGAGTACTGGGATTAAAGGCGTGTGGCACCGTGCCTGGCTATTTTCCTTCTTCTTTTTGGACAGAGCGTCCAAGACTCACAGGAGTCATGATTCTATGGTGTGTGTTACTAGTGTCTCCATCAGTAGCCTGTCTTGGCCATAAGCATATCACCCGCAGCTGTGCTAACCTATGGTCAGGAGAACACTGGCGGGTACATTCACCCAATGTGCTGTAGCATATCCCCAGCCTGTGGAGAAAAGGTTACTAACACATCAGTCTTTTCTGGAAATAACTTCTACTAAAGATTCATAGTCAGCGTAGTCCTTCAGTGACTGTATAAGTTCATCCAGAAGACAGTCACCTTGCATGAAGGTTTCCAGATCATACAGTGATTTGTTTATCCTGTGATCTGTGACCCGGTTCTGTGGAAAATTATATGTTCTTATTTTTTCTGATCTTCCTCTAGTTCCAACCTAAATTAAAAAAAAAAGGGTATGTATGAGATACACTTGCTTTAGTGTAATAATAGTGTCTTTAAAAACACTAATATTTGAATAATGAAGTCATCTTGTGGTGATAAGGAGATGGGTGTTGTAGACTGAGGAAGTCTTAGAAGGACCCTGTATGGTATAAAAAGAGCAACCAGAAACTAGGCTCAGCTCAATACTCAGCTTTCTTGCTTCCATGATTCCAAAGGACTAAAACTGAATGAGGAGTCAGTATGGTTTTTGAACTTTAACAAAGTGCTGAGAAAGATGCCTTTGAATACAGAAAACTGGACAGAAATACAAACAGGAGTAGCCCATGACTCTAGTTAACAGAATAATTAAAAACTATGTTAACTGAGGTGTTTAAGCATTTCCTCCCTTCCCTACCTTCCTTCTCTCCCTCCCTCCCTTCTTTTACTTTGGTTTTTCAAGGTAGGGTCTTGCTTTAGCCCTGGCTGACCTGGACCTGGAATTCACTCTGTAGTCTCAGGCTGGCCTTGAACTGCTTAGTGCGCCACCATGCCTGGCATTGAGGCACTTATGAAATTAGTGTTTACCTGGATCTTTCTAGAGCTGGATCTTTTACTTGTTTCTTCCTCCAGACGCATGCTGTATAGTTTTGCACGTAACTTTTTCATAGCCACTTCTTTATTTTTCAGTTGTGACCTCTCTTGTTGGCATTCAGAAATAACACCTGAATAGTATCACGAGAATTAATGAGTTTTAATAGAAAAATCTTCTTGCGCTGGACAGATGGCTTAGCGGTTAAGGTTCAATTCCCCAGAACCCACATAAACCAGATGCACAAGGTAGTGCATGTGTCTGGAGTTTGTTTGCAGTGGCTGGAGGCCCTGGTGTGCCCATTCTCTCTCTCAAATAAATAAATAAAAATAAAATATTAAAAAAGAAAAATCTTTATTTGTCAAGGAGTATTTCTTTTCCTTATCCTTTTTCTTCTTCATTTATGAGAAAACCAGTACTCCATCAATAGAAAATAGTTTAATCTTAAATAAATTACTAAATACAGATTGTTTTCTCATATCCTAAGATATCATAATTTTCAAAAAGAACTACTTATAGAAACTAAGTAGAAGTCTGCGAGAATGCATATTTTTGAAGAATTTTTTTCTCCTATTTCTGCTTAGGTAAGACATCACCTTGACATGTTAACATAATATTCCATATTTACAAGGACAAAATCAATCAGTCCAGTACTTTCTTTTGTGTTTATATTTTTGTTTTTTTCAAGGTAGGGTATCAACAGTAGTCCAAACCAACTGGGAACTCTGCAGACCCAGGCTGGCCTTGAACTTGTGGTGATCCTCCCACTTCAGCCTCCTGAGGGCTGGGACTAAAGGCATGATGCTCCACCACCCCTGGCTTCAGTCCAGTCCAGCATTTTTGTCACTACTTCTGGTTAGTGGGGACTCTTGACTATTTGGGATCAGTCACAGGTCATTGTATTCCTTTTAGACAACTAGTGTGGGCTAATCCTACGAGCCACATGTTCTTTACCAACATGTCAATCACTCTAGTTATGCTCATTGAACACTTAGCTCTACTTAGTAGCAGACTGCTGTCCCTGATTACCTAGAACCACATCACTAGTGTGTGATGATGACCTCAGTGCAAAGATGCTCCTGAACTCATGTGCAAAGCTCTGCCCATGCGTATGTTCACAGGAGGACATCCGTGATGTTCATGTTAACCTCTCCTGAACTCATGTGCAAAGCTCTGCCCGTGCGTATGTTCACAGGAGGATTCCGCGGCGTCCATGTTAACCTCTCCTGAACTCATGTGCAAAGCTCTGCCCGTGAGTATGTTCACAGGAGGACGTTTATGGTGTCCATGTTAACCTCTCCTGAACTCATGTGCAAAGCTCTGCCCGTGCGTATGTTCACAGGAGGATGTTTATGGTGTCCATGTTAACCTCTCCTGAACTCATGTGCAAAGCTCTGCCCATGCATATGTTCAAAGGAGGACATTCACGGTGTCCATGTTAACTTCTCCTATAAAAAGGCTGAGAAGTACTGACTTAAGTTTCTGATTAAAAAGCCAGGGGCTGGAGAGATGGGTCAGCCCTGGTAAAACCAGATGTGCAAAGTAGTGCATGCATCTGGAGTTCGCTTACAGTGTCTGGAGACCCTGATGTACCCATTCTTTTCTCTTCTAGCTCCTTCTCTACTTGCAAATAAATACCAGCAGCACTTATTTCACTGAACATTTATTTATTTATTTATTTATTTATTTATTTATTTATTTATTTATTTATTTATTTAAGAGAAAAAGAGGCAGAGAGAGAATATGAGCAACCAGGGCCTTCAGCCACTGCAAACTAATTCCAGATGCATGTACCACCTTGTGAATCTGGCTTACATGGGTACTTTGTTGAATTGAACCTGGGTCCTTAGGCTTAGCAGGCAAGCACCTTATCCACTAAGCCATATCTCATCAGCCCTCACTGAACGTTTTTTTTTTTTTTTTTTTTTTTTTTTTCATTTGTTGAGGTAGGATCTCACTCTGGCCCAGGCTGGCTGACCTAGAATTAACTATGTAGTCTCAGGGTGGCCTTGAACTCATGGCGATCCTCCTACCTCTGACTCCTGAGTGCTGGGATTAAAGGTGTGCACCACCTTGCCTGGCTTTCACTGAAATTTTTTTCACAAGAGAAGTAGGGCACCAGGGCCTCTAGCCACTGTAACCGAACTCCAGATGCATGCGCAACCTTGTACACATGGGTGACCTTGTGTGCATATGTGACCTGTGCATCTGGCTTACGTGGGTTCTGGAATACCAAATCTGGGTCCTTCGGCTTCATAGCCAAGTGCCTTCAACGCTAAGCTATCTCTCCAACCCTCATTGAACATTTTTAAAAAATAGCTAAATCTATTATAATGTGTTTTATAAGGCCACTTGGAACCACTAGCTGTTATTTTTGTCTTCATGGTGACTAATGTAGAAATTCCCTAGGCTAGAGCCCTCCCTCCTCCAGGCTTTGTAATTATTATGCATAGTGTCAGCCAAAGAATTTAAGTAAATGAAGTAGTTAGGAACAATCCTCAGTAGTGTATAAGGTTCCTATGGTAACCTACAGTCTTCTACATCAGTGAAAATGAGCCACTTAGAGAAGGGTTTGAATGGCAGGTTTCATGTTGAAAACCTCAAGGCCTACCTGTTGGTAGATGCACTATTCGGACAGCGCTGTCTGTGGTGTTGACATGCTGGCCCCCAGCTCCACTTGCTCTCTTAGTGTCGATTCTCAAGTCTTTAGGGTTAATCACCAGGTTAATCTGCACATAAGAAGAAAAGTTTGCATTGTACAAAATTACATGTATCAATAAATAAAGAATCATCTGTTTATAAATATATACCCAATACAGAATTCATCTAAAGAACTGTCCATTTTCAATATATATATTTTACAAATATATATTCTATATAGAATTCATTTGTTATTTATTTTATCTTTTTATTTTTGGTTTTTCGAGGTAGGGTCTCACTCTAGCCCAGGCTGACCTGGAATTCATTATGTAGCCTTAGGGTGGCCTTGAACTCATGGTACTTCTCCTACCTCTGTCTCCTGAGTGCTGGGATTAAAGGTGTGCACCACCATGCCCAGCTCATTTGATATTTACAAGATGTAATTTTAAGAATAGTATACAGTTGAAGGGATACTATTTTTACGTTTCTTCCCTCTTTTTTAAATGATTAGGCAAATAAAAACATAATATAGAACCAAAATACCCCCATTAATCCTCAAAACTGGGCTTCTTTGTGGATGACTCTCTTCTTTCCACACAAATAGAAATTAATTATAACTATAATAATACAATTAGTATATAATTATTCCCTAGTTTAGAGTTTAGCAGAGCACAAAAATAAAGAGCTTTTTGTGTTTTACTGCTGCTTCTTTTCTTTTCTTTTCTTTTCTTTTCTTTTCTTTTCTTTTCTTTTCTTTTCTTTTCTTTTCTTTTTTTTTTTTTTTTTTTTTTTGAGGTAGGGTCTCGCTTGAGCCAGGCTGACCTGGAATTCACTATGCAGTCTCAGGGTGGCCTAGAACTCAAAGCCATCCTACCACCTCTGAGTGCTGGGATTAAAGGCATGTGCCACCACACACAGCCTTTTTTTTTTTTTTTTTTAATTTACACATTTGTGGCAGCAAAGACCAAGAGGCCAAGAGCATACATTCAGTACATGAGGCACTACCAGGACCATGCTTTGTCCTAAAAGTCACCATCAGAAGGAAGCCCTGGGTTTCACAGCTGTGAGTAACTAGGGACTGCTGCTGTGCATGCCTGGAATCCTGTAGCAAGGGCTGTACTATCCCCAAGCCCACAACACTCTGCCAGAGTGAGAGCACACATGGACCTCAGTCTCCTACTGTCTCTGACTCCTGAAGCCCAGTGACCTAGCCAGCTCCCCTTGTTCACTTCATGCCCCAGCTCTTCTGTTCCTCAATGAGGCTTAACATAAAAATTAGAACTAGCCGGGCGTGGTGGCACACGCCTTTAATCCCAGCACTAGGGAGGCAGAGGTAGGAGGATCACCATGAGTTCAAGGCCACCCTGAGACTACAGAGTGAATTACAGGTCAGCCCGAGCTAGAATGAGACCTTACCTCGGAAAACAAAACAAAACAACAAAACATTAGCACTAAAGAAACTCCAGCCAGGTGGCGTATGCCTTTAATCCCAGCACTCGGGAGGCAGAGGTAGGAGGCTCACCAAGAGTTCGAGGTCACCCTGAGCCTATGTAGTGAATTCCAGGTCAGCCTGCGTTAGAGAGAGACCCTACTGTGGAAAGAAAAGAACTCCATTAGCCCTACTGTAGACTCAAATAGTAATTTTTAATTTTTGCCTTAAAATTAACAATTGGAAACCCTCAAACTTCTAATATCATTTATAATTCAGGTTTAAAAAAATTTTTTTATAACTTTTTTTTTGAGAGAGACAGAGAAAGAGAAAATGGGTGCACGAGGATCTTTAGCCTGTTGAGAACGAACTCCAGACATGTGTGTCCCCTTGTGCACATGTGCAACATTGCTCACTTGCATCACTGTGCATCTGGCTATGTGGGACATGGTGATTTGAACATGAGTTCTTAGGCTCTACAGGCAAGTGCCTTAACTGCTAAGGTATATCTCCAGCCCTATACTTCGCTTTTAAAAAGTGAAAAATCAGGCTAGAGATGGCTTAGTGGTTAAGAGCACTTCCTGTGCAAGCATTAGAACCTGAGGAGCCCTGAGAGACTGTCTGCTCTAAGTTCAATTCCCAGGACCCACGTGAAGCAGATGGGTATGGTCAAGTCTGTCTGCAATCACACAATCACAGTCCCTAAGGGAGCAGAGACCTAGTATCAACGGCTCTTGTGAAAGAAAAAACACAAGCCCAGCATTAGTAAGAGACTAGGGCTCAAGGAAGAACTGCAGGAAGAGCTATCGAGTAGGACACCTGGTGTTCACTTTTACCCATGTCAGTCCAGTGCCCTCGGTTGCAGACAAGCACATAGGGCACCTCATGGGCACATATTCATGCCTACACCATACACACATACAAAAAGGGTGAAAAATCTATCCCTTTTCAGCAGAAGGGGAATGAAACCAAACAAATTATAAATTATGTTTTCTTTCCAATCTTACACAGTCTGTGCCATGAATATAAAATGTGTACTTGTTATGAACACTAATAACGTATGACCAATTCAAAGGGACTGGGTTGTCCCTTCAATAATTTTTTTTTTTTTTGTTTTTGGTTTTTGAGGTAGGGTCTCACTCTAGCCCAGGCTGACCTGGAATTCACTCTGTAGTCTCAGGGTGGCCTTGAACTCACAGCAATCTTCCTACCTCTGCCTCCCTGAGTGCTGGGATTAAAGGTGTGCACCGCCACGCCTGGCTTTTTTTTTTTTTTCTAAGTAATTATGTTTGTACTTATATTATCAGGGAAGCCAGTCATACAAGGGCAAGTCATTATGAAGACAATCAGTCCATAGTTCAGTAATCTCATCGGAAGAGAGTCTCACACTATATGCTCATAGTGGACAAAGAGAGACAATATAGCCCTGGACCATTTAAAAATCCTTAATCCTTACTATCTTTTGAAAAGTTACATTTCTTGGACTAAATGAATTCTCAAAAATGACTCAAAATATGTGAGGAAGACCAAATGACAAGAAAACAGAATCTTAATTCAGTCACCTCAGGTGTGGCTGTGGGGAGAGAGGGTGTGCTGTGAGGCCCCGAACAATGCCTTACCTCAGTAGGTTGAGGTAGTATGGCCACCGTCATGGTGCTGGTGTGCATGCGGCCTTGCTTCTCTGTCTTTGGCACTCTTTGTACCCTGTGTACTCCTCCTTCAAATTTCATGTGTTTATACGCTTCTAAGCCTCTAATGCTGGCAGAAGCGTGCCTAAGGCCACCTGAAAAATAAGAAAACTAGGTTTCTTTTCATCATTCCTGTCATGTATAAATAAATGACCACATCACCTCTTGAAAGATATTTAAAAGAAACATAGAAACTGCAAACACACTAAAGACGTGTCTACACTATTCAGTATCTTTCCCCCCCCCCCCAAGGTAGGGTCTCACTCTAGCCCAGGCTGACCTGGAGTTCACTATGTAGTGTCAGGGTGGCCTCGAACTCACAGCGATCATCCTACCTCTGCCTCTCAAATGCTGGGATCAAAGGTGTGTGCCACTATGCTCAGCTTCAGTATCTGTTTTTTTTTTTTTTTTTTTTTTTTGAGGGCCCAGGCTGACTTTGAATTCACTCTATAGCCCCAGGCTGGCTCTGAACTTACAGTGGTCCTCCTACTTCAGCCTTCTGTGTGCTGGGATTAAAGACATGTGCTACCACACCCAGCTAGTATTCAGTATCTTATTATTATTATTATTAATTATTATTATTATTACTTGAGAGAGATACAGAGAGACAGAGAGGAAGAGGCAGAGAGAGAATGGGCGCACCAGGGGCCTCTCAGCTGCTATGAACGAACTCCAGACACGTGCACCCCCTTATGGCCAAGAGCGGCATTGAGTGCTTGCGCCTGGCTAAACATGGGATCTGGAAAATCGAATGGGCATTCTTAGGCTTGACAGGCAGGTGCCTTAACCACTAAGCCATCTCTCTAGCCCTCAGTATCTTTCTGAAAAATATATTTTTATTTATGAAAGAGAGAATGAATGGATGCATCATGGTCTCTTGCCACTGCAAACCAACTTCACATGCATGCAACATTTTGTGCATTGGACTTTACATGGGTAATGGAAAATCAAACTCAAACCAGCAGATTTTATAACCAAGTGCCTTTAATTGCTGAGCCATCTCTGCAGCCCAAATTTCATTCTCTCACTTAAAAAAAAATGTTGTGCTGGAGAGATGGCTCAGTTGTTAAAGGCGCTTGCCTGTAAAACCTAATGACCTGGGTTTGAATCCCCACTACCCACATAAAGCCAGATACACATAGTGGCACATGCAACCAGGGTTCATTTCCGGTAGATGGAGACCCTGGCATGCCCATTTTTTTTGTCCTATCTCTTCTCTCTCTCTCCTTGCAAATAAATAAATAAAAACATTCAAAATTATTTGTTTGAGAGTCAGTGACAGAGCGAGTATGGGTGTGCTACAACCTCCCAGTGCTGTAAATAAACTCCAATGCATGTGCCAGCTTGTGTCAGACTTTACATAGGTACTAGGGAATTGAATCCAGGATGTCAGGTTTTGCAAGTAAGTGCCTTTGATTGCTGAGCCATCTCCCCAGCTCCAGTATCTTAAAATATTATCTTTGTATCCAGATATGAATGTAAAACATGAATATGGAGCTACTAATGTACTGGCGTCAGTGACACAGCTAAAAGACCACTTTTAATGTTTTTAGACAGAGTCTCATAGCCCAGGCTGGCCTTGAACTTGTGGCAGTCCTGTGTGAACCTCGTGAATGCAGAAATTATCAGAGGAAACTACCATAACTAGCCAGTTTTAAAACTCATTATTCAGTGTAGGGCATGGTTGAATGCCCCTGGGCTACTGGAGGTTTAGGCAGGCCCGAGCTGGTCAGACATGAGTAAGGCCCTGGACCCCAACAAACTTGAGACTGGCAGGAGTGAGGCCACTCCCTCCTCCCAGCCCAGGGCACCTAGACATCCTGATGAGATTTAGACTTTGCTTTTCCCAGAGCCTTGTGACCTTTGTCTGCTTACATCCCTATTTGTAATGAGGTACCAGTCAGCAGCCCTCACACAGCCAACCCCCCACGACCAGTTCCCTATATCTTTTCCCGCCTGTGACCCTTTCCCGCTCACCCATGACATCACTACATGCTAATTAGGCATCATCAGCAGGACCTCTGTACTGATCAATCCCCTTATGACCTGTACCTCTTCCCGCTCTTTCACAAATGCTTATTAACCCTGGCAAATAAATGAGCTGTTCTCTGAAGCTGTCTCTTGGGTGTTTCTTACTGTCGCACTCATGGCGGTTCAAGACCCCGTTCCTCCATTGCCTGGATGCCCCTGGGACACGGAGGTGCCACGGCCCCAGGACGACCAGGAACCACAATTCAGTGTTTAGTGATGATGATACACATACTTTTTGCAGGCCATTTCAAAACGAATGCATTTCTACTCACATAGTTAGAATCATCATCTTGCCAACCCTTTTCCCAGGACACATATAACAAATCAGTTTGCTGACCTATTTCACTTGGGAAATAGTCCAGGATCTCAAAGTGCCATCTTTTAAAGGCCGCATATTGCTGATACATGTCAAACATCTCAGATGTAAACAGCATTGCCTCCTGGCCTCCAACTCCTGCAGTGACCTCCAGGATCAAATCCCCTTCATCTGGTTCTTCTGAGGGAACCAAAAGTAAGATGATCTGTAAATACAAAAATGTCACCCTGCCTATAATTAAAATTCAAAGCACAGCTGGGCATGGTGGCACACCCCTTTAATACCAGCACACAGAAGGCAGAAGTAGGAGGACTGCTGTGAGTTCAAGGCCACCCTGACACTACAGAGTGAATTCCAGGTCAACCTGGGCTAGAGTGAGACCCTACCTTGAAAAACAACAACAAAAATTTAAAACATTCCTCCCAAAGCCAAATAGTTAGATACAAGAATTTTAAATACTTAACCTAATTTCTCTATCCATATATTTTAATATTGCCATTTAATACTGTTCAACCTTATTGTCAACTGGAAATGTAAAATATGCAACTTCCATGAAGTACTAATTTTACAACTATAATATATATATCATAAGATTCAGCTAAAATGTATAGGTTTGTTTTCCTTTTTTCCTGGAGGACTTACATACTTTGTAACAGTTTTCCAGTTCATAAGATTAAATGCTCATTACAGGATATTACACCACATGTGGAATGCCAAATACTCTTTTTGAAACTTACCATCTAGTAGGAAGGAAAACACACACACTCAGATTTCAGTTCTCCTTAAGCTTTCTTAATATGGAAGGAAAGGTTCAATTTTGGATCTCCAGGATGGGTACAAAGTGTGCTGGAGACACAAAGATAAAGCCATATTCCTGCTCCTGAGGAGCTCAGTGGCCATCACTCTACCCACTGTCTAGCTCTTTATGTGGCCTTTCCAGAGTGCACTAATAATGCGACATTTGTCTTGTGAGAGCACTAGTGTCTTTTCAGCATGACCATAGGCTGCAGGAAGTATGTCTTTCCCTTTCCTGCAATGGGAATCACGTCACAATGCATACACATTATTAGACTACTATACTGCACACCTTCAGTAGATAACGGGTTTTGCTATTGGAAAATGTTAAAATCAACTGCACTCTAAATAGTAACAGACCAGTTACTTCGAGGATTGTTTTCATAAGTGGCTAATAAATGCACAAGGAGAAATGGCTAAATGCCTTATTCTTTATACACATACTGTACCTGATGCTTCAACTGGGCTATTTGTTTTTGACACAATGCTATTTCATTTTCTGCAAGCTTCTTTAAGTCTTCATTCTCATCTAAGAAAAAAGGCGGCAAGTAAGCTTTTCTTAATTAGTGTTAAATTGCCAACAGACTTCAAGTTTGTAAGTTTATTATTATGATAGCTGAAAGGAAAAGTAAAATGTCTCTTTTGTCCTTTTAATAAATTTCACTAAAAAAGGTAATATTTTAGGGATGGAGAGATGGCTTAGTAGTTAAGGCACTTGCCTGCGAAGCCTAACGACCTAGGTTTGATTTGCCAGACCCATGTAAGCCAGATGCACATGGTGGCCCATGAGTCTAGAAATCATTTGCAATGGCTAGAGGCCCTAGCATGCCCATTCTCTCTCAAATAAATAAATTTTAAAAAGAAGTATTTTATACATTAAGTTTCACAGAGATTTAACTATAATTTTTCCTGATGACAAATGAACATATAAAACTAAAAGTATCAAAAGTATATAAAGAAACAAGCCTTCTATATTTCCCCTCCATGAAATAGTCACATTAATAAACATTTAGTACTCCAACTTAAGCTATGCAATAACACATGAATCATTTAAGTAATTAGACAGCCAAGAAGGGGGTCATAAGTGAACATCACTTACACCAAAATGGAAATAAAAAGAGGACTCTACCTCGAAAAACCAAAAATAAATAAATAAATAAATACCACAGTGCTTTGGGCAGGATGCTTATTCTGGACTAAGGAGACCGACAATAATACTGAGTCCACCTTTTTTTTCCCCCAAAATTTGAAGCCAGATCTGGGCGTGGTGGCACACACCTTTAATCCCAGCACTCAGGAGGCAGAGGTAGGAGGATTGCCATGAGTGATTCTCCTACCTCTGCCTCCCAACTGCTGGGATTAAAGGCATGCATCACCACATCTGGCTCTTATTTTTTCTTAATATCACTTGTTAATCTTATTTTTTCAACACTAAAGTCATGCTGCTTTTCTCTTAATTTCTTGGATTCAACTCTTAGACTTGTATTGTAGCCACCTGTGTTTCATAGTATCTTGAATCACATTCCCGGTACATATTAAAAAGGAAAAAAAAAAACAAACTTCTTAAGTGACAAAATAATTCTGTCACCCACTTTACCATCTAAAATCTGTTGGTTCCCTTCTATCAACAGGATGAATAAAACCTTAGTGTTTGACCCCCTCACCCCTGACAAAACAGCCCTAGCTTGCTACTCCCATAATTCCCCATGAGACGTGTACAGTGATTCAGAGCATGAAGTTTGGAGTCAGTCAATCCCAAATCCACTCCTTACAAATTGTGCAGCCCTGAGTTCTCCTGCTGCTCCATGCCTCAAATTCCTCTTTTGTCGATAGGGCTAATAATACCCACACCTCATTACTTGTGTGCACTGGATGAATAATTTAGCAAGAGTCAAGCAAGGGTTGGAGAGACATCTCAGCGGGTGAGGCACTTGCCTGCAAAGCCTAATGACCTGGGTTCGATTCCCCAGTACTCACATAAAGCCAGATGCACAAAGTGGTTCATGCATCTGGAGTTCATTTGCAGTGGTTGGAAGTCCTTGGTATGCCCATTCTCTCTCTCTGAATGCAAATATATATATATATTTTTTAAAAAGGAAAACTAAGCAAAGCTTGGAACCCAGCTAGGGTTCAATAAACGTGAAAGTGAGTGTGTTAACTTTACTGTTACTTGTGTTATTCTGCAACCTTTCCAGCAACTTCCTTGAGCAGGTTTTTCTTCATTAGTAAGCTGTATTATAATTGCTCACCACAACCATCTAAGTAGACAGTGACCTCTGTAGATCCCCCTTAGCCAGAGTGTGGCCTATGGACCAACAGCTCAGAGGCATCCTTGGCAGTTCGCAGTAATGAAGAAACTTAGGAAGCCTAACTATATCGGGACGCATGCCAATCACCTGGGACACTAACTGACAATGTATGCATTCTCTGGGTTTTAGATTCCGAGTTATGTTTAATTGCAACACGCAAAAAGCCTTGGGCTACTGCAAAGAGGCTCAGAACCTGGCTGAGAAACCCTGGTCTGGAGTCTCACACAGAGGCGGCTTTATCCATTTTTGCAGAGCCAACGAACTCCTGCCACGCGAGCAGGCAACAAAGAACAACTGAACGGGCTGGAGAGATGGCTTAGCGGTTAAGGCGCTTGCCTGCAAAACCAAAGGACCCAGGTTTGATTCCCCAGGACCCACGTAAGCTAACCGTATAAGGTGGCCTATGCGTCTGGCGTTCGTTTGCAGAGGCTGGAGGCGGCACTGATGCGTCCATTCTCGGACTCTATCTGCCTCTCTCACTGTGTCTCTCTCAAATAAACAAAAATAATAAAATAATGATAAAAAGGACAACTTAAGGTCTACGAAAGGGGGACGGAGCTGTGGCAAGATTGCCAGGGAGCGCCCACGGGAGAGGCCGAGAGGAGTGGACGAGGACGCGAGTGAGGATGGATTGACCGGCTGGCCAAGTGGCTCAGCGGTAGAGGCGCTTGCAGCAAAGCCTACGGTTCTATTCCCCAGGAGCCACGTAAGCAGATGCACAAGGCGGCGCATGCATCCGGGCGGGCCCTTACCGTGCAGCAAGTGCTCGGTGTCCCGCAGCTCCCGCTCCTTGTCGCTCAGCAGCTTGGACGCCGCCAGCAACTCGGGCGTCCGGCCTGGGCGATGGGCTTCACTGCCCGCCCGGCGCTCCAGGAAGGTCCGCAGGGGCCCGTCCCCGGCGAACAGCTCGTCCAGCCCAGGGCCGCCGCCGCAGCTCAGGGCCCGGCGGGTGAGACCCCCACCCCGAGGGGCCCAAAGCCGCCGGGCGCCACCCCACAGACACCGGCGCAGCATCCCCGGACCGACGGGAAGCCGCCAGCTCGGAACCGGAAGCGCCAGACAGCGGATCTCGCGATAAGGCACGCCTCTTCCCTCGCCCCCCTCCCCCGGAACTAAGGGACCGAGCTCGCTTCGCTCCGACCGGAGCAACCGCAAGGTTCTAAAGGCTCCACCGGAAGTGTGGGTGAGCACTTCCGGGAAAACGTGAGAAACCTGTGAAATTCCGGAAGGCCAAAGGGTGAAGGGGCGGGACGATCCTGAGGCCTCGGCCCCGCCCCTCAGCCGAGCCGCGAAGCACCGCCGGAAGCCCAGAGCCGCCAGCTGTGGCTCTACTTGCAGACGGCGAGGTCTGGGTTCCCGAGCCTGGGGTGGGGACTTCGAGAACCCGGCTGCAGGGTCAGAGGTCGCAGGCCCGGAAGTCACCTGCCCCGGCTGTTCATCAGTATGCGTGTGTGTTCACTCTTTTCTTTGCCTGCTGGTATTTGTCTTTGCCACAGGTAAGTTCCTTTTCGTGACAGGCGTCTCCTATAACCACCTTGTGATATAACAGAATAAATTAACTTTCCGGGCCCTTCATCTACTAATACGATTCACATGCCTTCTTCAGTAGGTCCATTCACATTCCTAGTCATTGTCTTTTTTGGGGGGATGATGCGAATTTGTGTGTCAGCCAAACTACAGCCCTCATGGGCTGGGAGAGAAGACTCGCCTAGCTTGCTCAAGGCCACGGGTTCAGTCTCCAGCTCAGTAATGAAAGAAATGAAAACAAAGCAATGACCTGCCTCAGGTAGCCAGCCCGTCCTCTAACTTGGAAATAGTGTGTTTGCACATTTAAGATACTTAGTCACAGTCCACTAGAGAAATAGATACCAGGGAAGGAAAAAATAAAACCACGCCAGAATGCAAGTTTGACAACACTACCTCTTTTCCTTTTTGGACAAGGTCTGTTTACTAAGTCATTGTTCATTGTTGAGTGAGCTGACATACTGAAAACATTACTAAATTTTCCTCCTCCTGCTGCTCCTTCTCCTTGAGTGGCAAAGAATAGAAACTCTTTAACAAGGTGAAAAGATCCTTCAATCATCTAGCCAAAAAGCTGAAATTTTTTTAAAGTTGAGAATTATAACATGTTAACATATTGTAAATTGGTTATATTCCCATTGGGTTATACTCTTGTGTCCACTCTCCCTTGCCTCAGTTTCACTAAGGCCTTCCTCAGTGGGATCATCAGTAATCACTGTGGGGTAATTAATGTACCACTAAGTCTCTGTGGTGGCAGATGCAGGATTTGGGGGTTCAGAAAGCCACCCCCCCAAGCTTAAAAACCTCAAGTGTGGGTCCTGTCCTATTTTTTTTTTCTTTTTTGGTTTTTTGAGGTAGGATCTCACTGTAGCCCAGGCTGACCTGGAATCCACTCGGTATTCTCAGGGTGGCTTTGAATTCACGGTGATCCTCCTACCTCTGCCTCCCAAGTGCTGGGATTAAAGGCGTGCGCCACCATGCCCGGCTTTCCTATCCAATTTTTTTTTTTTTACAAAGAATTGATAAAAACAGACCAAAGAAGGATAAATTAGGAAGTGTTGACCTTATTTAGGGAGAAATCACAAATTGTGGGGTATATTTACGAGAAACTGGGGTCTAGAAAGCACATGGAAAGTAGGAAACACACTCATGTGGAAAACAGCATAGTCCATGAGATTCTTTTAGGAGAAATGGCTACAGAAAAGCCATGACCTGTGGAAGATAGAATCTAAGTGCTTATGTAGGGAGGTGTAGAAGAGACACCCAGAGCACCCTGAGCTTCCCCATGGAAGAAAGGTAAGAGTGCAAATGGTGGTGGATTAAAGAAGAACAGCAGGGAGGAAAATATCAAAACAGAGACCAAGAAATTCAGATGAGAACTAGGTAAGAAAGTCATTACCCTGAGTTGCCCCAGGTTTAGAGAAATTACAGTTACCACTCCCAGAGTTTAGAGAAAGCACAGTAGATCTGGAATGTAAGGGAAATACATGCATGGTAGATTCAGAGACCGGAGGAAAATCATAACTAAACATAACTAAGGTGAGAAATTGCACCAATGTATAAAACAGAGGCAAGCAGAAAAATCTACTCAAAATCAAGAAGCAGTATTCTGCTCTCTCCCCCTCCACCTAGCTAGGCTGTGGTGAGGTAGCCACTCATGTGTATCTAAGCAGATACCACAGAGCACCATCACCCTATGGTCTTATATCTTTTTCTGCCCTTTCTTCCACAGAGTTCTCTGAGCCTCATTCAGCAGCCTCTAATTTTTTTTGGTTTGATGAGATTTGAGTTTTCACAGTGTCTATCAAAACTCTTAACTATGATTATCTTAGGGACTGGAGAGACAGCTTAGTGGTTGAAGGCACTTGCTTGTAAAGCATGATTTCCTTGATTCAATTCCTCACTACCCACATAAAGCCAGGTGCATAAAATGGTGCATGATTCTGGAGTTCCTTTGTAGCAGCAAGAGGTCCTGGTATGCCTGTGCTCTGTCTTCCTCTATTTCTCAGTTTGCAAATATATATTTTGTAAAGAATCTTAAAAAACGAATTTGAATTGAGTCTTCTCCTTAGCACTACATACAATAGTAGTGACATGAAAAGTTGAAATGATTCTTCAAATAATAGAAAGCAAAAATACTTTTGCTATTTAATTCTGGCTCCCTCAATTCTGCCTTTTCACCTTGTATATTCAAGTCATGCTCTAAAAAATGTTTGTTGTAAAAAAGAGGCTGATGGCCATTTTATTTCAATTGTGATCTGAGTATAGAATAGGATTATTGGGGCTTTATGGCCCTGTTAGGAAAAGTTATTTCCTGTCTACAGTCAACTTTGAACTGTTTTTTTCTATCATTTATTAACAGTGGAAATATTCTGAATTCAACATAATAATGAATCTCTCTCTGCATTCTCTAGACACAAGTTATTTCAAGAATATATTTTATTATTTATAAAAGATGCACAATTTTACTATGCAAGAACTTACAGAACAATGTAAAGAATCCACCCCATGTTTATTATATTCCCAATAGTGTTACACCAGTGAGGAAACAATAACTTGTCTAAGGATACATGGTGAATTCTTTATTAATTCAAAACATTTTAAGAAAGTCAGTGTATTGAATATGCATTTTACAATAATACCCATAGGTTTCCACAATATAGTTAAATGAAAACACCTGTTATTTGGTGTACTTTGAAAACTCAAATATACTGTGAGACTTCTCAGTTTGTTTACATTATCATCATGCTCAAATTGTATGACATAGTGAAAATTCTAGCACTTTCAGGAAGTCTATTTTTGTACACAGATAAAATGATGAAATAGATTCAAGGGAATAAAAACTAAGAAAAATTTAAACTTACATGGCAGGAAAATTAATCTGATTTATCATTTAATTTATGAGTACTTACAGCTATTGTGGTATTATAAAGTAACCAAGCAGAGTGCTTTTTCTATTCATGGACTGAAAAACTTTTTTAGTACTACTCTAATTAGTATTGATGGACTACAAAATATGGAGATAGATTATTAAATATAATGAACATGGCAGTAAGGAATTTTACAGTTCAATATTATAAATTGCACAGAACTAAATGCATTAAAATTATTTTTAGTGTTTAGCAAACATCTTAAAATCATATATAACAAACATTGTATTTATGACAAATAGGATTAAGCCAGGGGATGATATCAAGTCTTTTACATTACTTCAGCATTGTATACATTGTTTAGTGGATGGCATATAGAAAAGCACTAAATAAAATGATTATTAAATAACTTCTTACTACAATTAGAAAAGCTAAAATCTTTAATATCCAACATATATGCAGAATTTAAGTAACTACACCAGTTGTTTGAAGGAAAAATTCACTCACTTGTATTAAGTGAATATTCAAGCCAGCACTAGTTTGGAATTTATACCCATTTTACTCCCCAATTTAATGTATTTCTTAGTAACCCTTTAATGGCACCTAAGATCAATGCTTAGCAATCTGCTCAGATATTTTTGCTCAGCATAAATGTCCACTGTATTTACTACAAAGACACTCTCTTTAAAATGAATTATTTTATACCAAGGATTAACATAGCAGGCAGTACTTAGCAGGTCACCAAGGTTAGCATCAAGTGCAAAGAGGAGCCCCCAAACTTGAGAAATTCTCATGGGGGGGTTGACACACAGGCGGCTCTGCCTTTGATGGTCAGGTGGTAAGAATAGTGCCATTCCTTCCAAAACCCAAAGGCTTCTCTCTAATCACGAGTAAAACAAACAAAATCAGACAAGCAAAGGAGCCAAGTTCTATTCCCCAGTACCCTCATGAAGTAAGATGCACAAAGTGATGCATGCATCTGGAGTTCATTTGCAGTGGCTGGAGGCTCTGTCATCCCTATTCTCTCTCTGTCTCTCTTTCTCTCTTAAATAAATAAAAATAAAATATTTAGCCAGGTGTGGGTGGTGCATGGGGTGGCAGAGATAAACCCTAAGACTACATAGTGAATTTCAGGTCATCCTGGGCTAGAGTGAAACCCTACCTCAAAAAAATCCATAATGGAAAAAAAACACACATAATGACGATGATGATGATAATGATGATGACAGGCCCTTTTCCCTCAAATCTGCCAATGTCCTGCAAGAAAAAAAAAAGAGGAAAATATTGAGAAAAATCACTGCTCAAAAGAACCCAAAGGGATGAGACAGCAATATGCAGCAAAAATATAATATAATGGGTTCCTAGGACAGATAAAGGCATAAAATATAAAGGCTAAGGAAGTTTGAAAGTGGACTCTGAACCAGTACTGTTCATGACTAGCAACTAGAGGTGGGGACAGGGAGGGTAGTATGAGGTTTTCTTGTACTGTCTTTGCAATTGTTCTATAAATATAAAAGTATCCTAAAAGATTTAATGAAATTTTATGAAAACATAGCCACTTTTAATGAATTTTCTACTCACAGTTTCATTGTAAATTTGACAAACTCATACTTCTATCATATTGAAAGAAGGTTTACTGTGGCCAGTGTTTATGAACTTGGTTTAAGCTTTGTCACCCCATGGCATACTTAGCAATTGGTAAATGACTTGATCTTATATTATTCATATCCTTGGAAATATTGTTTCATTATACCTCTATCAAGTGTTTGGGGAGGGGAATGTAATTGAAGGAAATACTTCTACACTGTACATTTTGTGGGAAGTTGGTGAATTGGAAATAGTGATTTTGAATCACTGAAGAAAGCAGTTATATTGATCTGATCCTTCACATTAAAATAAGGTTGTTTCTACTTTTGGATGCATCATTAGATTTTAGATATTAATGTATGTTTATAAAAATACGGGAAGGGGAGGGGGGTAGAGAAGGCAGTGGGGGAGAGGAATGAATGAGAACAAAGGATATTGATATACAGGTAGAAAACCCAATATAATGAAACCTATTCCTTTGGATGTTAGCCTAAAAATTAATTTAAAAGAAGAATATGGAGAAAGTACATTAAAATTACATTGAATATAGACATTTCTGAAAACTCTTGATTACTGCCATGATGAACAACATGGATAAAATATTATATTCAGCATTATTTTCATGTTTATTTTTACTTAGTAATCATGACCATCCTATAAATTAATTTTCTTCATTTGCACTTAATAGACTCAGAAAGTATAAGTGGGTTGTCCACCATGACAAAAATAAATATAACTTGAAATCAAATTTGTCACTTTTGCTTTTATGCTATATTCCATATGTGAATTTGTGGTTATAAATTTCCATTACCCAGTATTGTATGTGGCATCATTTTAATGCCAAAATAAAAGCTAGTTCTTCAAAAAGGACATGTATTCAATCCCATGACTATCATTTCTAATAATTTTAGAATCTGGGAAGCTATGACAGTTGGTGCAAACCAACAGATTTAAAATTCTGAAAATGTTGCAGGAGAAAATAGTATGACAGATGAGGAAGGAACACATTTTAAGTTGTACATACATTAGAGTATTTCATCTTGGTCTTGTCATCAGTACTTAAGGTTACTCCCTTCCCCCTCTCATCTTAGAGCTTTGTCATAGACAGATGAGACCCAACTGAGATCTTAACACTCAGGGCAGCATTTTGTCATTCATATGGCTTTCACTAGAGTCAAATTCTGGAGAGTCCTTTTAAATTATGTTAAAAAAAAAAGTCACAACTGGATAGAAGAAGACCTATAAGAGAAATAATTTTTCATAATGAGAGGGGTTCATGAATCATTCCCACTCCTGGAAGAGTTAATGGAACTTGGGCAAAAGGGAGACATTTTCCTAAGTGGTGTAGCTACTGGTAAGTTGCTAATGCTTCAGAAAATCACCCCTCACCCAGGTGCATGTATGAAACTAATTAAACTAGTTGGTTCATGAAATTAGACATGGAAGTAAGAGGGGGACTACTTAAGGAGAGGAAGAAGTTCAGTGGGAGTCAGATGAGGGCAAGGGAGAGTAGTGGGATGATGATGATCAAAACACCTTATACATATGGGTAAAATTGTCAAATAAAAATAAAAGATAAAAGCCAGGTGTGGTGGTGCAAACCTTTAATCCCACCACTTGAGAGATAGAGGTAGGAGAATCATTGTGAGTTTGAGGCCAGCCTGAGACTAAAAAGTGAATTCCAGATCTGTCTGGGCTGGAGCAAGACCCTACCTTTAAAAATTTGAGGAAAAAAAAAAAAAGATAAAAACATTAAGAGCCATACAAATCATTTAGATACTTTCAGCAAACGTAAACCCTGGTATTTGGAAACAATACCTAAGCACTCCATGCATTGTTATGTGTTGCAAAGATATTTTGTTACAGAGAAGTTCTCCAGTTAAGTTTGAGTATTTTTTTAATTGAAAAATATTTTTAGTTGTAGCAAGTGAAGACTTACTAAAACGTTTACAGAATGTGCACCATCTCCTCAGGAGAGCTCGAAACACTGATCGGAATTTTTTCTTTAATCTGAAAAGAGCAGTCAAATGTATGTACTTGGAAAATATACTGAACTGTCAATCAGAACAGATGGGCAAGACAAGTTTTTGGAAATAGCTTTAGCACTTTTCAAAAAAATTGGTCATGTATCAAGCTTAAAGTAGTCAAGACTTGTGTTTTATAGGATTCCAGGGACAGGCATTTTCTATCTTTTAAAAAAAATTGGTGGATTTTTAAAGGTTGCTATTTTCCTATCTCCTGATTATATTTTAAATTCCTTCCTTTTACATTTCTTCACCAAGCTTCTGGTATTTTGTACTTGTTGCAAGTGTAATTTGCCACAATTACAATAGGACTTCTTCCTCTGTCTGAAGTTATATGGAAAAGAATAAATTAAAATAAAAAATCAGCTATTATTTTAAATTAGTTTAATGTGGTAAATGTGTATTTTCTTGCAATAAATAAACATCATTTACTTATTTCTATACTCCTTTTCTAAATCTGAGCTATCAGATAAATATAACATATGCTTTACACTAGGAAGCGTTAAAGGCTGCTAAGAAACACCCCATGCACCATGACCCACTACCAGAACTGGTAATAGAGAAATATTATAAGATTTTTTTAAAGACTATACTATGGCCTTGACCTTTTACATTTCACAAGTTCAATATCAAAATATGTTTTGGTCATATTGACATGCGCCTGTAACTCTGTCATTTGGGTAACATCACAATACGTACCAGAATAGAGACACGTCATCCATCTGTTAACAGTGTGATCTCTGTATAAGACATACATCTGAAGAAATACAAGTCTCCAATTCCTCTCTCTATACAAAACCTATATCATCTACTTTTCTTTCTTGTATATCTAAGGTACTATAGAAAGTACAGCAAACTGTCTGTGCCCATCAGCAGACTCTTAACAATACACAAAGTGATCTTGGCAATGTAAAATACAAAGTGCTTCCTTTAAAGTACTGGTATTTTCCCGGGGAGTAATTGACTCTCTAGGAAACAATGAAACCCTAATAAAGCAAACGTTGTGCTCTTGGAATGGTAGCATAGACACCAGTTTAGGGCTGATTTTGTTTATTTATTACAGTTCTGTAACTTAAACAGAAGATACCATACCATACTTTAAAAATTGGCAGAATTGCACATACACTCAAAACTTTAAACAGTTCGCAGTTAACCAAGACATCTTCCCCAATAACAATTTAGCACAGCAATGCTCACATGGCATGGTTAGCAACATGGATTGTGTAAATCTGCCCTAGAATCCTTATCAATGCAACCTCCCAATCAGGTTTCAAAATGTCCTGAAATCCGCACTCTACAAATGCCCAGCTCAGAGATCAGGACTCTTGATAAAGACCTTCATCTTTTACATTTGGTAAAACATTAAACGTATTGTCAAACAGACAATTCATCTAATAATCCCAAGTATCTTATAAAGATAACTTATGACAGTCAGGTCACAGTCATACACAGTTACAACAAGAATATAAAGTTACATTTGGAACGACTGACGCATGCAGTGTCATAATATAGTTACATATCTTCTAGTCAATTGCACCAATTCATTGTGCCTCGAACACATAAAGAAGTATGATACTATACCATATATGTGTACATATCATAATTGCATAATAAACTCATACTAATCGAGGTAAAAATGAAATGACTTTGCAACAATAGAACTTTACAATAGAAGGAATGATGCTTTAACTTTTCTTTACTCTTTAGGAAAAAATAGGACTTTTTGTAAACATCTTCATTGCTATCTTTTTTTCAACATATTATTGAAAACTATTCAAATAGTAAATATCTAGGTGACATGGATAAAATATGTCTCAACACACTAACACTTTCAAGAAAAAAAACAGGCATTTGTTAAAAGATGGTTATTATAAATATTTTCTATCTTGCATTTTAACTACATTTTCATAAATAATGTATTTAAAAGTGCTGAGTATGGTTGGATAGTCAGCAATGCAGGTGTAAACAGAACATTTTGTTTTATACTCTGAATTTTTTTTTAAAATCCCATTTTGTCAAACACTGCAACAGTTAAAATATTTGCATAGGGAATAGATAATAGCCCTTTTAATCATATCTCCTGAATTCTATATGTTAGAAAATCATATTCACTTAAAAAAACAATTCTCAAAATGTTTTAGGTTTATGGAAAAAGAAATTTATGGTGCCTTTCAAGTAAAATAAATTTAAAATGAAAACCCCAAACCTGCTTATTTAAAAATATGCTTAATAAATTAAAAAATGAGAGGTAGTTAAAAATGACAAAGAAAACCTATAATTTTAATATCATCCTTAATATAAGGCCAGTATTCTCAGTGGATATAAATCTTTTTAAATCTTTCACATCAGGTTATTCAATATTATATTCATTCAGTTTGAGATTAAAAAAATAGTCTCCAGGGGACAGTAATATTCAAATGTAAGACCTTGATATAAATATGACATGTATTTTTATTACATTTTTTTTTGTGCACAGTGGGAGATTGTTTTGAAGGTAGAAGTACATGCCAATGCCAGGCAAGTATTTCTTATAAAGAGTTAAGGTAACTATAAAAAATAATATGGCAGCTAAAATATTTGAGCACTGTACTGCCTTTTAATTATGGATGAGAATTAATAGTTTGGTTTTGACATTTGTAAAATAAGTCATTCTTAAGATACTATTTGAAGACAGTTAAGGTCTGATGTAGAAGATTATGTTCTTCATAACCCTTTATAAAACATTTCTTATTAAAAACGTGTTTCACTGGATTTCAGCCTCAAGGAAAATCTGTCACATGACACATGACAGATGTTATTCATCAAGATATTTTTCTATGCTGCATGTCAGCATTCCATTATTATATCTTTTCCTTTATTTTTCCCAAATAAGTTATCAAGCTTATTAAATTTTTTCTCACTGAAGTACATAAGTTTACACAACCATTTTTAGAACTGGATAACCAGTCTTTAATAAATTAATTGCAGTATCAGAAATCTGATATATACATAGATTCATTTTCTTCTATTACAATTAAAAACAATATCACTCTTTGATTTGTCAATGAGATACGATATCTTCAAGTTATTTTGTGCTTTTTGTCTTTTCTTATTATTGTTAGCTTCTTTAAACATAGCAAACTCTTCTGTCTCAAAAATGCCACAGTTTTGGAACAACCAGAGAAATCTCCCATTAGGATTTTTCCAACAAAGATAAATAGCTCTTATGTTTTTTTTATGTCCAGAAACATTGGCTTCAAAATTAGTATACTGAACATAGTATATAGCATGATTAAATACCAGTTACATTTTTTTAAAAATTGCCTTTTTTTGTATCAGATATTATTTAAAAAAACTGCAAACCACAGCCAAATTTTTGGCAATTGTTTCTACGAGACCATATTGCACAAAAGTTCTTAAATACAGATATATAAGTTATGCTATTGGGTTAAATAGTACAACATCTATGTGGCAAATGAAGCGGGTTTTCTTTGCACATGCGGTCTCTGGAGATACACGATGACATTGCTTACAGGACTATGAACACAGTTTGCTTGCAAGTAGAATGATGTTGAATAAAACAAACTGGTTTTTGGCAATTCACGTTTTTTCTGTAGTTAGTTTCCTCCAAACGTGATCATGGAGAACCTTAATAAAGATAGATAAAGACAAAGACCATAACGGTGGTATTTTCACAGTAGCCTGAGGACGCCAATCTGCAGTTCTCCAGGAACTTGATTTCTGTTGTGATTTAAATACTCTCATTTCCCATCCCAGCCCTCAAAATGATTTTTTTCCTTTTAAATGAAAATTAAGATTCAGAAGAAGAGCCAGCAGTACTTTCAACAAATGACTTATAAATCTGAGAGTTCAAAAATCTTGGGAAAGAATCTCTGTGCATGAGGGTGTAGATCTGAAGCTGGGCATCTTCGTACATGTGAGGATTAGGATCCAACAGGTTTCTGTTGATCACCTCTCTGACTCGAGAATCGAGGCTGACCTAAAAAGAAGTAAGAGCACACATATTAAATAATATTTTTTTCTAAAGGCTTTAATAAAGTCACTGTAGGTTTGTGACATTTCAGAGAGACTTCAAAGAGTAAATCCAACAATCAGCACCCTTGAGACCCTCTTTTCAAAGGCTGAAGAACTGTGTGATTTTCTCTTCAAACATTGGATTAAACAGAAAAACCAAAAACATCATCATCATCATCATCAAAACAACAACAACAACAACACAAACACACACACGCACACACACACACACACAGATACTTCTAAATGGAAGTTCAGCTCACAGATATCTAGACTTCCTTGGATTTGATCTTTTCTATGCATTTATTTGAGTCTTTGAAATTTCTGTTCATTAATGAAAGCCAAAAGAAAAAAGAAAAGAATCAGAACATGAATTCATCTCCACCTTTCCTGTGAGTGCTGTGAGTGTTGCTCTTTGACAATGGAGTTCAAATTGGCAGAAAAGAGAAGAGGAGAGGGGAGGGGAGAAGAGGAGAGAAGAGGAGGAGAGAGCAGAAAGGAACAGAAGGGAGGGGAGGGAAGAGGTCTCTGACAAAAGTTTACACGCACGTCAAGTGCCGATACTCAGTTTCACATTCCAACAGGTCCCACTATGTCAAAAGTAGGCATGAAGGAATGTGGAAGAACACACTAAAGTAGAAATACAGAGATATTCTTAAAGTACTATCCATCCAGCAAGGCCTGGGAACATTCATGAACACTACTACCAAACAGAAACCATAGCAGAGTCCCAAAATGAAATTTCTGAGAGGACAGAACCTTAGCAGGATTTTTGAAAACCCATTAAAATGATCATTGCAGTGTCTCTTGAAAAGTGTACAGAAATTCAATTCCATAATTATTTGTCACCCTCCCTGCCACACCTAAATTGGAAATCCATTTGGGATAGGAAGGACACATTGGAAAGAGAAGTAGGGACAAATAAATAACCATAAGGTCATGGTTGTGGAAACAGAACCAAGCTCTGTTCTGAAATGCCATGTCAGAAAAACCCTAGGAATGCATGAGGTCTTAGGTTCCATCCCCAGCACTACCAAAGAAAGAGGGAAAAGCAAGGCAAACAACCAGACAAAAACAGTCAGTCCTGACTGGTTTCAACTCTAACCCAATGTTGAGCAAGGAGTTGGGCACTGTGGTCCACAATTAATTATCTCATAGCATACATGACCTTCTTGTTTATACAGAAATATTTTTTCCAAAAGCATTTTGTGGCAGCCTTTTTGTTCCTGGTTTCTTTTTCCATTCCAACTCTGGATCACGTGGAATCTGAAACCATCTCTGAATGAAGCCACTTAATTATCATCAAGCATCCCTAAGTTTCAGCACTCTGCAGACCATACACAATTAGACTGATCCTTATGCTCAAGGGCAGGATACTGTCAGAAATTGTTAATCCAGAATAAATTTATGCACTTTAACTCAACCAATTTACTTTTTATTAAATTTTATTTATTCATTTGCAAGCACAGACAGAAGAGACACAGGCAGACAGAAAGAGAGAGAGAGAGAGACAGAGGCAGAGAGACAATCGGCACACCAAGGCCTCCAACCACTGCAAACGAACTCCAGTTTCACACACCACTTTGTGCACCTAGCTTTGTGGGTACTACAGAACTTAACCTGGGTAGTTAGGCTTTGCAGGCGAGCATCTTAACTGCTGAGCCATCTCTACAGCCCCCAACTTACTTTTTAAAATATTTTATTTACTTATTTAAAGAGTGACAGAGCATGCATAAGGGAGAGAGAGAAAGTAAGTATGGGTGTGCCAGGGCCTCTTGCTGAAGCAAACAAACTTCAGAAACGTGCTGCTTTGTGCTTCTGGTTTTATGTGGGTCCTAGGGAATCAGATATGAGCCAGCAGGCATTGCAAGCCAGCATTTTTAACTGATGATCCATCTCCCTAGTTTTCAACCAACTTATGTAAAGAGAAACTTAAACATATCTTAGCTGAATATATACTTTTCTTTGTTGATAAGTCTTTAAGAAAAAATAACATAAATTTTTAAGGAAAAAAAATCTAAGGGTCGACAGCATCCCTGAGAAATGACACCATAAGTTGTACTCTGACCTCTATAGGCACACACACATATGTGCACACATACACTCAAATATACATAGACCTGCATAAAATTTTCAAAAATATATTCTGTAAATGGATTAGTTTTTATTTTCTGTGCTATATGAAGTCATCGATTACAAAGAAATAAAAAGTGCAGAATTTTTTGCAAGTTTTTTATTTTATCTAAAACACCTTTTTGTGATTGTACTCAATATTAAAAAATATTGACACTGGACTTTAAACTATTTCATCTTATTCTGCATATGTGGTGTCATGGTAGTATGACGCCTTATCAAACATATTCC
This sequence comes from Orientallactaga sibirica, assembly GCA_036365145.1. Lineage (NCBI taxonomy): Eukaryota > Metazoa > Chordata > Mammalia > Rodentia > Dipodidae > Orientallactaga > Orientallactaga sibirica. The sequence continues at coordinate 4,736,049 of JAEOAD010002133.1, forward strand.
CCTGGTCTGTTTTTAAATCCCAGAGATCTTTTTGCTCCAGTAGAGAGAGAAACTAGATTAGTGATCAAGAAAAGAAGGTCTTTACTTACTATTTCTTTTGGCTTTTTTGAGTAGGGTCTCACTTTAGCCCAGGCTGACCTGGAACTCACTCTGTAATCTCAGTTGGTCTTGAACTCACAGTGATCCTCCTACCTCTGCCTCCTGAGTGCTAGGATTGGTCATTTACTTCTTAATAGCATAATTTAATTTATGTGCTTCTCATTAGGCAAAATCATAAATTTACCTCATGGGCCTTGAAAATTTTTGAAATTTTTGAAAATTAATGTTTTTGAAAATTAACACTTAGAGTATTGTAGATGAAAGAGTACATTTAGTAATCTATGACAATAATGCATTTTCTATTGCCATTTGAAAACTAACATATTTACCTTGATATCTGATTGTTTCTTTGTAAAGGTTGCCAGTCAGTCAAAAGAAGTGTAGAAAGGTCAAGTAACAAGGACACATCCCATGGGTTTAACAATCTATAGATTCGTCTTGTGACATCTTGGTGCTTCAGAATGAAGGTGGTCAGGGAGGCTGCCCAGGTGGTCCACAGCCACTATAGGACTTGGGCATGTTTAAGTGATCTTGTAGTTTTAATGGCAAATGTTCCCCTTAGGCTATGTATTGGAACACCTGCTCATCAGCTGGTGGCGTTGTTTGAAAGGTTGTGTAACCTTTAGGAGGTAGAGCCATGCTCAAAGAAGCAGTATCCTCTGCTTCACGCCTGACATGTGACTAGCTCTGCTTCCTGCTCCTACCACCATGTCATCCCCACAGTTAGACTTCCTCTCAAGGCTGTAAGCCAGATTAAACCCATTTCCTTCCCTAAATTGCTTCTGGCCAAGTATTTGTTCACAGCAACAAGAAAGGCAACTAATACACACAACTTCTGTGGGGGGGTTGATTCAGGTGTCCCCCATAAACTTAGGTGTTTGGAATGCTAGGTTCCCAGCTGGTGGAGATTTGGGAACTAAAGCCTCCTGGAGGCAGTGTATTGTTGGGGGCAGGATTACGGGTGTTATAGCCAGTGCCCCCTTGCCGGTGATTGGCACACTCTCCTGTTGCTGTTGTCCACCTGATGTTGGCGAGGAGGTGATGTTCACCCTCTGCTCATGCCATCTTTTCCCCCTGCCATCATGGAGCTTTCCCTAGAGTCTGTAAGCCAAAATAAACCCCATTCCCCCGCCCCACCACCAAAAAAACTGCTCTTGGTTGTGTGATTTCTGCCAGCAATGCGAACCTGACTGCAACGACTTCTAAGACCATCTTATCTGAGCTGTTCTGCAAGGGGGCTGAGGCCTTTGCTGAGCAGGGCTCATCCAAAGGGATAGAAAGATGACTAGTGTAAGACAAGAGCTATCCTTGTGCAATTGAAACTCTTCTTAGCCCCAGCAGACTTACAGCTAGATGGGGGACAGAAAGGAGAAAGGGTACATTATAGCAATAACAGAGTTAATTATTTTATTTATTTATTTATTTATTTATTTATTTATTTATTTATTTATTTATTTAATTTTGTTTTTTTGAGGCAGGTCTTACTCTGGCTCAGGCTGACCCGGATCTCATTCTGTAGTCTCAGGGTGGCCTCTCACTCACAGCAATCCTCCTACCTCTGCCTCCTGTGTGCTGGGACTAAAGGCATGTGCCACCTCGCCCAGTCTATTTATTTATTGTTATCATGTTTTGATTTTTCACGGTAGAGTCTCACTGTAGCCCAGGCTGACCTGGAATTCACTCTGTAGTCTCAAGGGGATATCAAACTCATGGTGATCTTCCTACCTTGGCCTCCCAAGTGCCAGGATTAATGGCATGTGCCATCACGCCTGGCCGATTTTTATTTTATTAATTTTAAGTCAGGATCTCACTCTAGCCTAGGCTGACCTGGAGCTCACTCTGAAGCCCTGATCTGGTCTTGAGCTCATGGCAATCCTTCTACCCCAGCCTCCCAAGTGCTGGGACTAAAGGTGTACGCCACTACACCTGGCTAATAAAAGAGTTTAAATAAAAGCATTACTGCCATTAGGGCACAAAGCACCTCATTTAGACTTGATAGCATTTAACTCTCATTTCTGCAGTGCTGACAGCATTGGAACTGTGGAGAGCTGGTAAATGAAGCTTAAAAAGACCAAAGTGACTTTGTGACAGGCATCAGTGAACTTGGAAACATTCATTCCCATGTGGCCTAGGTAGCAGGGAAGAAAAGAAATGGCTTGCAATCATAATAGAAAACTCTCCAGCAGGCTGCAGAGATGGCTTAACAGTTAAGGCACTTGCTTGTAAAGCTTTACAACCCAAGTTTAATTTCCCAGTGCTCACTTAAAGCCAGATACACAAAGTGGCATTTGCATCTGAAGTTCATTTGCAGTGGCTGGAGGCCCTGGCACACCCATTTTCTCTTTCTCTCTGCCAGGTATGGTGGCAAACCTTTTTAATCCCAGCACTCAGAAGGCAGAGGTAGGAGGGTTGCTGTGAGTTCAAGGCCAGTTGGAGACTACATAGAGAATTACAGGTCAGCCAGGGCCAGAGCTAGACTCTACCTCAAAAAAGAAAGGAAGGAAGGAAGGAAGGGAGGGAGGGAGGGAGGGAGGGAGGGAGGAAGGAAGGAAGGAAGGAAGGAAGGAGGGAAGGAAGGAAGGAAGGAGGGAAGGAAGGAAGGAAGGAAGGAAGGAAGGAAAGACATCTAGCAATTTCCCCCCAACTACTGGGGTGGACACCACATTGAGCGCTTAGGCAACACAGTGCAGAGGTAAAGAGGAAAGAATAGCATCAGAAATCTTGCTGCTGTGTCTTGGATGTCTTGGGCTTCGCTAGTCAGATACCTTGGTTAATCTTACGATATTTCCTACCCCATTCCAGGGAAAGTTATAATAGATGACTATTACAGAAAAAGAGTACAAGTTTTGGTTCTGTCTTTTTATTCTGGCTGGCAAGATGCAGTGGAAGTTTGGACCTTGTGGATATTATATTGATATCAGAATTATATTGAAAATTATTAATTTTCACTGGAAGATGTTCCCCTATACAAGACCCTCCAAGTTAATTTCTGGGACAGTATTTGACATATATAACATGATTAAGTACTTCCTCTTGTTATCTCTATGTTACTTTGAATTTTACTAAAATTTCTTTATTTAAAGTGATTCTTGGGCTGGAGAGATGGCTCAGCCGTTAAGGCACTTTACTGCAAAGCCTAATGACTCAAGTTTGATTCCCCAGTACCCACATAAAGCCAGATACACAAAGTGGCACATATATCTGGAGTTTGTTTGCAGTGGCTGGAGGCCTTGGCATGCCCATTTTCTTTGTCTCCTCTCTCTGCTTGCAAATAAAAGAAAATATTTAAAAAAATAAAACAACTTTTTCTAAGTGACATTCTAATAATTATTTTTTCATTAAAAGTCTCTATGAAAATTTACCAATGAGGGGCTGGGCAACAGTTAAAGGCACTTTCTTACAATGTCTGACAGCCTGGGTTCAATTCCCCAGGACCCACATAAAGCCAGACCCACAAAGAGGTGCATGCATCTGGAGTTCATTTGTAGTGGCTGGAGGCCCTGGCATGCCCATTGCCTCTTTATCATTCTTTCACTCGCTCTCCACACCCCTTTCTTCTTGCACATAAATGAATAAATAAATAAATAAATTTACAATTACTAATTATAAATTCTGTCAATGATGACATTCGAACTCACTAAAGATGACCTATTCTTCTATCAATTTTTTTTTTTTTTTTTTTGGTTTTTCGAGGTAGGGTTTCACTCTGGCCCAGGCTGACCTGGAATTCACTATGTAGTCTCAGGGTTGCCTTGAACTCATGCGATCCTCCTACCTCTGCCTCCCAAGTGCTGGCATTAAAGGCGTGCACCACCACGCCCAGCTATGTGTAGCTTTTTTGAAAAATCTATTTATTTATTTATTTATTTATTTGAGAAAGAGAGAGAGAGAGTGCAAGAGGTACAGAGAGAGAAAAAGAGAGAATGGGAGTGCCAGGGCCTCCAGCCACTGCAAATGAACTCCAGATGCATGCATCTCCTTGTGCATCTGGCTAACGTGGGTCCTGGGGAATTGAACCGGTGTCCTTTGGCTTTGCAGGCAAATGCCTTAACCACTAAGCCATCTTCTCCAGCCCATAATGTCTAGTTATTATGTCAATTTGACCTCTCTGACCTCAGTAAACGGATATCATTCCGCCTCCTTTCATCTCACACTGGTCACAAGTCTGAGTTTCTTGTCTTCAGTATCATTCGTCTGTCCTGTTGAAGTGCAAGCTCCTTAATCAAGGGATAGGCCAGTACCTGGATTGTTTACCATCATATTCCTAACAGCCAACCCAGCATCTAACTTACAGGAAAATACTCAGTACATATATATTTGGGGTGGGGGCGGGTAGGGTCTTACTCTAGTCCAGGCTGACTTGGAATTCACTCTGTAGTCTCAGGCTGGCCTTGAACTCACAGTGATCCTCCTATCTCTGCCTCCAAGGTGGTGGGATTAAAGGCCTGTGCATGCACGCGCACACACACACACATATACATACACTCACTCTCACACACACACACAGAAAGAGAGACAGACAGACAAGGTGACAGAAAGACAGAGAATAGGCATGCCAGGGCTTCTTGCCATTGCAGGTGAACTTCAAACACATGCACCACTTTTTGCGTCTGGCTTTACACTGAACTCAGGTCATTCGGCTTTACAGGCAAGCACCTTAACTGCTGAGCCATCACTCCAGCCCTCAGTACATATTTTTAATGATTTATATCACTAGAAGTGTTAACTTTACAACATTCTTTTTAACAACACACATGCACATAATCCACATGTCTAGCACACAATCATTTATTTTCGATCATTCAGTGTTTCAAAAATTTACTTTTTCCTGCCAGGTGATATTGGAAATTTAAGAGCTGCCATCAGTTCTCACGACTTGGCTAGGTTTAGACATCACAGTTTTCATGGAGTTTAAAGCCTTTTCTACGTCACTCTTCTACACAACTAGAAAGTTAAAATTGCACGGCAAGGAAGTGAGCTGCTAAGAATTCTGCAGAGAACATGTGATGTGACCTATTATAGTGAACTATGAAGCTACTGATAAGGAGATGTATGGATAACAAACCACATAGTTGCCTCTAATTCACATAAAGTGTTACATAAGTATTTTCAAATAGCTCAGTGCTGCTTATAGTTAACAATAGACTTTAAGTGGACTTTTTATTCATTTCTTATTTTACTGTTTGTCTTTTCAACACTTAAACAAAAACTGTCAACAGAATCTGCTATGTCCAGCAAAGACAATTGTCTTTATCTCTTCATTTGTTTTCCTCTTGGAGGTATTAAATAAATACAAAATTTACTTTGGAACAAAGTGCAATTTTACTAAAACTTTTAGATATTTTTAAATTTAAAAATTGGTCCTTTCCCTCTTGAAATGCACCTTAGATTAAGAACAAAAGTTATACTACCCATTGATTTCAAGTATTTCTTACTGTGTAACACAATGCTCAAGTTATTAAAATGTACAGCATGGTCTTAAAACAATGAAAGATAAATTTTAGCAAAATTAGGGGCTGGAAAGATGGCTCAGCAGTTAAAGGCATTTGCTTGCAAAGCCTAATGGCCTTGGTTCAATTCCACAGTACCCACATAAAGCCAAACGCATAAAGGGGCACATGCATCTGGAGTTTGTTTGCGATGGAGAGGGCCTGGCATGCCTGTTCCTTCTCTCTCTCTCTCCTTACAAATAAATAAATATTTTTTTAAATTAGACTTTCTCTACATTCAACAAAGTGAAGCATGATAATTCAGTCAAATTAAAGAATAATAAAGTTTGGTGAAGAAAAACACAGTTCTGTTCAATAATAAAATCCTAATATTTTTTACTTACTAATTATTATCTATTGTCATTTTATTTTTATTTTTTATTAACCACTTCTATAATTAGAGACAACAAACACTGGTAATTCCCTCTCCTTTCACTTTCCCTTTGCAACTCCTATTGTCATTTTATAAGTTATTTAACGTTCATGTACTTTAAGAAGTATTTGGAGTAAGCAGTCACAGTTATAGAATTTCAGAGTAGAAAGGCCAGATGGTTTAGTCCCCAAATTAGAAATGAATGCTGACTGGTTTGCTGAACACTGTACTAAAAGGGATTTTGAGGGTCAGTTGAGTGTGTGGCCCATGAGTTATCAGCTCTGTTATTTGGTGGGAAGGGCACACAGGTCCTCCCAGCTGCCATCTCAGTGTGATTACTACCTCTGGCTCATGCTTATTGTTGTTTTGGTAAAAAGATCAACTGACTATTGAAGCCCACGAAGGTGATTTACCCCAGGCCACAGATTCTGGGTGTAGAAGAGACAGGACTAGAATGGTAGGTAGCTGAACATCAGATAACCATATAATGAGGGTTTTCCTGGATGTTATCCCCAGTGTTACAAAAGAAAATTTGAAGAATGAGAACTGTTAGGGCGTGGTGGCACACACCTTTGATCCCAGCACTTGAGAGGCAGAGGTAGGAGGATTGCTGTGAGTTTGAGGCCAGCCTGCAACCACAGAATAAGTTCCTTGTCAGCCTGAGCTAGAGTGAGATCCTATTTCAAAAAGAAGAAGAGCTGGGCATGGTGGTACACACCTTTAATCCCAGCACTCGGGAGGCAGAGGTAGGAGGATCTCCGTGAGTTCGAGGCCACCCAGACATGACATAGTGAATTCCAGGACAGCCTGAGCTAGAGTGAGACCCTCCCTCAAAAACAAAACAAACCAACAAACAAAAACAAGGAGGAGGAGAACTCCAGTCATTAGTACATGATGCTTTGTGGCTAACTGGATGGAAACTGACAAGCTACTTTACAGGAAATGTCACTGAAATACAATTGACTAGAAAGGACAAGGATACCTTCTAGACAGGAAGGACAGGTTGTGAGTCAAGTCATTAAATATGGTTCAAGAAAAATAATGTGTAGAGGCTGGAAAGATGGTCCACTGGGCATGTGCTGTAAGCATGACAACCTGAGTTTGGATCCCTAGAACCCATGTAAAGTTGGATGTCATGGTGCACATCTGTAATCTAAGCACACCTATGGTAACACAGGAGGCAGAGACTGGAAAATCCCCAGAAGATTGTAGCGAGCTTGGCGTATGTAGCTCTGAACTATGAGACCCAGCCTGAAACAAGGTAGAAGGTGAGACTTGACACACACAAGGTTGTCCTGTGATCTCTACCTGTGCACTGTGGTACACACATGCCTGCACTGCATTCACACATACCAAACATACATATATACAACACACACACACACACACACACACACACACACACAAAGAAAACAAATACATTTGTTCCTTGGCTTACAATAAGCTTCTCAACAATCTTTTTTGTGTAGTTGAAAACCCTACATTGGTTTAATTTGGGATACTAAAGAGTGATCAAATTTAATTACTGTGCTGATAGGCCAGAAATTGGTTGGCTAAACAAAGGCACTTCAGATAGCTGAATGACTTAGATTCTATTCAAAAATTATTTATTATTTACAAGACAACAAATAAGTACCAAGATAATCATAGGAATATGTGACTTTTAACCCATGTCTCTCAATGATATATCTCTTTTACTCCTTCCCTTTCTCTCTCCCTCTCTTTCCTTCTCTCCTCATATTTATTTTGAGAATCTCATAGAGTTGGTAATGGCCAAAATGTGGATATTAGGAAAAATCAAAATGGTAATATATATGATAATTACATTAATATTAGTATAGTTACAAAAGGCCAGGCTCTTACTCAGGAAATACTAGTCAGTGCTGAAAACAATTCCATAAAATTCCATAAACCAAAAGCAAACATGCCACTCCACCTCACCATGGCTGACAATACCTGCACAAAACCTGCCTAACTGAAGGGAAAAATGACATGGAAATACAAGAGAAGCTATCTGGAAAGAAGAAGGGATTCGGTGGAGGGAGGATTAGGGAGGGGGGAAAAGAGAGTGGTGAGTGGAGATTACGATCATGGTATATTGTCTGTGTTTTTTTTTTTTTTTAAAAAAAAAAAACATGCCATTCTTTTTCTTCTTGTTTCTTTTTTTTTTTTTTTTTTTTTTCAGTGCTGAGGACCAAACCCAGGGCCCTGTGCTTGCTAGGCAAGCGCTCATCCACTGAGCTAAGTCCCCAACCCCCCTTTTCTTCTTTTGAGCCCCTAGACCAGAGGTTTCCAAAGTAGTTGGTATGTGGAAAGTTGGTTAAAAGTGTAGATTCCTAAGCTCTGTCCCCCAAATTTCAGATTAAGAGTCCTGAGTAGGCCTTGAAGACTCTCCTTTCAGACAACTGCTTCAAGTGATTCTCATGCATGTGGCCAGAAGATGGTCCCTAGAATCAAGTCTGTCCACTTTAAGACACAGTGACTTGCTTAAGCAGAGTCCATAGGGCCATCTCTGGAAAGCAAGCAGACATGCAGAGTCTGGTCAGAGATGAACGGTTAAAGCATGGGAGGGGACTGGCCTCGAAGTACCAGGAAGATTCTCTCTCTGAGTAAAAGCTCATTCCAGTCTACCCAGGGAGGCCTCCTGACCTGTCCATAGCCCAGACGCTACACAGCCAGAAGAGTCATTCTTGGTCTTAGGAAACCCACCTCAGTGGTTTCCGACTTCTTACCTCTTTTGGTGATAGTATAGAAATGTAATCTTCATAGATCATTCTGGCCTTTTCTTCAATGACTTTTTTGTTCTGCTCTTTCTTTAAGTCTTCACAGGCAAGCCAGAAAAGTAGGTTCTCTTCACTGTATTCTGTTCGGAGGAACTCTCGGAACAGGTTTCTTCCAGCAGGAGTCTTCATCATCTTGTCAAAATTTTGAGACCAGGACAAGACTTCATCTGTAGTGGGGTTTTGGCTACAGAGGCAGAAGTTAAGCCATTAACTTTAGACCAATGAGGGTTAGACTTAAGGCAGAGCGAATGGATAGAAAAATCCATTCATATGCTTCCATCTAGTGGCCGGTATGTTGCCTTGCAGTCTGGCCTGAGCTGGCAAATAAACTGAGACTAGATCCCTTAGTTGTGGGACTTGGCAAACCTAACCCATGGGCACAGGGTGTATGGAAGGGAGCGAAACACTTGATTAGTAAAGAGCTGTATGCCCATCAAGCATTCCTGATGAATCCCGCAAATGCTGCATCTCCTTAAAAACTTGATGTAAACTGACACACTTTGTTATGTTTACCTTGCTTCATGATATAGATTTACATTTTCTATTTTTATTTATTTATTTTTATATTTATATTTTTATTTATTCATTTATTTGGGAGAGAGATCGATACAGAAATAGGCAGGGAGAGAGAGAGAGAGAGAGAATGGGCGCGCCAGGGCCTCCAGCCACTGCAAACGAACTCCACATGCGTGCGCCCCCTTGTGCATCTGGCTTACATGGGTCCTGGGAAATCAAACCTGGGTCCATTGGCTTTGCAGGCAAATGCCTTAACTGCTAAGCTATCTCTCCAGCCCTATTTATTGTTTATTTATTTATCTATTTATTTTGAGGCAGGGTCCAGCTCTAGCCCAGGCTGACCTGGAATTCACTATGTAGTCTCAGGGTGACCTCGATCTCATGGCAGTCCTCCTACTTCTGCCTCCCAAGTGCTGGGATTAAAGATTTGAGCCACTATGCCCTGCTAGATTTACATTTTCTAAACAAGCGCCGTCAACGGCTGAGTCATCTAGATTTAAATTTTCAAGCATTCAATGTTTTTATTTTTATTTGTTTATTTGATTTTTCAAGGTAGGTTCTCACTCTAGTTCCAGGCTGGCCTTGAACTCACAGATGCCCTCCTGCTTCTGCCTTCAAGGGCTGGGAGTAAATGGGTAGGCCACCATACCCAGCTTCAAGCATTTATTTATTTATTTATTTATTTATTTATTTATTTATTTATTTTGATTTTTCAAGGTAGGGTCTCACTCTAGCTCAGGCCTGACCTGGAATTCACTGTGTAGTCTCAGGGTGACCTCGAACTCACAGCAACCCTCCTACCTCTGCCTCCCAAGTACTAGGACTAAGCCGGGGATGGTGGTGCATGCCTTTAATCCCAGCACTTGGGAGGCAGAGGTAGGAGGATCACTGTGAGTTCCAGGCCACCCTGAGGCTACATAGTGAATTCCAGGTCAGCCTGGGCTAGGGTGAGACCCTACCTCAAAAAAATCCAAAAAATTAAAAAAAAATTAAAAAAAATTAAAAAAAATTTAAAAAACAAGTGCTAGGACTAAAGGCATGCGCCACTATGCCTGGCTAAGCATTTTTTAATTTTAATTAATTTATTTGAGAGAGAGAGTGTGTGTGTATGAGAGAGAGAGAGAGAGGGAGAGAGAGGGTGAGGCAGGCAGACACACAAACATACAGAGAGAGAAGAGAGAAAGATTGGGGGAGAGTGCCAGGATGCCACTGCAAATCAACTCCAAGTGCATGTGTCATCTTTGTGCATCTAGCTTTATGTGGGTACTGTGGAATCAAACTCAGGCCAGTAGACTTTGCAGGCAAGCACCTTTAAGGACTGAGTCATACCTCAAGTCCTTGACAAGGTATCTTACACAGACTTGCCATTATCCCACAATGTGTGAACCTGTTCATTCACTTAAAATACTAAATTTCAGCTGGTCATGGTAGTGGATACCTTTAATCCCAGCACTCAGGAGGCAGGAGTAGGAGGATCACTGGGAGTTCAAGGCCACCCTGAGACTACACAGTGAATTACAAGTCAGTTTGAGCTAGAGTGAGACCCTACCTCGACAAACCAAAACAAACAAACAAAAAACATAACCAAAAACCCCCCTAAATTTTACAGAAGCCATACAAAGCTGATATTGCAAACTTTTCATCACAAGCAATAAGGGAAGCACTTATGATAATGTGTGCAGTCAACTTCTAAATCGCATTTATCCCCTGGATAACACATTTCAACTTTGCATTTGGGGAAATTTGGCCAGCCTGTTCCCATGGAAACAGGACCCAAGAGCCAGCTAGACACTTTTCCTGACTGACTTTGGTGATCCAGTGTGTGTGTGTGTGTGTGTGTGTGTGTGCACGCGTATGCATGTGCATGTGCACTCTTGACTCATAAAGAGTAGAGCCTAAAATATTCTCAGACAAAAGAAGTAAAAAGCAAGTCAATTTTCAGGGATAGTACATACACTAATCTTTGTTTGTTTTTCGAGGTAGGGTCTCACTCTAGCCCAGGCTGATCTGGAATTCACTGTGTAGTCTCAGGCTGGCCTCAAACTCACAGGGATCCTCTGCCTCCTGAGTGCTAAGATTAAAGGCATGCACCACCATGCATTGCTTATCTTTATTTATTTATTTTTAATTATGGATTTATTTATTTTGGTTTTTCGAGGTAGGGTGTCACCATAGCCCAGGCAGACCTGGAGTTCACTATGTAGTCTCAGGATGGCCTCCAACCTCTGAGTGCTGGGATTAAAGGCATGTGCCCCCACGCCTGGCTCTATCTTTATTTATTGAAAGTGAAAGACAACTGTGGGCCATGTTCTAGCTGACAACAACGAAGAAGATGATGGGAAGATGAAGGTGATGGGAAAAAAGTGATTGTGATCACAAAAGAAGCTCAAGGCTGGGTTGGCATTTGTTTCACAAAATCATTTCTAAGAGCGCCATGCAGGCACCGGGTAGCTGGAAGCATCATGCAGCCCAGGGAACGAGGAGTCTGGCACAGGCCTTATTCATACTCACCATTCCTCTAGGACCTGGATACTCTCCATTTTTGTGGTATGTGTGGGTCTTCCTGCACTTTCTCCTCTTTCTTCATTCCTGACGGTGAGGCTGGAATGAGAACAGCACACTTTGTCAGTGGAATTATGGTGAGTTAAATGAGAGAACAAGTTGCATGAGAGAAATATTTCACAGATTTTACTGACAATGATAAAGGGATATTTAAAGCACAGAAAGATAACACTTTAAAAGATTTAAAAAATTTTTTATTTATTTATTTTAAAAATATTTTATTTTTTATTTATTTTACTTGAGAGAGGGAAAGAGAGGGAGAGAGATAGAGAGAGAAAGAGGCAGACAGAGAATGGGCACATCAGGGCCTCCAGCTGCTGCAAACAAACTTCAGGTGCATGAACCATCTTGTGTAGCTGGCATATGTGGGTCCTGGGAATTGAACCTGGATCCTGTGGCTTTGCCTTATCCGCTAAGCAATATATCCAGCCTTTATTTTTATTTACTGAGTGAGAGAGAGCGATTGTGTACGCCAGGGCCTCTAGCCCCTGCAAACAAATTCCAGACGCATGTGCCACCATGTACATCTGGCTTATGTAGGTTCTGGGGAATTGAACCTGGGTCCTTAGGCTTCACAGACAAAGCGCCTTAACCGCTAACCCATCTCTCCAGCCTAGGAATAACAGTTTTAAGTGATGGATAAATCCATACTAACTCCAGGAAAAATAATTTTTTAAATTTATTTTTATTTATTTGAGAGAGAGAGAGGCAGAGGCACAGAGAGAGAATGGGCGCGTCAGGGCCTCCAGCCACTGCAAACGAATTCCAGGCGCATGCGCCCCCTTGTGCATCTGGCTTACGTGGGTCCTGGGGAATCAAACCCTGATCCTTAGGCTTCATAGGCAAACACCTTAACTGCTAAGCCACTCCCCCAGACCAAGGAAAAATAATTTTAAATAACATCTGATATTTATTCTGACTTTATCCTTACATAATCTGACTTCAAGTCTCCAAGGTGTTTCCATGATTATAGCTTTAATATATGGCATAGTTTAATGATAATAATAACTATAGCTATATATATGTATACATATATACATACATACATACATACATACATACATACATACATACATACATACATATTGTGGTAGTTTGAATAGATGGCTCCCAATACATTCAGTTCTATTAGTTTGTAGTTTGCATCTGCAGCCACCTGGCTGGAGGCAGTGTCAATGGGCGGGTGAGGTGTGGTGGTGGGTTTGAGATTTCAATCTAAAGATAAAGTGTTCCTAGCTGGAGTTTGTGAAGTGTGCTGTGCTGTGTGGCTTTTGGCTTTTCTCTCTGTGTTTGGTCTTGTGAAAGCAAGGCCAGCTTCCTCTGCCATTATGGAACTTCCCCCCTGGATGTGTAAGCTTCAATAAATATCTCTTCCTCCATCACTGTGCCTGGTCTGGAAGTTCATCTCAGCGAACCTGAAGCTGTCTGCTACACAAACATATGTGTTGCTCTTTGAATGGAAAACCAGTTTCACTTTTGTTTGGTTCTGCTCATACTTTGTTTTCATGCATTTTCTCCCTATCAGTATCTAAGAAGATAAAAATGTATCCAAATCCAGCACAGACTTTGTTAACTGTCCACCACCCTTTCCTACAACTCATACTTTCTACCATCAATGCCATCATGCCTCCAAGCACTAAGTCTGAGTAGCTGGACCGGAGTCTCACTAGATCTTTACCATTCCTCCTCCACAACAATTAGTCACTCTCCAACATCTTGAAAGGGCCAGGCCAGTAACTCTGAGGGTCTGAAATAAGGGAGCGCTGGGTAAGAGGAGGCCCTGTGTCCTTGGGAAATACAGCAGGATGTTAGGGTCAAGAAAACACAAACATTTTAGCCTCCCAAAACAATAATGAAAATCATGATTCAGGTAACCTGCAGCTGAGCAGTGCTTTGGGGAAACTGGAGCTTCAAGAGGAAGGCTAGGGAGGACAGGGAAGAGGCAAGTAGACATTAAGAAGGAAGTTGGAGGGATGACTTGGGGGTGGGGGGGGGTGTCTTTCCTAAGTAGAAAACTCCTGAATTAGTAAGCTAATAGCTCTTTTAAAATTTTGTTTTCCTCCAAGGTAGGGGCACACAGTAGCCGAGGCTGACCTGGGACTCATTTTAGAGTTCCAGACTGGCCTCAGACTCACAGTGATCCTCCTACCCCTGCCTCCCAAGTGCTGGTATTAAAGGCATGTGCCACCAAGCATGGCTTTTTAAAAATATATTTTTTGAAGGATAGAGAGAGAAAGAACGAGAGAATGAATATGAGAATTCCTAGACGCATGCGCCACTTTGTGCATCTGGCTTTATGTGGGTACTAGGGAATCAAACTCGGGCCATTAGGCTTTGCAAACAAGCGCCTTTAACCACGGGGCCATCTCTCCAGCCCACAAACTGCTAGTGCTAGAAAGTGAGGAGTTCCACCAGAGCCTGTCAGAGAGCAAAAGATTCCCTCATTTATTCCCTTCACAAGAGGAGATGGAAGTTATGTTTTAGAGGCTCTTGTGTACAAGACACTGTTCTCTTGTTATTCATGTCTACTGGGGAGTGAGTAGAAAGCAGAGTGGTCTTGAATGGTGGCCCAACATAAACCACTGAGTGAGGTTTGAACTCTTCCACGTAACCCTCTATTTTTATTGTATGTCTACTATTATTTATTTATTTATTTATTTGAGAGCAACAGACACAGAGAGAAAGAGGCAGATAGATAAGAGAGAGAAGGGGTGTACCAGGGCCTCCAGACACTGCAAACAAACTCCAGATGCATGTGCCAGCTTGTGCATCTGGCTTACATGGGTCCTGGGGAATCAAGCCTTGAACTGGGGTCCTTAGGCTTCACAGGCAAGTGCTTAACCACTAAGCTATCTCTCCAGCCCCTGTATATCTACTATTAACCAGGCTATTAACCAGGCCTTCTGATAGGCACTGAGGTAATATGCTACTGTAACTCAAAAGACACCATTTATTCTGGAGCCAAATGAGTCATCCTGGCCTAGTAAGATTTATTTAGGTTACATCAATTCCATGTTCCAATGTGTTAACAACTTCATGAAGGTTTTATAGTTACAGAACAAAAGAAAGCCATCAATCAAGGCACTTTTCAAATACACTGGCTGACCTCAGGTAGGTGGGTTACAGCAAAAGCAGGGAGAAATCTTTACCACAGGCTGTCTGATGACATTCTTAGCCCTTAGGTTGGTGGAAGCTTGATTATGTTTGCACAAGCCACAAAGGATCACACCTGATCAACGGATAGTCACCAGGATGTTCAGACACAGAGGTGGGCGATAAATGGCTATTAAGGGGCTAAAGCTATCGCAAGGTAATTTAGCTCTGATTGTGCAACATTCCATCTCTCTGAGATCACAGCAGTTCTAGCAGCCCATTTAGCCTTGTTCCAAGTTCGATACAGCACTTTTCTGGGAACTCTAGTTGGCACCACTTATGTGAATGCAGAAAGTATCACTAAATCTAGTTTGGTAGAAAGAAGGCATTTAGGGGAAGAGGTGTCTGACAAGTAAGCTCTCTCTCTCTGTCTGTGTGTGTGTGTGATTATTTTCATGAATGCGAGCATACGTGTATGCAGGTAAGCATGCACATGCGTGCATATGTATGTGGAAGCCAGTGGTTAATGGCAAGTGTTTTCCCACCAGAGCTCGCTGGTTTGTTCAATCAATCGAGCCAGCTTGCCTATCCTGCCCTGGGTATCCCCTGTCTGGGATTACAAGCAAGCCACAAGGCCCACCCAGCACTTCCGTAGGTGCCGGGGAATCTGCCCTCTGGTCTTCAGACTTGTGAGGCAGGTTCTTTTTATCTACTGAGCATCTTCTCAGCCCCCAAGTAGTTGTTCTGAATCTTGAACGTATGGCTAGAGAAACCAAGACACATTCTTTCATTCTCAGATTCCGAGCAGGGTGAGGAATAAGAGAACGTAACCGATGGAAGAAGGCAGGTTCCTACCTAGCCAGATGGCCAAAACTTCAACCGGAAACAAGACTGAACAGGAAAAGGTACCAGAGAAAAGAGAACTTATGTAAGTGTTGAAAAGGATCACTTGGTTGGAAAAAGCGCATCTCAATAAAAATGAAATCTAACAATGTATTAAAGTAAATTCTCCTCGATCCGTTCCTCGGGACCATGGCAGGTTGGTTGGTGTAGCACCATGGGGGCGGGGGAGGGTAAACTGGGCGTGTTGGCGCACGCCTTTAATCCCAGCACTCGGGAGGCAGAGGTAGGAGGATCGCCATGAGTTCGAGGCCACCCTGAGACTACATAGTGAATTGCAGGTCAGCCTGGGCTAGAGGGAGACCCTACCTTGAAAAAAAAAAAAAAAGGGTAAACCTTCAAGAAAAGTGGTGTAAGCCAAAGACTCCCAGGAAGCAGATCGTACAGCTCTGCTTGGTTGGTCCCAAGAGGTGTGGCGACAGTAGAGCCCTGTGGGGAGTTGGCAGTCCCGGGACTGGAGAAGACAAAACCCGCAGTGAGGGGGAGCCAGGAGGAAGGCTGTAGAGAAAGCAAAGGCACTAAGGGTCTCTGCTGACGGATGCTGCCACGTGCTTGCCATCTGAGGTGGCCTAGGAAACCTCAGCCTGCTCGTTTAGGTCTATTATGTGTCTCAGATGCGCCTCGTTGATCTCGGTAAGCTTCTCCCGGCCACCTCCCTCGGGCATGCGGCACTTTCCTGACGGAGCCATTTCCCCAGCCAGCTGCTGGCAGTGCCTCTGAGTGAAGGAGCTTCTCTGGAATTCCAAAGTGAGTGGTTGTGGGAAGCTACCTCACTTACAATATTCTGTGAGATTTCTCTGTGCATATAAAATAGGCATCTTGGGCTGGCTGGAGAGATGGCTGAGCCATTAAGGCTCAACTCTGCAGGACCCTTGTAAAACCAGATGTACAGGGTGGAAGTGTGCGTCTGAGGTTCATTTGTAGTGCCTAGAGGCCCTGGTGCGCTCATTCGCTCTCTTTCTCTCTCTCTGCATAGTAAAAATAAAAGTCTCAGGGTGACCTTGAACTCACAACAATCGTCCTACCTCTGCCTCCTGAGTGCTAGGATTAAAGGTGTGCACCACCAACCCTGGCCTGCATCTTTTTTTTTTTTTTTTTTTTTTTTTTTTTTTTTTTGGTAAGATCTCACTTTAGCCCAGGCTGACCTGGAACTCTAATACTAGACTGGCCTCAAACTCACAGAGATCCTCCTACCTCTGCCTCTGAGTACTGGGATTAAAGGTTCTATGCCACCATGCCCAGCTCATAATATGCATTTTTATTTTATTTTTGTTTATTTATTTTGGTTTTTTTATTTTTCAGTTTTTCAAGGTAGGGTCTCACCCTAGCCCAGGCTGACCTGGAATTCACCATGTAGTCTCAGGGTGGCCTTGAACTCATGGCAATCCTCCTACCTTTGCCTCCCAAATGCTGGGATTAAAGGTGTGCGCCATCACGCCCAGCTGCATTTTTATTTTTTTAATTTTTATTTATTTAATAGAGACAGACAGAGGGAGATAGAGAGTGAATGGGTGCACCAGGGCCTCTAGCCACTGTAAACAAACTCCAGAAGCATGCACCACTTTGTGTATCTGGCTTATGTGGGATCTGGGGAATTGAACCTGAGTCCTTAGGCTTCTCAGGCAAGTGCCTTAATTGCTAAGCCATCTCTCCAGCCTGATATTTTTGAGGTAGTGTCTTGTTCTAACCCAGGGTGACCTAGAATTCACTCTGTCATATCAGGGTGGCTTCACACTCACAGCAATCCTCCTAGTTTTGTGTCCTGAGTGCTGGGATTAAAGGTGTGTGCCACCAAGCCCAGCTAAATACTTTTTTTGGTTAAAATATGCATCTTTTATGAGTTTCAAAAACATCTTACAAAAGGGGCTAGAGAGGTGGCTCAGTGGGTAAAGCGCTCTCAGCACAAGCATGAGACCTGAGTTTAGATCCCAGAACCCACTTAAAAGCCAGGCACTGTGGTGTGCATGTGAAATTCCACTTTTGGGAAGGTAGAGAAAGGAGGATCTTTGGGCTTGAGGGCTTGCTGGCTAGCTGGTAGAGCTGGATGGCTGAGCTCTAGGATCTGTGAGAGACCCTGTCTTAAAAATAAGATGGCTAAGACTACATAGTGAATTTCGGGTCGGCCTGAGTTACAGTGAGATCCTACCTCGAAAAACCAATAATAATAATAATAATAATAATAATGACGACAAACTAGGTGTAGTGGCATTTGCCTCTAATCTCAGCACTTGGGAGGGTGCAAGTAAGAGTATCACCATGAGTTCGAGACCAGCCTCACAAGCAGAGAGAGATAGAAGTGAGACAGACAGAGAATTGGCATGCCAAGGCCTCCAGCCTCTGAAGACGAACTCCAGCTGCACGTACTACTTTGTACATCTGGCTTGATATGGGTACAAGAGAACTGAACTCGGGTCATTAGGCTCTGCAGGCAAGAACTTTTACCACTGAGCCATCTCTCCAGCCCTAAATAATTGATTTTAACATTCAACTAGTCATAGTAAAATGCTACAGCTTTATTCACGAGTCAACAACAATTAACACATATATATGAAACACCTGGTGTACGTGACATTCAAGATGGAAACCACAAGGACTTTGTGGTGTCCAAGATAGTTTAAAATTCGGACTGCATACCACACCACATAGTGCCAAGATGAAAATGAAGTAGAATTATGCCTGCAGTGTTTCGACACTTAGACACTGGTACAGTCACTCTATTTTTGCCAGAGAAATTGAGGTGGGCTTCATCGAGGAGATAATGACGGAACTGGGCTGAAAGTGAGCAAGACGTTTGCCATATGGAGACCTGGATGTGAGGCAGGTTCTAGTTCAAGGTGTGATGAAGTCAAGCAGAGGCTGAAGTTGTCAAAGGCATGATCCAAGGAAAACAGACTGGACAGGCGGGATGTGCCCAGGCGGGAGCACATAACTGGAATAGCTAATGTAGTGAACAATGCAGAGAGGTATTCTCTGATTGTGCAATCCATCTCCTTTAGGATAATTTGCCTTCCTACACTTTATTTACCCAAGTCATAACAACAGTAGTAACTTACCTCATGAGGCTGTGAAGCCAGAAATAAATCTGGCACCAATTTTTATTAGAGAGAGAGAGAGAGAGAGAGAGAGAGAATGGGCTCACCAGCGGCCTCTCAGCTGCTATGAACAGATGTGTGTGCCCCCTTGTGCACATGTGCATCATTGCGCCCTTGCATCACTTTGTGTCTGGCTAAACGTGGGACCCAGAGAATCGAACGGGTGTTCTTAGGCTTCGCAGGCAGGCGCCTTCACCTCTAAGCCATCTCTCCTGGCACCAAGTTTTAAAATGCTTCACTAACTATAAGGACAAAGTGGTTATATATTATAATAATTATAGACTTAGCAAAGGGCTATTTGTGTCAAACTGAGGGGACAGAAACTTATGCTTCGCCATTACTATAAAGCACTTTCTCACAAGTGACGTTTCTACTCCTCTTCCTCTCCGCAATCCTGTAAGGGAGGCAAGGGGATGGTTATTAATCTTTCCAAGGAAACAGTCAGTGAGGCTGACATACAAACGCCCCCTGCCATCTGCCCAAGCTGTCTGGGGCTGACATAGGAGCTCATGTCCTCTGATTTCCAGCCTCATACTCCACTTTTGCAACGTAGTACCACTTCCCTCTACATAAAAGAGCTATTTGTGACACCCCACCTTGTGGGATGTTCCTGAGAATGGATAGGTCTTAAAGGTCTGATGAGGGCCTGGCTCATCAGGAACTAAGCCCTCGCCCACCCAACAGGCACAGCACCCAATGATTGCCCTGTATCATCTGCACCCAGAGGACTCTGCTGGCAGCAGACACGGGTCAGATGCAACCTCTTTCCCCCAGTGGGCAAGTTAAGATTACTAAAAATGAATTGCTACAGACAGTTGACAGCTTTTTTTTTTTTTTTTTTTTTGAGCCAAACTCAACAGATGGCCTTTTTTTTATGGGAGAGAGAGAGAGACTTGGTGCACTGGGGCCTGAGCAACTATATTTGAACTCCAGATGCTTGCGCCCCCTTGTGTGCATGTGGGATGCTTCATGCTTGCATCAGTGCATCTGGCTTACACGGGACTTGGAGTGTTGAACCTAGCTCCTTAGGCTTTACAGGCAAGCACCTTAATGGCTAAGCTGTCTCTCCAGCCTGCTATAGACAGTTTTGACCACAAAGCTCCAGAGAGGAAGGAACGGGATCCTGCTGCAGATGGCTGCCATCAAGGTGCTGCTGTCACTGAGAAAAGCTCCCCACCCCACATCCATCTTCCTCCGAGCAGCAAGACATGGCTTGAACTTGAGGAGAAGGGAATAAAGAAGGGAGATGAGAGGTGGAGAGATGGTTTAGTGGTTAAGGCGCATGCCTGTGAAGCCTAAGGACCCCAGTTTGATTCTCCAGGTCCCACATAAGCCAGATGCACAAGGTGGCCCATGAGTCTGGAGTTCATTTGCGGTGGCTAGAGGCTCTGGTGTGCCCACTCTCTCTCTCTGTCTCCCTTTCTCTGTCTCTAATAAATAAATAAAAATAAAATCTTAAAAAAAAAGAAGGGAGATAGATGAGAAGACGAGAAGCAATGTTGCTGCTCACAGAAGACTACCAACCAGCCAACCAGCCAACCAGCCAGCCAGCCAGCCAGCCAACCAAAACACAGAGAAAACAACAATAACAAACCCTAGACCAAAACAGTAGTGCACAGAAGCACAAAGGTTCCCAATGGTGGGACCTTCTTGAAACACCTGTTCTTTTTTTTTTTTTTTTTTTTTTTTTTGGAGAGAGCCAGAGAGAGAGAGAATGGGTGCACCAACAGCCTCTCAGCCACTGTGAACGAACTCCAGGTGCATGTACCCCCTTGTGGGCAAGTGCGGCATTGCGCCCTTGCATGGCTTTATGCCTGGCTAAACGTGGGACCTGGAGAATCGAACAGGTGTTCTTAGGCTTAGCAGGCAGGCACCTTAACTGCTAAGCCATCTCTTCAGCCTGAAACACCTGTTCTTTCAGACACAGAACACCTCAAGGCTAAGTGATGACCTCACATTTTAATTTCTGCATTTATTTATTTATTTTTATTTATTTATTTATTTATTTTTTGATGGCACATACGTTTAATCCCAGCACTCAAGAGGCAGAGGTAGGAGGATCACTGTGAGTTCAAGGCAACCTAAGAGTGAATTCCAGGTCAAACCTGAGCTACAGTAGGACCCTACCTCAAAAAAACTAAAACAAAGCAAAAACGAAAACAAAACCAAAACAAAAAAGAGAGAGATACAGAAATAGGCAGAGAGAATGGGTGTACCAGGGCCTCCAGCCACTGCAAACGAACTCCACATGCGTGCGCCCCCTTGTGCATCTGGCTTACATGGGTCCTGGGGAGTCGAGCTATTTTATTTTTTTTATATGTGTGCTCCTGCCGGGCATGGTGGTGCAAACTTTTTTTTTTTAATTTTAAAAATGGGCATGCCAGGGCCTCTAGCAACTACAAATGAACCACAGATGCATGCATCACCATGGGTCCTGGGGAATCCAACAGGGGTCCTTTGTCTTGGCAGGCAAGTGCCTTAACTGCTAAGCCATGTCTCCACCCCTGCATTTATTTTTGTAATACAGCATGGTTTTGAGTGGGGTCTGTGAGCAGGAGAATCACAGTTTGAGCTTTGTGTCTGAAAATGTTATGCAACACGAATACATAATTCTAACATGGTTAATACAATATTAAAAATCACACCAAAGCCAGGTGTGGTGGTGCACACCTTTAATCTCAGCACTCAGGAGGCAGAGATAGGAGGATTTCTGTGAGTTCAAGGCCACCCTGAGATGCCATAGTAGATTCCAGGTAAGCCTGGGTTAGAGTGAGACCCTACCTTGAAAAACAAAAATTGCACCAAGCTGGCCTGGGAGAAGGCTCAGTAGGTAAAGTGTCTGCCACACAAGCATGAGGACTTGAGTTTGAATCTCCAGCACCTGGTAAAAGTGGGAATTTGTAATCCCAGCCTGGGTGGAGACAGGAGGGACTTTGGGGCTTGCTAGTCTAGCTACAGATTTATAAAATAAGGTGGAGAGGCCAGGTGTGGTGACACATGTCTTTAATTCCAGTACTCAGGAAGGCAGAGTAGAAGGATTACTGAGTTTGAGGTCTCCCTGAGACTACATAATGTGTCTAGCCTAGGCTAGAGTGAGACCCTACCTTGAAAAAAACTATTAAGGTGGAGAGCTATTGAGGAAAACACTCAGAGTTGTCTGTAGGCCTCCACACAAGTGTGTCCACACACATATGAACACATACATGTACATACACACACATACAAAACCACAAGGATGCTTGCATTTTGCAGTCAAATATCCTGTCTCACAAAATAACCATGTTATTCAGCTCCCAGCTTTTGCTTCATGTAGTTAAACCCCTCAAGTACAATAACTAGCTATTAAGAAGCTTTCCACTAGATGGCTGTGTTACCTTCAAAAATACAAAGTTTCAGTTAGCACGAAGGCTAGCTGAAACACTTTCTAAGCAGTTACCTTTATCTGGGGGGGGGGGAAGCATTTCCTTACAAGTAAGGATTTTTGATCATTATGCCATTCTAAGGAATTTGATAATGGTTGTCCGCTTATTTTGTGTGTGTATGTATCCATACAGTCCAAAGGGAATGAATTTTAACCTGAGGAAATGTGCAAACCTGGAGCCATTTTTCCTTTTGACATTCAGAAAACATTCTGAGCACTCCCTGGTCCAAAGTCACTTGATTTGGGGACGTTAGTCTTAAAAGTCACCCGCGTAACCGTATTGACCCCTGATGCTCTGCTTCCCGGTAACAAGGGGTTTTGCACTCTGCTGCCTTACGGCTGGGGGTGGATTTGGAAAACGCTCCTTACATTCTTATAATAAATTAAGTAGGGACGGTTTTCAACTGCTAAAGGGTAGGAGATAAACTTTTTAAAAACTTAAAATGTTGTCAGTGTGGATTCTCTACATTGCTTCAATTCCAGTTTGGGCTGTGCATAAACACTGGATTCTTTTTGATGTGTGGAAAATGAAGACCGATCTCTTCACTCTCTCTCATTTTCTTCTTTCTTTTTCCCCTATGCATACATATGCTTGAAAAGATGGTATTGCAGTCAGGTTCACATTGCTGGTAGAAATCACCCAACCAAGAGCAGATTGTGGTGGAAAAGAGGTTTATTCTGGCTTACAGGTTCAAGGGGAAGCTCCACGATGGCAGGGGAAAATGATGGCATGAGCAGAGGGTGGACATCACCCTCTGACCAACATAAGGGGGACAATAGCAACAGGAGAGTGTGCCAAACACTGGCAAGAGGAAGCGGGCCATAATACCCATAAGCCCGCCCCCAACAACACACTGTCTCCAGGAGGCGCCAATTCCCAAATCTCCATCCGCTAGGAACCTGACAGAACACCTAAATTTATGGAGGACATCTGAATCAAGCCACCACATTCTGCCCCTGGCTCTCATAAACTGATAACCACCCATGATGTAAAATGCAGTGCATTCAGTCCATCTTTAATAAAAGTCCCAAGGTTTCAAATACTTCCACATTCCTCTTGAAAATCAGCTCCAAAAGGCCAAAGCCACACAGTCAGGTGTCTAGCAGCAATCCCACTCCTCAGGACCACTTTACTGTGCAGAATTGGAACTCCAGAGACTTGTTGCTGGTTAGAATTATTGGACTTGGAGATTTGTCACTGGCTAGAGTTGTTGGACTTGAAGCTACAGATGAGTTTCCAAAATTCCCTTCTCTTTTCTTTTAAATATTTTATTTATCTTATTTATTTGAGAGAGGAAGGATGGGCATGCCAGTGCCTCTAGCCACTGCAAATGAACTGAACTCCAGACATATGTGCCACCTTGTGCATCTGGCTTACATGGGTACTGGGGAATCAAACCTGGGTCCTTAGGCTTTGCAGGCATGGGCCTTAACTTCTAAGCCCCCAAACTTCCCTTTTCTATCTGTATTACATTTTTGCTTCAATCTCTATGACATATATTTGAAATTCATTGACAGCTATTTGATTCAGAATGTGATCCACATCTTACAAGACACTACATGGTTATGGTCTGCATCTAGAGTATAAGCTTAGGGTTCTGATTTGGCATACCCAAAGTATCATTTTTTTCCCTTAAATGTTAAGAGAATTGGGCTGGAGAGATGGCTCAGTAGTTACAGGCACTTTCTTGCAAACCCTGACGGCCCAAGTTTGATTCCCCAGTACCCAAGTAAAGCCAGATGCTCAATGTGGTGCATGCACCATGAGTTCATCTACAGTGGCAGGAGGCAGAAAACACTCTGTGTCTTACTCTATGTGTCTCTCTTTCTCAAATATTAAAAAAATAAAAGAATTACAGGGCTGAATATATAAACAAATATGGTATAAGATATGCAGCCCGCCAGATTCTTCTCCTTCAGTTCTCAGACTGACTGCAATCCTATTTTAAGCTGTTCTTTCAACCCTCGGTTGGCTTTTGTGCAATTTATAAGTGAGTTACTGGAAGGTTTTGTGGAAACACAAGTACTCTGGAAATGAAAAAGACCCAAAGAACTTCTGTGCACTTAATGGACATCGTTTTTTTAAACGACATGTGATTAATCATCTGAGTCTTTAATGTACTAGTTAGGCTGGAGCTCAAACTTCTGATTTTAGTTAAATCGTGTTCTCATAAAAAGCAAAATGAAAAAGCAGTTGATATTCAAAAATAAATTTATTTATTTATTTATTTATTTATTTATTTATTTATGAGAGAGAGACAGAGTGGGCATGCCAGAGCCTCTCGCCACTGCAAACTAACTCCAGATGCATGTACCACCATGTGCATCTGGTGGGTTCTGGGGAAACTGAACCTGGGTTCTTAGGCTTCCCAGGCAACCACTAAGCCATCTCTCCAGACCATAAGCCATCTCACCGGCCTGAGAAATATATTTGATACCTGGTGGAGTCACTCACCCACTGTGCATACCTTCACTTGTACTTTCCAGTCCCTGGGTATATGACTGTACAGGGTGAGGGTTAAAGAAATCCTTCAGAGCAAGTGTGATTGACAACTGTTATCTTGACATACTTAATCCTGAATCCGGACACCTAATCCTGGTGAATTCTGAGACTCTGGGAATTTTCTGGCTATGGTGTGCACCCTCCAAGGAATGTGCCAGTTACTGAGAGCCAGGGGAAAAGGCACAGTGATGAAGCATTCAGAAAGGGTCTCTTACATTAAGGGTCGTCAGAACTCTGCCAAGCACAAAATGATCTCATGCTACCATGGATGGTAAGTCCCTTCATCTTGAGACTTATGAGGAGTTCAGATATAATACCTCGTGGGCTGGAGAAATGGCTTAGCAGTTAAGGCACTTGCCTGCAAATCCAAAGGACCTTGGTTTGATTCCCCAGGACCCATGTAAGCCAGATGCACAAGGTGGCGCATGCAGGGCGGGAGGCCCTGGGTACGCCCATTCTCTTTCTCTTCCTTCCTCCATCTCTCTCTTTCAAATAATAAAATAAATAAAAATAAAAATTAAAAAAAGAAAGAATACTTTATATTTGGTTAGAGAGACTGTGCAGTGGTTAAAGGCATTTGCTTATAAAAGTGGATGGACTGGGTTTGATCTCCCCCTGCCCTGTTACGCATGTAAAGCTGTATACAAAGTGGTACATGCTTCTGGAGTTCATTTGTAGCACCAGGAGGCCTTGGTGTGCCCATACTCTCTCTTCTCCCTCCCAAGCAAATAAATATTTTCAAAGAAACAATCCGTCATATTTATTAATAAAGGATCACCAAGGGACCTAGAACATGCACTGAGCTGTAAAACATCTGCATACTTCTCTCGTCACATTTTACGATGGAACGGACCGAGCCTGCCTTGGAGAAATTCAGTAACTTGTCAGAGGCAAAACGTGTTTACATGTCACAAAATCAGTTCATACCCAGTTCTGTCTAATTCCAGGGTGACTGCTTGCTCTGTCTCATACTACCTTTTGACAACAGGTTTTGTTTGAGAGAGACACAGCAGAGGAATTTGTGAACAATCCTTAACTGTGGCAAACACCTTCTACTCAGAATGCACCATACAGAGCTGTTCCTCTACTCCAATTTATCAAACTGGCTAATTGAAATCATTCATTTTTTTAAAAAAATTATTTATTTGTAAGCAAAGAGAGACAGGGAGAAGAGAGAGAGAGAGAATGAATGGGTGCACCAAGGCCTCTAGCCATGGCAAACAAACTGCAGATTCATGCTCTACTTTGTCCATCTGGCTTTCGGTGGGTACTAGGGAAATCAAACCTGGGTCATTAGGCTCTTTAGGCAAGCAGCTTAACCGCTGAGCCACCCCTCCAGTCCTGGCTCAATCTTTTTAAAATAGTCTATATAGTTGTTGTTGTTGTTTTCAAAAAGTACTGGTGCTACTTGCTTGTTTTACATTTAGTAACAGGTATTGCTCTGCATGGGATGTATATTCACATGTGGCCTAATCTCGGAAACATGGATTTCTTAGATTTTTAACTTTTGTTCAGTTGTGTGTTCGTGTGTATGGATGCCTATGTGTGTGCATGGGCATATGTGTGCCACAGAGCATGTGGAGGTCAGAGGACAACCACGGGGTGTCTGGGCTCTTCTTCCACCATCTTTGAGACAGAGTCTCTTGCCACTGCAAAGGAACTGGTCTAGTTGGCTGAAGAGCTTTAGATCCTCCTGGCTCTGCCTGCCATTGTCTTAGGCATTTGGGAATCACAGACACATGTGCCACTTTGCTTTTGGCTTTATGTGGGTGCCGGGGAGGATGGAATTCAGTTCAGCAGGCTTTGCAAGAAAGTAGCTTTAACCTCAGTCCAAAATAGAGGTTAGAAAATATTTATTTATTTGCAAGCAGAGAGATATAGAGAGGGAGGGAAGATTATGGGCGTACTAGGGCCTCTAGCCACTGCAAACGAACTCTAGATACATGCGCCACTTTGTGCACCTGGCTTTATGTGGGTACTAGGGAATAAAACCCAGGTTATTAGGCTTTGCAGGCAAATGCCTTAACTGCTGAGTCATCTCTCCAGCCCCAAAATATGGGTTTTTATAGAGCTGAAAATTACAGCACCGATTCCCCAGGATATTAACATAATAACCTTTATTTTCATGAAAAGTAAATTTTATTGTCTTATCTAACAGAGAACATAAAACTCTTTATTAATATCCAAAATAGCGGCAGATTGTAAGAGTTCTACCATGTCTAGACCGTGAAAGAGAGTAGGCTAAATCCTAAAATAAGACTGAAGAATTAAGAAGGGTGATGCAGTCAGGTTCGCATTGCTGGCAGAAATCACCCGACCAAGAGCAGCTTCTGGGAAAAGGGTTTATTGTGGTTTATAGGCTCGAGGAGGAAGCTCCGTGATGGCAGGGGAAAACGATGGCATGAGCAGAGGGTGGACATCACCCCCTGGCCAACATCAGGTGGACAACAGCAACAGGAGAGTGTGCCAAACACTGGCAAGGGGAAACTGGCTATAACACCCATAAGCCCGCCCCCAACAATACACTGCCTCCAGGAGGTATTAATTCCCAAATCACCATCAGCTGGGGACCTAGCATTCAGAACACTGAAGCTTATGAGGGACACAAACACCACCACACAAACCACCACAAAGGGTGAAACCAAAAAGTGAATGCTTATTTCAATCAGATAAGACACAAGTAAAACTTTATGGTAGAAAAGGAAGGGATGGTGACAGGCAAGGTGTAACTTCATTCCTGTGTTGGTCAGGAGAAGCTGGGGAAATTCCTGAATACTATCGAAACAGATAATGAATTTGTCCTGTATGTGGAAGAGTTGAATTTCCTTCCTAGGAATGGAATAATTTGTTCTAAGTAAGAAAGGGAGTCCCAACTTCCCTCAGGCAGACCCTTTCCCTCAAAGGATCACAAGGTTTCATTCAGCACCTGTACAAAGGAGTCCACACATTTTTTTGTCAGCAGTTTTCCCTGTCCAAATTCCTGCTCCTCGTACACCTCAGGTTGAAGTGAGGTTCTTTCATATGTATGTATGTATATATATGTGTGTGTGTGTGTGTGTGTGTGTGTGTGTGTGTATATATATATATATATATATATATATATATATATATATATATATATATATGTATACACACACACATACATACATACATATATAATTTGAGAGAGAGAGAGAGCACGCGAAAGAGGGGAAGAGAGAGAGGATGGGCATGCAAGGCCTCCAGTCATTGCAAAGGAACTCCAGTCACATGCTCCCCCTTGCGCATCTGACTTCCGTGGGTCTTGGAGAATCAAACCGGGATCCCATGGCTTTGCAGGCAAACACCTTAACCGCTCAGCCATCTCTCCAGCCCCTGAAGTGAGCTTCTTACGCAGGCAGCCATCAATGAACCTGCCAGCCAGTACATCAGATCACAAAATTCTACAGGATCCTTACCAGATGAAATTTCTTTGTGTCAGTTGCAGCCTTACTTCTGCCTCTGAGAAATGCCACTCTCTTGGCTTTGGTGACACTTCGCTGCTGAGTTTTGCTTGAGACCCTTGGATTGTCTCATCCATAGGGCTTATGCGTGGCCCCTTCACTCTTCCTCTGCCCTCTCATGGCTGCTCCATCCTGAGCTTGCAGTAGCAGAAGTAGCGTACGCCTTTAATCCCTGATTTCCTGATCTCAGACTGTTGCACTAGACATGGACTTGCCCTGTGAACTTCAATTTCATTCGTAGAACAAGCACCACACAGAGAGGAAGTTGAAGCCACCATCTTATCTCCAGACTGAACAACTTCCTGTTGTTTCATCTTACAGACCCACCGTCAGGGTCAGGTCAACCACTCAAGAAAGCAACATGGAGTCACCCTTGTCTCTTTCTTATCTATCACTAATTCTTTTTATTATTTATTTATTTATTTATTTGAGAAAGACAGAGACAGAGAGAAAGAGGCAGAGAGTCTATGGCCATACCACCCTGAACGTGCCCAACCTCGTCTGATATCGGAAGCTAAGCAGGTTTGAGCCTGGTTAGGACTTGGGTGGGAGAGATGTATGCTCCACCTTTGTGCATCTGTCTTTATGTGGGCACTGGGGAATCAAACCCAGGCCCTAATTAGGCTTTGCAAGTGAGCACTTTTGAACTCTGAGTAATCTCTCCAGCCCCTATCATGAATTCTTTTTTTTTTTTAAATATTTAAGAAAAATAAAATGTAATTTTGCTATCATGAAAGAACATGTGCATAATGATGTTTATTCTTTTTTGTCCTTATTTTTACATTTTTATTGACAACTTCTATACTTACAGACAATATTATATTTCCCTTCCCTCCCCCCATTCCCCTTCAGAACTCCAATCTCCATCATATCCCCTCCCTCTCTCCATTAGTCTCTCTTTTAATTTGATGTCATCATCTTTTTCTTCTATTATGAGGGTCTTGTGAAGGTATTGCTAGGCACTGTGAGGTCATGGATATCAGGGCCAATTTCTGTCTGGACAGTTGCATTGTAAGGAGTCGTACTCTTCCTTTGGCTCTTACATTCTTTCTACCCCCTTTCCGCAATGGGCCCTGAGCCTTGGAGGGTGTCCCATCACTAATTCTTAAAGGCACATCTGACTGTATCCCTGAATGGTCAGTTCCCTTCCTTCCTTCCTTCCTTCCTTCCTTCCTTCCTTCCTTCCTTCCTTTCTTTCTTTCTTTCTTTCTTTCTTTCTTTCTTTCTTTCTTTCTTTCTTTCTTTCTTCCTATCTTTATTTTGGGTTCCAGGACATTTCTCAGTGAAACTGCAAAAATATAACGTTCTCTATTTTTTCTCAAATTCTTCCATATACTTCCCATTTCCTCTAGAGAGACATACTTAAAGCATAAAGTAGACCATGTCCTTTTCTTACTTAATAATCTTCAATTATTTCCTATTTCAAAAAGAGCAAGGTCCTACCTCTCTAGATGGCATAGGAGACCTTTTATTGTTTGTCACTGCCAATCTTTCTTCTCTTTCCAACCTTGGCTTTATATCCCAGCATATTTGATTGCTCTCTCCCACAGTCTTGCCCCTCTTTACTAAAAATTACTACCTGGCTGAAGGGATGGCTTAGCGGTTAAGGTGCTTGCCTGCAAAGCCTACTGACTCAAGTTCAGTTCCCCAGTACCCACATAAGTCAGATGCACAAGGTAGCACATGTGTCTGGAGTTTGTTTGCATTGGCTGGAGGTACTCCCATCTTCTTCTTTGTCTCTCCCTCTGTCTCACATAAATAAATATTGTAAAAATATTTAAAAAATTGCTACTACCATATGACTACTATGAACACACACATACACACACAGGGGAAATGAACAATGATGCCCAAGAAAAGTTCTGCCCTAACACACATCACAGGCACAATTACACTGTCTTAGGAGAATGTGCCTGTCATATTTCAAAACAGTTTCCATAACACAAATTTTCATGTTATAAAAAATAATATCTAGCCGGGTATGGTGGTGCACGCCTTTAATCTCAGCACTTGGGAGGCAGAGGTAGGAGGATTGCCGTGAGTTCAAGGCCACCCTGAGACTACATAGTTAATTCCAGGTCAGACCCTACCTCAAACTGCCTCCGCCCAAAATCTCAACTTTATATCTAAACTAATTATCCATTCAAATAATATTATTCAAGGGGTGCTGGAGAGATTCCTCAGTGGTTAAAGGAACTTGCTTACAAATAATATTACTCAAACATCTACCATATATCACATAATATAAGAATGTCTTTTTTGGCTATGTGAAAGCATGAAAATGAATCACGTACATAAATATCCAGTGGCCACTGGAATTTGAATTTTTGTGAACTCAGCTACTAAAGCCACATGAAATTTGACCAGACACACGGACATGAAAGAAACAAAAGCATGGATCCAACTGGTGAATCACTAGCAGGAGACAACGTCACGGAGAATTTTGAGTCACATGGCCCTAGACTGTGTTTGGCCTTGTCCACAGGGGAGGTGTGGCCATGGGTGTGCATAGCACTGATCCATGCCAAGGTCATCCTCAAAACTCTGGGACATGCTGTTTCCCCAGACACAGACAGTCCTCACAACACTGACACACGTAGTGAGACAGCTGAGGGCTTCCTGGGCTTGAAAGGGCTTGGAGGAGGTTGAGGTGTGTGGGGTCAGTGGGTCCCACCCGCATCAGTCACCTTGCAGCCTCTCCCAGAGAGCTATCCCCATCCCCCCCCCGCCACCCCACCATGCTTTTTTCCTCCTGTCTATACAGGACTCTGGGCTTCTATACTGGAGGGAGGATCCTCCCCCTTAGGTATCCTCGGAGGAGACTTCCTTTCCATATCAGATCCTCTCTCCTACATCCTCAGCCTTTCCTGGACCTCTTCCTGCGGTGGCTCCCACCCTGCCTCTTTAAGGAGTCTTACACAGGACTCCCCTCCCATACTCACCATAGGCACTTTGGGAAATAGCAGGACTCTGCCAAAGCCCACGGCTGTGCCTTCCTTCTGTCTTCCTCTTACAAGCCAATCACTCCTTACCAGACATCTCCCATTGTAGACTTTTCTCTACCCCTCGCCACCTCAGAGGACCATGCCAAATGTGTCTGTATAGCTGTCTCCAAGGTTTCCACCAGGCCGCTTTCTTGGTTCCTCACTAAATCTGTTTACAGCAGTGGGAGGTACCTTAATCCCTATGCTGGATCTGGTCTGGCCACTTGAACTGAATCAATCTTCATTTCCTGTTCCTTTTTGGGTTATTATTATTATTATTAATTATTATGTTTTTGAGTGGGGTGTTACTCTAGCTCAGGTTGACCTATAATTCACTATGTAGTCTCAGAGTGGCCTCAGACTCATGGCAATCCTCCTACCTCTGCCTGCCAAGTGCTGGGATTAAAGGTGTGTGCCACCACGCCTGGCTGGTCATTATCCTTTTACTTCTCCTAAATACACCCAGGCATAAAACTTTCATTTATTATTTTACTTCTTTCCTACCCATCTTTCCACTGACAATGTAATCCATGCAATGTGACACCTAGAAAAATATTCATTTGTGAAGTAAATGAAGAGTGAGAAAGGGTACACAGCATATACCTTTGACGGAAAGAGGTCAATTCAATTCCTGTGCTTACAGTTGCACAATACACGGGAATCAGCCACATCTAAGACAGTGTTCATAATAAAATCTTTTACAGGACGACCTGGGAGTAAAACTTAAGTATCCATTCTAGATTCAATCGCTTTATAATTTTGTTCTCTGTGAAGCTGAGACAATGGGTAGCTAGTGAACAGTGAGATAAGACAGCTCCAAGCAATAATGGATATTCAGAAGAGGAGTTGTTTCATTGATTGACTGACTGACTGATTGACTGACTGACTGACTGACTGACTGACTGACTAACTGACTGACTGACAGAATGAATGAATGGATGGATGGTATATGGAAGGTTCATAGCTCTAATCTCCACTTTTTTTTTTTTGGCTTGCATAACATGGCTTCTGAAACCTAGGTTCCACTGGTAAATGTCATTTGACTGTGTAGTTTAAAGTTCACCCAATGGATAGAAATTATGCAGAAGGGCTGCAGAGATGGCTTAGCGGTTAAGAAATCTCCCTTTGAAGCCGAAGGACCCAGGTTCAATTCCCCAGGACCTATGTAAGCCAGAAGCATAAGGTGGCACATGCATCTGGAGTTCGTTTGCAGTGGCTGAACAACATGGCGTGCCCATTCCCTCTCTATATATCTGGCTCTTTCTCTCTCTGGATTTATGAGGATCTGGTTAAAGCGTTTTGTAAACCTTCATGGGGTCAATGATCACATAGGAATAGTGAGTGTTCTATGAATGACGAGTCAGCTCTCTGAAGGAGATAGGTCCCCAGGAGGCATTTGTTTCTTGGAGCCTCAATAATGATTCAGCTTGTCTATGTCGGCTGCTTTATTTCCAGGGTGGCATTTCTTCACCATGGTGCAGACCTGCATTTTATTATTTTCTTTTCAAAAAATATCCTCTGGCTTTTAAAGCATGTGTCTTAGTATTTCCCTTGGCAGAGAGCTCAAGTGTGACAGCATTGGAGGAGAAAAAAGGACTTTTTTTTTTTTGCACTGTTTTGAGTTAGAGGGGCTGCAGTACTTGTTAAAAATGGAGGGAGGGACAGCCGACAGCATGTTTATAAAGCGCTAAAAGTTTACTTAGTGAGAACTATCCCACGGTCTGGGAACTCTGGGAACTGGTGTGTTTAAAAGGAGACAATGTTCATTTCAAAAGGACCAGTTTACTAAATTTGTTCTGTGAAAAATCTTTCCTGCAAAGAATCTGCTGCCCTGGGCCAAATCTTGTGGGTGATACCCAGTAGTTTATGAGATTTTGCACTGGAATCGAAAAGTTGCAGTTGGAATGAAGGGTTCATATTAAACGAGGGAATGAAAAGTTTGGATGTGCCATATTAACATGGACCCATCCATACACTGGATTATATTAAAAGGCTTCCCCACAAACCCCACCTCGATCACTCATGAAAGACATCAAGCAGTTCATTGCTTTTCTGACCTGTAAAATTGGCTGCAGTATTTTATTTATTATTTATTTGTTTGTTTGGTTTTTTTAGAGGTAGGATCATGTGGGAGTAAAACTTAAGTATCCATTCTAGATTCAATCGCTTTATAATTTTGTTCTCTGTGAAGCTGAGACAATGGGTAGCTAGTGAACAGTGAGATAAGACAGCTCAAGCAATAATGGATATTCAGAAGAGGAGTTGTTTCATTGATTGACTGACTGATTGTTAGCTGACTGACTGACTGACTGACTGACTAGCAGCCCAGCTGACAGAATGAATGAATGGATGGATGGTATATGGAAGGTTCATAGCTCTAATCTCCACTTTTTTTTTTTGGCTTGCATAACATGGCTTCCCTGAAACTTCGTTCCTGGTAAATGTCATTTGACTGTAGTTTAAAGTTCACCCAATGGATAGAAATTATGCAGAAGGGCTGCAGAGATGGCTTAGCGGTTAAGAAATCTCGCCCCCAGGCCGAAGGACCCAGGTTCAATTCCCAGGACCTATGTAAGCCAGAAGCATAAGGTGGCACATGCATCTGGAGTCGTTTACAGTGGCTGAACAACATGGCGTGCCCATTCCTCTCTATATATCTGGCTCTTTCTCTCTCTGGATTTATGAGGATCTGGTTAAAGCGTTTTGTAAACCTTCATGGGGTCAATGATCACATAGGAATAGTGAGTGTTCTATGAATGGCCAGTCAGCTCTCTGAAGGAGATAGGTCCCCAGGAGGCATTTGTTTCTTGGAGCCTCAATAATGATTCAGCTTGTCTATGTCGGCTGCTTTATTTCCAGAGGTGGCATTTCTTCACCATGGTGCAGACCTGCATTTATTATTTTCTTTTCAAAAATATCCTCTGGCTTTTAAGCATGTGTCTTAGTATTTCCCTTGGCAGAGAGCTCAAGTGTGACAGCATTGGAGGAGAAAAAGGACTTTTTTTGCACTGTTTTGAGTTAGAGGGCTGCAGTACTTGTTAAAAATGGAGGGAGGGACAGCCCGACAGCATGTTTATAAAGCGCTAAAAGTTTACTTAGTGAGAACTATCCCACGGTCTGGGAACTCTGGGAACTGGTGTGTTTAAAAGGAGACAATGTTCATTTCAAAGGACCAGTTTACTAAATTTGTTCTGTGAAAAATCTTTCCTGCAAAGAATCTGCTGCCTGGAAGCTGAATCTTGTAGGTGATACCCAGTAGTTTATGAGATTTTGCACTGGAATCGAAAGTTGCAGTTGGAATGAAGGGTTCATATTAAGCGAGGGAATGAAAAGTTTGGATGTGCCATATTAACATGGACCCATCCATACACTGGATTATATTAAAAGGCTTCCCCACAAACCCCACCTCGATCACTCATGAAAGACATCAAGCAGTTCATTAGCACTACATTATAACCAAGGTGGCTGCAGTATTTTATTTATTATTTATTTGTTTGTTTGGTTTTTAGAGGTAGGATCATGCACTAGCCCAGGCTGGCCTCAAATTCACCATGATCCTCCTACCTCTGCCTCCCAAGCGCTAGGATTAAAGGCATGTGCCACCATGCCTGGAAAACCCCATACATAGTGTTTTACTTTCTCGTTTTTTGAGATGAGATTAATAAGTGAGCTCAAGCTGACCTAGAATTCACTATGTAGTCTCAGGGTGGCCTTGACCTCATGGCGATCCTCCTACCTCTGCCTCCCAAGCGCTGGGATTAAAATTAAAGGCATGCGCCACACTCAGCAAGCCACAGTGTTTTTAATCATTATTGTTTTTAGTAAGGCATGTGTTTCAACCAAAGGCTTCTATCTAAGTGTGTTAGTTAGGGTTGCTATATCAGTCCAAGCAGTGACAAACCAGAGCTGCCAAAGAGCATGGTTCCCATTTTGTAGCTGTTGAGAACTTGTGCTGTGTGGTCATCTCACAGTGGCAGGCAGGAAACAGAAAGTGCTAGGTGGAACCAGTAGTGGGCATGATCCTGAAAGGTCCACCCCAGCAGTGCATGTCTGCCAGCTAGTTGCCACCTTCTAAGGGAGAGAAGTTCCGCGGCCTCTCTGGCCAGCTCCACCAATGCTTGAGGAACAAATATTCCAAGGTTTTATTACAATAGGACATGGTGCATCAAACCACAACACAAAGTTGAATGTGTAAAGGTACCACGGAAAGTTCAGTCCATTGGAACCTGAAAATAGGAGCTCAAGGCTGTGGCCATCACCTGACACCATAAGTAAGTCCAAATGAACTTATGCTGGGAATGGAGGCTAAGGCTGTTTGCGTTAAGTTTTAAATATTTTATTTATTTATTTGAGAAGCGAGAAAATGGGCACACCAGGGCCTCCAGCACTGCAAGCAGATACTGCCAGTGCATGCGCTGCCATTGCATCTGGTTTGCATTGAGTTCTGAAATCAAGTGGGATCCTTTGGCTTTGCAGGCAAATGCTTTAACCTCTAAGCCATCTCTCAGACCTACGTTCATTTTCTTATTTTATACTTTTATTTATTTATTTGAGAGAGAGAGAGAGAGAAAGAGAAAGGAAAGAGAATGGTATGCCTGGACCTCTAGCCACTGCAAATGAAACTGCAGGCATGGCTGCATATCAACAGCTTCGTGGGTCCTGGGAGTGAACCTGGCTCCTTTGGCCTTGCAGGCAAGCACCTTAACTGCTAAGCTGTCTCCCCAGCCCTGTGTTCAATTTCTTTACAAGCCCTTTATTGTCAGCCTCCATCCATGTAGACAATATACCATGGTCATTATCCCCTCTCACCACCCTCTCTTTTCACACTTTTGACCACCCCACCACTGAGTTCCTTCTTCTTTCCACCTAGTCTTCTACTTTGATGCCATCGTTTTCCCCCTCCTGTTATGCAGGCCTTGTATGAGTAGTGTCGATCCCTCTGAGGCCATGATTACCATAGCCACTGCATTCTAAGTTTTTATGACCAAACACATGGAATCCTGTCTTGCTTCTCTGATACCACTAGAAGCAGCCGGGTATTGAGTCATCAGCATCTAAGGAATCTGTTTGGGAAAAACATTAGTGTGGGTTATCTTAATGTAACCTCTGATGATATGAGATGTTTCCTGGACCACTTATACCTTAGCTTTAAAATCAAAACAAAATTTGAAAGTTCTATGTTAAGGCTTCCTTCTTGAAGCCCTTTGTGTTTGAGAGCACAGAGAAGTTGCTAGTCTGCATAATGCACGTGTAAAGATGCTGTCTCAGTACTCCAACAGCTCAGATCATCTGTGCTATCCTGACAGCCACTGCGGAAAGAACATGTGTTCAAGAGTTTGCTGCATAAAGAACCAGCAATTAAGTCTACTGCCCGAGGAGGCAAGTTAGTCTACTTGCTGGGGTCAGCTGAACCTCAAGATTAGTGGTTTTGAAAAATCTTTCACCTGGTCAGAATTAACTTGGAATCATATTGAAAGATTCCCCAGTGTGCTGCATTTGCATGGTACAGGTGCATATCTGTGTACATGGTGTGTGTGTGTGTGTATGTGTGTGTGTGTGTGTGTGCATGGCCAGAGAATAATCTCAAGTGTCATTCCTCTTAGGAGTGCTTTGACTTTATTTTTGCCATGGAGACTCTCCCTGGTCTGGATGGCCAGTGAAGCCCAGGATCCTCGATCTCCGCCTCCCAGTGCTGGGATTATAGCCATGTGCCACCCTGCACCTTTGGCCCTGTAGCGGCGGGTTCTGGAGATGGAACTCAGGCTCCAGGCCTCTTCTTGGCGAAGGCAGGTACTTAACCAGCTGAGCCATCTCCTCAACCCAGACTGTCAAGTTTAGGTTTGTGATTGTGGCACCATGGCTGGTGTGTCAGTTAAATGGTCAAAACCTCCTGTCCTCCTCACCTTGAAATGGTCACCCACGAGGACAGACAGAAGACAGACTGGTTGCAGGCAGGAAGCAGCTTTCTGATAAGCCTGGGAATGGGCAAGCTCAGCAGTTATATGAAGTACACGAGCGCTCACTAGGAAGCTGAGGAAAGCCACTGGCAAAACCAGCAGTTGTATACATATTCTCAAAATTCTTTGCTAAGATACAACATAGCCATAGATTTATAGTTGAGGATAAATTGAAAAAAGCGAGATGCGGTTATGGTGGAGCAAGCCTTTAATCCCATTACTTGAGAGGCAGAGGTAGGAGGATCATTGTGAGTTCAGGCCAGCCTGGGACTACATAGTGAGTCCCAAGGTCAGCCTAGGCTAGAGTGAGACCCTACAGCCAAAAAATATATATATATACAATGTTTAGGGGTGTGTGCGGTGACTCATGTCTGTAACTGTAGCACTCAGGACCCTGAGACAGGAGGATCACCATGAGTTCAAAGCCAGCCTGGGCTACAGAGTTAGTCTGAGGTCAACTTGGGGCTAGTGTGAGACGCCTCAAAAACAACAACACAAATAAAAATAAAAAGAAAGAAAAAATAAACAACAGGGCTGGGTGTGGTGTCTCACGCCTTTAATCCCAGCATTTGGGGCAGGGGTAGGAGGATCTCTCTGAGTTTGAGGCCACCCACAGAGGACTACATAATTAATTCAGGTCAGCCTGGACCACAGTGAGACCCTACCTCAAACTGACTCAAGTTCAGTTCCCAGTACCCACATAAGTCAGATGCACAAGGTAGCACATGTGTCTGGAGTTTGTTTGCATTGGCTGGAGGTACTCCCATCTTCTTCTTTGTCTCTCCCTCTGTCTCACATAAATAAATATTGTAAAAATATTTAAAAAATTGCTACTACCATATGACTACTATGAACACACACATACACACACAGGGGAAATGAACAATGATGCCCAAGAAAAGTTCTGCCCTAACACACATCACAGGCACAATTACACTGTCTTAGGAGAATGTGCCTGTCATATTTCAAAACAGTTTCCATAACACAAATTTTCATGTTATAAAAAATAATATCTAGCCGGGTATGGTGGTGCACGCCTTTAATCTCAGCACTTGGGAGGCAGAGGTAGGAGGATTGCCGTGAGTTCAAGGCCACCCTGAGACTACATAGTTAATTCCAGGTCAGACCCTACCTCAAACTGCCTCCGCCCAAAATCTCAACTTTATATCTAAACTAATTATCCATTCAAATAATATTATTCAAGGGGTGCTGGAGAGATTCCTCAGTGGTTAAAGGAACTTGCTTACAAATAATATTACTCAAACATCTACCATATATCACATAATATAAGAATGTCTTTTTTGGCTATGTGAAAGCATGAAAATGAATCACGTACATAAATATCCAGTGGCCACTGGAATTTGAATTTTTGTGAACTCAGCTACTAAAGCCACATGAAATTTGACCAGACACACGGACATGAAAGAAACAAAAGCATGGATCCAACTGGTGAATCACTAGCAGGAGACAACGTCACGGAGAATTTTGAGTCACATGGCCTAGACTGTGTTTGGCCTTGTCCACAGGGGAGGTGTGGCCATGGTGTGCATAGCACTGATCCATGCCAAGGTCATCCTCAAAACTCTGGGACATGCTGTTTCCCCAGACACAGACAGTCCTCACAACACTGACACACGTAGTGAGACAGCTGAGGGCTTCCTGGGCTTGAAAGGGCTTGGAGGAGGTTGAGGTGTGTGGGGTCAGTGGGTCCCACCCGCATCAGTCACCTTGCAGCCTCTCCCAGAGAGCTATCCCCATCCCCCGCCACCCCACCATGCTTTTTTCCTCCTGTCTATACAGGACTCTGGGCTTCTATACTGGAGGAGGATCCTCCCCTTAGGTATCCTCGGAGGAGACTTCCTTTCCATATCAGATCCTCTCTCCTACATCCTCAGCCTTTCCTGGACCTCTTCCTGCGGTGGCTCCCACCCTGCCTCTTTAAGGAGTCTTACACAGGACTCCCCTCCCACACTCACCATAGGCACTTTGGGAAATAGCAGGACTCTGCCAAAGCCCACGGCTGTGCCTTCCTTCTGTCTTCCTCTTACAAGCCAATCACTCCTTACCAGACATCTCCCATTGTAGACTTTTCTCTACCCCTCGCCACCTCAGAGGACCATGCCAAATGTGTCTGTATAGCTGTCTCCAAGGTTTCCACCAGGCCGCTTTCTTGGTTCCTCACTAAATCTGTTTACAGCAGTGGGAGGTACCTTAATCCCTATGCTGGATCTGGTCTGGCCACTTGAACTGAATCAATCTTCATTTCCTGTTCCTTTTTGGGTTATTATTATTATTATTAATTATTATGTTTTTGAGTGGGGTGTTACTCTAGCTCAGGTTGACCTATAATTCACTATGTAGTCTCAGAGTGGCCTCAGACTCATGGCAATCCTCCTACCTCTGCCTGCCAAGTGCTGGGATTAAAGGTGTGTGCCACCACGCCTGGCTGGTCATTATCCTTTTACTTCTCCTAAATACACCCAGGCATAAAACTTTCATTTATTATTTTACTTCTTTCCTACCCATCTTTCCACTGACAATGTAATCCATGCAATGTGACACCTAGAAAAATATTCATTTGTGAAGTAAATGAAGAGTGAGAAAGGGTACACAGCATATACCTTTGACGGAAAGAGGTCAATTCAATTCCTGTGCTTACAGTTGCACAATACACGGGAATCAGCCACATCTAAGACAGTGTTCATAATAAAATCTTTTACAGGACGACCTGGGAGTAAAACTTAAGTATCCATTCTAGATTCAATCGCTTTATAATTTTGTTCTCTGTGAAGCTGAGACAATGGGTAGCTAGTGAACAGTGAGATAAGACAGCTCCAAGCAATAATGGATATTCAGAAGAGGAGTTGTTTCATTGATTGACTGACTGACTGATTGACTGACTGACTGACTGACTGACTGACTGACTGACTAACTGACTGACTGACAGAATGAATGAATGGATGGATGGTATATGGAAGGTTCATAGCTCTAATCTCCACTTTTTTTTTTTTGGCTTGCATAACATGGCTTCTGAAACCTAGGTTCCACTGGTAAATGTCATTTGACTGTGTAGTTTAAAGTTCACCCAATGGATAGAAATTATGCAGAAGGGCTGCAGAGATGGCTTAGCGGTTAAGAAATCTCCCTTTGAAGCCAAGGACCCAGGTTCAATTCCCCAGGACCTATGTAAGCCAGAAGCATAAGGTGGCACATGCATCTGGAGTTCGTTTGCAGTGGCTGAACAACATGGCGTGCCCATTCCTCTCTATATATCTGGCTCTTTTCTCTCTGGATTTATGAGGATCTGGTTAAAGCGTTTTGTAAACCTTCATGGGGTCAATGATCACATAGGAATAGTGAGTGTTCTATGAATGACGAGTCAGCTCTCTGAAGGAGATAGGTCCCCAGGAGGCATTTGTTTCTTGGAGCCTCAATAATGATTCAGCTTGTCTATGTCGGCTGCTTTATTTCCAGGGTGGCATTTCTTCACCATGGTGCAGACCTGCATTTTATTATTTTCTTTTCAAAAAATATCCTCTGGCTTTTAAAGCATGTGTCTTAGTATTTCCCTTGGCAGAGAGCTCAAGTGTGACAGCATTGGAGGAGAAAAAAGGACTTTTTTTTTTTTGCACTGTTTTGAGTTAGAGGGGCTGCAGTACTTGTTAAAAATGGAGGGAGGGACAGCCGACAGCATGTTTATAAAGCGCTAAAAGTTTACTTAGTGAGAACTATCCCACGGTCTGGGAACTCTGGGAACTGGTGTGTTTAAAAGGGAGACAATGTTCATTTCAAAGGACCAGTTTACTAAATTTGTTCTGTGAAAAATCTTTCCTGCAAAGAATCTGCTGCCCTGGGCCAAATCTTGTGGGTGATACCCAGTAGTTTATGAGATTTTGCACTGGAATCGAAAAGTTGCAGTTGGAATGAAGGGTTCATATTAAACGAGGGAATGAAAAGTTTGGATGTGCCATATTAACATGGACCCATCCATACACTGGATTATATTAAAAGGCTTCCCCACAAACCCCACCTCGATCACTCATGAAAGACATCAAGCAGTTCATTGCTTTTCTGACCTGTAAAATTGGCTGCAGTATTTTATTTATTATTTATTTGTTTGTTTGGTTTTTTTTAGAGGTAGGATCATGCACTAGCCCAGGCTGGCCTCAAATTCACCATGATCCTCCTACCTCTGCCTCCCAAGCGCTAGGATTAAAGGCATGTGCCACCATGCCTGGAAAGCCATACATAGTGTTTTTTACTTTCTCGTTTTTTGAGATAGGGTCTCATTGAAGCTCAAGCTGACCTAGAATTCACTATGTAGTCTCAGGGTGGCCTTGACCTCATGGCGATCCTCCTACCTCTGCCTCCCAAGCGCTGGGATTAAAATTAAAGGCATGCACGCCACACTCAGCAAGCCACAGTGTTTTTAATCATTATTGTTTTTAGTAAGGCATGTGTTTCAACCAAAGGCTTCTATCTAAGTGTGTTCGTTAGGGTTACTTTATATCAGTCCATCGTGACAAGGCAAGGCTGCCAAAGGCATGGTTCCCATTTTGTAGCTGTTGAGAACTTGTGCTGTGTGGTCATCTCACAGTGGCAGGCAGGAAACAGAAAGTGCTAGATTGGAACCA
Source organism: Orientallactaga sibirica (assembly GCA_036365145.1). Lineage (NCBI taxonomy): Eukaryota > Metazoa > Chordata > Mammalia > Rodentia > Dipodidae > Orientallactaga > Orientallactaga sibirica. Next base: position 4,777,937 of record JAEOAD010002133.1, read on the forward strand.
GTAGTGGGCATGATCCTGAAAGGTCCACCCCAGCAGTGCATGTCTGCCAGCTAGTTGCCACCTTCTAAGGGAAGAGTTCCGCAGCCTCTCACAATAGCTCCACCAATAGCCGAGGAACAAGTATTCAAAGGTTTCAGCCCTGTGACGGACATGGTGCATCCAAACCACAACACAAAGTTGAATGTGTAAAATTACCACGGAAAGTTCCAGTCCATTGGAACCTGAAAATAGGAGCTCAAGGCTGTGGCCATCACCTGACACCACTCAGTAGAGGTCACGTGAACATGCTGGGGGAATGGAGGCTAAAGGCTGTTGCGTTCAAGTTTTTAAATATTTTATTTATTTATTTGAGAGAGAGCGAGAGAGAAAATGGGCACACCAGGGCCTCCAGCCACTGCAAACGAATGCCAGATGCATGCGCCCCCTTGTGCATCTGGTTTACGTGGGTTCTGGAGAATCAAATTGGGATCCTTTGGCTTTGCAGGCAAATGCTTTAACCTCTAAGCCATCTCTCCAGACCTACGTTCATTTTCTTATTTTTATACTTTTATTTATTTATTTGAGAGAGAGAGAGAGAGAGAGAGAAAGAGAAAGGAAAGAGAATGGGTATACCTGGACCTCTAGCCACTGCAAATGAAACTGCAGACGCATGTGCCACCTTATCAGCTGGCTTACGTGGGTCCTGGGAAATTGAACCTGGCTCCTTTGGCCTTGCAGGCAAGCACCTTAACTGCTAAGCTGTCTCCCCAGCCCTGTGTTCAATTTCTTTAAAACCCTTTTTATTGTCAGCCTCCATCCATGTAGACAATATACCATGGTCATTATCCCCTCTCACCACCCTCTCTTTTCACACTTTTGACCACCCCCACCACTGAGTTCCTTCTTCTTTCCACCTAGTCTTCTACTTTGATGCCATCGTTTTCCCCCCTCCTGTTATGCAGGCCTTGTATAGGTAGTGTCAGTCCCTCTGAGGCCATGATTACCATAGCCACTGCATTCTAAGTTTTTTATGACCAAACACATGGAATCCTGTCTTGCTTCTCTGATACCACTAGAAGCAGCCGGGTATTGAGTCATCAGCATCTAAGGAATCTGTTTGGGAAAAAAACATTAGTGTGGGTTATCTTAATGTAACCTCTGATGATATGAGATGTTTCCTGGACCACTTATACCTTAGCTTTAAAATCAAAACAAAATTTGAAAGTTCTATGTTAAGGCTTCCTTCTTGAAGCCCTTTGTGTTTGAGAGCACAGAGAAGTTGCTAGTCTGCATAATGCACGTGTAAAGATGCTGTCTCAGTACTCCAACAGCTCAGATCATCTGTGCTATCCTGACAGCCACTGCGGAAGAACCTGCAATATTGTTCAAAGGTTTCTTTCACATAAAGAACCAGCAATTAAGTCTACTGCCCGAGGAGGCAAGTTAGTCTACTTGCTGGGGTCAACTTGAACCTCAAGATTAGTGGTTTTGAAAAATCTTTCACCTGGTCAGAATTAACTTGGAATCATATTGAAAAGATTTCCTATTTGTGTGCTGCATTTGCATGGTACAGGTGCATATCTGTGTACATGGTGTGTGTGTGTGTGTATGTGTGTGTGTGTGTGTGTGTGCATGGCCAGAGAATAATCTCAAGTGTCATTCCTCTTAGGAGTGCTTTGACTTTATTTTTGCCATGGAGACTCTCCCTGGTCTGGATGGCCAGTGAAGCCCAAGGATCCTCCCGTCTCCGCCTCCCCAGTGCTGGGATTATAGCCATGTGCCACCACAACTGGCCCTGTGACGCGAGTTCTGGAGATGGAACTCAGGCTCAGGCCCTCTTCTTCGTGAGGCAGGTACTTAACCAGCTGAGCCATCTCCTCAGCCCAGACTGTCAAGTTTAGGTTTGTGATTGTGGCACCCATGGCTAGTGTGTCAGTTAAATGGTCAAAACCTCCTGTCCTCCTCACCTTGAAATGGTCACCCACGAGGACAGACAGAAGACAGACTGGTTGCAGGCAGGAAGCAGCTTTCTGATAAGCCTGGGGAATGGGCAAGCTCAGCAGTTATATGAAGTACACCCGAACGCTCACTAGGAAGCTGAGGAAAGCCACTGGCAAAACCAGCAGTTGTATACATATTCTCAAAATTCTTTGCTAAGATACAACATAGCCATAGATTTATAGTTGAGGATAAATTGAAAAAACGAGAGATGCCGGGTGTGGTGGAGCACGCCTTTAATCCCATTACTTGAGAGGCAGAGGTAGGAGGATCATTGTGAGTTCAAGGCCAGCCTGGGACTACATAGTGAGTCCCAAGGTCAGCCTAGGCTAGAGTGAGACCCTACAGCCAAAAAATATATATATATACAATGTTTAGGGGTGTGTGCGGTGACTCATGTCTGTAACTGTAGCACTCAGGACCCTGAGACAGGAGGATCACCATGAGTTCAAAGCCAGCCTGGGCTACAGAGTTAGTCTGAGGTCAACTTGGGGCTAGTGTGAGACCGCCTCAAAAACAACAACAACACAAATAAAAATAAAAAGAAAGAAAAAAATAAACAACAGGGCTGGGTGTGGTGTCTCACGCCTTTAATCCCAGCATTTGGGAGGCAGGGGTAGGAGGATCTCTCTGAGTTTGAGGCCACCCTGAGACTACATAGTGAATTCCAGGTCAGCCTGGACCACAGTGAGACCCTACCTCAAAAAAACAAACAAACAAAAAAAAACACATGAGAGATGGATTAACCATAAAGTACAAAGAGAAATGAACGTTTGGAGGAAACACTATATTATTTGAAAAGCCCATAGCATGTGAAGTGAGGGTGAGATATTTATATTTATTACTAGATATAGACACTTATATTTATAGCACTGTATCTCCTTAAAAGGAAGTGAAGCCAGCCACACGATGGCCAATTCCTATTCACAAATGATACTTGTTCATGTTTTGGTTTCCAACTTTTTTTAGTCCCTAAATTACATTTTTTCATGTCTCTTTTTGTTCTGCTCCTTTGACCTAGCCTGGAAATTCTGAAGAACATTTCTTTCTGTTTGAATTTTTTTTTCACTCTAAAAACCCATTTCAGTCTTCTTTTCTAAAATCAAAGCACAAGGATAATATTTTCAAAACGTGTGCATAAGGGACATTTTCATTTGCAATTGCACAAACACAGTCATAATTAAAATCCATAGATCAAGGCAGTTTAATTTCCATCCTTTTAGAAAATCCAAATTGCTTGGATCTTGGGGAATAATGGGAGTAAGGAGAAGAGGAGGGGGAGAAGGGAGAGGCGATGTGGTCAAGGTACACGATATACTTGTGTGGAAATGTCTTCATGGAACCTCTCACTACATACAATGAATATATGCCAGTAAGAATTTATGTTAACAAACAAAACAAAGCAAATAAATAAATAAATAAATAAATAAATAAATAAACCAACTCCAAGGCCAGGGAAATGGCTCAGCAGGTATTTGCAGCACAAAGCTGGACAGCTAATCACCAGCATGCAAGTCAAAAGCCAGACATCAGCCAGTTAGTTGCAAAACAGCTGTTTTGGGTTCACGGAGGGACTCGTCTCAAGGAAATAGTAACAAAGAATGACAGTAGAGGATGCCTGGTGTTTCCTCTGGAATATGCACAGGGTACACGCATGTGCACACATGTGTGTGCATCTCATACACACACAAAAAATGACGTATCATTTGTATTAAACAGAAAGAAGGGCTTATAAATGTATGCGTTACGCTATTTCAAACCATAGGTAATTGTGAACTCAAGTACTTGTGACCGGTTGCTGATAGGTTCAGTTCCCGACAACGATCCTCTATTCTCGACCTGATAGGAGCACCCAAGCAAGGCAACAGGTGTTTGGGGCTCCCAAATCTCTGTCACCCAAAAGTTGTGAGAAGTTGGACTGGAGACATGGCTTGGCAGTTAACGCGCTTGCCTGCAAAGCCTAAGGACCCAGGTTCGATTCCCCAGGACCCACATAAGCCAGCTGCACAAGGTGGCCATACTTCTGGAGTTCTTTTACAGCTAGAGGCCCTGGTATGTGCCCATTCTCTCTCCCCCTCCCTTTCTCTATCACTTTCTTTCTCCGTCTCTCTGTAAAATAAATATAAATAAATAAATAAATAAATAAATAAATAAACGTTTTAAAAAAGTTGTGAAAAGATGATGAAGCTCCCAAATACCACTTTGTTCTTTTTTAAAAATATTTTTTTATTTATTTATTTATTTATTTATTTATTTATCTATTTGAGACATAGAGAGAGGAAGAGGCAGACAGAAGGAGAGAATGGGCACGCCAGGGCCTCCAGCCACTGCAAACAAAGTCCAGACGCATGTGCCCTGTGGTAGTTTGAATATATGGCCCCCAATATATTCAATGTTTTATTACTTTATAGTTTGCATCTGCAATCACCTTCCTAGAGGCAATGTCACTGGGGGCTGGTCTTAAGGTGTTAATGGTGGGTTTGAGATTCCATTGTAAAGATATGCACAGTATACCTAGCAGGAGTTCCTGAAGTGTGCTGTGTGACTTTTTGGCTGTAGTTTTTGCTCTGTGTGCTGTGTGGCTGGTGGCTTTGCTCTCTCTGCTTGGCCCTGTGAGAGCAGGCCCCTTCTTCTGCCATTATGGAACTTCCCCTGGATCTGTAAGCTTCAATAAATAATATCCCTTCCTCCATAACTGTGCCTGGTCTGGAAGTTCATCTCAGCGAACCTGAAGCTGTCTGCTACATGCCCCCTTGTGCATCTGGCTTACGTGGGTCCTGAGGAATCAAACCAGGGTCCTGAGGCATCACAGGCAAATGCCTTAACTGCTAAGCCATTTCTTCAGCCCCCACTTTGTTCTTGACCGACATTCTGTTCTGTGACAATCTGAGGCTCAGGGACTCGTAAGTGTTATAATACAAAATTTACCCAAGAGTAAATAAAAGCTATACTCTCTAAACGTCTGTGTGACAATAAAAGCAAGTCTCACTGAGTACAGTGATGCCACACATTTTCAGTCAATGACAAACCACAGATGGCAGTTCCCAGATTATGATGGAGGTAGTAAACTCCCATCACATACTGACAGCAGAGACATTGCCAAGCTGTGTTCTAGCACATGATGCAATGTTTGCGGTGAGGCCATAGGTACCGCACTGCAGGTTGTGTGAGAATACAGCACATGCACAGCGTGTGCTAGCTGCTGACAAATGACTGTGTGACCAACTTACTCATTTCATGCACTACGCTTTTTACTGTTAGACTGTATTACTCGTAAAAATGAGATCAACTATAAGACAGTCTAAGGTGGCACACTGGCAGCAGCCTCGTCCATCTCATGGGGACTGAGTCCCTTGATTCACCAGGAGGCCACGCTGAGGGGCTGGGGAGATAGCACACTTGGTATAGGGCTTGTCTTGCAGGCATGAGGACTTGAGTTTGATCCCCAGAAACCACATTTGTGTGTGTGTGTGTGTGTGTGTGTGTGTGTGAGAGAGAGAGAGAGAGAGAGAGAGAGAGAGAGAGAGAGGGAGGGAGAGGAGGAGGAAGTTGGAACAAAAGCCATCCAGGCACAGTGGCAGGCACTTGTAACCCCAGTACTGGAGACGTGAAGACAGGTGAATCCCCAAGCCTCACGGACCAGCTAGTCTAGTCTAATTGGTCAGTTCCATGCTAGTGAGAGAGCTTATCCCCAAGAAAAGGTGGACATTGCCTCGGAAACATCACCTGAGGTTGTCCTCAATTCTCGTAATTATGCACACGTGCACACGTACGCACGCGCACATACATACACGTGCACACATTAAGTGATCGACCTGCACAATGTAGTTTTGCTTAGGTCTGCTCTATGATGTTACCAAAATGAGGAATTTGTGGGCTGGGGAGATGGCTCAGAGATTAGTTTTGCTTAGGTCTGATCTATGATGTTACCAAAATGAGGAATTTGTGGGCTGGGGAGATGGCTCAGAGATTAACGGCACTTGCTTACAAAGTCTGCCATCCCAGGTTCCATTCCCCAGTATCCATGCCAAGCCAGATGCTAAAAGGAGGCACTGCCCCAGTGGTGCCGTTTTTAGAACATGTCCCTGTCATCCAGTTGATGCATGACTGGACTTACTGACAGTCTCACAGTAAAATCCAACTTCTGGATTCTTTTCTAGAGTGTTAATCTGAAAACATTAAGAAAAACGTTTTAACAGGTCAATAAAGGTCTTGTCATGTCTGACTGTAAGAGCATGGCAGAGGACAAAGGGAACACAGCAATGAATCCTTAAGACCAGGTAACAAGGTATTTGCAATGCTTTATGCAGAATTATAGATAATTTTCCTGGGGCTGGGGAGATGGCTCAGTGGTTGAAGGCACTTGCTTGCACAGCTTGATGGACTTGGGTTCAGTTCCCTAGTACCTGTGCAAGACCAGATGCACAAAGTGGCACATGTGTCTGGAGTTCATTTGCAGTGGCAAGAGGCCCTGGCACACCATCCAGTCTCTCTGTCTTTGAAAATAAATCTTTTTTCTCAGATACTGACATGCTGAGTTTGAAATTTTATACAATTCTCCTTGTGAATGTTTTCTTATTCCAATTTGAAACTTCCCATAGCCAAGGTAGTAAATCTTATTGTGTTTGTACTCAGTGTCCAATGCCGTTCTCAGCTCAGCACATGTACCATCTCATTTAATTGTTACAACAACCTTGTAATGTATGAACTCATATTAGTTATTTGCTAGATGAAGACAAGAGAAAGTAATGTGCTATACAGACCACACAGTTGGTAACAGATGAAATTTTAAGCCCTAGCAATCCGACTTCATGACCCTATATGGGGCACCCACAAAGTATTTCATAGATTAAAACCATCTGAACAGTCTCTGTTGGAGTTATAGAGGAATACACACACACACACACACACACACACACACACACGAAGAGAGAACGAGCGAGCTCTGAAAGAGCTACTTGCCTCATCTGGACCTCCACTTCCTCCATCTGAAATTGTTCAGGCTTAACAATGAATGCAGATGAATCACGCTTGACTTTTCCTAACAGTGAATCATCATCCAGAAAGCAAGTTGTGTATTTATAAAAAAAAAAAAAAAACCCTACTCTAGGGCTGGAGAGCTGGCTCAGTGCTTACATGCAGAGTTCAAGGACCTGATTTCGATTCCCCAGGACCCCAGTAAGCCACATGCACAAGGTGGTGCATGTATCTGGAATTCCTTTGCAGTGGCTAAAGGCCCTGGTGCACCCATTCTCTCTCTCTCTCTCTCTCTCTCTGTGTGTCTGCTTGCAAATAAATAAATCTATATTTTAAAAAATCCTACTCTAGCCTTCCTGAGGAGTGTCTGGGGTTTTCTGAGCCTGCAGTGGTCTGGACCAGGTGGAGTCCCCTCACTATCAAAGGCACCATCAACACAGCACAGCACTTCGCATCTTCCGCTTTGGCCCCAGTAAACACCGTCCTATTAAACACACAGCCTCCATGGATGCTAGAAAACAGCAGAAGGTAGAGGGTGACTCAACTGCTTGGGCCTTCCAGTCAAAAGTTTGGACGAAGCCAAGGAGGTGGCCACTGTCACTCATACTGTTCCACGTGTGAATGGAAGGACTCTAAGACTCTGCGTTCAAAGTTAGTCCCAGTAAGTCTAGCTTCATCTTGAGAGACGAGATAAATCTCACAGCCTTTTAGGTAATTGATTTTTCTCACCAAATGTACTTGTTGGACCTGCAAGGTTCTGCGAGATATCCGAATCAAGGACATTTCACACAAGCCAGGACCTTATCCTCGTCATTGTCAGGCCAGTGACGAAAACGAAGAACAGACAGCTGTCCTGGGGTGTGTCAATGGTAAAGGACACTGGAAAATCAAGTCCCCTGGCTCTAATTTCAGACATCTTAGTCAAGTGACTTGGCCTTCCTTGTACACATAGACCTTAACCTTCAGATCAGTAGTCAGAAGTCTCTCCCTCTCCTCTCTGTGTTCGGTAGCTAAGGTTGCAACCCTGTCCCACAGTGACCTGACTATGCAACGGAATGACCGACTCCTTGTGAGGAAGCACATAAGGAATAAACAATACAAAGAAACTAACCACATCCTACACTGTGCAATTCTGCCTCGGTGGTCTTGGGTATTATGCCATTGAACATTGGAGAATGCTGTTTATTGAGAGAACAATGAATAACTATAATCTTATTTCACTAACTTCTCTAAGAAGCATGGATGGGGAAAAACACACCGTACAATCATTTTTCATGGTTTGCCTTATTTAAATGTAAGTCTGAGAAAATTATTTATTTTTTTGTTTTTCAAATTTGTCTTTTGGTTTTTCGAGGTAGGGTCTCACTCTAGCTCAGGCTGACCTGGAATTCACTCTGTAGTCTCAGGGCGGCCTCGAACTCCTGGTGATCCTCCTACCTCTGCCTCCTGAGTGCTGGGATTAAAGGTGTGTGTCACCACGCCCGGCTTGAGGAAATTATTTTTGTGTGCATGTGTGTGTGTGTATGCTTATGTATGTGCTCATGAAAAATGGCCTATGTCCACACCTATGGCAGGATGACCTTCTCTGCAGTGGCAAGAGGGGAGCACAGATGTCCTCTTCCGTCACTCTTCTGCAGAGTCTCTTACTGATCTTGGGGCTTGCCTTTTTTTTTGGTTTTTTTGTTTGTTTGTTTGTTTGTTTTTTTGTTTTTCGAGGAAGGGTTTCACTCTAGCTCAGGCTGACCTGGAATTCACTATGTAGTCTCAGGGTGGCCTTGAACTCACAGTGATCCTCATACTTCTGCCTCCCGAGTGCTGGGATTAAAGGTGTGTGCCACCATGCCAGGCTAGCTTGCCTTTTTTTTTTTTTCATGAGTCCCAGTCATTCTCTGGTCTCTTCTCCCCTACTGGGACTGGGGTTACAGATGCATGTGACCATGCCTCGCTGTTTATGTAGATCCTGGGAATCTAAAATTGAGTGGTCTCCCAGGCCTCCTCAGGCCCTCATGTTTGTACAGGAAGTGCCCTTAACCATTGAGCCATCTCTCCAGCCTACAGAAACTAGTGTTCTGCTTACGGTGTTTGTAATAAGTCAGCGATCATCTTCAACAGTTCCTGTGTGAATGGGGGGGGGGATGGTGTAGTAAGACGTATTGCAAAGCTTCTGTAATCTGAAGGTTGGGGCACACAGACTCCCCCTGGGTAGAACCTAGCTCAGGTGCAGGGTCCACCTACCAGGAGCAACTGCAGCAGCAGCACCAGCAGAAGCAGCAGGTGTTGTTGGGCCTCTGGTTCCCAGGCGCTTGAGGCACAGCGGCGGCGGGGGCTCCTTCATTTTCTGATTGTTGCCTCTTTCGCATTTCACCGACTTCGGAGCCCACCTGGCTGAAAAAAAAATTACATGTAAGGTATGGGAAGTTTTCAACCAGCCAGGCATGAAGCGCACACCTGCGCAACAGTGGCACACAGCCTTGGCAGGTAAACCAACTGTCCCCTGATTGGACATGAAGCCCACTCCGTGGGAGAGAACTCATGCCTGATACTGGGAAGACAAGTCACAATGCCATGGCCAGGAAACCCAAAGACTCCCAAGAGAAGCCCCCATGGCTGTATGGAGAAGAAGAGTGGCTACACGCACCAAAATGTCTCTCAAATAACTTAATCAAAAGCTGCTCTCACTCTTGGTGGAAGAATCTGCTTCATTTTGCAGATAACAGAGAAATACTTGGGAGATCCAGGATCCAAGAAAAGACAGCCAAGTGCCCACCACCTCTATGTTAGAGGTGGCAGTGGAACTGGAAGTTTTGGGATGCACCCACTCAATACAGTGATGGTATGTAAGCAGGAATCCCCAAAACCCATGTAAAAGTGGGTGTGGTAAGTGTGACTGTAATCCCACTGTTGGGAGGAGAGACAGAATGACACCTAGGGTTCACTGAATAGCTGGTCTAGTCCAATCTGTGAGCTCCAAGTTTAGTGCAAGATTCTGTCTTGAAAAATAAGATGGGCGGGGCGTGGTGGCACATGCCTTTAATTCCAGCACTCGGGAGGCAGAGTTAGGAGGATCATTATGAGTTTGAGGCCAGTCTTGTACTATAAAGTGAGTTCCATTTTAGCCTGGGCTAGAGTGAGACCCTACCTCAGCCCCCCCCACCCGTGAAAAAACAGGTGGACAGTGATGGAGGAAGACACTCGACATCAACCTATGGCCTCCACACACATACATGCGTGCACACATATGTGCACATATATACCCCAGCGTTCACACCACTCACACCTGCACATACATGTGCACCCACATGTGTGCGTGCACACTCATGTGCACAATATATACCCCTGCACTCACACCTGCACATATATGTGTACCCACACACATACTCGTATGCACATACACACATGCACATGCAAAAATAAAATTGTGGTGACCATAATGCCCTATAATTGAAACCACTGGTAAAGTAAACATGATAAAGTTTGAAATTTTCTGTTTAACTTCCTTCTTTACTCAAGAAAGGTTAAATCTTTTTCCTTTTATGAATATGCCTTTAAGTGATGGTGGGGTGTGATAACTGGTTTCTCCACTGAGGTTGACAGTATGGAGAACTGAGCTTTCCAAACCATGGTTGTAAATTTCTAATTACAATGACACCATGAGAAAGGTCAAGGGTTTGTTTGAGGCACTCTCGCCTCCTTTTTATATCACCCAGTGTCCTTCCCAGCACCTTTGACTCACTCTGTGGGACATACACCTGAAAGCACTGTTCCACAGCCTCATTTTTGCTTATGAATCACTATTGAAAACTGTTGCTCCATTTAACAAGGTTTATTTTCATTTAACAGAGAATAGGTGGGAAGATAGGTCATTAAATTTGTGTGGAATTAATATATTATGGTAGGTAAAATATACTGGGATACAAAATATACTTGTCACCATCCAATCCCAAAGAGCTGCTTGATGATTCAGATCTGATCTAGAACCATAATGTGTTTTAACAATGTTTCATTTATTCTAGTAGAATGATACCACGTTTAGCATGAATTCTTCACAACAGGAGTGAATTCTGTTTGGATGATGGTTTTCATAAATCTGGAATGTATGTGAATCTTACACATATGCTGTCATAGTTGTGGCTGAGACTCACACTTAACAAAACTACAATGTGATTTAAGTCATTTGGGGGCACTGTGAGATTTCTTTTTAAAGAATATTTGTTTTTTTGAAATAGGGTCGTGTCATCCAGGCTCACCATAAACTCACTCTGTGACTCAAGGCTGGCTTTGAACTCATTATCCTCCCTCCTCCTCCCAGGTGCTAGGATTACAGAGATGGACCACTATGCCCAGCCGGCGAGGTCATTCTGCACAGTTATATTTTCAGTTCTTAAGGCAGCAATGGAACTTTCTAATTCTGAAAATAGAACAAACAACTTTTTATGCCAGTCACTAAACTGAGTTAGGTAAGTGGGGTTGATGCCACAGTCACCTTATAATTTAGAAGAGGAAACAATAGATTCAAAGTCCTGCTCCTGGTCTGGAGAAATGGCTGAGCGGTTAAGGTGCTTGCTGTGAAGCCTAAGGACCCAGGTTCGATTCCCCAGTACCCAAATATGACAAATACACAAGGTAGCACATGTGTCTAGAGTTCATTTTCAGTGGTTAGAAGTCCTGGTGCATCCATTCTCTCTATCTGCTTCTCTCTCTCTCTCTCTCTCTCTCTCAAAGGAATAAACAGATGAATAAAACACATTTTTTCTTAATTTTTGTTGATAACTTCTATAATTATAATAATAAACCATGATAATTCCCTCCCCTCGCTGTCCCCTTCACAGCTCCACTCTCCATAATATCCCCCTCTCTCAATCAGTGTCTTCCTCCTATTATGAGGATCTTGTTTAGGTAGTGTCAGACACTGTGAGGTCATGGATATCCAGGCCATTTTGTGTCTGGAAGAGTGCATTGTAAGCAGTCCTACCCTTCCTTTGGATCCTACATTCTTTCCATCACCTCTTCTGCCATGGACCCTGAGCCTTGGAAGGTGTGTTAGAGATGTTTCAGTGCTGAGCACTCCTCTGTCCCTTCTCAGCACTATGATGCCTTTGTGTTATCCCAGGACACTGCCATATGAAAAGAGAACCTTCTCTAACCAAAAGTGAGAGTAGCATTAATAGATGAGTATGAACGTTAAGAAAAGTGCTTACCAGGCAGTTTGGTGAGCATAATATATGCATTTAGCCAGACACCAGCAGGCGTTGTTACACTCCTAGGGCTCATGTCCTCCCCTGTCATAGGTTTTCAGTACCAGGCATATATTCCCTCCTGTGGAGCAGGGCTTCAATCTAATTAGAGAGTTCTTGGTTCCTCCCATAATAGAAATGTCACTATTGCACCCATTGGCTCATTTGGCCTGGCTGGCCAAACTTAAGGCTTTCAGAGAGAGGGAAAGAGAGAGATGAAGGGATGGATGAAGGGAGAGAAGGAGAGAGAGAGAGAGAATATGGCAGGGCTTGCCACAGCAAAGGAATTCCAGACACATAAGCCATATTGTACATCCAGAAACCTGTGGGTCCTGGGGAATCAAACTTAGGCCAACAGGCTTTGCAAGCAAGCCCCTTTAACTGCTGAGCCATCTTCCAAGCCCCCGGGGGTGTGCTATTTTAAAGGGGAGTTGGCTGAGAATTCTGAATCAAATGAAAGCCAAACCTAACAAAGGCTCTCATGGGAAGGACACACCACATACAGATCAGAGTAAACAATATAAAAATAAATTCACATTTACACAGGTTATAGTACAATCACAGATCTACAAGATAAAGGAAAAAACCAAATTAGTCACAGAAGTCTTTTAGAAAGCAAGACAATAGAGATCAGGGTGCTGTTTTCCATGTGCCAAGAGAATGGGCCTCCAGTAATTTTATGTTCAGCTAACTCAACTTTGAAGAGTGAAGACTGTTTTTGATAATTTCACTCAAATTATTTCAACTAAGCTGGAGGAAAACTAGAGAGGAGGAGTCAGAAAATGCTAGCAGTTAAGTACTGAGAATGGAAAGTACAGCACTGAGCCTGGCTGGCTAATGCAGAGACCCAAGTTTCTGTGTTCAGAAATATGCGGAACGACACTGAAGAAAACTGCATAAATTAGGACAACAGGAGGATTATCCTGTCTTTCCCCTGATACTGATTCTCACAATGTCCCTGTATTTTATATATTTTTATTTTTTTTATATTTTATATATTTTATTTTATTTTATTTTATTTTATTTTTATTTTATTTTTATTTTGGTTTTGCCAAGGTAGGGTCTCACTCTAGCCCAGGCTGACCTGGAATTCAGGTAAGTTCTGACATTGCATTAAACAAAGTGACAAGGCAAGTCCTGCCCCTCAGAGAACACTAGGGTGTGTGTTGATATGGGGATTAGTAAGGGTGTGGGAATAAACTTAATCTGATACCTAAGCAGGAAAACCCAAGGGGATGGAGGCAGGAAATATGAAAGGCAGGTTGTTGACTACTTGGACTGGACAGGACAGGGCTGTGGGGCTATGCAGCTGCAGAGATGCTCTGTTCTTCAAGAGAAGTAGAAAATGACCTCCAAGGTGATCCAGAAGTCACTAGGGCTACTCGGTTTTAAGAACAAGGTGAGAGCAGGAGAGATGACTTAGTGGTTAAGGCTCTTGCCTGCGAAGCCTAAGGACTCATGTTTGACTCTCCTGGGCCCATGACAGCCAGACACACAAAGTGAAGCAAGCGCACAAGGCTGCACATGTGCACAAGGGGGCACATGCATCTGGAGTTCATTTGCAGTGGCAAGAGGCATCTGGAGTTCATTTGCAGTGGCAAGAGGCCCTGGTGAACTCATTTTCATCCCCCCCCCCCACACACACACTTTCTCTTCTTACAAATATTTTTTTTTTTTTTTGGTTTTTCAAGGTAGGGTCTCACTCTGGTCCAGGCTGACCTGGAATTCACCATGTCGTCTCAGGGTGGCCTCGAACTCTCAGTGATCCTCTTACCTCTGCCTCCCAAGTGCTGGGATTAAAGGCATGCGCCACCACACCCAGCTCAAAATAAATATATTTTTTTTAAGTGAGAACTTTCAACATTGACTTGTGTTGCCTGGAAGAGCCCAGAATCCAGAGCATGGCAGGGCTAGTGAAGAGTTCAGCTGGAAGCCCTCCCTCCAATGCTCCTTTCACATCAGTCACATTCAGAAACACTTCATTTAATCTTTTTTTTTTAAAAGAAGATTTTATTTTTATTTTATTTATTAGAGAGAGAGAGAGAGAATGGACATACCAGGGCCTCCAGCCACTGCAAACGAACTCCAGATGCGTGTGCCACCATGTGCATCTGGCTTACGTGGGACCTGGAGAACTGAAACAGGGTCCTTAGGTTTCTGCAGGCAAATGCCTTAACCAGTAAGCCATCTCTCCAGCCCCACTTTATTTACTCTTTTTAACAGTGAGGTCCTGGGCTGGTGTGATGGAAGAGATATTCATGGTCTCAACATCAGCCTTCCTCCAATAAAGTGTAAACAAAGCTGTTAACATGGAAAAATCCACCAACCAGACACTGGCGAGAGAGGGCAATGCTTTTGCAAACATTGCATGTATCTTTCAAGGAATGATAACCAAAGATCTGATCTCACTTTCAGCGGCACAAGATTTTACTCATGTTATTTCTTTCCCGTCTCCTTTTCTCTTTAGGTCCAATGCAGTAATGGAAATTTTTATTTTATTTTATTTTATTTTTTTTTTTATTTTATATTTTATTTTATACTTTAATCTCATCTTATCTTATTATCTTATCTCATCTCATCTCATCTCATCTCATCTCATCTCATCTCATCTCATCTTTTATTTTATTTTATTTTATTTTATTTTATTTTATTTTATTTTATTTTATTTTATTTTATTTTATTGTTTTTCGAGGTAGGACCTTGCTCTAGCCCAGGCTGACCTGGAATTCACTATGTAGTCTCAGGCTGGCCTCGAACTCACAGTGATCCTCCTACCTCTGCCTTCCGAGTTCTGGGATCAAAGGCGTGTGCCACCACACCTGGCTTGGAAAACATCTTACAGGTTGGATGATGAGCCACATAAAACAAGATAAAATTTAAAAGGTTAAGGTTGATGAGTTTGGGTTGAAAGCAGCTATTTCAGTGATGGATTAATAGGAACACACAAAAAATTCTAGGTGATTGACAGGCAGGACAATGGGACATTAACCAACAGTGTAAGCTGAACAAAACAGTTAATGGGCCTTTAGAATCCACTGATGGAAGGAAGTATTATAAAAGGTGCTATGATAAGTTTTCTCCAGGATGGTTAAACTGTACATTCAATTTCTGCTACAACTTACAAAAGAAATATGTTCAGAACACTAGGAAGAGGAGAACCAAAAAATTCATGAACATTTCCTAAGAAGGCTGCCTTTAGGATAAAGGAAAACATTTAATTTCTCCAGAAAAATAATCAGAATCATTATCGTATTTATTTATTTAGTTATTATTGAACTAGTGTCTTACTCTAGTCCAGGCTGACCTGGAACTCCTCTGTTGTCCCAGGTTGGCCTTGAACTCACAGCAATCCTCCTACCCCTGCCTCCCAAGTGCTGGGATTAAAGTTGTGGCCAGAGCAGAATCGTTATCTTCTAAGGTCTGAAATGATACCAGGAAGAAGAGGATGATAGATTTTTTTTTTTTTCACAAGACCCCACTTGCTTAGAAGATGGGCTGGGAGATAAGAGGTGTTGAGAGAGTTGAATCTATCTACAGCAAATCTAATAATTTGATAAGATGTTAAATTACCTATAAGGTAATACAAGAAAAGCCTTCTTGAGCCTTCAAGCCAGAGCTGACCAACTCTTTGAAGAGGTTGACTTTTGAAGGCCACTAACTTACATGACCAGACAGAGACAAATCTCTGTAGATTTCAAGGCCATCATTCTTGTAATATATTGCCCAAGCCAACTACTCCCTTCAAAATGATGTTGAGGGGCTGGAGAGCTGGCTTAGTGGTTAAAGGTGATTGCTAACCAAGGTTGATGAGCTGGGTTCCTTTCCCCAACCCCCACATAAAGACAGGTGCACAGAGGAGCACATGCAGGAGTTGTTTGCAGTGGCAGAAGGCCCTGGGACACCCGTATCCTCTCTCTACTTCTCTCTCTCCCTCTCATTTTTAATCTCCTTGCAAATACATAAATAAAAATATATTTTTTAAATGCAGCTGAGGACTGGGGAAATGGCTTAGTGGTTAAGGCGTTTGCTTCAGTCACCTAAGGACACTGGTTTGATTCCCCAGGACCTACATAAGTCAGATGCTCAAGGGGGCACATGTGTCTGGAGTTCATTTACAGTGGCTGGAGACCTTGGAGCATCCATTCTCTCTTTCTCTCTGCCCCTTTCTCTCTCACTCTTTCAAATGAATAAATAAATAAAATATTTATATTTTTTTAAAATGCAGCTGAGAGGAAGACAGACCAGTGTTTGTGCCAATTTCTGTCTTTTCATAGGCCAGACTGTCAATCATTAGGATTACGATTAGTGGTATTAATCTCCCTTTTTTTTTTTTTTTTTTGGTTAGGTCTTATCTTACAATCAGACTGTAAAATACCTAGAGGCTGGTGTGTGTGTGTGTGTGTGTGTGTGTGTGTGTGTGTGTGTGTGTATTTCCTGGACTCTCACGGTGTTGTCTATAGTAGATGCACAATAAATATCAATGACTGATAATGCTGGGTGCTGAAGAGCCCTCTGATTTCTAAAACTATCTGTACTCCTCAAAGCAGTGATATGAGAATTTCATATGCAATTCCCATCATGCTAAAGGACCTGTCACATTTGGACAAATTCTTCACCCTTTTCCAATGTCTCATTCATAGAGGGTGAGTGTGTGAACTCTTGTCAAGAATGTCTAGAAAACTGAAATCTGGACTAGAGAGAAGGCTCCGTGGATAAAGGCGCTTGTTTGCAATGCTTGATGGCCTGGGTTTCATTGCCTTGTATCCATGCAAAGCAGATGCATGAAGTGGCCCACATGTTGCAGTTCATTTGCAGTGGCAGGACGCCCTTTCATGCCCATCCTCTCTCTCCTTGCAAATATATAATCAAAAGCAAGTTACAAACACTTATATTTTACCTTACAACTCCACTTGAAATTTGGGCATTGTGATGTAAAGCACACAAAATATGAGAATGATACTTTCTAATTTTGTAAGAAACAACATTGTCTCATTCTTACTATGGTCAAAGTGCTGTGTTACTGAGATGATCAACTTTAGAAATTTCAGACAAATTGTTAAAAGAATGAATTCTACATATCAAGACTAGTCTCACCTCACTTTCTTTTTGGTGTGTGTAGTATGTGTGGTGTTGTGTATGTACAGTGTATACAGATGTGTGTGTAGGTTCATGCACAGCATGCACATACATGTGGAGATAAGAGAAAAATGACCAGTGTCCTCTTCAATTGTTCTTTTATAAATACATTTAAAAAATTATTTTAGAGCTGGAGAGATTGCTTAGGGGTTAATGCACTTGTCTGTAAAGCCTAAGGACCCATGTTCGACTCTCCAGATCCTAAGTAAGCTGGATGCACAAAAGTAAGGCAAGCACAAGGTTGCACATGCCCACTAGGTGGCACAAGCATCTGAAGTTCAATTGCAGTGGCTGAGGCTCTGACACACTCTCTCTCTCACTCTCTCTAACATTTTATATATAATTTATTTGAGAGATAGAGGAAGGGAAAGAGAGAGAGAGAGAGGGAGGGAGAGAGGGAATGGGCACAACAGGTCCTTTAGCCACCATAAATGAACTCCAGATGCATGTGCCATTTGGTGCATCTGACTTATGTGGGTCCTGGGGAATAGAACCTGGGTCCTTTGGCATCACAGGCAAGTGCCTTAACCTCTAAGCCATCTCTCCAGCCCCTCAAATTTTCTTTTAAATTGTTCCCTTGAGACAGAGTGTCTCATTGAACTCAGAGCTGCCCTTTTCAGTCTCACAGGCTGACCAGAAAACCCCAGGGATCTTCTGTCTCCACTCCCTGTGTCCAGGGATTACAGGCATATGTGATTATACTCAGCTTTTCACATGAGTACAGAGGATTGAACTCAGGACGTCTGAGGCTCTTATGCTACATGGAAATTGCTTAACCTTCTAAACTATTTCCCCAGCCCCTTATTTTTTTGCATGTACGTATGTGGTGTGTGCGTATGCTTGTATGTGTGTGGTGTGTGTGTTTGTATGCATGTGGTGTGCTTATACACATGTGGTGTTTGTGTCTGTATATATGTACTGTGTATGTTTTATGCATGTGGTGTGTTATTGTGTGTGGTGTGTGTACTTGCATGCATGGGGTGTTTACTTGTAGGCATGTGGGTGAAGACATGTGAGTGGATCCTCATGCATGTGTGTGCTCATGTATGTGGAGGCTAGAGGCTGATACCAAGTGTCTTCTTCAATTGGACTCCACCTTGTTTTTACTATTTTTTTATTTATTTATTTGAGAAAGGGGGAGAAAGAGAAAAAAGCCCCTAGTCACTGCAAACAAACACCAGACACATGCACAACCTTGTGCATGTGGCTTACGTGGATACTGGGGAATCAAACCTGGGTCCTTAGGCTTCACAGGGCAAGTGCCTTAACTGCTAAGCCATCTCTCCAGCACTTTATTTTTTTTTAAAAATATATTATTCATTTACTTGCAAGCAGAGAGAGGTAGAAGAGACAGACAGTCAGACAGGCAGACAGAGAAAACAGGCGTGCCAGGACCCCCAGCCACTGCGGACTCCCGATGCATGCACCATTTTGTACATCTGGCTTTACATGGGTACTAGGGAATTGAACTTGGGTCATTAGGCTCTGAAGATAAGCACCTTAACTACTGAGCCATCTCTCCAGCCCTCCACCTTATTTTTGAGATGGTGTCACTGAGCCCAGAGTTCACGAATTTGTCTAGAATAGCTAGCCAGCAAGTTTCCTCCTCCACTCTGAGATTACAAACACACGCCACTGCACCAAACATTTGTATGGGTCCTGGGGACATGAACTCAGGTTCCTGTGCTTGGGTAGCGAGCACTTTACTTATAGACTCATTTCTATCGCTCCCCCTCACCCCTCTATTGATGTCACAATGTTTTATAGGCCTCTAACATCTCAAAAGTGTCCTACCTCTCCACCCCAGGAGGAACTCCAGTGTGAATAATGGTTTAATGAAATGTCATAAGCTCATGTGCTTTGAATCTCTGGCCCACAGCTGGTGGCGATTTGAGAAAGCTTATGGGGCTTTTGGGCTGTACAGCCTTGCTGGAGGACATGTGTATTGTGGCAAAGGCCTTGAAGTTTATTACTCCAGTCCACTGGGTGTTTAGAGCTAGCTCATCCTTGCTGTTTCCTTCCTGCTGCAGTAGGAAGTGACATTCCAGCTCTCTGCTCTGCCATTCTGTGCCCTCTGTGACAAAATTTCCCCTTGAAACTGTAAGCTGAAATATGCCCTTTTCTTCCATATGTTCAAGTATTTTGTCCCAGCAACCAGAATGTAATGGATCCACCATCAACTCAGAGTACTACCTGGATCCAAATCTTGCTTCTGTAATTATCTGGATGACATCTTATCAGTAACCTAAACTTTTATTGTCCCAGTTTCCTCATTGACTGATAAAAATGAGTAATAATAGGGTATATTAGCACACCACGTGTTCTGGGCTGGAGAGCTGGCTTAGTGGTTAAGGTGCTTGCCTGCAAAGCAAAAGGACCCAGGTTCAATTCCCCAGGACTCACAAAGTGGAATATGCATCTGTTGTTTGTCTGTAGCAGCTAGAGGCCCTGGTGTGCTCATCATCTCTGTCTGTCTCTCTTCTATCTTTCTGCTCACAAATAAATAAATAGTACTCACTAAATGACAGCCCTCTCAATGCAATACTGAAGGGATTTGTTCATAATGTGACCAAAAGCTGGTGCTGACACAATGTTTTCAGCTACAAATGTGGAAAATTTTTATCAGTATCTGCTTTCCAAGCGATCATTTCATTTCCTCTGGTGCGTTTTGTGTGTATTGGTTAGGATTTTCCTGTCGCAAGGATCTACACACAAAGCGTACTCAGTGAAGAAAGAAAACTAATGGTTTGGCTTTTTTATTTCACTACTACACAGTAATTTTTATCACATGTAAATGAACTGAGTCCCAAGTGGCTCACGTTACACGCAATCAACTCATTATCCGACAATCAACTTCTTTATAATTATAACCATCTTGTCATGTTCAGGGAAGCCGCTCATCTCAACCACGTTCTCACTGACTCAGTGTTGAGTCCCCAAAAGGTATTTGCTAACAAGCCAAATTTGTGGGTCCTTCTTTAGCATGGGGGTGGACAAGGAAGCAATTCACTATACAGATATTTATTCTCCTTTGCGATGCATTTTCTCTGAAGGAAAGTGACTCACTTCTCAATTTAAAATTTCTGCTGACTGCTCTGCTCTAACTAAGCCAGTACATGTCTGTGTAACTTTGCAAAACTTTCAGTGTCACTTCCCATGTCATAACTTCCTCATCTAAAAAGAGTTGTATCCAAACAAGATTTTTTTTCCCTGTCCTATCTTTTCTTTCCTCTTTTTTTTTGGGGGGGGGCAGGTCAGGGAGCAGGAAGTATTTTTAGTGTTTTATTTTCCAACATCATTGTAATGATTATTTCAAAATTATCAGCCATTCAAGAAGTATAATTTTGTGTGTAATTAGTTACTGAGAATGTGGCTCAGACCCATACTCTGCATGGATTCATCAATGAATATGTCCATGTAGCTCCTTTTTCTGGGTGACAGATAATGCTTGCCAAAATATCATTCTGGTGAGTCAGTATTTTCCTCTTATGGTACACAAAGTTTACGTATATGTATGTCGTATGTAAGTATATACAAAGAAAAAAATTCCTTTCCTGTTTTCTTCTAACTTTAATCCACTGAATGAGATTAGCCTCTGCCCCTCCTCATGTTGGTTTATGTCTAGAATCTATTGACATATTTAAATACACTATTTGACAGGGCTGTTGGATGAGGGCACCTTACACAGCTTAGCTGCTAGCTTTACCCCTGGAAGATTTAACTGTCCCTATTCTACGTAACAACACAATGACTGCTCCTGACTCTGTATTTCTGCCAACTGTTTGTCTCTTCAGACTATGCTTTTACAATGTGGTGACCCCTGCAAGAGAGATCTGGACTGGAATAAAAGAAATCTTCCTTGTCCTGGCTACTTGATATTGAGCAAGTGAAGACCTCTCCCCTTGTAAATTGGGGAGATGACATTTACTTCACCGAGCAGTTGTAAGAAAAAGGAAGCAGAATCCATGTGGTGTACCTGTCTGTAACACCAGCACTTGGGAGGTAGAGGCAGGGGAACTGGAGTTTAGGGTCAGCCAGGATCGTAAACCGTGGCATTTCCTAAATCCGAGTCTATATTTTACAAATACATAGTACTGTAGAGTTACAAGTGACCGATGCAGAAGCTGGGCAGCACTGCTTCAGGCCACACTGACCCACTAGGTAGCTGTGAACTTGACCCACTAGTAGCTGTGACAGGTATAAAGGTGTACCAAGGATGCAGTGTGTTCCAGAAACGCCACAGATGGAGGAAAATCACAAAGGGCTAGCTCAACTCCAGCAGCTTCTGTTATGCAGCCTTCAGCTTTCTGGGAAGTCAGTTTGGCCCCATCCTGCACCATCCACTCCAGGATGTGCATCCCCTTTGCCCAGCATATACATGCTATGCCAACTACCTGCCATTACTCACTTAGTCCCTGTCTCAATTATCAGATCCACCAATACAGCATGGTAGTGTCTGTGATCAAGTGACCCTTATTTTTTTAATTTATTCATTTATTTGCAAGGAGAGGGGGAGGGAGAGAGAGAACAGAAATGGGTGTACCAGGGCTTCTACCCATTTGAAATGAACTAGAGACACACATGCACCACTTTGTGCACCTGGCTTTACGTGGGCACTGGGGCATTGAACCTGGGTCCTTACGTTTTGCAGGCAAACGCCTTAACTGCTGAATTATCTCTCCAGCCCCCTTATATTATTTCATAATGCCCTCAAAGCCCCATTACAATGCGATGTATGTGTAGGGTTTGGTCGATCAGTGGTCGCAATCATTCTCTGGGCATCTCTAAATGCATCCTCTGCAGGTAAAGGGCGCTGCTGTGCTAATCTGCCCTCGTTCCCCTGGCAGCGCATCACCCTCTCTCTTCTTTGTTCTCGCCGGGGCAGAGGTGGGAGCTTCCCTGACGGTGTCCACACAGGCCACCTTCTCTGGCTGGGCTCTGACTCGACCACTTGGTGGTAACTGGCAGATAGGTTACTCCAGTGTATCATGCTGGACACTCCCAGCTTTAGGAGGGCACCTGCTTTGCCTGTCATCCCACATTGGTCAGAGCTTTGCCATTTATGAGGTTTTCCTTGGGACTCTGAGCTGTCTGAGCAGAAGCTGGGTCATTTCTCTCAGTATTATCGGGGCACATGAAAGACTCATGGGTCCTGTTTAGCTTCACCAAGCACTGACAGATTGAGACCAGCTCCCAGCTTTGTTCCGAGGTAAAAAAAAAATTGATTTAAGTGGGAAAATGTGTCTCAAAATTATTTCACAGTGGTTTTATTTTTGAGTAACCATTAGTATAAGCTAACGTTTAATTTCATACATGATTTTTTAAAGATTTATTTGTGAGGAGAAAGAGAGAGGGAAAGAGAGAGAGAGGAGAGAGAGAGAATGGGCATGCCAGGGCCTCTAGCTACTGCAAACAAACTCCAGATCCACGTATCACTTTGTGTATCCAGCTTTATGTGGGTACTAGGGAATCGAATCTGGGTCATTAGTTTTGTAGGCAAGTGCCTTAATCACTGAGGCATTTCTCCAGTCCTCATACATAAATTTTAATATCAGCCACGTCAGTGTACACATTACCAAAATGCTGTCTGGTATAAAGCACTATGTGTAAGCTTGGAACGCAGTTGGTATATGTTAGAGAGTGAAAAAAAGAGGCTCTTGAACGTCAGGTGGGAAGACAGGATCTCTAACAGAGGCCAGATTTCTCCAGTGGAGGTGAAGGGAAGACCTGCCTATCACTCACAAATGGGTAACAGTGTTTCTGCATTGCTGTTACACTCATGAACTCAACACAGGCTGTGCTTGTCTGCACAAGACAGCCTGCCCATACTTCACTACTGGTGGGGGAAGGACACATGAGACCCCCACATCTCCCAGAGTAGCGAATGGCAGCTCATGGTTTATGGGAGAGAGGAGGAGTGAGGCTCGTCAGTGGTGTGGTCACTAGTGAGTTGTCCATTCCACAGTAAATAACCTTCCACCCATGATCATGCAATCAACCCTAACTTAACTGAATGGGTTAAAATAAAAGCATGTCCTGGTGTGGAGTTTGAGGCCAGCCTGGGATTACAATGAGACTGTGCCTCAAAAATAAGAAATAAAAATAAAGCATAAAGGTAAGATGGAGATTAATGGGGAAGAAGGATGTTAATGAGACAGGGAGAATGGAATAAGATCAAATGATATTATGTATGAAAATGTAAAATAAGGAAAAATTAAAATAAATTCAGGAAAACCTGGAAGACGAGTAAGGTAAACTAGGGCTTTTAAAGATTTGAGTTTGAAAAGTATTTTGAGTATTTACCTAGCTTGTTTAGGTTTTGATTTATTTTAGACATCATCATTAGCTTAGGATGAATGTTTTAGAAATGAGAACAAAAATGGGAACACAGGAAGAGCTACTTTTCCCATAGATCATACACAGAGACAACAGTCTTTAGCATAGTGCTATTAATTTCTCTGTGCTATTCTAAAAGAGTCAGTGTTTAATATAGAATCATAATGCATTTACTCAGAAGAGTATGGATGCACTTCCATCAATATGTCATGATCACTCTCAGATTCATCATTCTTTTAGAGCAGAGCTGGTCCTTACTTTAATCCACATAAAAGTAAGCAGGGTTAAAAATAAGGACTGAAAACCAAAGGCTTCAAATGTGAAAAAAAAATCAATAGCATCAACAAACCACAATATTTGAAAAGTGTGTGCTAGGGACTAGACTATTTCTGCAATAGTAATTACTTGTATAATTATTGAAATGAGTTATGCAAATAGGCAAAGGTGCTATTGAGATTTAATGCTGAGCAATGCTTAGCACATCAGGTGGGACCAAAAGATTAATACCATGTGGAGCTATCTATGGAAGGAACCAAGACACACTGATTGTGTTCCACTTGTGTCTATGTGCAATGTAACATTCTTGTGTTTTTCAAAGTTCTGCACTGCTAAATTGGTGCAGATAACCCATGGTTCTCTCATGCTACATTGAAGAACGGCTTTCCTTTAGAATCTCCTTAGATCTATTCAACAGAGAGGAGTCTATTATCCACTCTATCCCAAGCTATATTTGGCATATTTTGTCATGTGCTAATACAGATCTAAATAAGAGCATTTAAATATGCAATGATATAATGAGTAAAGGTCTTAAAAAATTCCTATGTTCTCCTCAGTGTAAAAAGTTTGCTGTAAGGCTGGAGAGATGGCTTAGCAGTTAAGGTGTTTGCCTGCATAGCCTAAGGACCCCAGTTCGATTCTCCAGGTCCCACATAAGCCAGATGCACAAGAGGGCGCACGTGTCTGGAATTCATTTGCAGTGGCTAGAGGCCCTGGTGTGCCCATTCTCCCTATCCCTCTCTCTCTTTCCCTCTCTCTGTCTCTAATAAATAAATAAAAATAAAATCTTTAAAAAAAGTTTGCTGTATAAGATTTATGTCATCTTTCCTTAGAGCACCTTACCTGTTGCCTATTTAATCAAAACAATGTCTTTCTATTACTGTTTAACATAATGCATTTTTAGTAATGCAGTACCGTTATAAAGTCCTTGCCAATTCAATCTCATTGTGTAAAACAAATACACAGATAGGAGAAAGTACCCAAGTGATGGAATCGGTTCAATTGGCACCCTTCACTCACGCAGCAAGACATTGTCACTGGTCCCAGGAGCAGTGGGCAGCCGCGGAAGCAAGGAGTCCAGCCCAGAGCCTAGACAGCAATTCCAAGCTCCTCAGTAAAGCACTCACTAGAATGCAGAAAAATAGGTGGGAAGAGGGGCAAGAGAGATAGCTCAGCTGTTAAAGGCAATCGATTACAAAGCCTGCTGGCCTGGGATTCAATTTCTCACCATCCGTCTTAAGCCAGCCACAAAGAGGTGCATGCATTTGGTGTTTTCTTTGCAGTGACCAAAAAAAAAAAAAAAAGACCCTGGTACATGCGTGCGTTTGTTTGTGTACAAGTAAATAAATGCAATTAAGAAAGGATAGAAGAAGTAAAATAGCAACCTCCTTTTTTTTTTTTCCCTTGAGTGGTGGGGAACCTAGAATAATCATCTAACTTCACACCCCATGGAAGAGAACTGGCAATAAAAGGAAGCAAAGGAGCCAGCTTTCAGAAAAGCCTGACCCTGGGGTGGAAAGCGGGAGGGTGGATCGTGGCAGCAATATTCTTAACACAATCAGATTGATTGAGCAAGCATAGCAAAGGGCTACTTCACGATGCGCTAGGGTCACTAGGAAGCCCCTGAACAATTCTGCACAGGTACCGAGTACAATGCTCAGTTATCACCCACTATTCCAATTGTCATCGCACAATTCCTCCTTCAGTTGGGACACCCTGCCCCTTCACTGGTCCTCTGAACTGGAAAAATCATGGTTACATTTTTGCTGGTGAAGGACCAGCATGTTTTTTGTTTTGTTTTGTTTTGTTTGTAAATTTTCAAACAGCCATGGAAGAAGACTTTTGTCACATACTGTAACAATAATAAAAAAAAAACTGTAAATTTCAAGCCCTGGTTTTTTCAATTAGCGTCAATAGACATTAAAGCTTTATATAAAACCTTCTATGTATTAAAGATGGTCACATTTCTAATGCTTGTGCTCACTGTGATTTCTTTTTAAGATATTTTATTTATTTATTTGCAAGGAGACAGAGAGGGAGAGAGAAAGAGGATGGGGAGCAAGAGGGCCTCCAGCCACTGCAAATGGACTTCACACACATGTGCCACTGGGCATCTGGCTGTATGTAGGTACCGGGGAATCAAACCTGGGTCGTTAGGCTTTGTAGGCAAGTGCCTGAACCACTGAGGCATCTCTCCAGTCCTCACTATAATTTCTTAGTGATTGCAGATCAATAACCAATGTGTGCAAGTGAGAAGAGATCACACCTAGACTCACTGTATTTTAACCCTCGACTCCACATCAGAACTGCCAGTGTTGGTGAGCACTGTGATACTCCTTCGTGGTCCTCTAAGTCTTAGGGAAAGTTACGGAACCACTTTGGGCCCTAAGTATGTAATTATCAAATCAAGATAATAACTAATTCATGTGATGCTTAATGAGGATAAGCTATAAAGCCTCTTTATAATTAGTACAGTACTGGGCATAAAATGAGTTTTCAATTTGCATAAATTATCCTTGTTTTTAAGCCTTTGAAATTTCTCTACATATGTTTTGAGGATAAGAAACCTATACAATTATTCCCTGTATCCTCAGCACTAGGGCAGTGCTCAGCTGTCATAAGCTGAATCGTTAATGCTAGAGATTTGTCATGTAGCAATAGAAAGGGGACCAAGGAGTAAAAAACACAAACGCTTCATGCATTTTTGGAAACCTGGTACTGAATTGCTCCGGTTCACATAATTCACAGCCATTAAAACACTGACTCTCACCCATACACACTTCACTTAGCATGGACCTCAGCAAGTGAGCTGCACACAACAAAGCCTTGGGGTGAGGTGTTTTGGAGTCTGGTAGAAAAGGACTATGGGGATTAAACAGAACTGGGATGTCAATGATTCTTTTGTTACTGAAGAGTTTCTGTACCTGCATGCTCATGCAATCCTCAGAACAAACCTATGTGGTAGATACTGTCATTTCATTAAGAAGAGACCAGTGATTATGGAACTTGGTTTCCAGTTCATAGGAACTATGAAGATTTCTATGCAAAATTTAGAATAAATACATTTACAACAAGAGTTATGTGTGATCTCATAACATGTTATTTTGTTCATAATAAAAGAGAACTTTTAAAAAGAATTTTATTTTTATTTATTTATTTATTAGAGACAGAGAGAGGGAAAGAGAGAGAGAGAGAGTGAGAATGGGCCTGCCAGGGTCTCTAGCCACTGCAAACGAAGTCCAGATGCATGCACCACCATGTGCATCTGGCTTACATGGGACCTGGAGAATCAAACCAGGCTCTTTAGGCTTTGCAAGCATGCACCTTAAACCGCTAAGCCATCTGTCCAGCCCAGGAACTGTTTTAATGTCATAAAATATCCCATAAAATTGAAAACAAATTATGTAATAACACATAATAATGAAGACATCAGTCATGTTTGATAAAAAAGCCCAGGATGTGGTATGGATAGCTATAAATATATAATATAAATAATATATATAATATACAATTATATAATATATAAATAATATAAATATAAAAATAAATATAAATACATTCATTTTCTTCTTTAAAAAAGAAAATCAACGAGCATGCATGAATGAAGTTTTTATTTCATGCAGCTTCTATTAAGACAATGTTTTATTTTTTCATGCTAATTATCCATCAGTCCTCATTAAGTTCCTTTGCAGTGGAAGTTTGTAGGTTGGTTAGCAATAAGGAAACAACCTTTTTACTATGAATGTGTCTCTCCAGAGACTTCTGACATGTTTCAGAGAGCAGTGTAAATGTCATTCACTAGAATTACTGTAAAGAAAAACATCCCTGCTTCCCGTGTCTCTGCTGTGTTCTGCACCTCCCTCTCTCTGAGGCCCTCCTCAACCATATATTGTTTTGTCCTCCAAGGGGGGCTCATTCCCCATGAATGAATTGTCTTAGAAACATCTGGTACTTTCCCAAACATATCGTGAGGTGCCACAGGCATGCTTTTGATACCCTGCAGACACCCTGAAGTTTTCACAGGGGCTGGCAGTCAGGGTGGCAGGAGATAATGGGTGGTACAGTCAAATTTTAATAATGGGTTGTTCAAAAACAGGTATGGGAAAATGTAAGTAAACCACAAGGGGTGGTGTGGCACACTGGGGTTAGGTAATAGGTAGCTGGCAGAATCATGAGGCAGAGGAGATGACAGCTGAGAGGGGATAAGGACAGAGAGACCCATGTGCCCAGAGCTGCGACCTTAGCTAAATGGAGAGCAACCTTTGGTGTGGAGGACCTGCAGTGCAGGAAATGAATCCTTAACCCCTTGTGTGCCCTGTCTTTGATATGCTGACAGACACTACGCCCTCTTGGCCAAATCCACTGTAGTAGCACTGCTGGACCAGGTTCTGCGACAGAGGAGGACAAAGAAGAGAATGTTCTGGATGAACAAATGGTGGATGTTGAATATGAGGGTCATTCAGTTGGGCCAGTTTCCTGCAGGTCCATGTGCTCACTGAGTGATGCCCAAGTGTGTGGAGGGGCTCAGTCCCTCACTGTCTGTTGCCAAGTGTAACGTGCACACCTAAAAGAAGAAGGGAATAGAACTCCATCTGCCTGAAAGGTGTTAGAATTCTGACATAGTTTAGAACGATTAAAATGAGAATTTCCTGTCACTCTTGAACATAAATCAAGTAATTTTTTTTGAGCATTGAAAAATTTCAAGAAGGCAATGAACCCCATTACCCTAAAAAAAAAGCCAGTTTTTCTACTGATGAGACAAATATACACATTTTTTTTATATTTCCAAGCCCATGCCTTATCATATTACATTTAATTGACTTCTGACTATTCATTTACAAGCAGTCAGCACAGCCCAAAGTCAGAAGCGTCTGTGGACCCCAAGGCAGTGATTCCGAGTTTTAACAGGCAGGTAAACTCAATTCAGCAGATGTCTATTTCTCTTAATAATAAGACATTCCCTGCATAGTTTTGGCTCTGCATCCCTTGTTTTTAAATCAGTTCACATATACCACATTATTAAGACGACTACTCATTTTCCACAGCTTCCTCACTAGAAGGGGTACCAGACACACATGGAATGCTCATTATCACTTTTTAATTTAATTATTTTTATTTATTTTTATTTGTATTTATTTATTTATTTATTTATTTATTTAGAGACAGAGTGAGAATGGGCGTACCAAGGCCTCTAGCCACTGCAAAGAACTGTAGAAGCATGCGCCACCATGTGCATCTGGCTTACGTGGGACCTGGAGAATTGAACCAGGATCCTTAGGTGTCACAGCATGTGCCTTAACCACTAAGCCATCTCTCCAGCTCCTCATTATCATTTTAACAGGCCTGTCAATTAGAATGAAAAAAATGCTTTTTAAAAAAGTATGTGTGTGTGTGTGTACTGGCATATGTACATAGGTCAGAGGACAACCTTGACCGTCACTCCTTTCCTTCCTCCTGACTTGAGGCAGAATTGCCCATATTTCACCACAGCATTCATGAGGCTAGCTGGATTCTTTGCTCTCTTCCCCCTTTCTCCCCTTAGGAGTGCTGAGATTATACGTGCTCACTACCATGTCTGGCTTGATGTGGGTTCTGGGGATCCTGACTCAGGTCCTTACGCTTGCATAGCAAGTGATTTAGCCATCTCTCTAGCCCAAAATATAATTGGCAGGAACACGACTGCTGTCACAACTGCCAGGTCTGTAGAAGTTACAAACGTGACCCAGCATATCCGAAACTCGGACTTGGCCTTGGTCGGCGGATCTTGTCAGCAATCTTTGGTCTCATCACTAACTGGCTGCATGGTATTTTGAAGGGGATTGTTTGGACTGCTTGCAAGTCTATGGTTAACACCGAAGAAAGATTGCTTATTGATTGATGGACGGATTGGTCGATGGCCGCCTGTGTGGAACCCTCAAGATGGGAAGGAACTGAAAATTCACAGTTTGATCTTCTATTTTGAGGTCCACTATGAAGAGAGAAGCTCTGTGAGGAAGAGACCATCATCGGCTGTGACTAGTATAGCTCAGCATGAAACTGTAAGCATGTTCTCCCCAGATGCTGATCAGAACAGAGGACAAAACGGGACTGATTTTTTTTCCCACTGGGATGAATTACCAGAAAAGGAGTAAAAAACAAACAAACA
The DNA here is from genome assembly GCA_036365145.1 of Orientallactaga sibirica. NCBI lineage: Eukaryota > Metazoa > Chordata > Mammalia > Rodentia > Dipodidae > Orientallactaga > Orientallactaga sibirica. Next base: position 4,808,018 of record JAEOAD010002133.1, read on the forward strand.
AACAAACAATATTTTGTTTTGTTTTATATATTTTTTGTTTTATATAAATTATTTTACATCGATTAAATTAGTAAAGTAGCTTTAAATGGACTGAAAATAATTTGACTTACTATTCAAAACCCCACTTATTTATCATTCATAGGTAAGCCTAGGGCAATCGTAACTCTGTTGATAGAGGAGAGTTGAAAATTAACAAAGGATATAAGTGCAAGTGAGTTTTTGAAATAGTACTGGAACGTATAACCATTCATAAGGTGTTAAAATTTACTCATACTTTAACCTCTGTCCCAGAATATATTCTAAACATATTCCATATATAAGTTAAACATTTTAAATTATATAATGTAACAAGAAAGTATGAATGAATTCATTTATAATCTAGGAGAAAGGAAAGTCTTGCCATCCATGCTCAAATTTTAAAAAAAAATTAAAGGGCTGGAGAGATAGATGGCTTAGGGGTTAAGGCGCCTGCCTCCTAAGCCTAAGAACACTGGTTCCAATCTCCAGCGGTTCCAATCTCCAGGTCCCACGTTTAGCCAGATGCAGTGATGCAAGGGTGCAATGCTGCACTTGAACACAAGGGGGCGCACACATCTGGATTTCGTTCACAGCAGCTGAGACACTGCTGGCGCGTCCATCTCTGTCTTCCTGTCTCTCTCTCTCTGTCTCTCTCTGTGTGTCTCTCTCCAAAAAAAAAAAAAAAAAAAAATTAAAGATCATGGTAGAGACAAAACAATATGTTGTCTACCTATAAAAATACTAGCTAGACAAATGAGAGACTGTAAGAAAGTAATTGACACTTAAGAGCACAGAAGGGTAATTTCCAGATAATAGAGAAAAGAAGGTAAGGACCACTGTGTACCAATGAGTCACCCCAAAGAAATATATAACTGCACTTTAACATGAGAAACAAAGTCTAACTTTGTTCATAATATAAATGCACATAGGGGTTTGCTGAAATACCATTTTATTTTTGTAAAATATTTATTTTAAGAGAGAGAGAGAATGGGCGTGCCAGGGTCTCCAGCCACTGCAAACGAACTCCAGATGCATGCACCCACCTTGTGCATCTGGCTTACGTGGGTCCTGGAGAATCAAACCTGGGTCATTTGGCTTTGCAGGCAAATGCCTTAACCACTAAGCTATCTCTCCAGCCCCCCCCCATTGAAATACCACTCTAAAATATTGGATTTACAGACCAAAATCTTGACAACACCCTGTCAGAGAATAGATAGTTTGAGTCACTTTCATGCACTGCAGGAGAGATGGCAAAATGACAGGAAATTTGGCAATGTCTAGCAAAAGGTCATGTGCATTTATCCTTTGATGTAGCCAATCCTACTTCTGGGAATCCACTGTGCAGGTTCATTTCTACAAATATGAAAAAGCCCATGCACACAGTTACACACTGCAACATTATTTGCCCTAATGAAAGACTGGAAAATAAGTGCTGGGAAGATGGCTCAGTGGTCAAAGATGCTTGATTGGAAAACCTACCAACCTGGGGTTCAATTCCCAAGCCACCCTTATAAGCTGGACAGAAAATGTGGCACAAGCATCTTTTTTGGGGGGGGTGTGCAGCAAGAGGCCCTGGTATGTGCATGTATGTGTATGCACACACACAATAACTTTGCTTTGTTTCTTTTTTCTTTTTATTTATTTATTTATTAGAGACAGAGAGAGGGAAAGAGAGAGAAAGAGAGGGAGAGACAGAGAAAGAGTGAGAATGGGAGCACCAGGACCTCTAGCCATTGCAAACAAACTCCAGAAGCATGTGCCACCATGTGCATCTGGCTTATATGAGACCTGGAGAATCGAACCGGGGTCTTTAGGCTTTGCAGGCATGCGCCTTAACCACTAAGCCATCTCCCCAGCCCCTTGTTTATTTATTTCTAAGGAGAGAAGGAGGGGGGGCACACCAGGGCTTCTAGCTGCTGCAAACAAATTCCAGATGCATGACCCACTTTGTGCATTTGACTTTATGTGGGTACTAGGGAACTGATCCCCAGTCATTATTGTTTGCAGGCAAGCACCTTAACTGCTGAGCCATCTCTCCAGCTCCCAGAATAACCCAAATGTCCATCAATATGAGAGCTGGTTAAATGTGTGTGAGTGTAATCTTTTTAAAAATATATTTATTTATTTATTTGAGAGAAAGAGAGAGAGAGAGAATGGACATGCCAGGGCCTCCAGCCACTGCAAACGAACTCCAGATGCATGCGCCCCCCTGTGCAGCTGGCTTATGTGGGTTTTGGAGAATCGAACAGGATCCTTTTGCTTTGCAGGCAAACGCCTTAACCACTAAGCCATCTCTCCAGCTCTGTGTGTATGTGTAATCTTGTGGGTAATATTAACCACATCTTTTCCCTTCTGTGTGAGAATTTGGGCTCACTGTCTCACACTGTCCTCCCTGTAACCTGATAAAGTTAGAATGGTAAGTGTATCCCAGTGACATCACCTCTGATAAAAGTGACCTCAGACATACAAAATAAACTCCATCTAGACTGCAGGGTGAGTAAATGAATAATAAAGATCTTCACTGAAGATATTGACTTTAAAATTGAGTACATGCCTCAAGGGGACTCCCCAAAGTGTGTCTATGGAATTGTTTCTAGAGATACTGGATGGTGTAGGAGCCAGGATGCCTCCGCAATCTTCCCCTTCTCTAGCTCCGCCATGTCAGATGTGGATCTCATCTTCTTGCACCCAAGATGTGGTGGTGCCTGGGGGGGAAGAAGCCCTGAGCCTCCTGACCTGGTGGGCTGCCACCAGGGTGGAACTGACTGTTTGGATTCCTACTGTGAGCAACAACTGATGCAGCCCCAGGGTTCCTGGTGTCCATGACTCTGAAGTGACTGATGTTACTGAGTGGGTGGTCAGCAAAGCCTACGCAGTTCCCTGAAGGGCACTGTACAAGTGGAGAACTGTGAACCTGTGGAAAAAATGAAGGGATACCTTTGTGAGATCGTGTGGAATAACTCCTATCATCTGCATTAGATGAAGCCCGAGGGAGGCAGGCAATGTGTTTGTGCATATAAACAAATAAAGGGAAATAAAAAATGCATGTGTCATATACACGTTAAGTGCTCATTCATACGTCTTTGCTGACTCATAATAATGACATATAGAGAAGAAACCAGACAATGACAATGGTCACTTACACTGGACCAGAAAGGATCAAGTCGAAGGAACTGTGACAGAGGCAGATTTCTCAGAATAAAATTTGTAACGTATGTTTAATTTTGAGCTATGTTCCAAGAACTGTATTAGATTTAAAAAATTATGAAATTAGAGTCATAAACATACCTTGAAGTTAAGAGTCACAAACACCTGAAATCAGTAGCATTACTATACAGAAGAATTCTTCCATGTGATTTGTTGTTGTTGTTGTGCCCTGGGAATTATTATTATTATTATTATTATTATTATTATTATTATTTTGATGTAGGGTCTTGCTCTAGCTCAGGCTGTCCTGGAATTCACTATGTAGACTCAGGTTGGCCTCCAATTTATGGTGATCCTCCTACCTCTGCCTTCCAAGTGCTGGGATTAAAGGTGTGCGCCACCACGCCCAGTTCCAAGTGATTTAAAACATTTTTTTTTGTTTATTTTTATTTATTTATTTGAGAGCAACAGACACAGAGAGAAAGAGGCAGAGATAGGGAGAGAGGGAGAGAGAGAGAGGGAGAGAGAGAAAGGGAGCACCAGGGCCTCCAGCCACTGCAAACAAACTCCAGATGCAAGTGCTACCTTGCGTATCTGGCTTATGTGGGTACTGGGGAATGGAGCCTTGAACCGAGGTCCTTCGGCTTCACAGGCAAGTGCTTAACGGCTAAGCCATCTCTCCTGCCCCTCCAAGTGATTTTTAAACACCATAATCTAAGCATACATCCACGGTAAGCTATAAGCCAGGAAAACAAACTTCACTTAATAGGTTTTTTTCTGTTAGTAATATTGGTATTATCACTATAAAATCATTATGCATGCTTATGATAGCCAAAGCGTAATACATTGTAGTAGGAATGAACATTTTAATTCAAGAGGAATATAAAATAAGCCAGTAAAATTGCAATATTGTTGAGCTGGGGAGATGGCTCAGTGGTTAAGAGCGCTCACTGCTTACACATGAGCTCCTCTTGGGCCAGAGAGTGTGCCAAGAGTCCCCAGAACCCACCTAAAAATCTAAGTGTGGCTATGCACTTCTGTCATCGGGAAGACACTGAAAATTGCTTGGGCTCACAGAGTGAAATCAGCTACAGGTTGAGGGCAAGACCCCCCCCCCTCAAAGAAATTATGTAGATGAGCGATAAGAAAAGCACACCATGCAAATGGAGTGCATACATTTGCACGCATGCACACACACACGCACACACACAAGCACACACAACAGAACTACAATATTGCTACTGATTTAGTATAATCCACAGCCTAATATTTAAAATACATTCATTCCGTTGATCTTTCCACTGAAACATCTTAGAAGCAATGTCATCTCTTAGAAATAAGCACACCCCTGCACCCTGGACCTAATCATGATTTCCTACAGAAAGGAACAGTGCACCATGGAGTTAAAGGCATCATATTTAAACATATTAAAAACATACTCAAAGGCAACGGGTTTGTGTGAAAAGAAATGGGGGTGGGGGTGGTGCTGGAAGGATGGTTCAGTGGATAAAGTGTTTGTCATGCAATCATGCAGGCTTGCTTTAAGCTGCTCATCACTGAAATACAATTGTTCATAAGCATTCCCTTATTCCTTTATTATGAGAGTCATGACACCTCACTGTTTACTTTTCATAACATGAGGTAGGGACCCACTGTAGCCCTGGCTGACCTGGGATTTATTCTAGTCCCAGGCTGGACTCGATCTCACAGCAATCCTCCTACTTCTGCCTCCCAAGCTCTGGGATTAAGCACCTCCATGCCTGGCTGAAGTTCATCAGTTTTATTGCTTTTGTTTTCATCAGTTCTATCATTAGTTTTCTATTTTCAATAATTTCTGCTATCTTTGTTATTTCCTCACTACATTAAAATGTATCTCTTTCTTTCAGTCTACTATTTGGGAACTTTATCTAATTGAGCTGGGTTTTTTTTTTTGTTTGTTTGTTTGGATATTATAAAATTCTACCCTAGCACTGATTTATTTAACTGCATTATAAAAATTATAGTATGTTGAGTTTTTATTTCCATTGAGCTGAAGACATTTTCTAATTTCCCTTGTGGTCTTTTTTGTTCTTTGACCCATGTTTTATTCAACAGAACGTTGTTTGCTTGCTGAATAGTTGTAGCCTTTTCATAAATTTTCTCTCGCTAATTTCCAATTTAATTGTATTTTGGACCAAGAATAATTGAACATAATGAACACTTTACAGACATTTTATTTGTTAAAAATTGATGTATAGCTCACCATATGTTCTCTCTCGATAAGCACTCAGGGGCTGCTGAAAACATCATATAGTTTTCTGTATCAGGGTGCAGTTTTGTAAATTAAAATTAAATTATTTAATGTTGTCAAATATTATGCATCTTAAATAGGAATTGTGGCAGTATTGATATATAATATTTATCTTCTCTATCTTTTCTGATTTTCTGCTTGCTGTATCAACTTATGGAGAAAGGTTGAAATCTCCACTTTTATTATCTTTGATATCTTGTTGCTTTAAGTATCTTTTTTCTGTTTTAGGTGTCTTTTTTTTTTTTCTTTTGAGGCAGGGTCTCATGTATCTCAAGTTGGTTTCACACTCTCTATGTAGTCAGGGATGGCCTTGAACGCCTGATATTCCTGCCTCCATATCTGGAGTGCCGAGATTACAGGTGTGCACCACCAATCCAGGTCTTGGAGGGCTGGGGATGGAACCCAGGGTGCTTTGCGTGTTAGGCAAGCACTGCACAAACTGAGAAGAGTGATCAACCACCCCACACAGACATTGTCTTTATTTTGGGCATTTTACCATTGTTTATCTCCTGTCAACAAAGTGTGTCTCTTTTTACCTATGTATTATTAATTCCTAAGTCTGGGTCTCTAATATTCATATGTTCCTAAAGAATGTTTGCAATTACTGATTTCACAGTATACAATTATACTTTTAACCTTTACCTTACATTTAATGTGAATTTTATTTTTTTCAGTTTTTTTTTTTTTTTTTTTCGAGGTAGGGTCTCACGGTAGCTCAGGCTGACCTGGAATTCACTATGTATTCTCAGGGTGGCCTCAAACTCACAGTGATCCTCCTACCTCTGCCTCCCGAGTGCTCGGATTAAAAGAGTGCGCCACCACGCCCGGCTTTAATGTGACTTTTAAATTTTATATGTGTGTGTGAGAGAGAGAGCGTGTGTGTAGCTTACTTGTATTCAGACAATAGATGTTTAGTAATTTTTATTGCACACTGGATGTCTAAGTTTTGATGGGAGTTGGACATTGTCTTCATAGATTACTAAACTGCTCACAGACAGAACAGTATAATCCATTAAGGGGTGTTTGTAAGGTTTCCTAATAGAGGTTTAGAGTAACCATCACCCCAGGGAAGGTCAGTCCTACAGAAGGCCCGATGCTATCAGTGGTCACTACCAATGCTTCCCTCATTTTATCTGGCTAGAGACTGAGTGGCCTTCTCTGTCTCATGCCAGCCCTTTGAAAGCTGCTTGGTTGACAACTCTTCTTTCCTTACACACTCAGGAAGGACTGAAAAGGACCTCAGTTGTGTTTCTGGAGTTCTTTACATAAACATACCTTCACTCAGGACTCCTGTCCACAAATTCCAGCCCCAGTCTCATCCAGGATGAACACACATCTTTCATGAGACGTCTGCCTGAACTGTTCGGCGAGGTCAATGACACAGGGTCCTCGTTAGTGCTCAGGAAGCAGACTTAAGAAAATAGCTGTGACAGCTACCTTCTTGTTGCTTGGACAAAAAATTCAAGTCCAGAAGCAGGGATTACTTGGGCTTATAGTTTCAAGGGGAAGTTTGATCTGTTCAAGACAAAATACCTGACCCGAAGCAGCTGATGAGAGGAAAGGGTTTCATTCAGCTTACAGTTTTGAGTCTACAACACATGGCAGGAAAAAGCATGACCGGCCTGAGCAGGGTGTCTGGGCGGCGGGCAGCATGTTGGTAACAGCAGGAGGGAAGCAGTCTAGGTATGGGGCTTGGAGCTGGGTTACCTCATCCCAAAGCCCACCCCCCAGGGACACACTGCCTCTAACAAAGGCCCCACAGACTTCCCAAATTGCCTCTGTCTGGATAAGTGTTTAAAACACAGGAGCCGATGAGAACCTTTCATTCAAACCACCACAGTAGTTAAAGCTGTCCTCACATAATGAAATGTTTCCCCTTTTGGTGAAAATGCGAAGCAGAATAAGATTTTTCTATGCCATGGCCAGATGTATGGGAGGCACACATTTTCTAGTTTCTTTTGTTTTTTTTTTTTTTTTTTTTAAATAATGGTTCATTTCCTACAGGCGAGCTTGTTTGCAAAGGCAAAAGCTGGCAGAGTGGTGAGTTTGTTTTTATGGAAATAAGGTCATTAGCACTAATTTTGATGGACACGATCCATTAACTTTTGGATAGTATTCGTGGAGGAGGAGAGAGAAAGAGAAGCAAACAAGGAATTAGTAAATACCACTGTGTTTTAGGTCTCGGAATTGAACTGTAAGACTGCTATGGCACACGTTCCGTCTAACCAACAGAAGCCTTATTTAAAGCGAGAGAAGTCTGAAGTCAAACTAAGCTTGCTTGACTTACTGAAGTCACAAATTATAAAGCGATAGCCTTCCTTGAACAATGTTAACTTGGTCATTCTAAAAATCATAACTCAGCTTTCCAAATAAAGGATGTAATATCCACCTACGCATTAAAAAAAAAAAAAAAACGGGCTGGAGAGATGGCTTAGCGTTAAGGCACCTGCCTCCTAAGCCTAAGAACGTGGGTTCCAATTTCCCATGATTCCAATCTCCAGGTCCCACGTTTGGCCAGATGCAAAGTGACGCAAGGGTGCAATGCCGCACTTGACCACAAGGGGGCGCACACATCTGGATTTCTTTCACTGCAGCTGAGAGGCTGCTGGCACGCTCATCTCTATCTGTCTTCCTCTCCCTCTCTCTCCCTCTTTCTCTGTCTCTCTCCAAAAAAAAAAAAAAGAACCCACTAATATTGGAAACAACACTGTTAGCCTCTCTATCACAAACTGGAAATTGACAGTAACGTTGTGTGTTATTCAGCAAAGACGTGCGACCTCAAGTTGCTGGAATGGACAGCTTATACTTTTGATGACTGACGGGCCTCTGTCATGCACAGTGGTAGAAAGGTTTACTTATTCAAAGATGGAAGCGTTGGAGCACCTCTCTGCCAGCCTGAGGCTTTATTAGAGTGGGAGAACCAGTGTGTTCTCCTTGCTTCCCTCTCGTTGGGCCTTGCTCCCAGCTGTCTAGCTAGAAAGTGTGTTTCTCTGGCCCTCTCAGAATCTGGACGCGGATGAACCCTAAAGATCCCATTTCTGTTTATTTTAGTATGATTTTAAGTCTAAGACATGGAAATCTGAAAAAGAAAAAACAAACTGAATTCAACAACACTGAGTCAGTGACAACCAGAGGACAGAGTGGGCTGATTTAGCCTAGTCATAGGGCAGCTTGAGGGGCTGGAGGAGTGAGGAACAAAGGATGGCTGAACGCAGGGGGCTGGCTAGCTAATTCTATCAAAGGCATTGTTGAGCTACAGAATGGCTGCAAAGGGCCAGAGCAAAAGGTGTGTATGTGTGTGTGTGTGATGCATGTGTGTGCTTATTTGTATGCATGAGGGCACACATATGTCATGGCATGCATGTTGAGGTCAGAGGACAACTTCAGGTGCTGATCCTTGGTCCTTGTCTTCTCAGACCTGGTTTGGGGCAGGCTCTGGTTCACTGCTCTGTCTGCCAAACTAGCCAACCTGTGAGCTTCTGGGGACCCTCTTGTCTTCACCTCTTTTTTCGCCACACTTGTGCTGGGATTACGGAAGCTCTGGGGACCTGAACGCACATACTCGCATGCATGCTAAGCACTCTATTCACTGAGCCATCTCCCCAGCCCCCAGGAGAAAAGTTTTAAATGCGGATTGGATTAAGGTTTTAGGGGACAGTGGGATGTCACCCAGTGGGCAGATGAGAATGCCCTGGTGCAAGCAGCTGTCACCTTTCAGCACAACAGAGCTGACCTAAGCACTGGCCAATGAATGGAGTCCTTACTTCACAGTGTCTGGATGTATACACTCATTTACTGTGGAAAGCCCTTATGTGTTGCAAGAACAAGGGACTTCTAGATGCCACAGAAAGCCCCCATTGTGACAACAGTGCTGTCCTATCCATCAATATACACAGAGGACACAAAAACATAGCTATGTTATGTTATGTTTTTATTTTTGTGGCGGAAAAACGGTTTATTTTAGCTTACAGACTTGAGGGGAAGCTCTATGATGACAGGGGAAAATGATGGCATGAGCAGAAAGTGGACATCACCCCCTGGCCAACATAAGGTGGACAATAGCAACAGGAGAGTGTGCCAAACACGGCAAGGGAAAGCTGGCTATAACACCCATAAGCTGGCCCCTAACATATTTGGCCTCAAAGAGGTGTTAATTCCCAAATCTCCATCAGCTGGTAATCTAGCATTCAGAACATCTAAGTTTATGGGGGACACCTGAATCTACCTTTATTTATTTATTTTTTTGAGAGAGACACAGAGAGAGACAGAGAGGGAGAGGAAGACAGATAGAGATGGGCGCACCAGCAGCCTCAGCTGCTGCAAACAAAATCCAGATGTGTGCACCCCCTTGTGGTCAAGTGTGACATTGTGCCCTTTCCATCTGGCTAAATGTGGGACCTGGAGATTGGAACCGCTGGAGATTGGAACCCACATTCTTAGGCTTAGGAGGCAGGTGCCTTAATTACTAAGCCATCTCTCCAGCCCTACCTTTATATTTTTGAACAATGTAACCATGTCATACAAATTCAAACAACGGAAATGAAACAAAACTCAATGTGCAGCCCACATAGTTTCTCAATGCCTTTAAGACTGTCGTCTCAAATTTATGCTTGGCCTTTAAAAATTAATTATTTATTAATTTGCACATGCGTGCGCATGTGCACATGGCCCAGAGTATCTTTCCACTATTAAGCAAATGCCAGACGCAGGCACCGCTTGCGTTTGGCTCTATGTGAGTGACGGGGAGTTGAACCTCAGAGCAGAAAGTTTTGCAAGCAAGCATCTTTTACCACCAAGCCATCTCCACAGCCTCCATGTTTAGTTTTTTGTTTACTAGGCATCTTTACATGGTTGTAAATAGGGTTATAAATAAATATACATATAAGTATATACTAGTATGTTCTTTTTTTTTTTTTTTGAGAGAGAGAGAGATTGAGAATGGATGCACCAGGGCCTTCAGCTGCGGCAAACAAACTTGAGACACATTCATCACTTTGTGCACATGTGACATTGTGTGTGCGTAACTGTGTATCTGGCTTACATGGTACCTGAAGATTCAAACACGAGTTCTTAGGCTTCACAGGCAAGTGCCTTAACCTCTAAGCCATCTCTCAAGCCCTGTCATATATATTTGACATACTATTTGTTTAATTACCACAACCATATTTTAATCTTAAGCAATACTCATATTCATCACATTAATTATGTAGTAAATGTCATCTGTCACTAAGCTTTTTATCCCATTGATTGGCCATGGCTACACCTACACCCAGTCATGACAGACATTTAAAATTTTCTCTAGAAGGACCCAAAGATTTCAGGTAGCACATTCTCCAAAACCAAAGAAGATCCCATCACCCAGCAGTTCAGTTCATCTTATCAGGATCCCACTATAGATAAGCAGCACACTCAAGACCAAAAGCCATGGGGTGGGGAGATGGCTCAGTGGTTAAAGGTGTTTGTTTGCTAAGTCTGACAGCCCTGGTTCCATTCCCTAGTACACACTTAAAGCCAGATGAAGAAAGTGGCACATGTGTCTGGAGTTCAGATGCAAAATAGCAAGAGGCCCTGGCATATCCATTCTCAATGTCCCTTGATGTCTTTCTCACAAATAAGCAAATAAAAACATAGTTTTTAAAAAGCACAGACCTCTGGCCTCTAAGCTGATGATGGTGGGTTGGCAGACTGTGTCTCATATCCTGCACTCAGACTCAGTGTTTCTCTAAGTTCAGGTCTGGACAGTGTTTGTTACTAGACCACGCTGAATAAGGGGCTTGCAGAATAATGAAAGCAGTGCAGCGAATCTACAGCTATCAGTTTATGTACCAGCCTTAGTCCGGGCACTCTTCTTCCACATAGTGCACCTCTAATTGGAAGAAAATTCTCTTACCAAAGATCTGCTTGGCCCTGTCCCTATGGGTGACACTGTGAAATATTATGCTCCACTTTTAATAGTCATATTTACTTCATTACATCTTTTACCCTTAACAAAATCCAGTAAGTGCCCAAGAGATCTAGCTTTTGGGAAAAAGCATGCATCCCCATTCTGTAAGTGTGTGCCTTGTGTGCTCACCCTGAAGGTTTAGATGACTACATTTGAAGGGATTTTCTCAGAACAATGGAGGCACAAGAGTCTCCCGTTCTTTCATCCTGGTCTCCTTCAATGTTGGATAACTCAGCAAAGCTCTTGAGGTGTGTGTTTGTCTTTGTTCATCAGACAGAATCAGTCTTGCAGGATATTTATATCCCTGAGAAGTCATGGGCTTCAGCGATTCCTCGGACTACTACTAAAATAATTATTTCAAAAACTTATTTTACGGATTTAATCACCAAATGAGCTGTAATAACACTGTTCTGTTTTTTCTAATTAGAAGAAAATTACCCTCCACACACACACACCGTATACTTGTGTGCATTCATACATACATACACATATAGTAAAAATATATTCCATAACTCATAGACTATTGGAAAGTTAATTTTAAGCATAAAAGAAATTGCCTTTGTATTCATAGGGTAAAAAAAGAATGTCAAGGCTGGAGAGATGGCTTAGCAGGCAGGCACCTTAACTGCCTAAGAACACCGGTTCCAATCACCAGGTCTCATGTTTAGCCAGATGCAAAGTGACGCAAGGGCGCAATGCCACACTTGCCCACAAGGGGGCACATGCATCTGCATTTCGTTCACAGTGGCTGAGAGGCTGCTGGTGCGCCCATTCTCTATCTGCCTCTCCCTCTCTCTGTGTCTCTCTCCAAAGATAAAATTAAAAAAAAAAAAAAAAAAAAAAAAAAAGAACGTCAAAGGGCTTAGCTGATAAGGCGCTTGCCTGCAAAGCCAAAGAACCAATTCCCCAGGACCCACTTAAGCCAGATGCTCAAGGTGGTGCATGTGTCTGGAGTTTGTTTGCAGTTGGTAAAAGCCCTAGCGTGCCAATTTTCTCTTTCTCTCTGTCTGTCTGTCTCTCAAATAAACAAAAATAAAGTAGTTTTTAATAAATGAACATCAAAGATCACTGACTGCATTTATCATCTTATAAACCAGATAGCAAACCAGTTATGTTGAAATTAGGTTGCTTGTTTCCAAAGATCTCTAGAAGGGACACCATAAATAATATAAGGTGCTTATGGCCATCCTGTAGGAAACTCTAACTCCTACAATCTCCCATGCATGATACGTTATCATCTTTTGGTACTCAAATTATTTATATATTAAAGGACTCAAATTCAAAGTACTAAATTATATTGTGTACGAAAAAATGATAAAGATGAGAGATGATCTTTTTACACAGAAAAGATAGATTTGGGGGCTGAGAGATGGTTTAACGGTTAAGGCGTTTGCCTGCAAAGCCAAAGGACCTTGGTTCAATTCCCCAGGATCCACATAAGCCAGATGCCCAAGTGGGTACATGCATCTGGAGTTTGTTTGCAGTGGCTAGAAGCCCTGGTGCGCCCATTCTCTCTCTCTCTCTCTCTCTCTCCCCCTTTCTCTTGAATAAATAAATGAAAATAAAAAATTTTTCAAAATAAAAACAGGTAGATTTGAAACGCAAGATACCCCAATTTCTTTTACCGTGTGACTTAGCAAGCTGCTTTAACAGTTTAACTCATTGTTCCTCAGTAGAAACCTTTCTCCAGCTATCCCACAGGAGGACTTGAGTGACTTACTTTACTTGGTCTGAAGCAAAGTTCACCCAGAAACCTTCTCATTGTGATTTGGTCTTCTCCTAATTGCTCAAACTCGGGGAAGATGTTAGCAGGGACAGCAACAGCCCTAGTTATGCAACGTGTGACACCATCAGTAGTGTTCCCTGCATGCACTCTTCCAGCAGGTGTCAGCCCATCGACAACTAGCAGTACATATGCCAATTTTTGTTTGTTTGTTTGTTTGTTTGTTTTTCAAGGTAGGGTCTCACTCTATCTCCAGGCTGACCTGGAATTCACTAGGTAGTTTCAGTGTGGCCTCGAACTCATGGTGATCCTTCTACCTCTTACATTTAAGGTCAATGATTAAAGAAAGATATTTTCACTGTATCGATAACTTCTAGTTTTTGTACCTTTGCTTTCTGTACCTAATTTCCATATTTCTCATCATGATACCTTTGAAAAAAATCAAATGCTGTGCAAATTCAGAGCACTGAATGCGTTCAAAAAGACTGACTCTGTGTACTAGAGGAAAGATAAACTTCAACTTAACTTTAATTCTTTATCAGATTTTTCTTGTAATGCTTTGAAATGTTCTCAGCATATTGATGACTTGAAAATTGTAAGAAATTAGTGGGAGAGAAAGAATGGAAGGCGTTCTCTAGTTTTCTGGCCCTCACTCTTTTCCCTTCCTTATCTACAGACATACAGATGCTTATTTTTCAGCAGAGGAATGTTAAATCTTCTCCCAAACAGGATGCTCTGTTTTGTTATCAATGAGAACTCTATACACAATTTTAGCTTAGTTAAAATATTTAAATCACATTGTTCTAGTTTGTTTTTAAAATTTACAGTGTTAATAATACAACTTTCCCGATATACCCATTAAAAATGTAACCTGTGGGAAATTCTGAACTAAGAGTATCTTTTAAAAAGTGATTAAAGTAATTTGGAGAAAATGGAAATTGAAATAGCTTTATACTTTGCATTTAGAGAATATCTGCAAAATTAGGTTTCTATCAATGATCAGTAAGTGATCTGGAGAGCTTGAAAGGGAGAGTAAACCACAATGTTTCATAGCGAGATAGTCTCTGATATTCAAGATTGTCCATTTAGAGGACTGTAAGAGGGTCTAGCTGGGTGACCATATGATAGATTTTTTTTAAAAAAAAAGAAGCTGAAGCAATAAATGGATGAGACATGAATAAAGCAGGAGAAATATTCCTGAAATAGTATTCTCATGTTCATAATTTCAAATGTTCCTACTTTGTATTCTGGGAAAAGGCTGCAATTAAAAGAATGACTTTGAAATTGAATGCCAGATGTGTTTACTCCAGGGAGATCAATCCACTTAATAACTGAATCTATAGCATAGCTGATGTTTAAATATTATGCACATGATTCCATAGAGATACAAAGTGGAATGTCTAGAGCTACTCCAGGCAATTGTCTGAAATCATTATTTTAAGAGAAAAGATCTCAAAATGGTTACTGGGATGTCATTTCCACAATTTTATTGGCAGGTTATGAAAAAAATGATCTAATTATATATATTATTCATATTTGCTGAGTCATCTAAGAGATGCATAACTCCTCATACGGGAAACATTCGATTGTCCTGAGTCTAAAATAAATATTTAGATCTTCATTTGCAAATACCATAACTCCAAACAATACTGAGCATCCAAATTGTTTTTAAGCCTTTAAAATCTGAATCTACCAGGGGCTGGGGAGATGGCTTAGTGGATAAAGCTTTTGCTGCTCAAGTTGGAGTAGCTGAATTTGACCTCCCAGGTCCAGTTTAAGAGTAAAAAACCCAGATGCCTGGGTTGGTTTATGTAAGCTCCTCTTGCTGATGCTGGCAGTGATGGCAGAGAAAGAGGGATAAGGAGATAGGAGAATTTCCCTAAAGCACCACAAAAGAACAACACAGTGATGGATGAAGAGGACAGGCAAGGACGGACCCAGAAGTTATCCTCTGACCTCTCCATGAGCACAGTGGCATAGGTGTGCCCCCAACTCTCCAAACAATCAACAATAATAATTTAAAAATTAGATTGACCCTATCAGCTCTCTAAAACACATCGTTTACTTGTAGTGTCCTACGGTAGCCATCAAACTAACATTTGCTTGGTGTCTTCTTTGTTCCAGACTTGGGTTAGGTCCAAGAAATGTAAGGGAAAATGTAAGAGTCTTCAAAGAGCCAGCAGTTTTGTGGGAAGAAATCTCAAAGGTGTTATTGATGAAACCCAGAGGAGGGCTGGACAAAGGAGGGCTGGACCACCCCGTGATGCTCACTGGTAGACGTTTCTCCCACTGGCACCTAGAAGCAGCACTGTGTGCACAGGCAGAAAGGTAAGAGACATAAACTGTGGGGGAAAGTGAGCTCCCCAAGCCTGCCCTGGCTCTGTCACTAACTTAATGTGCAACAAGAAATGTTTTAGCTTCTTTGGACTGATTCTTCATTTGAGAAAAGAGAAACGAAATGAAAGCAAGGGTCCTGTGTCACTGTGAAGACATTGTGATGTATGTACAGTGTCAGCAGTCTCTCCTCTGGATTCGTTGCTCACTAAACACGAGCTTCTCAGATTGGAGAGTGTGGATCAGCCTCGGATCATTTCCTTTCATCGCAAGAGTCCCTTAATCTCATAGGGTTTCCTCTTTCTTGTCTGTGACAGGAGGTGAATCAAATAGATGTTGATCTAAGGTTCTTCCTAACCCAGAGATTGTTACAGATACATGACTATTTCCACATAAGCAGTTGGCATTAATTTCTAAAATTGAGTAATTTTTTTCACAAGGATTTTTTTTGGGGTGTGTGTATGTGTGTGTGTGTGTATGTGTGTACGTGAATGCATGTTTATTGCAGTGAGTGCAGGCATGCACATAAAAGGTCAGAGAACAACTTAAGAGTGTCATTCTTTGCCTTCCCCATTGTTTGAGGCAGAGTCTCTTGTTCAGCACTGCATTTACCAGGCTAGTCAGTCCATGAGCTCCAGACACATAACCCCATCTTTGCATCTATTCTCACTGCGGGTGTACGGAGATTGCAAACACTGTGCTATGGCATCTGGATTTACCTGAGTTCTGGGGTCTTTATGCTTGCACAGCAAGTGATTTATTTACTGAGCCACCTCCCCAAGCTACATAAGATATATTTTTATTACAAAATTTGAATATATCCAGGTTGATGACTAAAATGTTCCTAATTGGCTTCCCTGCCTTCAGGTTGGATGATTCATGCAGAACTGAACACTCAAACCTTCATGTTTATTTCAGATAAATTAAAGTTTTTCAGTTCTTTCTAGACAGCAGATCGGAAAACATGGCCAAAGAGGGAGAGCCCTTCATACCATGACATCTTCCTCTACCCCAGGAGTGACAGGAGAAACCATGTACAGACTTTTTCTTTGTAGGTATTTCAACTTAGTATCCTATGGCTTGTAACTTAAGGAAGAAATGCAGTAGAACAGGCACTTGGCTTATTTGTTCCTTAATTAATCATCAAAAAGCAATGGACTATTTGGTTATTTGTGGCTTGTGATATAACATGTATGTACCATAATTAAATAAAAGAAAGAACAGATATTTCTGAGAAGCAAATCTCCTGTTTCTCTCTTTCTCCCCCACCCTTTTTTTTTTTTTTTTTTTTTTTTTTTTTTTTTTTTTGGTTTTTCAAGGTAGGGTCTCACTCTAGCTCAGGCTGACCTAGAATTCACTATGTAGTCTCAGGGTGGCCTTGAACTCACGGCCATTCTCTTACCTCTGCCTCCCAAGTGTTGGGATTAAAGGCGTGCGCCACCATGCCCGACTTTCTCTTTCTCTTTTATATTACCTATCTTTTTCTTCCTTCTTTTCCCTTGGCACTAGCCTGTCATTTCCAGTACCAGGATGTGATTAACATCCACAATGAGATGTTGATCAGAGAGACCTACAAGGTCTCCCATAAGAAGGCAGACTTCTGTCAGAACACTTGATGACCCACCAAAGGTTAATGGTAAGATCCTATTGACGAAGACACCATATGCTGTTGATACAGAACATGGAGAGACCTGGCTGGAATCTGGAAAGAGTCAGTCTCCAGACAGTTAGCTTGTCTAGTGCTGGAAGGTGCTACATGAGCTACTGGGGGAAAGTGACCAACATCTGTCCAAGCAACTCATGGTCGAAGCTACTCAGAAGCAAACAACCTGACATGATGCTCACCCAAGTGCAATAGTGGCACCCAGCCATAGTGGGTAACCAACTGCTCTTGAATTGGCTAATGGATCCACTGAGTGGAACAGAACCCATAGCTGGAACTGGGAAACAAGTCAGAACTATATCCAAAAAATGAGTTCACTCTTCAATATCAAGCTCCTACCAATCTTGGGCTACAAGAGGGCCTACACCTATGAAATTCTCTCTAAACTAATAATGGTTATCCCATTTATCTAGTGTTGACTTGATTCTCCATTGGAGAATTTGCTTCTCTTTTTCATATGGACACAGATCCTGAGGAGAGAATCAGCCCATCACACCTTGCCAGGGCCCCAGCTCAAACCATAGGGTAATTGAGGAAATGAGCAAGAGTGTGGCTTTCTTGGTGAACCTGGTACCAGAACAAGGGTGAAGGAGACAGACACAGAGAACACTTAACTCCTACCAAATCAGATATCCAGAGACACAAAGGCTCTCAAGACCTCATCACTGAAGTAGACCTAAAATGAACCCAACATGGCTCAGGGAAATTTGTGGAAGAGGGGGCGGAAAGATTGTTAGAGCCACAAGTTGGGACATTAAGCACAGAGACATTGCCTCTTCCCCATAACCGATGGCTACCCCCACAATGCACGACCCACATTCCCCAACAAGGAGGATTCCTTTGGGGGGGAAGAACAGGGAGGAGGCTAACGATGGTACCAACATGGCTGTATGCACACTATGTACATAACTAATAAATTAAAAAAAAAAAACTTTTCCTTCTTGGAAAAACAAAGTCCAACTTTGACAGGAAGGATTCTATCAGATTGCAGGTATGTGCAACCATGTCTAGCTTTGTCTTGAATCTTATGTGTTGCATTTCAAAGCACATACTCATTGTACTGCATATTCTATCGTGACCCTATTGTATGCTATTGATTTAAAGGGGATGGCAGATACCATGGGCCATGTGCAAAAATAACTGCTTTCTAAAATGACTGCAGACTGGTATGATTCCCTTAGCAGCTCCCAGTATACACTACCAGAGGTGACTTCCTGTAGATTTTGCAGGGGGACCTGGAAGCAAGAGAGCAAATTCATTATTTAGTACTCTTGCTGTCAGAGCTGTCTGCACTTGGACTTTGAAGGTGTTTTGGTCTTTCACAGCCTTCTATGAAGGGAAGTGATAAGCCTTATCACCTAACTCCTTCCGTAAGTCCTAAGAGCCAGACACCAGGCAATGTTGTGTGAGGTTCCAATGGGACACAGTAGGAGGACCAGAATGTAAGATGCCAAGGCACGTTTCATTTTTGTTTTCTGTAGAGATAAAGTGGACAAAACTTACACTGCAAGTCAAATAAAACTGCAAATATAATGTATGTGTGTGCTCAGACCCGAACACACAGAAAGAGTCATCCCTACAGCTACCACATCCTCAGAGCAGCAATGCTGGATATGAAGATGCACACGAAAATAGACCAATCGGAATTTTTTATTTGATAGAATCTTTAATCTTTACTTCTTACGTTTTGAGTTTTATACTGCCATATCCTCATCATTCTGCAGCCTATTTCCATTTTTTAAAAAATTTTAGATGTATTTCCAAATGAAAGGTAATGTTTTCATTTTTAATGCTCAGATCAAAGGAAAGAAGAATCAAAGAATCACGATGGCATGGGTTCATAAGCTAGAAGGGTTTCCTACATGGCCGTCTGGTTAATTAGTTCTTCAGACAAAAGAAAAATGCAGGTAGCTGAATTTGATAGACCTTGCAACTCCATCAGCAGAATCACGTGTTTCTCATTAGAAAACACACAGACGTAAAATGTGAGAGACACATACTTGGGTCACAGACTCAGTCAAAACACGTCAAGTACATAATGAAATCAGGAAGGAGAAAGAAAAAAAATCAAGCTTTATTAAAAGTGTCCAGTCATAGTTCACTGCTGCTTGTGTAGATCATCTCACTGTGACATGTCACACCAAAAAATGTCACAGATGGAGAAGGTCCCTGGGTGCTCCCACAGGCCTCCCTATGCATGTGCAGGAATCTAATCACAGTTGCCAATGGACAGCTGGACTAGGTAGATGGAAACTAAAATATTTCTTCCAGAATATTACTTTTTTTCAAATGCTAGCAAGGGCAAAACCCAAGGCTTTGTGGTGCCCTTCTGAAATAAGGAGAAAGGACAATGCTCACACAAGGCAGTCTGTTTCATTGTACACGTGTCTTGTTTTATGCATTCTGCCTTAAAATATTTATTTTTAGCCACTGCTCTGATATTCAGGGGATGGAGCTTGGTAGTCATTCAGTCATCATTGCTGAATAGAGAAAATGAATTGTACCCTGAGCCTTCACTATTAAAATCTTTTAAAATATTTATTTATTTATTTATTTATTTATTTATTTAAGAGACAAATAGAAAGAGGCAAAGAGAGAGAATGGGTGCATCAGGGTCTCCAGTGACTGCAAACAAACTTTAGACTCATGTACCACTTTGTGCATCTTGCCTACGTGGGTCCTGGGGAATCAAACCTGGGTCCTTCGGCTTTGCAGGCAAGTGCCCCAACTGCTAAGCCACCTCTCCAGCCCTATTAACATCTTTACGAAGGTATATTACATCCATCTCAGAAATTCTGTATTTCATCGAATAACGTGGTGAGTGGATGCAGAATTTCTACCAGTAATCCATTGAGCACTATGATTATTCTATCCAATTTTGTTATTCTTCCAATTTGTTAACTGCAAACCAGTTTCATTAGAACAAATCACAAGATATATAGGAGGATATAACCTCTGAGTAATACCCTACTGTTAGAGTGTTAATACTTTCAGTTTGATAGATGATTGTTTCAGGAATAAAGGGCTGAAATGTTATGCATCTTTATGATGACCTAGGTAGTAATAGTTATTTTTTATTTCCTTTATCTTTGTAGTTTATTTAAAACAGATCATAAAGTATTACGGCCAATTGACAGAGGGCATGATAACGCAGTTGCATTTCCGTGTGTGTGAGAGCAGAAGGCAGGGTGGAGAAGGCTGCTCTGAGCTCCTGGCTTGTGCCACAACCCACTGGCTCCTCCAGGACAGCAGAGCCATGCGTCTGCTCATGGGCTGTGCTATCCTTTTTCTCCTAGCAACCATATTATGCTAAAGTGCAGTGGCTGAGGTTGCCAGGATATTCTTCTATTCTTGTCCTCCATGACCAAACCAAAGACAAAAAAAAAAAAAAAATTATAAACCGGACTAAGGGTGAAGATACAAGTGCAGGGACCCAGAAAAACAAAGGCCCTGTTTGTTAAGAGGAGAGAAATCAAGCAAATCATCGAGTTGGTGCTTTAAAACTTTATAAACCATTTTACTTATAAAATCAGACAAAGCAATGTTAAAGACAGACCACAAAAATGATAGCTATTAAGTGTTTTAAGATAAAATTCAGTATTTTATTCCCGATAGAGGAAGAGAGGCAAAAAATACCTTAACAATGGTCAGCACGACCTGAAAGATTCTAAACTATAATTACCATTTTGCTTCACATATAAAAGCTTGGAAGGAGACACCGCAGATTGAAAAGTGCATACTTTTGAAATGTTACAATGTGGGAAAAAAGGGCATCTTAAAATTGTTGAATCATGGTATATTACCTCATTGGATATCCTTTTCAAAGGAAGCCCAATAGCCTTTTTTTTTATACGACAGTGAGAGAGTAAGAAAGAGTGACAGAGAATTGGCGTGCCAGGGTCTCCAGCCACTGCAATCAAGCTCCAGATGCATGTGCTACCTTGTGCACATGTATGACCTTGCACACTTGTGTCACTGTGCGTCTGGCTTACGTGGGACCTGGAGTGTTGAACACGAGTCTGTCGCTTTACAGGCAAGTGCCTTAACCACTGAGCCATCTCTCCTGCCCATCACCAGACATCTTAATGCATTCTGCAATCAAATGTCATTCTTGTTTAAAGAAAAGGAGCCCGACTAAGTTTCTCCTACTCATACGGCTAGAGAGAGGTGCTGACAGAAGTCAAATCCTTATCTCTTGTACATGTATGAACAATTTGTTGTGATGTCATACGGCCTCAGTTCCTTGTACAGGTAAATAGGTAAAAATAGCCAACTAACATGTTTATTATGGAACCTTCTAGTCATTGATGTGATTTTCCTCTTCTCAGTAATTCACTAGCTATCATCAGTCCTGTTTGACAAATCGGAAAAGCTGGAACCAGAAAGACTGAATGAGTCATCCAAGGTCACATAATTAGAAAGTGGCAGAGCCAGAAATGAAACCCAAGATAAATGAGTCTGAATTCAGAACCTGTTTGACTAAGATCAGACATTCACCAACCATCGGATCTGAAATTGGGATCATGGACATGAACATCACTCCAAGAGAAAGGTACCAGGTATCTCCATAAGAAGACCTGGTATGCATGTCACAGGGATTCACTGATTTAGTCAACAAACAAGCAGCAGTTCCTGTGAGCTAGGCACCAGGATACAGTAGTGAATAAGAGAAAAACAAGATCACACAGACCTTCTAAATTCTATAGAAAGACACAAAGGGCAGGTGTGTTAGGAGTGGGCAGCAGTTTTAAATAGTGGAAGGCATCCATGCAAAGGTGATATCTTACGCAGTGGAAAAGGGAGATAAGAAAAATGAGCCGCGTGGATGTTTTGTGGAAAGAACATTCTAGAAAGAAAGAAAACATGAATGGGCTGGGGAAGGACCTGTCCAACTGTATGAACTGATAAGAGTACGTGTGGCAAGGGCAAAGAAAGGGAGCTTGGAAAGCATTGTGTTCAGAATGGTGTCATGGTGGGGGAGTGGGACACACGGGCAGATCACATAGGGCCCTAGACACCAATGTAAGGACTTGGGAAAATAGTGAGTTTAGGCTGAGCAGTGTCATGAAGTCTAGAAGCCACAGCAGTGAGGGGTCTGCCCTAGGACCCCATACCCCCTCCAAATTGTCTATCAGTCCAACATGATCTTCCACCACCTGGCAGACAGACAGCACGCTTCTGTCTTGTTATTATGTTATAAAACCCAGTCTGTTCTCAACCATGATTGGAACACTTGGAGCTATACGGACAGCTAATAAAGTGTGGGGTGTGGTAGAAAAGTACATTTCTCCCAACAACAAAAACACAGCCTCCCCTCCAAGGAGCTTGTAGCTTCGTATGAAATACTGAAGGGCTCCGGCATTTGCATACTGTGGAGAAGCAAGCACGAGGACAGGCCACGGTGAACCAGAGACAGTGCCACCGAACGTGATGTTTGAGGTGAGATTTGGCAGCAATATGTGAGGCGACCTTTTCCAGATGGGAAAAAAGTAGATACAATGCTCTGTATAAGGTGACAGGATGCGTGAAAACAACGGGGTATAAAACAGCATGGCTGGATTTTTAGATGTATCCATTTGTTCAATGTGGATGAGGAGTGAGTTGTCGGTACTGGTTGACTTTTCTCATATTTGGGATGGAATAGCTGCTGGGAAGTGCCAGCATATAAGGGCCGAGTTTAGCTTCTAGTGCAACATGGCAGGGAAGGCAGGGTAACAGAGGCATGAGATGGCTGGTCACACTGTATTCACAGTCAGGAAAGCAGGAAAACACAGGAAGGCAAGGCTATGAAATCCCAGTGACCTACTTCCTCCACGGAGGTTCTGTGCTTACTAAAGATTCCAAAATATTCTCAAACTGTGCTGGCAGCTTGGCAACCAAGTATTCAAGCACATGAGCCTCTGGGGGACATTTCCCTTTCAAGCCAGAGCAATGCCCGAGAGTCGGTGGTGAGGAGGGACAGGAGAGATAGAAGGCAGTTAGAGGAAGGACTGGGCATAGTATCTCAATTTCATCCTATAGGCCCCAGGGAGACACTGCCTGTTTCCAAAGGCAGTCTGATATCAGGACCCACGTTTGATAGCTTTGGAACCCATGTGGAGACAAGCAAGATGAGGTGAAGATGGAGGCTAGGAAGCTGTTGAAGAAGTTCAGGTAAGATAATGGTGGGGAACTGGGAGAGCCGACTTGCAGAAACTCAAGCCCTGGAAGCCTATGCTTATAATACACCATGTGGGAGGCTAAGGCAGGAGGATTACCTTGCGTCTGGTGATATAATAAGTTTTAGGCAAGCCTGGGATACACAGTGAGCTCCAAAATGTCAAAAAAAGAAAAAGTTGGGCTGGAAAGATGGTTTAGCAGTTAAGGCACTTGCCTGCAAAGGCAAAGGACCCAGGTTTGATTCCCCAGGACCCATGGAAAGCCAGATGCACAAGGTGGCCCACATGTCTGAAATTTGTTTGCAGCGGCAGGAGGCTGTGGTGCACCTATTCCCTCTAATTCTGTCTCTACATGCCTTTATCTCTCTCAAATACATAAACAAATAAAATTTAAAAATTTTAAGGAATAAAATGAAAGAAATATAAGAGAAGCCAAGGGCCCACAAGAGGTAGGCTAAGAGTTTTAGATTAGGGCTAGATTAGAAAAGTCATGAGTGAGAAGGGGTCAAGGTCAGTGGTCTTCCAGCATGAGTGACTGTGTGGATGTCACCAACTGGTAAGAGTAGGTGGAAGGGCTGGAGAGATGGCTTAGCGGTTAAGGCCCCTGTCTCCTAAGCCTAAGAATGCTGGTTCCAATCACCAGCGGTTCCAATCTCCAGGTCCCATGTTTAGCCAGATGCAAAGTGACGTAAGGACGCAATGCCGCACTTGCCCACAAGGGGGCGCACACATCTGGATTTCGTTCACAGCGGCTGAGAGGCTGCTGGTGTGCCCATCTCCATCTGTCTCCTTCTCCCTCTCTCTCTGTCTGTCTCTCTCTGTGTCTCCCCCCCCCAAAAAAAAGAGTAGGTGGAAGAAAAGGCTGTCCTTATGAAAACCTCCACAGTGCCTGTCTCACTGTTCCAATGCATCCCCCCCCCCAACCCAGAGGAGACAGTAACTCATCATGAGGTGACCAGACCTGGATTCTGGGTTTATGGAAACTTTAGGACTTAGCTTAGACCTTAAACGATGGTTAGGATTTGAACCGGGTGTAGTGGTGTACATCTGTAATCCCAGCACTCAGGAGGCTGAGCTGAGGCAAGAGGAGAGTGAGTTTGAGGCCACTCTGGGTTGCATACAGTCTAGGCTGTCAAAAAGGAAAAAAAAGAAAAAAGAAAAAAGAGGAACTTCCCCATTTTCCGCAACTCTTCTTTCCTCCTTAGGCAATAACACTGCTTTTCTTCCTGCTCTTAAGTTCTGTCTATAATCTAGAAAGAGCTATATATACTTTAAGAAAAGGAAAAGAAAGGAGAAAAGGGGGAAGGAGAGAGGGAGAGAGGATTTGGAAAAGCAAAAGGAAGCAGGTACTATGTATAGCATTGCAGTCTGCAAACATTACAAACCAAAGCACACAAAGGAGGCGAATTAGAGAATGGTGTCTGGGGTTAGGATATTGACTTTTCCGAGCAGGCAAAGGTAGGACAAAGGGAATGGAAGAGCCTGTTCCCTAGATGACAAAGTCTGCATTTGAAAATTTTCTTTCTCGGGGACATAATGCATTAACTTGGTCTACTGTTGATTATTCATCTTGAATAACTAATTAAAACTATCATAATGGTCCTGATGATACTAAATGACACTGATCTCATCTGAATATTATAACTTTTACCATGCTAGGATTCATAAGTGCCCCAAGCATATCTACAGTTATCACTAGAACTCACTTTCCTTGAACTCATCTCAAGCTCAAACGCTCCTATCCATTGGTACCACGTTTTCTCCACATTTTCTCCAACCAAATGCTGTTGTGATATTTGAAACATCCAAAAGATTAGCATAATTTACTAGCTTCTATCTAAATTTATTTCCCTTTTATCTCATCTTTAATGTTTCTTGTGGGTTAAATTCAGTAAATTATGTAATGTGTGTCTCAAGCTGCTTTTCTTCAAATGGAATTTTGTGCCCAAGATTTAATAAAATATTATGCTGTCTATTATATCAGGTACTGTGATAATCAAATTTTAATCCCATCCAAACAACATGTAACTTTTTGAAAAAAATCATTATGTAAGAGACTTGACTATACAACTCTCATTTGCTTTGTTTTGCTAGAAATTATGGCCAAATGATGGTGGAATCCTTGCAATATCTTCTCTCTGTCTATCGTTTCAAAACAAATAAAATGCCAACTGGAACATTAGCTCTGGTTACATATTTTCCTGGAATACATTCAGGTCCTTTCCCTTCATTTCCCCTGGACAACCATCAAACCCCCAGCAGCTCTTGACAATTCCTCATTTCTTGCTTCAGTGGTGTCCTTGAAAACAAAGCCATCTTGGTACCCTGCGTATGCCATTATGAAACAAAACAGAAGGAAAAATATCACAGGTGAAAGTGGAGTTTACATAGCTCCCAATGAGTTCTTGCAGTCAACACAGCTTCTACTATAATATAACCAGAAACTCTTGAGTACACGTGAGGAATAGAGCAATCTGCTGCATGCATGCTTCCCTCCTCTGAAAGAGAAAATACTGTGTTCTTCCTTGTTACTTCAGCTGCCCCTGCCTCTCCATTCATTTCACCCTCACTCTGGCTCCATGCATGATATAGCCTCCATGCATAATTTCCCCAAGGGTTTTGATGAAATAAAATTGAATTCTCATCCTCTTGCCTAGATATGCATTTCACGACTCTACCCCTTGTGGTGTTATTACCTTCATTTTCTTGATGCACACCAGAATCCTTCTGCTTCAGTTAATAATGCTTGAAATTCTCTGAAATGTTCCTCTAAGCCTAGAACACTCAGAAGCAAGCTTGGCAGGCAAATGCAAGTTCAGCTGAGGGATGAAGATGAAACAGCAGCTCCTTCCCTGGAAGTTCCTGGAGGGAAGTCAGATTTCTAGCCTGGGAAAAATGAGCTCACTCCTCCCCCTTGTGCCCAAAGCTTTGGATATTACCAGCCATGGATTTCCTTGAATGAGTGAATGCAAGGGAAAGAAGTCTCTTCCCTCCAACAGCTCATTCTGATATTTTTCAAACTGCAAAAAGTACATTTGTAGTAGTTCAAGTCACTGAGTTGAAACAGACTGATAACAAAGTCATGTCACTTCTGAAATCATTATCATTATATTCCAATCTGATACAGCCAGCGGGCCTTGGATATTCCCTCATTTAGTCCTATTTATTTTCACCTAATGTCTGCTCAGGAGCCCTGCCTTACAAAGGACCCCAGAGGCTGCTGTGTGAGAAAAAAAAATATGTGTATATGTATATGTATATGTATATATACTCAAAGATCAAGCACACAAGCCTGAGAGCACTAAGACTTTTGTTTTGTTCTATGATAAATCAGAATCTTCTAGAACAGTGCCAGACACCACAGTAAGTATTCAGTGTGTATTTGTTAGAAGAAAGTCACTGGATGTAACATATACAAAAGTTCAGCATAAATCCCTTTTATTTACAATCCCCTCCCCTCAAAATATTGTTTACTCCTCAGTCTCAGACTGTATAAAAAAACCAAAGGCAACGGGACTGAGAAACAAGCAGTATCATACAACTTGAATAGAGTTGGTTTTGTAGTTATACACAAGTTTGTTGTCCCATTTTCTTTCTCTGAACTTCTCCAGTGTTCTGCCCGTCCTTCTACTTTTGTATAACAATTCACCATCATATAAGAGAATGAGCGTAGGATTGGAGAGATGGTATAGTGGTTAAGGCATTTGCCTGCCAAGCCTAAGGACACAGGTTTGATTCCCCAGAACTCACTTAAGCCAAACACAGACAGTAGCACAATGGCTGGTGGCCCTGGCCCACGTGCACTTGCTTTCTCTCCCTCTCAAATAAATAAATACATAAATAAATAAATAAATAAATAAATAAATAAATAAATAAAAATTAAAAAAAAAAAAAGCCAGGCACAGTAGCACACGCCTTTAATCCCAGCACTTGGCAGGATGCAGAGGTAGGAGGATCACTGTGAGTGCAAGGCCACCCTGAGACTATGTAGTGAATTCTAGATCAGCCTGGACCAGAGTGAAACTCTACCTCTAAAAAATTTAAAAAAGAAAGAAAGAAAGAAAGAAAGAAAGAAAGAAAGAAAGAAAGAAAGGAAGGAAGGAAGGAAGGAGGGAAGGAAGGACAAAAGAAAGAAAGAAAGAAAGAAAAAAGAAAGAAAGAAAGGAAGAAAGAAAGGAAGGAAGGAAGGAAAGAGGGAAGGAAGGACAAAAGAAAGAAAGAAAGAAAAAAGAAAGAAAGGAAGGAAGGAAGGAAGGAAGGACAAAAGAAAGAAAGAAAGAAAGAAAGGAAGGAAGGAAGGAAGGAAGGAAGGACAAAAGAAAGAAAGAAAGAAAGAAAGAAAGAAAGAAAGAAAGAAAGAAAGAAAAAGAGAAAGATCATAGAGGACATTTTACCTTATTTCAAAGTCGCATTCAAGAGTCTTTTCCCAATGACTTCTTGAGGTATTTTTCCTTTTAGCACTCATTTCCATTTTTTTTCAGAGGACATTTTTCCCCTGAGGATATTATGATTTACTTTTGCTCAGTTCATGAAGACAGCATTTATTAGCTTGGACATCCTTTTATGAAGCAGTTTGACAAATTCTAATGAGGAAGCTTTTTGCTTACTTGGTTATTTTTCTTTTTCTGGTTGTATGTGTAGTATATTGGTGTGTGTGTGTGTAGGATTTATGCAAATATGTGAATCCTGTACACATGCATGTACAGGCCCAGAGGAGGATATCAGGTGTTCTCCTCTATTGTTCTTCTGCCTTATTTTCCCCAAGACAATTTCTCTGTGAACCTGAAGCTCACTGTGGTTTTGGTTAAACTGGCTGACCAACAAGCCCCAAAATCCTGCAGTCCACCCACCTCTAGGCTGGGTTAAAGAAATGTCTGACTATGTCCAACTTTTTACATGAGGCTACTGTGGTACTTTGAATAGATGGCCCCCAATATATTCAGTGTTTTATTAGTTTGCAGTTTGCATCTGCATCCACCTGGCTGGAGGCAGTGTCACTGGGAGGATCTTAAAGTGTGGTGGTGGGTTTAGGATTTCAATCTAAAGATATGCAAAGTGTGCCTAGCTGGAGTTCCTGAGGTGTGCTGTGCTATGTGGCTTTTGGCTTTTGGCTTCTCTCTTCTCTGCTTGGACCTGTGAAGGCAGGCAGGCTTTTTCTGTCATTATGGAACTTCCCCTGGATCTGTAAGCTTCAATAAATATCCCTTCCTCCATCACCGTGCCTGGTCTGGAAGTTCATCTCAGCAAACCTGAAGCTGTCTGCTACAGCTAGGGATTGAATACATGTCTTCATGCATGTGCCTAAAGTCTTCCTACCTGCTGCACCATCTCCTCAGTTCCTGTTTTATTTTTAAATTTTTTTAATTTTTATTTTTTTATTTAAGAGTGACAGAGAGAGAGAGAGAGAAAATGGGCACACCAGGGCCTCCAGCCACTGCAAACAAACTCCAAATACATGCGCCCCCTTGTGCATCTGGCTTACGTGGGTACTGGGGAATCGAGCCTTGAACCAGGGTCCTTAGGCTTCAGAGGCAAGCACTTAACTGCTAAGCCATCTCTCCAGCCCCGCTGTTTGTTTTTTTTTTAACAGCCAAACATTTGTCAGTTGATTCATTACTGTACTAACAGTTAACATTATGATCAAACTTGCTCAGCTTATAAGAATTCTTCAATCTAGGATATTTTATCTTTTTCTAACCTGTGAACATTGAGTGTGTGTGTGTGTGTGTGTGTGTGAGAGAGAGAGAGAGAGAGAGAGATTTTTAAGATGTCTCGAGTAAATCCATTACAGAAAGACCAACTGTATCTGTCCCACATCTTTCTTCTGGCTATAAGTTAAATTATTAGAGATAAGACGATGAGGGGAAAATCCATTATTTTTGTAGACTCAGATGATTTCAAGGTGCCTTTTGAACTTACCATGCTCAGAAGTTCTAAAATCCCAGCCTGTCCACAACCTTGGGGAAATTTCCATTATCTCTAAATTGCAAACTTGCACCCTAGAGCCTCGCAGCAAAGCTCAACGTGGTGCCAAAGTCATCGACATTGCTTTCCAGTACCAGTTTTAAGACACAGAAACAAACAACCAAGCCCCACAGTGTTTTAAATATTCCCTAATATTGATTTTTATTTATTTATTTATTTTTGAGATAGGGTCTCACTCTGGCCCAGGCTGACCTGGAATTAACTATGTAGTCTCAGGCTGGCTTCAAACTCACGGCGATCCTCCTTCCACTGCTTCCCCTGAGTGCTGGGAGCTCCACCACACCCGACTCTTTTTCTTAGTCTTTTTCAAGGTAGGTTCTCACTCTAGCACAGGCTGACCTAGAACTCACTCTGAAGTCCTAGTCTGGTCTTGAACTCACAGCCATCCTCTTACCTCTGCTTCCCAAGTGCTGGGATACAAGGTGTGCAACACCATGCCCAACTTTATTTTTATTTTGATAGAAAAACATTTTTTTTTAATTTCTCAAGAAAGAATAAAAAAGATGTGCCAGGAAATCCTTTGGCATTTTTCCCGATCCCTCTCCATTGACAGTTTTATTTCTCAAGGCCAACGAGCTCAGTGAAGTCTAACCACTTTCATCAGTATTAGAACTTCTGCTCTCGGTGGGTGAGGGCTGGATCAGCGGCTGAGAGTGCTTGCGTCACAAGCATGAAGGCCTGAGAAAGCCACTTTCCTAAGCACCCAGGTGAACAGTGGGGCATGGCCACTTATTCCTATAAGCCCAGTCCTGGGTGGAGCCCAGAGAGGAGAGTCACTGGGGTTCACTGTTCAACCACTCTGACCAAAACATGGCAGCTTCAGATTCAGTGAGAAACTGCAAAGAAAACACCCAACCTTCTCCTCTGGCCTCACATGCATACAACGCACCACACATATTACACACACACACACACACACACACACACACACACACACGAGTTCTAATTAAGCTTATTTATTTATTTGAGAAAGAAAATGGGTGTGTCAGGGCCTCTAGTCCTGTTAACCAACTCCAGACACATGTGGCATCCTGTGCACCTGGCTTCCATGGGTCATAGGGAATCACACCTGGTTCCTTAGGCTTTGCAGCCAAGTGCCTTAACCACTAAGCCATCTCTCCAGCTTGACATGAACGTTTTATTTGTCTCTGCCACCCGCCTCAGTGGGCTGTGCCCTCCCCACTTGTTAATCCTCTCCTCTAGTTCTTTCAGGCAACTAGTGTGCATTCAAGGTAGTCGACAGTCTTTCCCTGGATCACCTCCTGGTGTCTCTGTACACAGACATCCTGACTCCAGTACCTCTACAGTTCCAGTGAGCTTCTGCCCACTGGCATTGGCTAGCAACTTGCTTTATCTTTTAGGCCAAACTTTAAAGATAGTCTTCAAAATTGGAATGGATAACATTCAACACTCTCACCCAGTAAGAAAGAAAACAGTGTCGACAAGTGACAGCTTGTGTACTTGTCCCACCTAGAGTCAATCCCTTGTCAGCAGAAAGAATGTGTAGGGGCTTCCAATCTCATCAGGATGCCTGCTCCTTGTGAGTGCATAAGAGTGTGCTCTTCTTATGGACAGTCACGTGCTAAAATGCCACAGTCCTTCTATGCTACAAATCCATCAACTACAAATCCATGAGAAAGATTTAGTTCCATTCCCAGATCTATCTTTCTGTTTCAGAGCTGAGTTCTTCCTTATATTTCAAACATTCCTTCCTTCAACATATTGACATCTGCTATGTCCAGCGTACTGTTCTGTGTACTGGCTGCCACTCTACATTCAATTCAAAGCAAGTCAGAAATTTCAGGAGAATCCTTGCGGGTCGCATTGTCTAATATCTTATCTATAACCCATGGTACATGCTCTTAAAGAACTTGGTATCAAGAAGGAAAACTTCCTCTGAAAAACGCATTTCTTCCATTCACTAATGAGTTATCGATCATGTGTCTCATGATCCAGAAATCTCGGAGCTAAAAATGTAGGATCCTATTATTCCAGTCTTATCCCGGTTCTGTACTGCCCACCCTCTTCCCCCACTTATGTCTCTATCTGGCTTCTTAGTTCTATTATGTTTCGTTTTCCTTGCTGTCCATGAAGGTACTTTGATTTAAGCTTTTTTTTTTTTTTCTGGAAATAGATATTAAGTCAGTCATTAGTCACGATGCTTTCTAGAGCATCAACACTAACCTCTTCTTTTCAAAAGCCAACACATCTATCCTGATATTACTTGACTTTTCTGGCATAGACATAACTCAGTTGTCCTTCTTGCTTAAAATCGCATTTTCCAGGCCTTTTGGAAAGATTAATACGCATACATATGTATATGTATATATGTTATATAGATATTATACTGGTTTCAAATATCACCAGTTCCTGAGTATCTGTGATGGTCGGAATGCAGCACTCCCTCCCAAAGACTCATGTGTTTGACCACGGTCCTCAGAAGAGTGGCACTATTCGGGAAGGTTGTGGAACCTTTGGGAGGTGGAGCCTTGCTGGAAGAAGTGTGTCACTGGGGAGCAGGCCTCAAGGTGTTGTCATCACCGATTGGTATTCTATTGTCTCCCTGTTGAGGTGGCATGTGATGCCAGCTTCCTGTCTTGCCATGCTTTCCCCCCTATGATGGATTCTCCCCCATGGAACAGTAAACTTAAATCAAACCTGTTTCCTTGTATAAGTTGCATTGGGTCAGGTATTTTTACCCCAACGATGAGATACAGTTTCACCCAAACTACAATACATTGTTTCCCTCTTTTTAACACATTTTCATTCTGATCATCTTATGTATGAATGCATATATGTACAGGGCATAAATGCATGTCTGTATGCACGTGCTTTTAACTTCTCACCCCCCACACACACACACATGTCCACTAGGTGCATATAAGCTCTGGGTTTCTTTTATAAAAGTTCTCTTCTGGGCTGGAGAGATGGCTTAGCAGTTAAATGCTTGCCTGTGGAGCCTAAGGACCCCGGTTCGAGGCTTGATTCTCCAGGACCCACGTAAGCCAGATGCACAAGAGGATGCACGCATCTGGAGTTCATTTGCAGTGGCTGGAGGCCCTGGTGCTCCCATTCTCTCTCCCTCTCTCTCTACCTGCCTATTTCTGTATCTCTCTCTCAAATAAATAAATAAATAATAAAAATTTTTTTTTAAAAGTTCTCTTCTTTCTCCTCTCTCTTTCTCTCTCTCTCCTTCTCTGCCTTTTTTTTCTTGTTTTCTATTACTGTCACCTGCGAGAGACTTTAAAATTTTATTTCTAGTCACAGCCTTCCTCTCGGAGTTTCATTTCTCATTCCCTGGAGCCATTTGAACTGCAGGATTAGAGTGGCACTTGTAAGTCCCAATCTTTCAATCTCCTCTCAAGCATCTCTCCCAAGGATTGGTCTCCCATATACTCTGAGCATGCTTAGCACCTTTCAAGGCAGCTCATCAAGCTAGCTGGCTAGTGTGTGTTGAAACGCCACTTCCAACAGGGTGGCAAGACCTCTCTCTGTGTGCCCACTGGTCCCAAAGCTCCTCCTAAGAGTCATATAAGTGCACTGTAAGGTGTGCTGACTGCCAGCAGGTACACCAGGGCACTGTGTATACTGGCTCTCTTGTTAACGCTGCCATGAGATTTTATTGCTTCCACCATACACTGGGTGATTTAGACTGAGTCTAATTATTCCCCATGGCTCTTCTCCAGGAGATGAAACACACTCTCTGAGGCAAACACTGTATTTCAGCCTAAGAAAGCATACATTCCTCCAATCCCCTCTTGTGTGATTCACTTGTCTTCGCAAAGTTCCCTTCACCTCCTGTATTCCCTTCCACTTAGGATATGACCAGGAAGGATAGGACAAGACAAGGCTGTCTCCCCCTATACCCTAGACCTTATGTGACTCTGCCAGCAGAGTCCAAGATGGCACCTGTTGCTTCCTGCTCCTAATAGCCTAATCTCCTAATATTACTAAATACCCTTTGTTGTATGCATGTGTGTGTGTGTATGTACATATATACATACCTCATGTGCATGCATGCAGAGGCCAGAGGAGAATGTTGAGTGTCCATCTCTTATCATTCATCTATATACATATAGTTTTTTAAGGTAAGTTTTCACTCTAGCCCAGGCTGACCTGTAATTCACTCTGTAGTCTCAGGGTGGCCTTGAACTCATGGTGATCCTCCTACCTCTGCCTCCCGAGTGCTGGGATTACAGGCGTGCACCACCACGCCCGGCCATCCTCATATATTCTTGACACAGAGTCTCTCCCTCATCCTGGAGCTACTGTCCATAAATGAGCCTCAGCAATGCTCTGCTCCTGCACACCCCCACGGACTAGGGTTACAGATATGCCTGGCCATCCCCAGCTTTGTACATGGGTTCTGGGGAATCTAACTTGGTGGTCTCCAGCCCAAACACCCTCTTGCTTAAGCTACAAGTGACCTTCACTAGTGAGCTATCTCCCGGCCCATCTCTGGACCTTTGAAATCACAGCATGTTAAACATCTGTGGGAAATCTGATGGATATGTAAAACTACTTTCCAAACGGAACTTAATTTACCTCTCTCTTTAACTCTTCATCACTTCGGGTTTCCACATTTTTTTTTTTTTTTTGGCTGAGTCTAGCTTGGTCTGATCTGGAGCTCAATCTGTACATTTGAAAGTCTCATTTAAATCCTAAATAACAAGAAAAAGCTACCAATCAAAGCTGAAATCATATCTGTATTACCATATATTTCTAATCACACATTATTTTAAATTATAGCTACAGAATTATTTCAGAGGAATATACTGAAGCCTTGGTCTTATTATATTTTCTTTACTTCTGATTTAATTCTCTATAATGTTAATGTTATGGTTGCTGGGTATGGTGGCACATGCCTTTAATCCCAGCACATAGGAGGCAAATGTAGGAGAATCACTGTGACTTGCAGGCCAGTCTGGAACTATAGAGTGAATTCCAGGTCAGCCTAGGCTAGAGTGAGACCCTACCTTGAAAAAACAAACAAACAAATATTTAAAAAAAAACAAAACAGTGTGACATAAAATTATGGAATTAGTTTGACTTTGATAAAAATAAGAACTAAGTGGAGTCCTTAGTATATTTCTAAGGAATTCACTTCTAATGAGCAAGTGTTCAGTATCATGTGGCTAGGAAATAATTATTAAAACATGTACTATTTTCTTTTTTATGTCAATCTTCTGAATGTGTGTTTCACAACACTTGCAAGTAAGCTTCAAATTTAGAAGATTTCTGGCTAAAACATTAAAAATAGTGTCTTTGGGACTGGGCAGATGGTTCATTGAGTAAAGTGAGAACAGAGCCTGAGTTTGAATCCCCAGTACCCATGTAAAAAAAAAAAAAAAAAAAAAAACATACTGGGCATGGTGGCACGCACCTATAATCCCGGTGCTGGGGAGGCAGACACAGCAGGTCCCTGGCCGATCTAGTGCAGTCATATCAGTATCCAGCCAAAGGCACCAATTATATTATGTGATGCCTCATACCAACTTGTCCCAGATCAGGACCCATCCATTACCCAAAACTCAAATCTTCCCCAATATCTTCTGTCTCAGCCGTGATGGACACTGTACTGTGGACCCTACCCCACTGTCCCCAGGGGACTACAATCTCCAAGACATGAGGGATTGCTGCTTTTCTTGATTTATATTGCCCCGGAGCTGGGAAGGCCTTTCTTAGCTCATCAAAATTCTACCTTTCAATCATTTTTAAAAATTGATGACATTTCCATGAACTTTTTTTTTTTTTCCACCAAGTTCTGGTTTGGTTACCTAACATTAATGTCATGTTCCCGAGTTTGCACTGTATTTCGTGTGTCTCCTGGAATATTTTAACAGTGGAAAGCTACATGCCTATGTCCTCTCTTCAACTCATCCTCAGGCTCCTTGAGACAAGGCTATGTCTTATTTAATTTTACTATTCCCCGTTGCAGAGAAAACTTCCAATTACATAGTGCATTAATTAAGAATAGAGGAGCCGGGCGTGGTGGCGCACACCTTTAATCCCAGTTTGGGAGGCAGAGGTAGGAGGATTGCCACCATGAGTTCGAGGCCACCCTGAGACTACATAGTACATAGTTAATTCCAGGTCAGCCTGGGCCAGAGTGAGACCCTACTTCGGAAAGAACCAAAAAAAAAAAAAAAAAAAAAAAAAGAGGTAGCACAAGAAGAGGTGAAATTGCTGGATAACTGAACCTAAGGAGCACTTGACAACTGAATACTGAATGCAAACACTTGGAAATTCCAACCAACATAAGAAACCTCATTTACCAAGGTACCCAAAGAGTTCTCGCATTCCATGATTTCTGCTTCGCCTTAATTTAACCCTTTAGATTAGATCCTATGTGCCCTACACTCAAGCACATGACCTTCTTTTTAATTTTTTAATTTTTAATTTTAGAGAGAGTGAGCAAGAGAGAGAGAGAAAGAGAGAATTGGCGCACCAAGGCCTCAGCCACTGCCATCGAACTCCAGATGCTTGCACCACCTCTTGGGCATGTGCGACCTTGCGCTTGCCTCACCTTTGTGTGTCTGGCTAATGTGGGATCTAAAGAGTAGAACATGGGTCCTTAGGCTTCACAGGCAAGTGCCTTTACCACTAATCGATCTCTGCAGCTCATGACCTTTTTTTTTCATGACCTTCTTTTTGATTAGCCTTGTTCTTCTTTATCCAAGGACTTAGGGTAAAGCATTAAGTTGTTTACTTGTGACCTGTCTAATTTCTTAATATTAGACCCTTAAAGCTGCAGCTTTCTCTTTTACAACTACCTTCATTTTATCCCACAGGTTTTGGTATGTTGTGTTTTCATTATCATTTGGTTTTATGAATTTTCTGATTCCTTCTGATTCCCTTCCTCCCTCCCTCCCTCTCTCCTTCCTTTCCTTCCTTCCTTTTTTTCTGTTTTAGGGTAGGGTTTCACTGTAGCTCAGGCTGACCTGGAATTCACTATGTAGTCTCAGGGTGGCTTTAAACTCACAGCGGATCCTTTGCCTCCCACATGCTGGGATTAAAGGCATGCACTACCATACCAGCTTCTTGATTTCTTCAATGACCCATTCATCATCATTCAGTAGTGTACTGTTTAGTTTGCATGAGTTTGTGTATGTTCTATAGTCTATTGCTGTTGATGTGTAGTTTAATCCCATTGTTATCAGAGTACAAGGAATTATTTCAGTTTTTCTGTATTTGTTAAGATTTGCTTTATGTCCTAATATATGGTCCATTTTACAAAATGTCCCATGTGCTGCTAAAAAATATATATTTTGTAACATTTATATGAAATGTTCTATAGATACCTGTTAGGTCCATTTGTTCTATGATGTCATTTAATTCAGATACTTCTTTGCTTATTTTGTCAGAATGACCCATCTGTTGGTGAAGTCACTCACTACAACTGTGCTTAGTGTTATCTGTGACCTTAAGTCTAGCAGTGTTTGTTTAACAAAATTGGAAGCACCCATGTATGGTGTATATATGTGTAGAATTGTAATGTCCTCCTGTTGGATTGTCCCTTTAATCAATATGAAGTGACCTTCTTTATCTTTCCTCACTAATGCTCATTCAATGTCTATCCTGTTCGATATTACGATAGCAACACCTGCTTCTCTCCTAGGTCCATTTGCTGTCAAGGCCATTCTCCATCCTTTCACTTTAAGGTAGTGTCTGCCTTTTATTAGGGGGTGAGTTTCTTGAAGGCAATAAACCAAAGGATCCTGCCTTTTAATCTGCAAGTCTGTGTCTTTTTGTTGGGGCATTGAGGTCAGTGATGTTAAGAGTTATTACTGAAAGGTATATATTTATTCTTGCCATTTTTCTTGTTTGGTAGTGCTTCTTGTTTTTTCTTTTACTCTCTTGTATTAACTATTATTTGAATATGGTGTATTTTTTTTCTCGTGTGCTTTTCTTTCTCTTAGTCTGAAGGATCCCTTCAAGTATTTTCTGAAGAGCTGGCACACACAAACAAAACCAGCAATGGGGTATTTATGCAAAAGTGGGGATTAAAACAAACAGGTAGACTAACAAAGCCAAATTCCCTAGACTGGCTGTTTGATTCACACCCTTAACCCTGTCAACAGGGAGGTTGAGGTTCCTGGTCTGTAGTGGGTTTCAGGTCAGCCTGGACCCAAGTGAGATCCTGCCCCCACGAAAGACAGAAGAAAAAGAAAAAAAAGGGGGGGCATTATAATAAATCAAGAAATATCAAAATCAATAAAAGTCAACCCCAAAACACAACTTATTTACGAAGGGCAAAGCTGACCTTAAAGTACATCCATCAAATCTAACACATCAGTATTTTAACCTAACTTGGCTGAGTTTGAATTCTTTTCCTCCCTGGAATTCTTACTTAGTAACTTACCCTGATGTGGAAGATGCAGTCAGCACATCCCGTGCAGGCCTATGTACCTGGCTTTGGGGCAGGCATTGGCCCCAATATACAACAGCCCTGTTACTTTTTGGGGGTGGCTTCCTGTCTCATCTATGTTGAGTACCAGGCTGGTTCTCTATCACATGCTGGGCTCAGCTAGGCTGGTTAGGTCCGTAGATCTGCCCTTCAGGATCAGCTGTGCTGGATGCTGTGTGGGTGAGGGGAGGCTCGGACCTCTTGGTATCCTGAGATCTCCAGAGATCTCCAGGGGTTCCTAGTGCTCATGGTTGGGGAGGGGAGGGAGGCTGTGGAGAGGGCCTAAAGTTGTTCAGGAGTTGCTCAGCTTGTCCCTGTTGTCTTCTCCTTCAGGTTTTTGTTTTGTTTTTTAACTTTGCAAGGCTGGTGGGAATGGAGAATTCTTCACTGTACTTCAGCTCAGGCACAGCTGGGCAAGTCGCTCTTTCCAGCTGACTATCAGACCCGCAGCTGGAGCCAATTCTAGCTGGTTGTGTGGTTGCTAGAAACTCCGGATCTCTCCTGCTTCTCTGTCTAATTCCTTACACACCATCACTTTTCTGTAAAAGAGTGTATTGCACTTTTTTTGGTCTTTTTCCCCGTCGAGCCTGCTTTGGTGTGGTTACTACTTCACCATCTTAACAGTAAGTCACCTGACCTTTTTTTTTTTTTTTTTTTTTTTTTTTTCTCCTGAAGTCTATCTAACCATATGAAAATTCTTTGGGGGCTAAGTGGTCAGCACAAAGAGACCAGCACACCAAATTCCCAAGTTTCTTTTGGTTATAATGAGCATGTCAGTGAGTAACAACTTTCAGTGATCCTACTAAGCCACACCTATGCATTCTCAGTGAGAGCTATGCACTCTGTTGGGGTGAAAAGTCATCAGTGGTCTTAACTAGCAGTGGACCCTATAAACCTTATGGCAGCCAGCCAGGTCAAATAAACCTATCGGTGCACAATGCTGAGTGGCATGTCTGGTATGGGAAAAACCAACTGCTCTCTGATTAGACCTGAGGACCCCTCCACAGGAAGGAACTCATGCCTGGTACTAAAAAACTCATCAAAAGCCTATGGCTAGTGTGTTCATAAGACCTAGGGGAGGAAACTTGTGCTCTTTTCTGGCTGAACGGGCATATTATGCCTACTAAATTGCCCTCTAAATTCTTATGCTTTTGCCCCTTTATTAATGTCACTCTCCCTTTTGGTTAGAGAAGCGTCTCTTTTCAGATGGGGTGACTGAAAATTCACCATAGTGCTGAAAATAAGGGAAAGTGGCGTGTTCACCACTATGTGACACATCTCTATTCGAGGCTCAGGAACCATTTCAAAAGAGGCGGCAGAAAGAATGTAAGAGTCACAGAAAGGGAGGAGCGCTTACAATGATGTCGTCCAGATCTTCGTGATCTCACCATGCTGGATGCTACCTACCTAAGCAGGACCTGCATAGATAGGAGGGAAGAAAATGATGACATCAATATAGAAGGGAAACGAATTGGAAATTAGAAGGGACTCAGTGGAGGGGATATTAGGCAGGGGGGAAAAAGAGGGGTGGTGGGAGGAGATTATGATCATGGCATATTGTCTATATGTATGAAGGTTGTCAATGAAAAGTTTGAAAAAGTTATATCTCAGTGGCCATGGGCAGAAAAGTTTCTCCAAATACACTTTGTCACTCCCCCAGCATCTTAACAGATACTTTAAACATGAAGTCATTGCACTCCCCTGCTGCTCCATAAACAAGGCTTCACATGTGTGTTTGTTCACTGCTGCTATTTTAAAAAGATATGAAAGTCTCTACCTCATTATAAAAATAGAAGCTTTTTACATAATACAGATATAACAGTAGCTTAATTTAAGCAGAAGAATTTGGTGTAGATTTTTATCAATGTCACTGAACTTTTGTATCACCTGTCAGAAAATTTTCAAAACTATTTCCAGTAACCTACACATCAGGTCAAGAAATGCTTCACATTTTTTTTTTCCTTCCTGGAAGTGGCATTTACTTAATGGAATTCTACCTCATGAAAGCCCACTTGCATTACTCAGATGTTTAGTCAATGAAATTATTGAATTAATGGGAAAAATTACCTTCTTAAGATTAGGTCACATGAATTCTCAAAACTGGAAGGGGTTACATAACACAGCTAAGTTATATAATAATATAGTAAGCGGCATTATACTTCAAACATAATGGGTTTTAGCTGGAAGTCTTGCTTTCTGACCAATGCCTTTCTGCCTTTCTCTAGAATTTCCTTCATATCACTAGTACCCCCTCCTTTAAAAAGAAAAGGATGCATCTTTTTTTTTTCCTGACTACATGGCTCTGATCACACAGCCATCATGGTTTTTGTTTCCCTTTTCATCCATGAACCAAAAAGGAAACACAGACAGACAGACAGACACACATACACACACACACACACACACACACACCTGCATATACGGAACATAAATAATCTTTCCCTAACATTAGATTTTAGTAACAATTCCAGTCAGTGAGGGATTCCCCATCTCTTAGTTTTCAGTATCAAAAAAAAAAATTGGAGCTGGAGAGATGACTTAGCAGTTAAGTGCTTGCTTGTGAAGCCCAAAGACCCCAGTTCAAGGCTCTATTCCCCAGGACCCACATAAGCCAGATACACAAGGTGGCACATGCATCTGGAGTTAGTTTGCAGTGGCTGGAGGCCCTTGTGCCCCCATTCTCTCTCTCTCTACCTCTTTCTCTCTCTCTCTCTCTTTCGCTCTCAAATAAATAAATAAAAATAAACAAAAAATTTAAAAAATAAGTTTATTTTGAACTAAGTCAATCATTTATATAAATATAGTTGAGTCATTTAAATATTGATTTTGATAAAGATAATTTTATCAAACTGTTTCTTCACTAGTGAAAACTGGGCTTTCTAAAAATGAGTCAATGAAGAAAACATGATATTAAATAGCTTAAGTCAAAATTGTCAACAAGAATAACTCAGAAACTAACATAGAGGCTGGAGAGATGGCTTAGTGGTTAAGGTGCTTGCCTGCGAAGACAACGGACCTAGGTTCGATTCCCCAGGACCCACATTAGCCAGATGTATAAGGTGGAAAATGCATGTGGAGTTTGTTTGCAGCAGCTGGAGGCCTTGGCGTGCCCATTCTCTCTCTCTCTATCTGCCTTTTT
Source organism: Orientallactaga sibirica (assembly GCA_036365145.1). Taxonomy (NCBI): domain Eukaryota; kingdom Metazoa; phylum Chordata; class Mammalia; order Rodentia; family Dipodidae; genus Orientallactaga; species Orientallactaga sibirica. Next base: position 4,848,826 of record JAEOAD010002133.1, read on the forward strand.
CTCTCTCCCTCTCAAATAAATGCAATTTGAAAAGAGTTAAGAAAAAAACGAATGCAGATAAGACCATCAGGAACATTCATCCTTGATCCCCAGAGGAGAAAAAACAGCAATCCACAAACACTTGTCCTGTTGGACTGAAATATTTGAGTTCTTAATCTGGTTGAATTTTCTAACAAAATATTATTTTAAAAATCCCCTGAATAATTAAAAATACAGCAAAACCAATGTTTCTGTGACATGTTAGATATTCAAAATAAAGAGTTGAAATTCCTTCTGCCTCAACTCATCCGATACTCAAAAGAGGTTGGGAAGTCAAATGTCAAACATCAGAATAGAATTTTTCCAACTCATGGCGGAGTATTTGATACACTGACTTATAAGAGCATTGAGCACCCCAATCCACAGAGCAGCGGTGTTAGTTCTGGCAATCTGTAAATTACATGGGTCCCTGCATTGCTCTATAGCAAATTGATGATATGGTGCCCTGTAGACGAGAAGAATTTGTCCGCTACATGTATCTAGTGAATTCTGGTTGCAGTAAACTGCCAGGTTGCAGGTATGGTCATGCTGAGTTGTAGTGAGGGAAAAAAAAAATCCAAATTTTTAAATTAGTACAGGTGGTTATTTATTAACAGCTTAGTCAAAAGTTTAACGATAAGCATGTTAAATTTAGTAGCTTAGCTTCTAGTTTATTCATTCCCCAATGTCACTGTCTTTCATTACCATAGATAGGCAATTTGACTATATGCAAAACATAGTTCTAGAAAGAATGAAACCTTTACTCTTTACAAATGATATCAAATCATCCTGGATCCGAATCAATCTAACCAGTAGGGATAGTGAGAATGGAATCTGATTGAAAGATCCTGGGTTTCTGACTCACTCCAGTGAATTCATCAAGTCAGCGTTGAAGAGGATGGCTTTCTTTTCAAAGTCAATGTTTCGTTCTCAAGAGTATTCTGGATTCTGGGACAATGTACGATTTTACCAAAAAGGATTATTGTTAAAGATGGAGCTATAATAGTATTGGGAGAAAACTTTGTAACCCTGCTACTACCCAAGAAATGTGGAGAACAAGGTGTGTACTCTCTTCCTGAACACTCACCATGCCAACATTTCAGGTAATCAACTTAGGATTTTTTTTTTTTTTTTTTTTTTTGAGGTAGGGTTTTACTCTAGCCCAGGCTGACCTGCAACTCATTATGTAGTTTCAGGCTGGCCTTGAACTCAAGGCGATCCTCCTACCTCTGCCTCCTATGTCCTAGGATTAAAGGTGTGCACCACCACACCCGGCTCTAACTTAGGTTATTTTTTTAAATGGGGGGAGCAGAGTACAGCTATAGGTCATACACATTCTTTTTAAAGAGTCATTTTTTGGAGCCTAGTATACAGTAGGTATTGAAAATGTTTATGAATGAATAACTGTTCATTTAACTGGATAAACAAGCTAGTCAGGGAAAGGTAAGGCAGAAAACATACAGAGAGCTACTTCAACGTTAATATTATAGCCCATTAGGACAAAAGCTAGCTAGAAAGCAAGATCCCAGGCTGGGGAGATGGCTCAGTGGTTGAGTGCTTGCTGTGTAAGCCTGATGACTGGAGTTTAGATTCCCAGAACCCACATAAATCCAGACACACATACCACAAAAGTGTCTGTAATCCCAACACACCCACACTGATGACAGGCAGAGTCAAGAGAATCCTGAAGCTTCAGGCCAGCTAGTCTGCATTTGTAGTGGCAAACAAGAGAACTTGTCTCAAACAAAATGAAACAAACAAGACGACACACACACACACACACACACACACACACACAGTGCAAAATAAAGCAGTAAAATCCCATCAAATAGCAATTGTCTATAGTCACAGTGATTCTGATATTTATTTTATTGAGCTGTAGCACAGTGTGTAATGATTACACAGTGAGTATGAATTTGAGAAGCATTTTGTTTTTGTTTTTTCAAAGTAGGGTCTCAATCTAGTCCAGACTGACCTGGAACTCACTCTGTCGTCCCAGGCTGGCCTCAAACTCAAAGCAATCCTCCTGCCTTGGTGAGAAGCATTTATTTATTTATTTATTTATTTATTTATTTATTTATTGGAGAGAGAGAGAGGCAGATAGAGAGAAAGAGAAAATGGGCACACCAGGGCCTCCAGCAACCGCAAATGAACTCCAGGTGCATGCGCCACCTTGTGCATCTGGCTTATGTAGGATCTGGGAAATCAAATCTGAGTCCTTAGGCTTCTCAGGCAAGCACCTTAACCGATAGGCTGTCTCTTCACCCTGAGAGGCATTTTTAAAAATTATTTTATTTATTTGCAAACAGAGAGAAACAGAAAGAAGAGAGATAGAGAGACAGAGAGACAGAGAGAATGGGCATGCTAGGGCCTCCAGTTACTGCAAATGAACTCCAGCTGCATGTGCCACCTTGTACATATGGCTTTACATGGGTACTGGGGACTTGAAGCCTGGTTGTTAGGCTTATCAGGCATGTATCTTAACTGCTGAGCAACCCCTCCAGCCCAAGAGGCATTTCTTTGATTTAATCCTTCAGCATTTTTTGCTTGTGTGGTATGTGAGCATGTGTGTTTGTATGTGTATGAATACATGTGCATGGTTGGGTATGCATGCATACATGTCTATAGGAGGCCAGAGATCGATGTTGGGTGTCTGTCTCAGTTTCTCTCCACTGTACTTTTTTTTTTTTTTTTGAGAGAGAGAGAGAATGGGTGCACCATGCTTCTCAGCTGCTGTGACCGAACTCCAGACTCGTGCTCCCCCTTGTGGGCAAGAGCGGCATTGCACCCTTGCATCACTGCATCTGGCTAAACGTGAGACCTGGAGAATCAAACAGGCTTTCTTAGGCTTCACAGGCAGGAGCCTTAACTGCTAAGCCATCTCTCCAGCCCTCCACTGTACTTTTTGAGACTGAGTCTCCTGTTGAACCTAGAGCTTATTGCTTCTGCTAGACTCCGTAGCCAGCTAGCCCTAGTGATTTTCCCATCTGGGTCTTCCAAGCACTGGGATTCCAGGCGTACACCACTGTGCCCAGTGTTCACTGTGGCCACTAGGGATCCAAATGCAAGCAAGCAAGCATGCACTTTACTGACCAATTCATCTCTCCAGCCCCGAACTTCACTGTCTTAAGAACGAGGACTACTATCCATTCCCTGCACAATCAGTATCCGTCCCTGGTACTTCTTCACTATCCTCCATTTGGAAGAATTTACCAAGGTAAGACACAGAACCAAGAAACATACAATTAGCATTTTCAGTTTTCTAAATAATTATACTAAGGCTCAAAGAGGTAAAGAGTAAATTCCTGGTGATTTGAATCCAAAACCTGGGATCTTCCAACCAAATCCTATGCTCTTGATTTTATAATCTCTGTTGAGGGCAATCTTTCATATGCTTTCTCTATACCCATCACCTAAATTAAATAATAAGAAATCACCACTTGTCACATAGCAGAGTTTAATTCTGTCTAACTGAGTAAAGGAATGGTAGGCGAACTAGCTGAAATAAGACAGAGACATGAAATTTTTGTAGACCAAAATTGACTTACAGATTAGATGGCCTTTCATAATATACCATAAAACAAGCCCCCACTTTTCATTAGGACTTGGAATAATCAGGGAATGTGTTGCTAACTTTCAGAGAAAAGTTTCCACTGTATTTCACAAAGGCGATGGGGGAAACGAAATAAAACTTAGTTTCTTGTTTCACTGACAACATTATTTTCCCTGGGCGGTGTCTGCTCTATTGTAATGCTTTGGCTCTTAATTATAACCTGTATTTCAACAGCCAATCGGCAGTACCATGAAAAGTCTATGGCCCAATGTAAGGAAGAAAATATTTGCTTAAGCCACACTTATTGTCTGTAATAAAATCATGTTTCTTGACACAGGGATTTAAAAGAAAATCTCACATGAAAAATTTAAGAAATTCAAAGGGATTTTTATATGTTAACTTCTCTTTGCTAGAATTCGGATTACAAAATATTTGTATCATTTTATTAAATAGCCTGTGCATCTGGTAAGCACTAAGAATTCAGACAGAGTTCTACTTGAAAAGATATTTGTGTTTTTCACTACAGCTTATTGATTTACTCATAGGAACTTCCCACCACTCATTATTAAGTCTAAGTTCCTGATTTTGAATTGTTAAGGGTTTTACTAAAGTTGATAAATTGGAATCTCCAGTGATTACAAAACTTAATAGCTAGTTTTTAGCTTAATATTTAAAGGAGTGCATAGATTTTTCAAGTTCAATCACTAAGCTTCTGAGACTAAATTTGTCAAAAGTTGTAGATTTTAAAAAGTCAAAACCAGAAGTTTAATGCACTCTCAAATCATGTAGCACATTGAGCACAAAAAAAACTTATTAATGTAACAGATTAGGTTTTCACCTTTTAAACATTTAAATTTTACCTACAACTATAAAAAAATTAACCTACAACTGAAAACTAGGGATAAGACTATGATACTAACCTAACATGATTTTATAATTAACCTTAATTATTATATTCTCATGAAACATTTCAATTAATGCCCCATCAGACCTCTATACATTTTTATTTTTATTTTTTGAGAGGGAGGGAGGGAGAGAGAGAGAGAAAGAATTAGCACACCAGGGCTTTTCAGCCACTGTGAACAAACTCCAGATGTGTGCACCCCCTTGTGGGCACACACAGCATTGCATGTTTGTGTCACTTGCACCTGGCTATACATGGGATCTGGAGGATTTGAACAGGAGTTCTTAGGCTTCACAGGCAAGCGCCTTAGCCGCTAAGCTGTCTTTCCAGACCTCATTAACATTTTAATACAAAGCAAGTATGACACTTTTCCATAGGGAACCAGTTCTTTTAAAGAAAGTTTTTTTTGTTATATTTATTTGAGAGAGAGAGAGAGACATTGAGGGGCATATTGAGAGAGAGAATGGGCGCATCAGACCATGAGACCACTGCAAACAAACTCCAGACACATGTGCCACCTTGTGCATCTGGCTTACATGGGTCCTGGGGAATCAAACCTGGGTCCTTTGGCTTTGCAGGCAAACGCCTTAACCACTAAGCCATCTCTTCAGCCCAGGGATCTAGTTCTTTAAAGCAGGGTACAGTTATGCATAGGGTGACGTGATGACCAAGGACACTGTATTCTCAATAGTGTAAGCACAGGGATAAATGTAAGAACTGAGTAAACACCTCGCACTATGTCCAGTGTTTTCCATCTATTGCATTAGACGTAGGTTTAAAGGCATCTCAGGAGATAGGCCTTTATTCTAACTGCACATCAGAGGACTCTAAGGCTGAGAGCAGATGAGTAACCAACTATTCAACAAATGAGGAGTCAGAACATGCACCAGAGCCAGCTTGACCAAGGTCTGCATCCATCAATATCCATGTCGGACTACAGGTCATTTTCCTTGTGTGTTTCAAATATTTCTTTTTCTGTGTGCTAAGGAATTTAAAACAAATAAATATCTAGCAAACAGCATTGCTTTTTTTTTTTTTTTTTTTTTTTGTTTTTTCAAGGTAGGGTTTCACTCTAGCCCAGGCTGACCTGCAATTCACTATGTTGTCTCAGGGTGGCCTCGAACTCACAGTGCTCCTCCTACCTCTGCCTCCTGAGTGCTGGGATTAAAGGCATGCGCACCACACCCAGCTTATCTTTTTTCTTTTCTTTATCATTGTGTTTTTATTAAAGACATTTTAATATGGATTTTAAGCATGAAAGAGAGTCGGAAAGAAAGAAAGAAAGAAAGAAAGAAAGAAAGAAAGAAAGAAAGAAAGAAAGAAAGAAAGAAAGAGAGAGAGAGAGAGAAAGAGAGAAGGAAAAGAAAAAAGGAAGGAAGGAAGGAAGGAAGGAAGGAAGGAAGGAAGGAAGGAAGGGAAGAAGGGGAAGAAGGGAGGAAGGGAGGAAGGGAGGGAAAGAAGAAAGACATAGCTCAGAGCACAGATACTGGCTTCTCTAGGGAGAGTGCAGAAAGCAAGACATGCCCAAGAAGAGGACAAGAGGTTCTCAAGGGAAAGTTTCCAACAATACTATTTAGTAAATAAATTGATACTATGTTATGTAAGAAACATGCACTCACAATATGATAATTCGAAAACTTGCTCCCCCCCCAAGGTGTAGGACCACAGACGTGACTTTTAGAGTCTCAAGTGAGGACACTTGGTAATAACATGAACACCCTTTAAAAACCTGTAATTCTGATCTGGGAAGCCTTTTATGAACCATGTCAATGTTGTAAAGCTGTAAGAAATATTTATTTAATATCTATCTTTGTTAGATAGAGTGCTGGGTGCTGGCACAACAGCACGGATAATAGCCCAAGTGATTCTTCTTGAAGTTGTAAATGTCTTTAGGGACTAAGTAGATGTTCGGAGAGACAGGGAAGATGGAAATGTCTATTAATCTAACATCAACCCCCCATTGTCTACTTAGAGCAAATGATTTCTTAAACTTTCTTCATAGGTCTGAGGAAATGTCATAACATTCTGACTTTATAATGCACTCATACCTGCCCTGCCCTCTTTGATTATCAGAAGTCAAACGCTCCTGGTATCACATAACATGACTCTCACAGTTGGCCTTGCATTTTGCTCTTCTGGGTAGAGCAACATCTTCATTGTTAAGTAGACAGAGTGAGGCTAATAGGAGTCTCAGCAGAAATACTGTTGAATGGGTTCCTATTCCTCTTAGCTTCATAACTCACTGTGGCATCCACTTTCTCCTTCTCCACAAAAGTCCATGTACATTCCAGCAAATGGACTTCTAATACGAGCTCCATTATGTGTACAGCAGTAAATTAATATCGAAATTTTTCTTTACTCTTCAGTCTGTGAGTCAATGAGAGAGGTTTTATTAATTAGAATAGAGATCATTTGCTTTTACTAGGCTATTACAATAAAACCAAATGGATAAGAATATATAGGTTCTCAGGCTGGAAAGATGGCTTAGCGATTAAGATGCTTGCCTGCAAAGCCAAAGGACCCAGGTTCAATTCCCCAGGACCCACATAAACCAGACGCACAAGGGTGGTACATGTGTCTGGAGCTCCCCTGTCGTGGCTGGAGGCCCTGGTGTGCCCATTCTCCCCCTCCCTCCATCTCTCTCTCTCTCTCTCTCTCAAATAAATACAAATAAAAATAAAGTTTAAAAAAGAATATCTATTTCTCTGCCATCAAAGCTTCTGGCCCCAGTGGTAGGAAATGTTAATGAAGGTTATGTATTTAATTTATTCATTTATTATGCAAAAGCATAAGAAGTCCTTAGGAATGATAATGGATTTAGAACTTCAATATTATGAGTTCAAAGAAAGAAATAAATCAGAGGATAATTCCCCAAACCACAAATATCTATTTTGAGGAGGGAAAACAATTCCTTTGTCTGGGAACTAAACAGGTATAGCATAGTAACTTATTGTCAACTGCTTTCCATAGGAACTAAACAAAGGAAAAGTTGAGGTGCCTCAGCAAAAAAAAAAAAAAAAAAAAAGTGGAAATTGGCAAATGGGAACCTTATATTTTTTATTGTGACATCAGTGGCTGTCTTCATCTCTCTGACTACAATTTCAGGAGAGGTGATGGTTGTCCTTGCTCTGAAATCTGGGGCCACTGCATGGGAGTTAGTTCAATTAATAGATGATGCCACCTGATCTTGCAATCATGAATCCTTGTTTCCTTATCTCCAAAAACTGTAAATAAACCACTCCTCCAGGGTGGACAGATATAGTGCCTAGCTTATAAAACAGTGAATAAATTTGTGCTCCTGTGAGTGTGCTAATTATTTTTATTTCGTGCTAACCAAAGAAATGGCTTAATAATGGCAACTTAACTGGAGAAGGTCAAATTTCTCATTCCCTTGATTTAATGAGCATAAATTATCTCTCCATTGGTTATTAGCGCTGTCATGTACATTTCATGAATAACTGCTGCTACTATTACTGTCAAAGACTTCAGAAACAAATACAATCACTTGAAAAGTGCCCCGTGGCTTGAAAAAAATTACTTACTAGATACAGTATCTAGAAGCAATGAAGGTTAAGAGCAAGGCATGATTTTCCAGTACACAAGTAAAATCTATTCCTCACTTCTCCAATTAAATGATTTTTTTTTTTTTTTTTTTTTGTAAAATAAGGGTTCACCACCCGGAAAACCAGTATGCATGAACGCCGGAAATGCAGATGGAACCCAATCCCAGAAGTATTTATCCTAGCCCAGAACCCAACTTAGACTTCTCTTCAGTATCCGTGATAAAAACCAACCGTGATGGGAAAAGCCTCGCTGTTAAACATTTATTTATTTATTTATTTATTTATTTATTTATTTATTTATTTAGGAACGGAACTACTCAAAGATTGCAAAGTTCTCCAGACAAGACTCACAGAAGGAAGCATTTATGGAGAATGGGGTATTGGGACATCATCCCTTGAGCCTGAGGCAGGCTTCTCTTCTCGGGACGACAGGATCCTCCCAGGTGAGCAGGCATCCAGGGCTCAGGGCACAGGCAGAGGATACAGGGCAGGTCCATTTAACCAAGTGACCCCTTGCTATGTCCCCTGGTGCCCAGTGACTCCGGCAGAGTGGGAGGGTGGGAGGAGGAGGACTGGTGGGGGCTACCTGGGACCTGCAGCCAGCGGCATGTGCCCACCCGCGGCTCTATTCCCTCCACGATCCTCTGGTCCTCAGACATCGTTCATCCCACCCACCGAGACATCAAGATAGAAAAAAGGAGTCGGTGGCTAATCTGCAGCAAGCAAGCCGGAGCCCGGGGAAAGGGCGAGGAGAGGAGGAGGAGGAGGAGGGCGCCGGGTCCAGGAGGCAGCTAACAGGGGAGGAAGGAAACTCATCAGCCACACGGGGGACTCTCAGGTCCACCCACCCGGCCAGCGGCTAAGGGGGCCGGTGGGCGCTCCTGGTGCTCGCCCCCTTGGGTGGCTGTAAAAATAAAAATAAAAAACCTACACTAAGCCTTGTACATCAGAACTCCCTTTCTCTGGACCAGGGGAAGAAACAAAAGAGCCCAATTGTCCCCCCACACACACACACACACACCCTGCGAGAACACACACACACACACACACCCAGTTCTGGTTATCCGCAAACCCTTCTCATGCTCCCCACCTGATCAGCGCATCGCCCCTCCACACACCACCCCCCAAAGGTATGGAAAGATAAAGGAGAGAGAGAGGGGAAAAATGTACCATCCGAGGTGATCGCTGGCTTGCACACTGTTCATTCTCTTTAACCCACAAAAAATAAATAAATAAAATAAAATCTGCAGGACCTCGGGGTCCCTTGGGCTCGCTCGGTTGCTCTCCAGCCACCCCGGCCCTCTGCCCGCGTTCGTCCCTGGGGCGCGCAGGGGGCACCGGACTGGCGGGCAGGAGGGCTGTGACGGGACCGGGGGTCCGGCGAGCCCAGCGCTCGGCGCAGCCCTGGGAGGACAGCGTGCAGGCAAGCAGACGGGCACGGCGACACCACCGCGTCCTCCGGCGGCTGGCCACCGCGGATTCAAGTTGGCCAAGCGGGCAGCGCGAGATCCCCCCGTGCGAAGGCGCGTCCCCGGCCGGCCAGGAGTCCCTGGGCAGAGGTCCCCAGCTCTCCGCCTCCCCACGTCCCTCCCTCACCTCCCACCCTCCTCCTACTCCCTGGTCTCTCTCTCACACACACACACACACACACACACACACACACACACACACACACACACCGTAGGGATTAAAAAGAATACAAACAAACAAACAAACATGAAACCATGCATCGGTGCAAAGCAGACATTTTGATGGCCACGGCTTACCGGGTCGCCTGGAGGATGCGGGCGCACAGGGGCGCACGGCGGTGCCGAAGCGCGAGGCTGGGCCGGCTACGGGTACCTCTAGCGGAGCCTGCCCGTGGCCATCCGCCCAACTTCAGCACCCAGCCGGGCGAGAAGAGAGGGAGAGAGGCCAGGATGGAGGGGAGGAGGGAGGGAGGGACAAGGAGGAGGAGGAGGCGAGGAGGAGGAGGAGGAGGAGGAGGAGGTAAGGGTGGGCGGGGAGGAAGAAGGAGCCGCTCGGCAGTGCGCATGCGTGTCAAGGGAGGGTGCAGCACCCCCCCACACCCTCCTCCTCATCCTCGCCCCCGAGCGGCCGGAGGTGCAGTTCCTTACCCCACCCACCCCGCCCCCCCCCCCTGCCCGCGTGAGTCACCTCCCCGAGGCCCTGCACCGCCCCCTCCAACCCCCTCCCCCCACTCCGCCTGGGGACCCAGCCCAGAGGGACACTGTCGCTGTGGTGGCCACCACTGTCCGCTGAAGCAGGTCCTGAGCTTGTCGGGGAGTCCTGGAGAGCGGGGCGGGGGTGGGGGAGGGGGTTCGGGGGAGGAAGATGATGGGGGGGTGTCTTCCTGGAGGAGGGACAAGACATCCCAGATGCAAGGAGCCTCCCAATTTTGCTTTCCCCGGCGCGACCCACGTTCTTTGCGGAGGGGGATGGTGGTGCCCGGTCGCCGGGAGCAGGTTTGCAAACCGGAGCATATGTGTGTCTCAGGCAGAGGACACCAGAGGCAGGCTGAGAGGTTTCCCCGAGGCGTCAAGCAAGTTCTGTTTCCCCCAAGGACTCGACTTTAGGAAGAGTCCTTTACTCTGAACCCCCTCCGACCCCCCGCCCCCTAAAAAATCCCTTCAGGTGCTGTCTGGCCTGAGGCAGAATGTCCTGTCCTAGCTGTCTGGAGCACAGGAGCTGGGGTGTTCAGGTGAGAGACACCTAGGACAAAGTGGGAGTTGTAAACTGTTAGCAAAGTGTGGATGCTTGGGGCCTGGAACGTTCTTAGCCCACTCCCCTTTGCTAGCTAATGGGTCTGCTGACCTCTCTGTTCCCCAGCAGAGCCTACCCTGGGTGAAAGAGATTAGGAATACTTAATGTGTCCTGAGTGTGCTAGATTGCACCTCCAGCGATGACACTGAAGTGTTTGTGAGAGGGAATGAGGGAAGCAGATGTCTTCTCTAAAGCTTTCACATCAGTGGAAAAAAAGAGGACCGAGCTCCTGCAGGAATTATTAGGCGCTTCTCTTACACCTAATTAGAACTGATTACTTGTGTCTCATTTCCCGCACTGGGGTGTTCAAGTCTGAATACTGTCATCATTGCAGCCTGCCCCCTGTCCCTCATTAAGAGGGCTCTCAGGTCTAGCGAGTCACTGGCCTCGAGGGCTCGCTCCTTCCTAGCTCCATCCGTGGCTGTAAGGTGTGATGCCTGGAAACGGCACGCGGATGATGTCCGCTCTGCAAACTCCTTGCTGCTCTGTAACAAGAAGCACACAGAAAAGGGGAGTGAGAATTAGAAGTCTTTATAGTTGGCATTGCCAAGGTATATCATGTATTTAAGGGTGTATTTTCAGCTTGAAGTTTCAAGGGGAAAATGTCCGTGAGGTGGGAAAGACATAATAGGCCTGAGCAGGAAGCCTGTGTCAAATCTTCACATTAGCAAGGAGGGAGTGTGTGTGTGTGTGTGTGTGTGTGTGTGTGTGTGTGTGTGTGTGTGTTAGGAAGGAGGGAGGGGAGAGAGAGAAGGGGAGAAGAGAGGAGGAGGAGAAACATAAATAGCAAGAGATGAAGAGTATGGTTGGGCTGTAACTCCTAGAGGCTGGCCTCTAGTGACACACTTCCCCCAGCAAGGCTCCATCTCCTACAGGTCCCACAACTTCCAGGACGGTACCACCGAAGAAGGGTTACATATTCAATCCAACATATGAGTCTGAGGGAGACATTTCATATTCAAACCACTGCATGGGGCATTCAAGCACATTCGTCAGTTGTACTTTGCATGTCTTATTTTTAAGGTAATTCTTTTTTTTTTTTTTTTTTTTTTGGTTTTTCGAGGTAGGGTCTCACTCTGGTCCAGGCTGACCTGGAATTAGCTATGTAGTCTCAGGGTGGCCTCGAACTCATGGCAATCCTCCTACCTCTGCCTCCCGAGTGCTGGGACTAAAGGCGTGCGCCACCACGCCCGGCTTAAGGTAATTCTTTTTTTGTTGGGGTTTACAAAAGTATTTGTCTTAGTCTATTTGGGCTGCTACACATAACAAAATACCAAAGACTGGGCAACTTACAAACAACCAACACAGTATTCCCCACAGTATTACAGGCTGAGAATGGTAAGGTCGGGATATAGGCATATTGGGCATCTGATGAGGGCCAAATCCCTGGCTCATGGACTGCTGGAGGCCAGCAAGGGAGCGCTCTCTGCTGTGTCTACTATAAAATCACGGATCCTGTTCATGAGGCGTCATCCATATGACCTCGTCTCTCACTACCGTTTATTTGGAGGGTTGGAATTTCAACACATACCCCTTTGGAGAATGTTTCCATTACGGTCTTGTTGCTGGGACAAAATCCCCAACCAGAAGCAGCTTAAAAGATGCAGAGGGGTTTTGAGTCACAGTGTTGAGGGGAAGTCTAGTATGGCAGGGAAAGCACTGGGAGCTGGCAGCAGGTGTCACGTGTTCATATCAGCATGGAGTGTAACCCCATCGGGTAGATAAGACTCCCCGCTTCCTGCAGCAAGGCTCCAACTCCCAAAGACTCATAACCTTCCCAACATGAATGTATGGGGAACATTTTACATCCAAACCATCACAAGGAAGACATAAAACTCTGTAAAAGTCCTTCTCTGAAGAGTGATTGAGCAACACTGAACCCCGTGTAACTGCCTCTCAGGACCCTTGGATCTTCACACACATCCTCTCACGATCTCTTTTGCGTTCTCAACCACCTTTACTTGAAGAAGAATTATAGCTGTTAATCTTTATTGAGCAATTATTTCCTGTTTGGTACTGGCCTAAATTCTTGTCATATGTTCTTCCCAGCAGCCCTACAAGGTAGACACTATTATTATCATGCTTAACCAGCATCTCCAAAGCAAAGCTCCGGATATTCCACCCCCTCCAAACCTGTTCCTCCTGAGATCATTCTACCCAGTTATTCAGTCCAAAAAATGTAGAAGTCATCCTTGTTTTGCCTCACTGCTTTCACCCTCATATCCAGCTAGTTAGGAAGCCATACTCGGTCCATCTCAAACAATGCATCTCCAATTCTCACCCTTTGCACTCTCCATTGTTCTAACCTTGATCCAAGCCACTGTCATCTCTCACCTGGACAACTCAAAGCCTATTTTGATACCTTGTTTCTTTTTCCAGAACACTGCCCGAATTGTGGTGGAACGATCTTCTAAAAGCATAACCCAGAACTTGGCATGTGTCTGCTTAAAACTCCATAATGAGCTTGCATTGCATTTTAAATATAGCCTATACTCCTTATCCTAGCCTAGAACATTCTATTCAATATTCTTCCAGCTTCACTGGCTTATACCTTGCATCTATCCACACAGGCCTGTTGCTCTTTCACTTCAATCCACTATGTGACAAAAGCTGACATTTCTTCTTGTAGTCCCATATGTTTTTTAAAAATATTTTATTTATTTGAGATATATATATATATATATATATATATATATATATATATATATATATGGAGAGAGAGAGAGAGAGAGAGACAGAGACTGGGCACACCAGAGCCTCTAGCCATTGCAAATGAACTCCTGACACATGTGCCATCTTGTGCATCTGGCTTACATGGGTCCTGGGAAATTGAACCTGGGTCAATTTAGGCTTTGCAGGCAAGTGCCTTAACCACTAAACCATCTCTCCAGCCCATAGTGTTCTAGGAACCGGGCATGTTGCCTACCATCTGAGAGATGACTGGTGGATGCTAACATAGCCTTAAAAACTTTCACCTTGGGCTGGAGAGATGGCTTAATGGTTAAGCACATGCCTGCAAAGCCTAAAGACCCCTGTTTGATTCTCCAGGTCCCACATAAGCCAGATGCACATGGTGGCACATGCGTCTGGAGTTCGTTTGCAGTGGCTAGAGGCCCTGGCACACACATTCTCACTCTGTCTCCCTCTCTCTGTCTCTGATAAATAAATAAATAAAATAAAATCTTTTAAAAAAAATGTTCACTTTGTATATCTTGCAGTCTCTGAGTCTATCTTGGTCTAAGGCGATATCAGCAAAAAAAAAAAAAAAAATCATGATGTCTTAAGTCAGTGATTCAATTCAACCAACAAATTTTACTAATGTCTACTATATGCCTGACATCCTATCTTCTAGCTTTTTGACCAAAAAAAAAAAAAAATCAAATGTTATATAAAATTTCATGAATCCAAATGAATTTCAGTTCATTCTGGTGATCTTGCTCTACTCTTTATACAGAATTCAGAGTGCATTCATCATCGTTAAACAGCTGTGGTGACTAGGAAAAGCAGAAAATTTGATCATGGATATTTCGAAGCTAAACTGGATGTGTTTTTTCACACAGAGAGAATCTGGGTCTAGCCACTGTTTGGGTATGATGCCATCATTATAAGGCAGACAGGACATATAGAGACAAGACATTTGTACATAGAAGACACTAGAAAAGAACACAATATTCGAATACTTATACTGTATTTACTTCTAGATACATGTCATCATTAGGAGAGCTTTAATTGACTTCAGTGAGTCTTTAATGTTTATTCCATTTCCTTCTCTTTTCTCCTATATTTACCCAAAAGCAACTATTTTATTCTTGAAAAGCACAGCAGGGAAAACAGGATTTTTTTTTTTTTTTTTTTTTGTAACAAACCTTGACCATTCCAGCAAGGGCACTCTATAGAATGGAGCATGGAAAGATAGCATATGACTAACTACATATACATACATTTTTTCATGTTTCTGCAGACGCTTTCCATTAAACTTTTGAGGCAGGCTTCTCTCAGGGAACCTATTTAGATGGAAAACACTTATTTTAAATAATATCTCCAAGAGATGGAGGAAAGACAAAAAAGAAGATAAAATAGTCCACCTTACAAATATGTGTATTTTTTTATTATTTATTTTTGAGAGAGAGAAAGAAAGAGAGAGAGAGAGAGAGAGTGGGCATGTCAGGGCCTTCACCCACTGCAAACGAATTCCAGACACATGTGCTGCCTTGTGCACTTTTATTACTGCGTGTCTGGCTACGTGGGACCTAGAGATTGGAACATGAGTTCTTAGGCTTTGCAGGCAAGTGCCTTAACCACTAAGTTATTTCTCCAACCCTACTTTATTTTTTTTTTATAACCAATTTGTTACAAGTGTTCTCTTGATTGTTTAACCTACCTGTGTTAGAATCAGAAGAGTTCATTTTATTCCTTCCAATGAACAACAGTGAACATGTATCACAAGGTAATTGAGTCTATGGGAATAGATATAAATAGCTTTATGTGATTTATATTGGTTATTCCTGATTTTGTATATCATAAACTCCTACTTTTGTTTAATGCTGTAGAGATGTTTTTTGAGCCATCCTGAGTAGCTTAGAGAAGTATTCCATTGGAAGACTTGTTCTTTTTTCTCTCTCTCTTTCTCTCTCTTTCTTTCTCTCTCTCTCTCTCTCTCTCTCTCTCTCTCTCTCTCTCTCTCTCTCTCTCTCTCTCTTCTTTCTTTTTTTCTTGGTTGTTCATTATAAGGTCTCATTCTAGCCCCAGGCTGACCTGGAATTCACTCTGTAGTCTCAGGGTGGCCTCAAACTCACAGCAGTCCTCCTTGTGCCACCACACCAGGCTTGATGAAAGACTTTTCTTATTCACATCCTGTTTGGTTCAACAGGGTTTTCTATGCTACAATAGTTCTTTACTCTTCCTTGGAAAAGATTACAATGTGTTTACCTCACCCAGAAAATGTGTGTAGTGGTTATCTTCTCATTGCTGGGACAAAACACCCAGATTGGAGCAGCTGATGGGAAGATAGGGTTTATTTCAGTTTAAGGTTTCATCATGACAAAGCATGGCAGGGCAGGGGCTGGACATCACGTCTTGTCACACTAGCTGGGAGGCAAGAGTAAGCTCCCTCACACTTGCAAGTGGGCTGGAGTTCCAAGGCCCATCTCCAGTGACACACCTACTCCAGCAGGTGACTTAGCAGGAGACTTGGTCACAAACACCTGAAGCTATGAGGGACATATTACATACAGACAACCTCAGTGTGATCATAGTCAATTATTATTGTTTGATTCTTGAAAGCTGGAGCAAAATCCTAGAAGTCCATGGTCAGAATTATGATATCTGGAGATTTGTAAAAGTTCTAAGCTGAGAGCTGCTGGTGTGTGGAATTCATTCATTCTTTCTTTCTTTCTTTCTTTCTTTCTTTCTTTCTTTCTTTCTTTCTTTCTTCTCCTCCTCCTCCTCCTCCTCCTCCTCCTCCTCCTCCTCCTTCTTCTTCTTCTTTTTTTTTTTTTGTTGTTGTTTTTTCAAGGTAGAGTCTCACTCTAGCTCAGGCTGACCTGGAATTCACCATGTAATACTGAGGTCACCTTGAGTTCACAGCAATCCTCCTACCTCTGCCTCCCAAGTGCTGGGATTAAAGGCGTGTGCCACCACTTCCAGCTTGGAACCATTTTCTCTGGCTATCAGATTTCCATCCAGATCCTGATGGAGGTGAAGATGACAGAGGCAATGGTTTGATTTTTGTAAGTTCCTCTGTTTGGCTTCATGGAAGAGCATGTTCAGAGATATACAAAATCAAAGGGAGCTCTTTGAATGTGTGAGAGGAATCGTTTGCTAAGGATAGTTTGCAGAGAGAGGAGTTCACAGGACTAGTTTTTGAGTTCCACACTGAATTACACCTACATTACAAATGAGGATCTGTATTCCCACCTCAAAAGTCTTGTTTCCTGATTTTTTTTTTTTTTTTTTTTTTTGTGGGCTGGCTTCACAATGGGAAATATGTGTAAGTGGTGCCTGAAACTACTTTACATACTCTTGCCGAAACCTTTATGTTTGAATAGCAGTAGGATTTTCCTGATACCATATGATTGCCTATTCAAGTTTCATCCACTCATTCATTCGCTCACCCACTCACGTCAGAGCTCTTACATAGCATCTGCACGGGCATTGCAGGGAGTGGAAACATGGAAAATAACCTCGAAGATTTGTAAATCCAGCAATACCATGTGAAATAGGCGTCACATAGATGGTTTAGCAAAACAAAAATCAATGTGAATGTTTGATATAATATGCTGTCGTTATTTTTTCTTCCTGAGAGTCAGGCCAGAGAAAGATGGAAAAGGAATGGCGTGTTTAATAATAAAAACTCCCAGCGGCATAACACAGAAATGGTGAATGCTCAAAGTGGCCCATTAATGAAACACATTGAGAAATGCTGGTCTTGAATGGAGCTGCTTTTGAATGGCTTTGTGGATTTGCAGTAGGAATCCAAGAGAGGAGAGATTTAGAATGTAACATTTAAATGGGAAGCTACTTGTTATTCTTGTGTCTGACAGCCACGTAGAAAATATTTATTAATCATCCATCCATACATAGTATTCAAGGGACTGTGCCTGGTGTCATTTTTTTTTAAATTTTATTAGTTTTTTGAGGTATGGTCTCACTCTGGCTCAGGCTGACATGGAATAAACTGTGTAGTCTCAGGGTGGCCTTGAACTCATGGCGATCCTCCTACCTCTGCCTCCCAAGTGCTGGGATTAATGGCGTGCGCCACCACGCCCGGCTCTGGTGTCGTTTTTGCAAGTGATAAAGAGGTAAGTACTATCTAGTCAGCTCAGTGACTATAGTTGGCTGTGATATAGCTTCTGGTGATCTGCAGAGAGTGGGGATCATTTGTATATGCAAGATATATGGCTCTCCTTCCGCATGTATGGAAGAGTGTGATTGGTTCAGTGCAAATTACAGGATACATAGATTTTAAAAATAGTTGATTGTTATGACTATGTTCAAGATTTCCCTTATATAAGTTATAAAGTTGTAAAATAAGGATGCATTTTGTTGAAGAAAAGGTTAAAATCTCAATTATGGCAAATTTGTTCATCTCCATACTGACTCTCATCAATGGCTGGTAGTATTATATTGACTAGGATTCTAAGATTATTTATGGGATTAACCAAGAGAAAGTATTATTAGTGATGTATGGTATACTATTGGTACATTCACAAAGTAATTGAAATCTCCATTCTGGTAAATTGTGGCTGCATTAGCTATTTTTCTTGTCATTGTGACAAAATACTTAACAGAAGCAAAAGAAAGGGAAGGTTTATTATGGCCACAGTGTCAGAGTGTACAGTTCATCATGGTGGGAAGGCACTGTGGTGTGGCTTGATTATATCTTGGCCTATCAGGAATTGGACCCAAAACAGAATCTAGCTATGACCCTCAAATCCTCTCCCCGCCCCCAGTGACCACGTCCACCACCCATGCCTCCAGTATTGTTACTTTTCTTGTTGCTGTGACCAGACCTGACAAGAAGAAACTTAAGACAGGTGGGCTTATTTCGGCTCACAGTTCAAGAAGGGATATGTTCTTTTCTGGCATGGAAGGCATGGTGGCAGGAGAGTGATGCATTCACAGAGAGCAGATGAATTGTGCATTCTGTAGTCAGAGAGCAGACAAGAAGGAGGGAATGGTTATAAAACCTCAAGGGCCACCCCCTAGCTACCCACTCCCCCCAGCAAGGCTCCACCTCTAAAGATTCCACAACCTTCCAAAACAGAATCACTAGCTGTGGACCAAGTGCTCAAACACATGAGCCCGTGAGGGATACGTCACATTCGAACACAATAGGAACCAAATGATTTTGTGAATGGAGATTCATTTATCAGGACAGTAGTTTTTGAAGACTTTTCAAAGTATCGTTTCTTTTCTAAAATTGCTACTCTATAACCATTCACCTGACAAATAAACCTGAATGATGCCAGTTGATCTCTAAATTTGTTAAGATTTGATAAACTGGCATATTAAAACTTCCGAAAAGCTCAAAGATTAAAGTAAAATCTACAAGAACATACAAGGTTCTCTCTCTCTCTTCCACATATATACACATAGTACACAGTACAGGCTATGCGCGCTTGTGCGCGCATGTGCGCACACACAGGTAATATCAAGTACCTCAATTTTATTTTTATTAAAAGTAAATACAATTAGGATCAGAATGTCTGTTAAATCAATTTAACCTCCTTTTTTTTTCTGATTTCATTCATTCAACATGTATTGAGTATCGATCGTGTGGTTTGTGGGAAGCACTGTTCCAAGCACTGGAGAGAGAGCAAGGAAAAAACAAATGAGCAAACCCCTCTCTCTACATGGAAATTCTAGTGATAGCGACAGGCAGGAACCAGTGCAAGTAAGTAGAGTAAAATGTTCAGCTAGTTATATAACAGTAAGTACTCGAGAGAGAAGTCTGTGTACATGTGACGTGGAAGGGGGTTCTGCAATTCAATCTGGCCACAAAGGCAACCTCCCTGGGAAGATGACATTTGAGTCAAGATCTGAAGCAAACAAAGGGTTAAGTTTGAGGAGTTGGTTAGAAAAAGAATTCTAGCAGAGGGTACACAGCAAGGTTGAGGTGAAGCTATGCAGGATACACAGAGCAGCAGAGACCTTTGTGAATTTTCTGTTACTATACTCAGGACAGAGCAACTTTTAATGAACGGAAGTTTATTTAGTTCAGAGTTTTAGATTCTGAGAACTCCAAGGGCATGGTACCAGCATCTGACTGGCACATGCTAAGGGCATTCTTACTACATCATAAGGTGACAGGGAGAATTACATGTTGTGACAAACCAAGTATGCTAAGTGGGTCTCTCTTTCTCATCTTATAAAGCCACAGATGTCATCAAGGGTGCCCCACCCTCATACCTTGACATAATACTAATTACATCTCAGAGCCCCTACTTCAAATACCACTCACTGGAGATTAAGTTGCCAGCACATGAACCTTTAGGGGACACATTCATATTGAAGCAGTGGTTAGAAAGGGAAAAGGAAGGAGGTTGGATACTACTTTGTAGCCTGTGCCCTTGGTAGCTTGGAGATGTGTTGGAGGACATATAAAGACAAATCATTATGCGAAAGAAAATATTTGAAATGCACATCTAATGCAACTTTATAAAGCCCTTCAAAGTATTAATAAATCAAATAAATAAATAAATTAAATATTTTTTAAAAAATTAAAAGGGCTGGAGAGATGGCTTAGTGGTTAAGGCTCTTGCCTGCAAAGCCTAAGGACCCGGGATCAATTCCGTAGTACCCACATAAGCCAGATGCACAAGGTGGCCCTTGCGTCTGGGGTTCACTTGCAGTGGCCAATGGCCCTAGCATGGCCCACTCTCTCTCTCTGTATATATCCGCCTCTCTCTCTCTCGCACTTGGTCTTGAATAAATGAATATTTTTTAAAATTAAAAAATTTAAAAAAAATCAATAAGAAGGAGACAACCAAATAGCCAATAAGGTCAACTGAGAGCAGGGTTCTACACGGAGGATGGACAGATGGGAAGGCATTTAGGACCCAGTACAGTTAACTAAGGGAGGGATGATGGTGTCAGGGACCAGGTGATAGCAGGGAAAGGATTCAAGAGTAGTCAGATGCTGAACACATTTCCAATAGGGTTTAGTGCATGGGATGACTGCCTAAATGGTATAAAAGCATTTGAAGACTCAAGGATGACTCTGCTAGATTTAGTGTCTTGACAGGGACTTTGCTTTAATAAAGATGACCTCGGACATGCTTGACTTCCTGTGCTCAAAGCCCTCTCTGAGCCTCACAGCTGAAGCCACTAAATTACTAGAAACAGGCTTCGCCAACCATCCCTACAGGGACCCTAGTGCAACAGGGATTCCAGGCAGAGGGAATACAGAGAGGCCTGTCCACACAGCCTTTTGGCTTGACAACTGTCAGCTTCAAAAGCCGGGGTGGTGCTGGCCTTGTATCCTGGCTGCAGATCCCATCCTTTTATCTCAACACCGAGCCTCTGGATAGCCACTTACATAGTGTAGGGCAGGAGAGTGACTTGGTTACCAAAGCCCTTAGGCAGAACGAGGCCCTGCTATGGTCCACTCTACCTGCTGCCTGGTTCCAAAATTGTTGAAGCCAACCACCTGCTGGCCTGGTTTTCCATCTGTTTCCCATTGCCGAATCTGCTCACAAAGGCACTGCTCGCCTGCCAAGACATCTGCCTGTTGCTTGTGGCCAGACTACTATGATTCTGACAGCCCGCCATCCTGGCCTGAACTTTTGCCCGCTGCCCTTTGCCTCCTTCCCCGGGGATCTCTGTGACTGTCCCCAGTGTCTAGTTCTGAACACTTCTTACAATTTTCCACTGTAGAACTCCTTCATTCATGTCTGCATCAATGCATCTAACGTAACCTGCGGGGGGGGGGAGGGTACCAACAAAAGGTGACTAAACACTCCAGCAAACCCTGATTGAACTCAGTGGGTTACAAACAGGCATAAAAGTGGTATGGAAGTGGGAGGAGAGGGCAACCGAGGAAGGACTCAGATAAAAACATAAACACGAATGAAAGGGTATGCTGTATTCTTTTTGTTTGTTTGTTTTTTGTTTTACGAGGTAGGGTCTCACTCTAGCCCAGGCTGACCTGGAATTCACTATGTAGTCCCAGGGTGGTCCCGAAATCACAGCGATCCTCCTACTTCTGCCTCCCCAGTGCTGAGATTAAAGGCGTGCGCCACCATGCCCGGCTGGGTATGCTGTATTCTCAAGCTCTCACACATTCTTCTGGAGTCCAGTAGGACATGTGCAAATGAGTAAAACAGACAAAACAGACATAAGAGCAACCTGTACAGTGAATTATTACAAGTGCCATCGACACATGTTATAGTTACCTTCTCATTAGTGACATAAAGCACTTGAGACCCTACCTCGAAAAACAAAAAACAAAAAAAAAAACAAACAAAAAGAATACAGCATACCCTTTCATTCGTGTTTATGTTTTTATCTGAGTCCTTCCTCAGTTTTTAATTTTTTCCTTATAGTCTCAAATGGAAGCCCTATGTTGGCAGAGGGAAAGCATACCATGAGCAGAGGCTGGGTAATCATCTCCTTGCCAACATCAGGTGGACAATACCAGCAGGAGAGTGAGCCAGGTTCTAGCAAGGGGAAGCTGGCTATGACACCCATACTTGAGCCCCAACAACACACCTCGTCAGCAAGGCTCCACCTCTCAAATTGCCACCAGCAGGGAACCAAGCCTTCAAATCACACGAGTTTATGAAGGAGCTCTAATCCAAACCACCACAGTATATTACTCTCTTAAAAATTGAGACATTTGGGCTGGAGCAATCTTAGCAGTTAAAGCGCTTGCCTGTGAAGCCTAAGGACCCAGGTTTGATTCCCTAGTACCCACGTAAACCAGATGCACAGGATGGCACATGCATCTGGAGTTCGTCTGCAGTGGTTAGAGGCTCTGGTGTACCCATTATCTCTCTATCTCCCCTCAAAATAAATAAATACATAAAATATTCTCAACAGTTGAGACATTTCAGGGGCTAGAGAGATAGGTCACGGGGTAAAGCCATGTGAAAGCTAGGCATACGGTGCATACACTGGAGGAGTGCAGACAGGAAATCTCTGAGAGCTGACGGCCAGCTAGTCTAGCCCGAGCTCAAAAAGAGATCTAGTTTTGGGGCTGGAGGAGATGGTTTAGTGGTTAAGGCGCTTGCCTGCAAAGCCAAAGGACCCAGGTTCGATTCCCCAGTACCCACATAAGCCAGATGCACAAGGGGTGGGTGCATCTGGAGTTCATTTGCAGTGGCTGGAGGCTCTGGCGCGCCCATTCTCTATCTGTCTCCTCTCTCTATATATCTCTCTCTCTGCTTGCAAATAAATTAATTTAATTAAATTTAAAAAGAGATCTATTTTCAAGAAATGAGTGTAGGAAGCCTCCACATGTATGCACATCTGCACACACATGTGACCACACATATGAACACACACTTTGCACACATAGACACATGCCAAAGTAGAAATAATTTTTAAAGGTGATATTTCATAGCTATAGAAATCATTATAACCTGGGACTGGAGTGCATCTGAGACTGGAGTTGTGGCTCTCGCACTCCCTGGTTACGACTGGGAAGTTAGTTCATCCACCGCTTCACTTTGTAAGGGGAGTTATAACTAGATGTGTTATATATTGTAATGGGGTTACAGATTAAATAAGATTCCCATGTAAAGTGCTTTATCATGGCTTCTGACAGATGCTAAGAGTGCAGTACATTTTAGCCTCTTTTCATTTTCTTCTTTCAACAGTCTGAATGGGGGCACTAGGAAGGGAGGAAGAGAAGGATTTGAGGGAAACTTCTGATCTCATGCACCACAGTCCAGGTTCCTTGTGGTTCTTTGTTCTGATCTTAGTAATAATTATCATCCAACATTGGCATGTATGTTTGAATTTCTCTTGTGTATGGTTTTTGCATATTAAAAGGGGGGCTCTGCTTGCTTGCATTTTCAGCCCAACATCTTGCACGGTGCCTTGTTTGAAGTTTTGCCCAATAATAATTGTTGAATAATAATAATTCCTAGTGGTGATGCCAGTTAAATTACATTTTCTTTCCTCTAAGATATTTTATTGACAACCTCCATAGATGTACACAATATACCATGATGAACTACATTTTATTGTGTGTGTGTGTGTGTGTGTGTGTGTGTGTGTGTGGCAATACCAGGGTTTCTTGCCTCTGCAAATGAATGCCAGACACACGCACCACTTTTTGTCTGGCTTTATGTGGGTGGCTAGAGAATTGAACCCAGGTCAGCAGGCTTTGCAAGCAAGTGCCTTGAACTGCTGAGTCATTTCCCTAGCCCCGAATTACATTTTAAGGAGGAGAATTAGGATGACTCAAGCAAGAAAGATAGCATGGGTCCAACTGCTTGTCATGAGACCTTAACACGAGGTGAAGAGACATGAAGCGGTGCTGGAGTCTAGGTGGTATGTGGAAAATTTGATTTCCAGAGGGGAGAGGGATCCAGATTAAAAGGACCCTTGTTTGGATGCTAAAGTCTGGAACATCCTATAAACAGATACTAAGTAGGGCACTTGAGGCTGTTCATACAGAGGTGTTCAATCTTTTCATTATTCATTTTTATGTTTTAAAATATATTTATTTATTTATTTGAGACAGAGAGAGAGAGAGAGAGGCAGATAGAGAATTGGCACACCAGGGCCTCCAGCCACTGCAAACAAACTCTAGATACATGTGACACCTTGTGCCATCTGGCTTACGTGGGTCCTGGGGCTTTGAACCTAGGTCCTTTGGCTTTGCTGGCAAGTGCCCCTTAACTGCTAAGCCATCTCTCCAGTCTCCCATTTTTATTTTTCGCATGTGTTTGTGTGTGACTTATGTGCATGTGTGTTCATACATGTGTGAGGCCAGAGATCAACACTGAGGGCCTGTCTCAGTCATTCCCCACTTTATTCTTTGAGAAAAGATAATCTCATTTCACTTACAGCACAATGATTTGGCTAGAAAAAGTAGCTGACAAGCCCTAGGGAATCGTCCTGTCTCCCCTCCCCAGAGCTGGAATTATAGGTGTGCACTGCTGCACTCAGCTTTTACATGGGTCTTAGAGACCCAAACTCAGGTTTTCCTGCTTTCAATGCAAATGATTTACCCACTGAGCCATCCATTCCATCCCTGTGCCCAACTTTTTGACATTATGACATCATGACATCATGCTGATATGTTGGGCAGCATGCATAGCTTCCTGAGAGGCAGGTAACCCACAGGCCACAGGAAGGACGCCCCACTCCCACGTCCCCCCCCTTTTTTTGAGAGAGAGAGACAGAGAGAAAGGGAGAGGAAGACAGGGATGGGCGCACGCAGCCTCTCAGCTGCTGCAAATGAAATCCAGATGTGTGTGCACTTGTGGTCAAGTGCGGCATTGCGCCCTTGCGTCACCTTGCATCTGGCTAAACGTGGGACCTGGAGATTGGAACCAGTGTTCTTAGGGTTAGGAGGTAGGCGCCTTAACCACTAAACCATCTCTCCAGCCACCCCCCACTTCCCATTTTGAGCCTGTTCCTTAGCAACTTATGTTCCAATCAGACCAACATTTTTATGCACGACCTCTTTTCTTCCTTATCACATCCCAATAGATGACTAAACTTCTGTCTCCTGTTTTCTTTGTGCATATTATTCTCCCATCACCAACACCCCCTTCACCTTGACTGTCCTTTCCACAGTAGCCCAGGAGCCGCCTTTGCTAGCGGTCTTCCTGAGTTCTTTGTCATTAAAGCTCACATCTCATGAGGGTTCAGTGTGACAGACAGTGTTGAGTACTCTGCAGCTCGAGTTTGACTCAATTCTCACAGTAACCCTAAGAAAAAGGTACTTTACAATTATCTGTGTTTACATTGAGCAAACTAATAACACTTAAAAATCATGCTATATTTTATAAGTGGAAAAATCCAAGCATAGACGTCTTGCCCAAGGTTAGAGAATCAAAGAGCGTCTGACTTGTGATACTCGGTGTCGGAGCTGTAACCCTCAGCATCTTGTTATAATTATTTCCTTGTGTGTGTGTGTTTGTGTGTGTGGAGGGGGGTATATGTGTGCCACTGCATGTATGGGGTGGCCAGAGAACAACTTTTGTTTCTTTGTTTGTTTTTGGAGGCAGAGTCTCATTCTAGTTCAGGCTGACCTGGAATTCACTCTGTATTCTCAGGCTGGCCTCAAACTCATGGCGATCCTCCTACCTCTGCCTCCCGAGTGCTGGGATTAAAGGCGTGCACCACCCTGCCCGGCTTGCAGAGGACAACTTTTGAGTTGATCCCTGCCTGTCCCCCTCGTTTGAGGCAGGTTTCTTTCTGTGTTTTTGGCTTTCGTTTCTGGAAAATTCTATTCTTTCCACCTCCCATCTCCCCATCGGTGTGCTCGATTACGGAAGACCTCCATGAATTCTGAGTTTTTCCGTGGAGTCCAGGGATTGAACTCAGGCACTCCAGCTTGAGTAACAAGTGCTTTATCCACCACACTATCTCCTCTGCTCAGTTTTCACCATCTCCGAACACAGGTCCATGAACATTATGTTATCCTGCTTAGATGGGACCCATGACCCGTTCCCATGCATCCATAAACATCTCTCTTTCCAAAGGCCATAGCATGTTATTTTAGCAGCCTAAATTGACACTGTCGTCGTCTTCTTCTTCCTCCTCCTCCTCTTCCTTCCTCCTCCTCATCCTTCTTCTTCTTTTTGTCTTTTTCTTCCAATGATAGTTGTACAACTTTCTGTGTCAAACCCCTCTTTCCTTTTCCTTGACTACATCTTGGGAACATTTCTTAATCATCATTACACTTCATCCGGAGCATTTTACCATTTTATCTTTTTGTTTTCAAAACTTTTCATTCTTCCCATTGCGGCACAGACTTTAGGCTCAAGGGACTTGGATTGCGCTGCCGTTCCCTTCCCCGCCTCTCTGAGCTAGGAACCAGCTCCCACTGGGTTAGAGGGAGCCAGGGAGGAGATGTGGAGAAAGGGGCAAACGTCTCTTTACTTAACAGGTTTTGGCCACAGCTCTCTTGTTTGCTGTGCTTTGGAGACAGAGGCTGAGGGTTGGTGTTTGTATGAGTGCAGTGGAGGTACAGATGCTGGTGGACTTTGGCTAACTACAGGGCCCTCAGAGAAAAGGGCGTGAACTTTGCCCATACATTTCCATGATATTTAGACCCCACTGCTACTTTAAAAGGTCCAAAAGCCCCTGTCACAACAGTTCTTGCAGCCAGGGCTCTCATCACAGACTCTGGTGGCTGGGGTCACAAGCTGAGTGGGCTGCCATCTTGGCTGACACAACTCCAGCCAGTTGGCTCAAATATAGATAAGGTCCCTGCTGCCCACACCATCATGAAAATGACACAATTTAACTATCTCAAAGGATTGAGCATGCAGGAAGCTATCTGGCAATCCTCTCTGTCTCTCCTTCAGTATTTTGTTATTCTTTTGTCATAAGGCAGAAGAGCCCATCAAGACCCACCCTAAGCCTATTCATAGCCCAAGCGGATGTCTGCTCAGGGTCCTGAACAGGGTGCTTTTCTTTCAACAGACATCCTACTTGCTCTTGTCATTTGTTGTGGTTGTTTTGTTTCTGAGGCAGAATCTCACTTTGTCCCCCATGGGTCTGGAGCTCAACTCTGTAGTCTAGGCAGCCCTCAAACTCACTGTGCTCCCCCTGCCTCAGGCTCCAAGGATTACAGGCATGAACCACTACAATTGCCTACTTCTGTCTTTTTTTTAAAAAAATATTTTTAAAAAAATTTATTTGAGAACAGAGAAAAAACAGAGAGAAAGAGGCACATGGACAGTTAGTGAGTATGGGCACACCAGGGCTTCCTGCCACTGTAAACAAACTCCAGATGCTTTTGCCACTTTTGCGCATCTGGCGTTAGGTGGGCATTGGGAAATCAAACCCGGGCCATCAGACCTTGTAAGGAAGTGCCTTTAACCACTGAGCCATAGCCCCCAATTTTGTCTTTTAAAGGGATTTTAGCTGGGAATTATAATTCATTTGTCAGAATATTTGCCTAGCTCATTCAAAAGCCCTGGCTTCAAGCCTTTGCACCACCTCCAAAAGAGAGGGATTTTAAAAAATAGATTTTATTTATTTATTTATTTATTTATTTATTTATTTATTTACATATTTGTGAGAGAGAAAGAGGCAGAGAGAGGGAGAGAGAGAGACAATGGGCGTGCCAGCCACTGCCAATGAACTCCAGATGCGTGTACCTCCTTGTGCATCTGGCTTACATGGGTCCTGGGGAATCAAACTGGGATCCTTTGGCTTTGCAGGCAAATGCCCTGTTAAGCTGTCTCTCCGGCGTAAGAGAGGTACTTTTGTATAAAAACATATCACTTACAGCTACATCTCTACAGTTTAAAGCACACTATTAAAAATAACCCATATATTTTCCTTCTGAGAACTTTTGCATCCCAGCACCCCAGGTTATCTCCAACCACATTTTCTAATTCTATATTTTGTGCAAATTCTTTCTTGTATATTAAAAAAGATATTTCTAGTAAATATTTCTTTTTAAACATTTTAAAATTTCTTTGTCAAGAGAGATAAATTGAGAATGGGGGGGGTGCCGGTTCCCCCCACCCCTGGGGCAGGTAGGGCTGAAGAAAGAGCAGGTCCAGTGGCTCCTCTTGGGGCTGAGCAGGATGATGAGTGTCCGCGACCCATACCCCCTCCTCTAAGACACCGGAGAGAACAACACACTGGGTCGGGAGTCTTGTTGAAGCAGGATCTCGTTTCATTGTAGTAGGAAGGTGTTTATATAGCATTGAGAAAGAGGGTGGGTCTCAGGATGGGATAAAGGTGTAAGGGCCAATAGTGTTTCATCATGTTAGCAGTAGCTGGGCGGAGGCAATTTTGGCTTAGGCTTTGCTGAGTCACTCCTAAGTTGGAGTAGGCCAAAGACAGGTCGCCAAACTCTAGTCAGTCTCAGGAAGTTCCACTAGGCCTCACACCCGGGCCTCTTAGGGCCCAATGGGGGGGGGGGTAGGAGGAATAGGTACACTAAGACTTCTTGATGGTACAAATGAGCTCCAGACACATGCTCCACTTTGTGAATCTGGCTTTTTGTGAGCACTGGGGAATAAAACCTGGGCAGGAAGGCTTTATAAGCCAGCATCTTTAACCACTGAGAAATCTTTCAAGTCTCTAAAAACTTGCTTGTTTTAAACTACATCATCATTTTATTTGCTTTCTATTGCTGCCATAATAAATTGCCACAAATTTTGGCCTAGCTCAATATGGTTACACTCTCCAACAGTGCTATGTGTTCTTTCTTTCTTTCTTTCTTTCTTTCTTTCTTTCTTTCTTTCTTTCTTTCTTTCTTTCTTTTTTTTTTGTTTTGCAAGGTAGGGTCTCACTCTGGTCCAGGCTGACCTGGAATTAGCTATGTAGTCTCAGGGTGGCCTCGAACTCTCAGCAATCCTCCTACCTCTGCCTCCCGAGTGCTGGGATTAAAGGCGTGCACCACCACGCCCGGCGTACGTGCTATGTGTTTTTGAGTGATACATGGACATCCCTGGTCTGACATAGAAGTATCAGTGGGCTCTTGCGGGTAACCCACTCCATTCTCTTCCTGCTGCTGGCACCCATGCATTCCTGGGCTCATGGCCTTTTAATGTTTGAAACCAACAACATGGCATCTGTCATGCTGTTCCTTCAGTCCTGACCCTCTAACCAGGGCTTAGAAAGCGTCCACTTTTCAGGCCAGGTGTGTCTGGACTAAGCATACCTGCGTATCTCCTCATCTTAAGTGTCTCTATCTAACCCCTCTTCAAACTCTCTTTACTATGTGGATTACATATGATATGCACAAGTACAAGAATTGGGTATAGACATCTGGAGAGAGGGCATTTTTTTTGTTGTTGTTGTTGTTTTGAGGTAGGGTCTCACTCTGGCCCAGGCTGACCTGGAATTAACTATGTAGTCTCAGGGTGGCCTTGAACTCATGGCAATCCTCCTACCTCTGCCTCCCGAGTGCTGGGATTACAGGTGTGTGCCACCACGCCCAGCAAGAGAGAGGGCATTTTTTTACTTAACTTTTCTGAAAAAAAAAAAAAAAAAAACAACTCTTTTTTTTTTAAAGGGAACCTGGTTTTTAAAAATGTTCTTACTTGGGCTGGAGAGATGGCTTAGTGGTTAAACGCTTGCCTGTGAAGCCTAAGGACCCTGGTTCGAGGCTTGATTCTCCAGGACCCACGTAAGCCAGATGCACAAGGGGGTGCACGCATCTGGAGTTCGTTTGCAGTGGCTGGAGGCCCTGGCGCACCCATTCTCTCTCTCTAACTGCCTATTTCTGTATCTATCTCTCTCTCAGATAAATAAATAAAAAAATAAAATATTTAAAAAAAATGTTCTTACTTGTTTATTTGAGAGATCAGAGAGACAGAAAGAGGCAGATAGTGAGAGTTAGTATGGGTGTGCAAGGGCCTCCTGCCACTGCAAATAAACTTTAGATGCATTCACCACTTCATGCATCTGGTTTTACATAGGTCCTGGGGAATTGAACCCTGGCCATTAGGTTTTGTAAGCAAGTGACTAACTGCTAAGCTATCTTCCTAAGCCTTTTGAAAAATATTTTAAATAATTTATTCTGTTTCCATAGTCTGTGAGTATGGAATTAGTGTATTTTTTTGCTCTGTTTTTTTTTTTTTTTTTTCAAGGTCTCACTCTAGCCCAGGCTGACTTGGAATTCACTATGTAATCTCAGGCTGGCCTCCAACTCACAGTGATCCTCCTACCTCTGCCTCTCGAGTGCTTGGATTAAAAGTATGTGCCCCCATCCCAGAATTTTTTCGTACCTTGTTTTGAATTTATTTATGTTCATACATGGATTTTAGTTTAATTACTATCCAGTATTCCATGGTATTAAAATAACATGATTTATGCATCAAGTCTACTGTTAATAAGATATTTCATTAGTTTTGGGCTATTAAGAAAATGGTTGCAACGAATCATTTTATAATATTCCCTAATTTGAATGAGTACATATTTCTTTCTGGTTATCTCTAAGTGTGATATTGAAAACATTTCTGTGTCTCAGGGTCCTTTGTTGCTGATAATAAGCTATCAGGCTACCTAGCAGTTTTATTTTCCTTGTCTGTCTTTTTCACTCTGGGTTCTTTGACGACCTTTCCTTTGTTCTTCATTCCTCCATGGTTTCACTTCAGACTTAGCATGGATTTTGTTGTTGCTGTTGTTGTTTACACAACCGATTTATTCAATCCTTGGACCTGACAGTTGCTTAAAACAGACACAATGGTCCACCCTTATCCACAGGCAGCCTGAAACACAGATGGTAATGCAATGTATATACTCTGTTTTTTTTTTCCTACACAGACCTACTAATGATGGAGCTTAGTATATAAATTAGCCAAGACATTTTTTCAATAATAACTAATAATTAATTATAACAACATGCTATAATAAAAGTTATGTAAATATTGTCCCTCTTTCTCTCTCGTAATTATCATCATCTTATTATTCCATATGCATCTGTCTTATGATCAGGCAAGATGATAGAATGCCTGTGTAAAGAGATGAAGTGAGGTGAGTGATATGGCATTGTGACATACATTTAGACCTCTGTATAAGAATTATGTGGGGCTGGAGAGATGGCTTAGCGGTTAAGGCGCCTGTCTGCTAAGCCTAAAGAACCTGGTTCCAATCTCCAGGTCCCACGTTTAGCCAGATACAAAGTGACGCAAGGGCACAATGCCGCACTTGCCCACAAGGGGGTGCACACATCTGGATTTCCTTCACAGCAGCTGAGAGACTGCTGGCGCGCCCATTCTCTATCTGTCTCCTTCTCCCTCTCTGTCCTCTCTGTGTCTCTCTCCAAAAATAAATAAAATAAAATAACTTAAAAAAAAGAATTATGTGAACACTAGGGCTGCAGTAGCTCACCTATAAATCTGATAACGAAAATGAATTCTAAGAGGCAATTGGATAGATAGCATATGCCGTGTGGGACACTGAAAAGGAGGGCTTTGTGTCCGAGATAACATGGTGGGGGGCAGGAGGAGGTTTCAGCATGCTATCTAAAATGGTGTGCAGACTTTCTGGGATTTTCCATTTCATATTGTTGGAATCAAGTGCCTTTTCCCACTGAACCATCACTCCAGGACCACATTTCATATTTTTTGGAACACATTTTACTTTTAGGTACTGAAACCATGGGAAAATCAAACCACAGATAAAGGCTATTGTCTATAAGTTATACCCTCCAGAAAAAGCTAAAAGAAGGAAAATTGACAAAATAATCTGAAGCAAAGCTAAGAAGAAATAATTAAAGATATACGTGGAAATACTTGAGTCAGTAAAAAAGTAAATCCTGGGCTAAGGAGATGGCTTAGCAGTTAAGAGTGCTTGCTGGCCAAGCCTGAAGGCCCAGGTTCAGTTCCCCAGTATCCACATAAAGTCAGATGTGCAAAATGGCACATGTATCTGGAATTTGTTTGCAACAGCAAGAGGCCGTGTTATGCCTATTTACATTCCCTCTCTCTCTTCATCTCCTCACATACACACACAAAAACACATTTTAAAAATCAAAGCCAGTGAAAAGTTAATAAACTCCATGAAATACAAGTACAGAAAATAAAGTGCAAATATTCCCAGCAAGAAGGGTTAGGGCTAGGTTGACAAAGAGGACAATTTTGCAAATCATAAAATATTTCTTTATCCAAGTTTATGAAAATGAGTTTTAAAACCTACTCAACTAAGAGATGATCCAAAAGATCGTAAAAACATGAGTGGAAAACTGAATTGATTTTACTCTATATACATCTAAGTCTAAAAGTATGTTGATATTGTGACAGAACATACATAATATACATCTTGATTTAACAATGCAGAAATTGAGCTAATAAAAAAAATTGGGAGAATGGGGAGAGAATTTGGAAAATGAAGTTAGCTGATCAAAGTCTTCAGGAATAATAGCAAGGAATCAAAGATATCATTTAAAATTGCAAATAAAGTAGTAGGGACCTAAAGAAGTTTTAGTATAAGAGTAAATAATTAAGAAAGGTAGGAAAATATATTAAATTTAGATCATGAAGGAGAAGAGAAAGGGGAAAAACCAGAAGCTTATGTGTCAGAATTAAGATCAAAATATGAGTCTTATATTAATACATTTAAGTGGAGTCATCACTCATCAAAAGATTTTTCAAGTTATGTCACAGTAAAAACACCATTTTTTAACTAAAGTTTTATGACTGAAATAATAATATGGATAATTTAACAAGAAGATGAGAAAAAGATGATGGGAAATATAGTACCTGGATCAAAGCTAAAATGCACTAAATGTAGCAAAAATGTAGCAAAAAAGGCCACTTTGTGGAGATTATGTGCAGACTTTAAAATGATGAGTTTAAAATAATACAGTGTTATAATGCATAAATTACTAACTGCTAGGGAAATAGAAGGAAACATTAACAAAAGACAAGTTAATGATCCTCAATGATATAGAGGATCTTCACAACATGCTCCTTCGTTTTTACTACCATACTTGTTTGAGTGTGTAAACTTTGAATAGGGGTTTCCCCAAAGATCATATTCTATGAGGATTTTGTGGTAGTTACAATGCTAATTTCTAATTCTAGGTAGAAATCCTGTCTTGTTTTATAATGTTATTACTCTTCAGCCCTGTTTTTTAATATAATATAATATAATATAATATAATATAATATAATATAATGTAATGTAATATAATATAATATAATATAGTGTTTTATGTTATTTCTCTTTTTTGAAAACATTTTTTTCAGTTCTATTTCCAATACTTTTAAAAAATACATGCATATGGACTGGGGATATAACTCAGTTATACTGTTTGCCTAGCATTTTTGAGGCCCCAAGTCAATCCCCAGAACTGATAATGAAATCTAATTTTTACTACCCAGACTGTAGAATTATATATATATATATATATAAATAAATTTCTCTCATATATAGCATGCAGTTGGATAATAAATTTATTTGTGCCTTGGGTTGGAGAGATGGTTCAGTAGTTAAGGCAATTGCCTGAAAAGCCTAACATTCCAGGTTCAATTCCCCAGTACCCATGTAAAGCCAAGGTGGCCCAAGCATCTGGGGTTCATTTTCAGTGTCAGGAACCCTGGTGTGCCCATACTTCTCTCTATCTGCCTCTTTTTCTCTCTCACTCAAATAAATAAATAAATAAATAAAACTTTCTTACCATCAGCTGCTTTTGGCTGTTTTATTCTAGCAATGAGAAGGTAACTACAACACCCAGTAAAACACACACACACACACACACACACACACACACACACACACACACACATACACACAGATGTGAATGGAATGGTACATCAGTAAGTATGAATTTAACACAGACTGAAGACAGTAGTGGAAAAAACTAAGAAACCAAAAAGGTCAAAAAAAAAAAAAAAAAAAAACAAAAAGAAACAGAAAATTCTCCTGTCAAATTCTAATTTAGCAGAAATTACATTAAATGTAAATGCATTAAACTCCAATGAAAGGACCAAGGACAGTAAATAAACACAAATAATTTAAAATATATTTTACTTATTTATTTATTTGAGAGAAACAGAGAAAGAAGCAGGAGTCAGATAGCCTTTTACAGGCAGTTAGGCAGGAACAGAAGAGCTCAGAGGGAGCAATGAGATGCCACTCTGCTGGTGCTCACAAAACTGGAACTTGCATCTGAAACTGTCTCATCCAAGATGGCTGTCAGCGACACTCCCTAGCAGCAACTTACTCCTGGGTCAAATCAGATGTCTCCTTACACACCTGAGCCTCATAACAAGGCTAACCCTCATTGGATATCTGATCTGTGTAAAGGAAGGTAACCACATGGGCCAGCCCTCTCTTTTTCCTATAGTCTTGTCTGAATATGTAAGTCTTTTTTTTTTTTTCCCCTCAACCTGGGTATTTTCCTGCTTGCCTTCTACATGTGTCTTTCTTTGGTGCTCACTCACTTTGATTACATGTATGATTTTTCTCTGGTCTCTGAGTCCTTCTCTGTTAACCCTTTCTGGTCTTTCACATGAAGGGGATCTTTTGGTTATTGTGTTTTGCCTCCTCATACATCCACATGTGGGTGTATGTGCCTCCTCCAGAGAACTTTTACCCCTGAGACTGGCCTGTGATGGAGAGTCTGTCTTCTCCTCTCTCCCTTGCCAGCCAGGCAAGGAGCAGTTTTCTCTGGCTTGAAGCTATCAGCTAGCTTCTCCCTGGATCTTAATACCTGCCCCAATCCCCCACTACAATACACCTCATAATTTATGATTTCCCCCTAAACTTAATAATTCATAATTTATCATCTTTGGAGTTTGTTTCATCAGCTCTTTGCTAAACTATCATAAGGACTCAAAAGTTGGGTTTTATAGCCCTTCCCTGAACACCAAAATCCCGTGTCACTTTGACTATTTGAATATGGTGAATCTAGGTGTAGCACCTCCTTGAGTCTATTATACTTGTCAGTCACTGAGATTCTCAGTAGGGTGGACTAATATTTTTCTCCATTTTGAAATATTTTGGCCATTTTTGTTCAAATGACTTTTTTTCTTTCCTGTTCTTCCATTTTCCTGAAATCCTATTATATGTATGTAGGCATATTTTTTAAAGAAGTTTTTTAGCCGGGCATGGTGGCGCACGCCTTTAATCCCAGCACTTGGGAGGCAGAGGTAGGAGGATCACCATGAGTTCGAGGCCACCCTGAGACTACATAGTGAATTCCAGGTCAGCCTGAGCTAGAGTGAGACCCTACCTCAAAAAAACAAAAAAAAAAAAAAAAAAAAAAAGAATTTTTAAAATTTTTATTTATTTATTTATTTATTTATTTATTTATTTATTTATTTATTAGAGACAGAGAAAGGGAGAGAAAGAGAGTATGAGAATGGGTGTGCCAGGGTCTCCTGCCGCTGCAAACAAACTCCAGACGCATGTGCCACCATGTGCATCTGGCTTATGTGGGAACTGGAGAACCGAACTGAGGTCCTTAGGCTTCGCAGTCATGCACCTTAACCGCTAGGCCATCTCTCCAGCCCTATGTAGGCATATTTGATGCTCCAGTAATCTATGATTCCTGTTAGTGTTCCTTCACCTTTTTTTTCTTTTCTTCCTTTATTTCAGATGGGGATAATGATTGTTTTGTCTTCATGTTTTCTTGTTCTTCTGTTACAATTTGTTGCTAAGTTTTTGTACTGGTTTTGGTGTTTTTTTTTTAAGCTCAAGTATTTATTATCTTTTTTACTTTTTTTTTTTTTGCTAATTTTTATCTTGTTACTGATATATTCTGTTTGGTAAATCAGAAAACAAACAAACCAGAAACAATACTTAGAATTGGTTCTTCCAGAAAACCGCCATGATGGTGGGACCCATTATGACAATGTTTTGGAAATGGAGCCTCCCAGGAGATCAGGCTCCGTTGTGTTTCCTCTTTCTTTCAGGGATGCAGGTTGGCATTTGTTTTCACTGCAGCTGCTGAGCTACGTCTCAGTCCATTTGTGCTCCTGTAATAAAATATTACACACTGGTCAAAAATTTATTTTTGAGGATAGAGTGATGGCTTAGAGTTTAAGACGCTTGCCTGTAAAGTCTAAAGACCTGGGTTCCATTCCCCAGGACCCATAGACCCAGGTTCTAGTCCCCAGTACCCACGTAAAGCAAGATGCACACAGTGGCGATACATCTGGAGTTCATTTGCAGTGGCTGGAGGCCCTGGTATGCCTATTTTCTTTCTCTCTCTCCCTATTTCTCTGTCATTTGTGTGTCTTCTCTCTGCTTGCAAATAAATAAATTATATTATTTAAAAAAATTATTTTCTCCCCGTTTGGAGTCTGGGAAGTCCAAGATTGAGGTGGAAAAATATGGCGAGTGCTTTAAAGTCATCAGTTCACGTGGAAGAGGGGGCTGAATGCTGTGTTATCCCATGGTAGAGAAGTAGAAGTAAGTAATCCCTCGTCTAAAAGCATGTTTTATAGCAGCATCAATCCCTTCATGGCGGCAAAGCTTTCATGACCTAAGCACGCCCAATTAGGCCCCGCACCCAACACTGCGGCATTAGAACTAAGTTGGCAACACAGAAATAAGGGAAATCGGCAACTTGTCAATCACAGCACCTGGCTAGTGAGAAATGGGATTGGTGCAAATTTATGCTACTCTCTTCAATAGGTTTGTTTGTACATTTCTTAATTTTTCAAGAGTTCTTACTATAAACTATAGTACAGGTTCCTTTGTTCCTTAACCACTAAGCAATCTTTCCAGCCCTTTTTTTCTTTGAGAATTTTCATACGTGAACATAATATAATTTGATCATAATCTCCTCCATTACTTTCTTTTGTCCTTCTTTCCTATCCCCATACTCTTCTTAAAAAACATTTTTTATTCACTTATTCAAGAGAGAGACAGACAAAGAGGCAGACAGAGAGAAAGAGAGGCTCACTCAGGCCTCCAGCCCTTGCAAATGAACTCCAGACAAATTACAGGCACATGTGCCACTTTGTGTGTATCTGAATTTACACTGACATTGGGGAATCGAACTCAGGTCTTCAGGTTTTGCAAGCAAGAGCCTTTAACCACCAAACCATTTCTCTAGCACCCCCATATTCTTAATTTAATTCTGTTCACCACACATTAATCTTATACACTTCCTTATATATCATGTAAAAAGTTTAAAATGTAATTCCTTTTACCTCCACCCCACTTTTGCTATTATTACCACCACATATTTTTCTAGTACATGTGTCATAAACTTCATGACTCAGGCTTTTTGATTTAAATAGCCAGATGTCCTTTAAAGAAAGTGGAAAAATAAGAGAAAAAAGCTTTCCTAGTCATTGGCATATTTACCATTGTTCCAGCTCTTCGGTCTTTCAATATCATTTCCCCCTTGAGAAATGGAAGACGTACTGAGACTTAAAGTAGAAAGCATGCCTTGCAGCCTCCTAAGAACCATGTCTACCAGCTTTCACTTAGGTGATGATGTCTCAGTTTCATCTGTACATTTTGGAGGTGATCTTTTCTGCATAAACAATTTTACGTTGATTTTTTCCTTATTTCCTGCCTTTAAAAAATGCCATTTGACTGTCTTCTGACATACTTTCTTCCTGAAGGGAAGTCAAGAATGTCATTTTCTTTATTATTGTTTTGAATGAAGTGTAGTGGTTTCCCCCCTTCCACCTCTTGTTATGTTTTTGTATTCTCTGTAGCTTTTGTTCTCGTTGAACAGATTTTAGCATGGCTAAGCAGAGTTTCCTATGAATTAATCTTATTTGAATGTTGCTGAACTCGTTATGGCCCTGGATTGTTATTTCTCAAAAATCTTGTGGAGGGGGGCTGGAGAGATGGCTTAGAGGTTAAGGCACATGCCTGCAAAGCCTAAGGACCCAGGTTCGAATCTCCAGGCCCTACATAAGACAGATGTACATAGTGGCATATGCATCTGGAGTTCATTTGCAGTGGCTAGAGGCCCTGGCGTGCCCACTCTCACTCTCCCTCTCTCCCTCTCTCTGACAAAATAAAAATAAAATCTTTTAAAAAATCTTGTGGAATTTCTATTACTATTTAACTTTTCCTTGAGCATCTGGCTTTGACATGGGAACTGGCAATTTGAACCCCAGGCCAAACCCAGGCTGGAAGACTTTGCATGCAAACACCCTCAACCATTGAACCATCCGCCCAGCCCATATTTAACTCTTACCTTTGTGTTTTCCAAACTATCTTGGGAATCCACTTTCACCACTGTGAAACTAAAGAACAAGTATGATATTTTCTTTTAATTTTTTTATTAATTTATTTATTTGAGAGAGAGACAGAGACAGAGGCAGATAGAGAGAGAATAAACACATCAGGGCCTCCAGCTACTGTAAATGAATTCCCGATGCATATGTCACCTTGAGCATCTGGCTTAAGTGGGTTCTGGGGAATCGAACCTGGGCCCTTAGTCTTTGCAGGCAAGTGCCTTAATTATTAAACCATCTCTCCAGCTCCAAGTCTGAAATTTTCTATTGAGTTCCTTTAACCTTTTTATTTCCTCTATATTTGGATTGAATAATTGGCGTCTGTCTCCTTGTCTCTAAATGTACTGCTTCCCCGCTCCCCTCCCCCACCCCGTGATGTGTTCTCTGGGCTGGTAAGCCTCTGCAGTATATTTTTGATTTCAGATATTATTTTCAATGATCTTGTCATGTGTGCTTCCCCTTTTCCTGCCACTGTGCCTGAGGACCTGCACATTGGGTGCATTTCTGTAGTTGAAAAATTCTTTATGCTTGCTTAGCCACAGCTTCTCTCTCTTTCCTCTGAGAAGTTAACAGGTCTGTCAAAAAAAATCATTATGACAAAAAAATTATTAGAAAATAAAAATCCAGAACCACAGGGCATGTGCTTGCCACATTGCGGGTGGGCCGTTCCCTCCTCACCTAAACCTGTCTGGAAACACTTGCAGATGCACCCATAAATTTGTTTCTACGGTCACTCCAAATCCTGTTTAGTTGGCAGTGAATATTAAATATCACAGCAGTGCCACTAATCTGACTATCTTATCAGGTGACCTTGCCTAGCTTATACTTCAAAAAAAGTTTTCATGTATTGATTTGTGAGGAGAGAGAGATGGAGAGAGAAAGCGAGTTTGGGCACACCGGGGCCTGTTGCTGTTGCAAATTGTAGACTCATGTGACACTTTGTGCATCTGGCTTTCCATGGGCAAGGGGGAATGGAGCCCAGGTTAGCACATTTTACAAGCAAGACTTTTTTTTAAGTTTTAGTTTTTATTGATAACTTCTATACTCACAGACAATAAACCATGATATTTCCCTCCCCTCCCCCCTTTCCCCTGCAGAACTCCACTCTCCATCACATCCCCTCCCTCTCTCCGTTAGGCTCTCTTTTATTTTGATGTCACCATCTTTTTCTCCTATTATGAGGGTCTTGTGAAGGTATTGCTAGGCACTGTGAGGTCATGAATACCAAGGCCAATTTCTGCCTGGACAGTTGCATTGTAAGGAGTCGTACCCTTCCTTTGGCTCTTACATTCTTTCCGCCCCCCTCTTCCACAATGGACCCTGAGCCCTGGAGGGTGTGATAGAGATGTTTCAGTGCTGGTCACTCCTGTGTCCCTTCGTCTCAGCACTATGTTGCCTTTTAGGTCATCCCAGTGGTCATCTCCATCTGAAAAGAGAAGTACAAGCAAGCACCTTTAACTGCTGAGCAGTATCTCCAGCCCAAGAAGATAGGCCACTTCTTTAATGATTAAAAATTTTGGCTTCAGCTTGTTATATTGTTTTCTAGTATATTTTTCATGTTCAGTATTTTTAGTGAAGTTCAGTTGTTTGCTTGACATTTGTTATCTTTTCTGTTTCTTCTGGTGTTTAGGAAGTTTTGACTTTTAGATCTTATAGTGTGTCATTTTTAGAAAAAAACGATACTTTCAATGACCCTGCTCATTACACACTGTGGTTGGTTTTCTATCACAAGAGTGAAGTTAGGAATTCTCTTCCATTTCTCACCTTCAAAATTTAATCCTTAGCATTCTTTTAGTCTTAAAGCTTTAAACGATAAATTAAATTTCTGCTGCCTCATTTATTAATCTAAAACATGGCATTAAATTGTACATAGGCACCAGGTGTGGTGGCATATGCCTTTAATTCCAGGACTTGGGAGGCTGAGGTAGGAAAATTGCTGTGAGTTTGAGGCCACCCTGAGAAGACAGTGAATTCCAGGTCAGGCTGTTCTAGAGTGAAACCCTGCCTCAAAAACAACAACAAAGCCAGGCGTGGTGGCGCAAGCCTTTAATCCCAGCACTCGGGAGGTAGAGATAGGAGGACTGCCATGAGTTCGAGGCCACCCTGAGAGTACAGAGTGAATTCCAGGTCAGCCTGGGCTAGAGTGAGACCCTACCTCGAAAAACCAAAAAAAAAAAACAAACAAACAAAAAACAAAAAAACAAAACATATGCTTCAAGTCTTAAACTTCAGCAAACTTATTTATTATCTTACAGTAATATTATTTTACTTCCTATCAATTCATATGTTCCATTATTTCACTCAATCATTATTCTATCTTAATTTTATCAATACTATTTTCCGAAAGTATAACAACATTTGTTACATTTGCCACAGTTTCTATCTTTTAACCTTTCCTGTGAGCTAAGTTATTTGTTCGAATGTCTACAAACACTGTGTTCTTGAAGCATTGTTGGTTTGCCAGGAAGTGACCACTTGAATGATATTCCTTGAGGTCTTGCATATTAATAGCTGTCTGTAGCTTTTATTTCACAGAGATTTCAGATGGACATAAAATTCTTCCCTCACGATTTCTTTCCATTGAAATGTTTTCAAACAGTTGCTGCGTTATTTCTCTAACACTTGTTATTTATTTATTTATTTATTTATTTATTTATTTATTTATTTATTTATTATTTTGTTGCTGTGACACAATACTAGACACCTTAAAGGTGGCAAGATTTATTTGGCTCCTGGAGCAGTTGATCCATGGCCACTTAGCTCCATGCACTTAGAACACTGTGTGCAGTGGTAAGAGTCTGCAGTAAAGGTTACTTTTCTTGGAAAACTGAAACAAAGGATGGAAATATACATACATACATATATATATATATATATATAACTTACTTCTTCCAAGATGCTCCCTGATCCTATGTTTTGCTGCCTTCCCAAAATGTCTTTATCTAATGAATCCATCTGTGAATTTATCCATTCATTAGATCAAGCCCTCGTCACCTAATTGTACAGGAAATGCCAAAGCAGACACTTCCAGTGCTGTGCCTTGGAAATCTCCCAGTCGTTTTTCCAATCCTGTCAATTTGACAATCAAAATTAATCATCAAGTAAGGTAAATGTCGTGTTGAGAAGTCTCATATCATGCTGATATTTCTTCTATAGTTGGTGATTTTCCCTTCTCGTCTGGTTATCAAAGGACATTTCCTAATTCTTTTAAAAAATATAGTGATTTTGCTTAGGCTAGAGCTTGATGTTCATAAATTTTAGTCATTTTCCAGGTATACAGCAGGCTATGCTTTATTTTTATTTATTTATTTATTAATTAGGGGCAGACAGAGGGAGAGAGAGGGAGAGTGAGAATGGGAGCGCCAGGGCCTCTAGCCACTGGAAATGAACTCCAGACGCCTGCGCTCCCCTTGTGCATCTGGCTTACATGGGACCTCGAGAATTGAACCAAGGTCCTTAGGCTTTGCAGGCATGTGCCTTAACTACTAAGCCATTGCTCCAGCCCATGCTATGTTTTTAAATATTTTATTTCAGGAGATGCTATTATTCAATTATAGCCTTAAATATTTAAAAAATACTTGTTCACTTCTTTTTTTTTTTACTTTCTCCTGTGAGGACTATAATTATATATTACTATTCTGATTTGCAATCTTTTATGTGTAATATATTGCATTTGTTTTCTTTTTTTTAAAAAAGTTACATATTTATTTGAGGGAGAGAGTAAAAGAAAAAGAGAGAAGAAGGACACACAGAGAGAATATGTGTGCCAGGGCCTCCCACCCCTGTAAACAAACTCCAGATGTATGAGCCACTTTGTGCATCTGGCTTTACGAAGGCACTGAGGAATTGAGCTCAGGCTGTCAGGCTTTACAAGCAAGTACCTTTAGCAGCTGAGCCATCTCTTCAACCGCTGTATTAGTTTTCTGTTGCTGCTGTTTGTAGGACAAGACCAACACACATTTGTCTGGTAATTCTGAAAGTCAGAACTCTAAATGGCTCAGCAGAGCTGTGTTCCTTCTGGCCCTTCTGGGTCACTCAGGTTCCTTGTCATATCCAGCCTCGGAGGCTACTTGCCTTCCATGCCTGATAACCTCTGCTTCTGTCCTCTGCGGGTAAATGTGCTCTCCTTAGGCTCCCTGGGATTAGATCTCCGCACCTTTATAAAC
The DNA here is from genome assembly GCA_036365145.1 of Orientallactaga sibirica. NCBI lineage: Eukaryota > Metazoa > Chordata > Mammalia > Rodentia > Dipodidae > Orientallactaga > Orientallactaga sibirica. The sequence goes on from JAEOAD010002133.1 coordinate 4,891,098, forward strand.
CAGGGTCATTTCATCATCTCATCTCATCTCTGCATGTTTCATTGAAGCATCTCTCTGAAGCTCTCTTTTACCTTGCCAGGCAGCATTTTTTTTTTTTTTTTTAAAGGTAGAATCTCACTGTAGCTCAGGCTGACCTGGAGTTCACTATATGAGGCAGCGTTTTTATAGGTTCTAGGGATTAAGGTGTAGATATCTTTGGGTGAAGGTGGAGGGGGCTGGCTTTATTTTGCCCACCATATAGAATTTCAAATCCTATTTTTCCTAACTTAGAACTAATTTTATGGTCTTCCTTTGTCTTTGAGTTTTTCTTTTAATTTTTGTTTATTTTTATTTATTTTTTTGAGGGTGACAGACAGACACAGAGAGAAAGAGGCAGAGAGAGAGAGTCAAAATGGGCAAACAAACTCCAGATGCATGTGCCACCTTGTGCATCTGGCTTACGTAGGTACTGGGTATTTGAGCCTTGAACCAGGGTCCTTAGGCTTCACAAGCAAGCCCTTAACTGCTAAGCCATCTCTCCAGCCTGTCTTCGAGTTTTTCTAATTTAATATTCTTTTTTAAAAAAATATTTTATTTTTATTTGACAGAGAAAGAGGGAGAGAGAGAGAGAGAATGGGCATGCCAGGGCCTCCAGCCATTGCAAATGAACTCCACACGCATGAACCCCCTTGTGCATCTGGTTAATGTGGGTCCTGGGGAATAGAACCTGGGTCCTTTGGCTTTGCAGGCAAATGCCTTAACCGCTAAGCCATCCCTTTAGCTAATTTAGTATTCTTTTATGAAACATTGTTTTCTTTTTCGTTTTGTTTTAGGTTTTGAACTGGTATGTATTAATTTGTTCTGACATTTCCCCCCATTTCTTATTAGCTTCTTTTATTAAGACTGTTACTATTCTCTAATATGTAAGTGATACGTTGCGGGTTTCTTCTGCTCTGTGATCTCATTTTTCTTGTGACTCCTTATTGTTTGTCTTAATGTCATTAAGGCTTCATTCACAATTTCCTTGTAATGGTTTCCTAAGGTGTTATTGCTTTGTTCCCTTTGTTTAAATGGGGGACAAAATAAGATGGGGTTTCTTGATTAGGAGACTGGCAGGACAAGGTAGCTTTCTTTGTAGCATAGCACGTGTCTTCAGTGCTTTTCTATTTGCAAAAGGGTGGGAGACTTGCAGTTACTCAGTTGATATCACTGTGTTGCAGGAATGCAGACATTCATATTGAGAGAAACACTATGAATTCCAAGTTGTGGTGAGCCTATGGGGGAATGAGCAAGGAAGCAAGGAAAGCAATATTTTATTTTGTTTTGTTTTGTTTTGTTTTGTTTTGTTTTGTTTTGTTTTGTTTTGTTTTAGGCAAGCCCAACAGACTGGCCTTATTTTGAGAAAGAGAGTGAGAATTGGCATGTCAGGGCCTCCAGCCACTGTAACTGAACTCCAGACATGTGTGTCTGGTCTATATGGGATCTGGGAGTCCAACATGGTCCTTAGGCTTTGCAGGCAAGCACCTTAACCGCTAAGTCAACTCTCCAGCCCAAAGTAATCTTTTTTTGAGGTAGGGTTTTGCTCTAGCCCAGGCTGACCTGGAATTCACTAAGTAGTTTCAGGGTGGGCTGGATCTACGGCGAGCCTCCTACCTCTGCCTCCTGAGTGCTGGGATTAAAGCTGCGTGCCACCACACCGGACTCCCAAAGTAATCTTTTAAACAACTGTAAAATAATCAAAGTGACAGATGATATCACTTGCAGAAGGAATACCAAAGAGGTTCTGGATCCTTCTGAGACAAGGCTATATGATTCATGGCTGAGGTAGATGACTGTTGTTAAAGAAAAGGAGGAGGTAGAAATGCCGTAAGGTCTTTTTGAGTCTTTGGAGGAGTGGGGCAGTCAGGTGTCATCTTAGTCAGACGGCGTTGGGCTCTGTTGTGGTCATAACCCGTGAGCTCTTGCTCTCTCACATAACTAAATGTGTGCCGGGTGGTCTTCCTTCAGCTTGTAGCCCCGCCATCCTGCCTATGTTACCCTCGCTTTTGTTGTCCCAGAGGAAGATCTGGGTGGTCACACAAGATGGTGACAGCTGTTTTGTCTTCTCTTCCTTCCTTTCCACCTCCTTTCCCTTCTCTTCCTCTTCCGCTTTCTCCTCTCCCATTTCCCTTTCTTCTTGATATTCCTTATTTCTTCCCACTCAGTTGCATGGACCCAACCTAACTACATTATAAACTGGGAAATTTCTTTGCTCTCCATCTGAGTGGCTTTGCGGGTGAAATTGTGTTTAAAGAGCAGTTTATGTATTTGTAATATTAAATCTGAAATAATTCTTTATATACTCCAAAAATAATTTATTGCATTGCATGTTTCAAAGGTTTTTCATATTTATTATTTGTTTTATTTTGCCTAGTGTATCAGCTATATTAATTGGCAGGCTGGATTTCTTTGTGATTCGAGCTTCCTGAATTTATTTAGGAAATAGCTCAGACTGGGGAAGTGACTTAGTGGTTAAAGGTACTTATTTGCAAAGCCTATCAACTCAGGTTCATTTCCCTAGTACCCATCTAAAGCCAGATGCACAGAGTGGCACATGCGTTTGGAGTTCCTTTGCAGTGGCAAGAGGTCCAGTGTACCCATACTCTCTCTTCCCAAATAAATAATAATAATATAAAAGCCAGGCTTGGTGGAACACACCTTTGATTGCAGCACTAAGGAGGCAGAGGTAGGAGGATTGCCCTGAGCTCAAGGCCAGCTTGGGATTACAGAATGAATACCGGGTCAGCCTCGGCGAGTGTGAGACTGTACTTTAAGAACACTAATAATGGGCTGGAGAGATGGCTTAGCGGTTAAGCATTTGCCTGTGAAGCCTAAGGACCCTGGTTCGAGGCTCGATTCCCCAGTACCCACGTAAGCCAGATGCATAAGGTGGTGCATGCATCTGGAATTCGTTTGCAGTGGCTGGATGCCCTGGTGTGCTCATTCTCTCTCTCTCTTCTGCCTCTTTCTGTCTGTTGCTCTCAAATAAATAAAAACAAAAAAAAATTTTTTTAAATAACACTAATAATGAAGTAAATAAATAAATACAAAAATACTCTCCTTATCAGGCTGGAGAAATTGCTCAGCTGATAAAGTGCTTGCTATATCCATATGAGCACTTGAGTTCAGATTCCCAGAACCCTTGTAACACAGTGGAGGGCACCTGTAATTCAGACGTGTAATTCTACTGCAAGAAGAGAAGTGGAGACAGGAGGATCTCATGGATGCCTGTGGGCCAGTCAGCCTGGCAGATGGAGCCGTGAACATGAGACCCTGCTTCAAACAAGGTAGAAGGTCAGGACCCCTGCCCCATGTTGTCTTCTGACCTCTATGTGGATGCTGTGACATGCACATATGCACACACATCCCCCACCGAAAGAAAGACATTTTCGTTATCTTGTCATGAAGATATTCTGTTGAGGGCTGGAAAGATGGCTCAGTGGTTGAGGCATTTGCCTGGGAAACCTAAGGACTCAGGTTCGATTCCCTAGTTCCCACATAAACCAGATGTACAAGTTGTCTCATGCTTCTGGAGTTTGTTGTGGCTGGAGGCCCTGGTGCACCCATTCTCTCTCTCTTTCTTTCTCTCTTTCTATATATATGCCTCCTTCTCTCTCAAATGAATAAATAAATAAAATATTTAAAAATATATATTCTTTTGTATTTTCTTCTAAGAGTATTAAGGGGTTTGATTTGTTTTCCATACTTATTTTTTAATCCATTTGGGATCATGGTTGATTTTATTTTCCCATCTGAGTTAATTTGTGGCACTGTCTCTGGTAAATATCATTTTCATTTATGTGCATGTTGTTTTTTTGTTTCCTTTGTTTCCAACATTATGTCCACTCATATTTTTGTCTATCCCTGTGTAATTATAAAATTTCTCAGTCCTGGTTTCTAATTTTGTTATTTTTCATTTAACCTCTTGGTTGTTTTGACAAATTTGCTCTTTCTTATGCATCTTAAAAATCAGCATGTCAACTTTTAGCATAAATGTGATTATCATGTGTGGTTTTGAATTGCATTGATTGTTTTACAAATATTAGAAAAAAATAAATATATAAGAAACTGGATCATCCTGCCCAGCATTCTTGCATATCTTGCCATTTGACAATTTGTGTCTCTTAATAATATTTCCCAGTTTTCTCCATACAGACTGTGACCATCACCTATTTGGCCATTCCTAATTATTTAATCCACTTATTTATTTTATGAAGTAGACATTTTTTATACTTCTGTTTTAGAATTCAATTATCACAGAAATGTTATCTCATTGCATATGCCATACATAAATGAAATAGTTGCTGGACTTTGAAAAGTTACAATATTTATTCTATAAATCTAATTTGTTATAATAATGTAATTTTGGTTAATAATCTATAATCAAGCTATTCAATATGAATAATCTTTATTTTCATGACTTATTCATTTTTTTTTTTTAGGTATGGTCTCAGTCTAACCCAGGCTGACCTGGAATTCACTCTGCAGTCCCAGGCAGGCTTTGAACTCATGATGATCCTCCTACCTGTGCCTTATGAATGTTGGGATTAAACGCATGCTCCACCACACCTGATGATTTATTTTCTTGTTCGACTTAATGTATCATTTAAAAATAATGATGATCGGGCTGGAGAGATGGCTTAGCGGTTAAGGCGCCTGCCTGCTAAGCCTAAGAACCTGGTTCCAATCTCCAGGTCCCACGTTTAGCCAGATGCAAAGTGACACAAGGGTGCAATGCCGCACTTGCCCACAAGGGGCGCACACATCTGGATTTCGTTCACAGCAGCTGAGAGACTGCTGACGCGCCCATTCTCTATCTGTCCTCCTCTCCCTCTCTTTCTGTCTGTCTCTCTGTGCCTCTCTCCAAAAATAAAAATAAATAAAAACAAATTTAAAAAAATAATGATGATATTTTCTGTTTCAATTTTCTTTATATTTGATCTCATTCCATTTCTCTCTCTCTCTATATCTATATCTATATCTATATATCTATATCTATATATATATATGTTTGTGTATTTGTTTGAGATAGAGGGGGGTGATATATGAGTATGGGCTTGCCAGGGCCTTCTGCTGTAAATGAACTCCAAATGCAAGCACTAATTTGTGTATCTGGCTGTTAGGCTTTGTAACCAAGCATCGTTAACCACTGAGCAATCTCTTTACCACTCCCTTCTCATACTTTTGCTGTTTCTAATTTACTTGGAAATATCATCATTGGTAAAGAATGTGCCCCTATTTCAGCATATGTTACTTGTGCTGCTGTGACTGGTAACTTCCGTCATCTTGGTAAGGAAGTTAAGTTCTATTTCTTGTAGGCTGAGGGTTTTTTTTTTAATCAAATATAAATTTGTGTTTACAGATGATAGTTCTAACATGTGTTAGAGTAAAATTTTCCTCAGATGAAGGTATTTAATCTATATTTCTTTAAAAAAAATTTTTTTAAATATTTTTATTACCTGGGTGTAGGGGTACACGCCTTTAAACACAGTACTCATGAGGCAGAGCTAGGAGGTTTGCCACGAGTTTGAGGACACCCTGAGACTACATAGTGAATTCCAGGTCAGCCTGGGATAGAGTGAGACCCTGCTTTGAAAAACCAACAAAAATATTTTTTATTTACTTATTTATGAGAGGGGTGGGGAGAATGGGTGTATCAGGGCCTTCAGCCACTACAAACAAACTCCAGATGCAGGCACCACCTTGTGCGTCTGCTTACGTGGTTACTGACGAACCGAACCTTGAGTTGGCTTTGCAGGCAAATGCCTTAACCGTTAAGCTATCTGTTCAGCATGTAAGCTGTATTTCTTACCAGCTATTAGGAATATACCTATTTTCGAGGCTGATAATTTTTGCGTTGGCTGTAGTAATTGTGTAAGTCCATTCTCAGTCGGTGCAGTATGGGATGATGAACTCCAGGGCAGGGGGCTGGACTTGCTATACAGGAAATCGGTGTGTCCCACCCATAAGTCCTCCACATTCCCCCCTCGTTCATCTTCCATTCTTTGAATTTCCCCACAAACTCACACAATTCCAAGGTCTCACTGTTGTGATCTGGCTGGAGAGATGGCTTAGCGGTTAAAGGCGCCTGCCTGCTAAGCCTAAGAACCTGGTTCCAATCTCCAGGTCCCACGTTTAGCCAGATGCAAAGTGACGCAAGGGCGCAATGCCGCACTTGCCCACAAGGGGCGCACACATCTGGATTTCGTTCACAGCAGCTGAGAGACTGCTGACGCGCCCATTCTCTATCTGTCCTCCTCTCCCTCTCTGTCTGTCTGTCTCTCTCTGTGTCTCTCTCCAAAAATAAAAATAAATAAAAACAAATTTAAAAAAATAATGATGATATTTTCTGTTTCAATTTTCTTTATATTTGATCTCATTCCATTTCTCTCTCCCTCTCTCCCTCTCTCCCCTCTCTCTCTCTCTCTCTCTCTATATATATATATATATATATATATATATATATATGTTTGTGTATTTGTTTGAGATAGAGGGGGGTGATATATGAGTATGGGCTTGCCAGGGCCTTCTGCTGTAAATGAACTCCAAATGCAAGCACTAATTTGTGTATCTGGCTGTCAGGCTTTGTAACCAGGCATCGTTAACCACTGAGCAATCTCTTTACCACTCCCTTCTCATACTTTTGCTGTTTCTAATTTACTTGGAAATATCATCATTGGTAAAGAATGTGCCCCTATTTCAGCATATGTTACTTGTGCTGCTGTGACTGGTAACTTCCGTCATCTTGGTAAGGAAGTTAAGTTCTATTTCTTGTAGGCTGAGGGGTTTTTTTAATCAAATATAAATTTGTGTTTACAGATGATAGTTCTAACATGTGTTAGAGTAAAATTTTCCTCAGATGAAGGTATTTAATCTGTATTTCTTTAAAAAAAATTTTTAAAAATATTTTTATTACCTGGGTGTAGGGGTACACGCCTTTAAACACAGTACCATTGAGGCAGAGCTAGGAGGTTTGCCACGAGTTTGAGGACACCCTGAGACTACATAGTGAATTCCAGGTCAGCCTGGGATAGAGTGAGACCCTGCTTTGAAAAACCAACAAAAATATTTTTTATTTACTTATTTATGAGAGGGGTGGGGAGAATGGGTGTATCAGGGCCTTCAGCCACTACAAACAAACTCCAGATGCAGGTACCACCTTGTGCGTCTGCTTACGTGGTTATTGATGAACCGAACCTTGAGTTGGCTTTGCAGGCAAATGCCTTAACCGCTAAGCTATCTCTTCAGCATGTAAGCTGTATTTCTTACCAGCTATTAGGAATATACCTATTTTCGAGGCTGATAATTTTTGCGTTGGCTGTAGTAATTGTGTAAGTCCATTCTCAGTCGGTGCAGTATGGAATGATGAACTCCAGGGCAGAGGGCTGGACTTGCTATACAGGAAATCGGTGTGTCCCACCCATAAGTCCTCCACATTCCCCCCTCGTTCATCTTCCATTCTTTGAATTTCCCCACAAACTCACACAATTCCAAGGTCTCACTGTTGAACACAATGAATCCAGTTTTAGTCTGAACCAAAGCAAATTTTCTCTCTGAAAGCAAGAGCACAAATTCTCATCAGTGCCTTCATTCATTTCTGCTCTCTGTGAGTTTTTTTTTTTTTTTTTTTTTAAAGTTCATCACTTAGCAGCCTCTTGACAGCCTGGCATCTCTGCAGTGAGGAGAGATCATTACTGCACATCCCGGCTATAATCACAGGTAAAAATGTGTCACCAAAAATAAGAACATAGCAATAAAAGAAAATGGGGCACCATTATCATTTTCATTCATCCAGCTGTTCACAGGGTCAGATTTGATAGGTAATCATTTTATCCTTAACTACTCATTTCCGATTTCCTTTGCCTTCAGCCAGTTCGTGTGTGGGTAGTTTCTTGTTCTCAACAGGTTTTAGAAACTTGCGGTGAGAAGTTGGAACCTCTGATGGTTCTACCTGTACTAGGACACTGAATGAGTTTGTTCAGTTACACAACTAAGTGTGTGTATTTTACCAGGAGGGACTCGGGATAATGCCCTAAGCAGTAGACATACTCTCCTTGTTTTCATTCATGTACCAGCTGTCCTGTCCACCTTGACCGAAATATTTACTCTAGACACACAATAATGAATCAGGTACTTCCAGTTCTTCCCACTTGAAGGAGCTCCTCTTCCCATTGTCTCTCCCTGCCACCCTAAACAGAACCCACAGAGCTATGACAGTTTCATTGGTGGCAGGATATCATCTTCAAACTAGAGGTTATACGTTGTCACCTAGTCAGAGGTGGCCCAAGGGTTTGCTGAGGGCCATCAGTCGTGCTGCAGGAGGAGGCATTGGGAAAACTCAGTTTCCCCGTTCACATTACAGTGTGTGTAAGACTTTGCCTTAGCAGAAAAAGTATGTGTCTGGCGCGTGGACATGGAAAGAAAACAATGGCGTCTCATCCTTGAGTGTGTTTATCACACAGCACACCGAGCAGTGTCCCTCAAAACTGGAAGACCTGGCCATTAAGGAATGCCTTACTGTGTCCATAGCTTCTGCTCTGGTGTTGATTAATTAGCTAACTAATTAATTTGCAAGCAGAGAGAGTGACTGAGAATGAGGATGGGCACGCCAGGGGCTCTGGCCACTGCAAATAAAATTCAGAAGCATTTGACACTTTGTACATCTGGGTACTAGAGAATTCAATCCATGCCAGCAGGTTTTACAAGCAAATACCTTTAATCACTGAGCAATCTCTCCTGGTTTTGAATTTAAACTGTGCTGTAGGTTGCTGGAGAAACACGTCCAGTCACAGGTAATATGAACAAGGTTGGAGTCTGTTGATTTCCATGGTTAAAGATGGCTCCATGTTCTTTTCTAGGCTCATTTGAAAGTATTATAATGACTCTCCTATTTTAAATTTTCATTGATTTGATTTATTTGAGAGAGAAATAGAAAGGGGGTGTGTGTGCGCGCGCGTGTGCACGTGCATGAGGGAGAGAAAGAGAGAGAGAGAGAGAATGGGCACGTCAGGGTCTTCAGCCACTGCAAATGAATTCCAGACACATCCCCCACCTTGTACATCTGGCTTATATGGGTCCTGAGGAATCCAACCTGGGTCCTTTGGTTTCACGGGCAAACTCCATAACCACTAAGCCATCTCTCCAGCCCTGATTCTCTTTTTGACTTTGGACTCACTCATTAACTTGATTTGCCAATGAAAGGATGGCGAGAGGTAATGCCCAGCCCTTCTGAGCCTAGCCTCTGTACTAGTTACCTCGCTTATTGATGGGGCAAAGGACCTGAGGGGAAAATGAGTTTATGGGAAGAAGGACTTGTTTCAGTTCTAAGTTACCATCCATCAGTGGCGGGGTAGGCACAAGAACTTGAGCCAACAAGTCACCTTCAGTCCACAGTGAGGCAGCAGAGAGTGACAAATGCTACTTCTCATACAACTGGCTCCTTCCCACCTCAACTAACTAACAAAATCGAGCCCATCCCTCCCATGTGATTCTAGATCCTGTCAATTTGGAAGTCAATATTGCCCTCACAGGCTCTTCAAGGACTGGCAGTGTCCATTCTTCCTGCCTGGAGCCCTGAGCATCTATGCAAAAAATCCACTTACCTCAAAGCCGCCATGCTATGGAGAAAGAAGCTCCAACTGCCTGGGAGATCACAAGAGGAGACTGAACCACTTCAGGCATCTCAGTCCAGACACGGGAGAAAAGTCAACCCTGCCCTGCCTAAGTTTCAGTTTTGTGAGCTAAACACAGTGGTTTGGCTTGAAGTCACAATAGCTTATTGGCAACACCTCTTAACAACTGCTTAGTGTACCCATACTTGACTAAGCTGAATGGAGTTCAGGATCTTGACCTCACCCCACTCAAAACTATCGGCTGTATTTTAACTGCACTGAAGAATTAAGAACTTTTTTTTTTTTTTTAATGCTGACTTCGGAGACATGAGTCTGGAAACAGTTACTGAGGACTGATGATAAAGGTTTGAGAAACCCGATGCTGTGATTAATCATTGGAGGTGAAAAGTGACCACAAAGACACACACACGGTGGTGATGTTTTTGTTTCTGAGTCCTGGGAAGGCTATGGGCTCCTAGCATGAATATCAAATTTCCTGTCTGAATGTGAAAAGAAAGTGTCTTCGCTCTATTTATTTCCTTACTAAAAGGAAAGTTTTTTTTTTTATTTTTAAAAAATATTTTATTATTTTTTTATTTGAGAAGGAGATACAGAAATAGGCAGGTAGAAAGAGAGAGAGGGAATGGGTATGCCAGGGCCTTTGGCCACTGCAAATGAACTCCAGATGCGTGCACACCCTTGTGGGTCATGGGGAGTTGAACCTGAGTCCTTTGTCTTTGCAGGCAAGTGACTTAATCACTAAGCCATCTCTCTAGCCCGAAAGTTCTTTTTTTTTTTTTTTTAATGAAAGCATAGCAGATAGATTAAAATAAATCCTTGAATATTAGTTCCAGGAGTATTTATATGAAAAATAAAACTAAGTAGGATATAGTAAAGGACATATTTTACTAAAATGATTATCACACATGTTACACACATGTAACCAACTCCAAATACCCAAGTACCTTTCTACTGGAACGTGTGTGCCAACTTAACAGGAGGAGATGGGAGTCTGTGTTATAGATTGTTGATAGGGAAATTCTGACTTTGTTTTCTTTTGTTATGGCAAAAGATAAATCTGCACAGTGTAGTACGATTAAAAATTCCAAGCATTCCTCTTTGCTAGAACGTGGTCTAGATGTCTAGTGGTGAGCTGCGTCCTTCTCTCAGATGCTTTCTCTCATGCTCTTGAAGAGCGGGTATGTGTGTGTTCCCTCAAGACTTCACCTCTGATTTCTCTCCCTCTTCCATCCTTAGCTAATTGCAGAACCCCTTCTGCCACTCAAGTATCCTCTTCTTTGCAATTAGGAAGCAGAAAACTAGTGAAGAGTCCTTGTATGCATCATCTGATCTTTGGTCTCTGGGGCTTGAACGAGTTTGGTTCATTTCTCAAAGAGGAAGTGTAGCGGGGGGGCTCTGAGTGATGCACACTTCTCCATGTTACAGGGTCAGTTTGGTGTCACGATTCCCTTGGGTACATCATAATCACCTACTAAGGATTTCACACACTGTACTCGCTCTTACAAGTTCCTTGAGGCATTGTGGAAAGGCGTATCTGCTCCTTTTGTGTGGAATAAGTCCTTTACACTCAAACATGATTCATCTGTTTTGTATAGAGACGTAAAGCAAACCTGACTCTAAGCTTGTAACTTTTGTTGTCCAAGTGTTGATCTGTTTTCTTACTCTTTTGAATAAGACTACACATTCTACTCAAGATGTCAAAATATTTCTATACTGTCAAGATCCACTTGCTTTTTACTAATATAAATAAAACCAGTTTAGACCAGAATAAAATGTTTACCAGGTTTTTTTTTTTCCCCAGTTTTTCGAGGTAGGGTCTCACTCTAGCTCAGGCTGACCTGGAATTCACTCTGCAGTCTCAGGGTGGCCTCGAACTCACAACGATCCTCCTACCTCTGCCTCCCGAGTGCTGGGATTAAAGACGTGCGCCACCACGGCTAGGTTTTGTTTTTATTTATTTTTTTTTAAATTTATTTTTGGAGAGAGAGACGGGGAGAGAGAGAGAGAGGGAGAGGGAGACAGAAAGGGGCGTGCCAGCAGTCTCTCAGCTGCTGTGAACGAAATCCAGATGAGTGCACCCCCTTGTGGGCAAGTGTGGCATTGCGCCCTTGCATCACTTTACATCTGGCTAAACGTGGGACCTGGAGATTGGAACCGCTGGACATTGGAACCAGCATTCTTAGGCTTAGCAGGCAGGCGCCTTAGCCACTAAGCCATCTCTCCAGCCCTAGGTTTTGTTTTTTAAGCCAGTTATTTCTGACAATTTTCCACCTTTTGAGTGCAGTTTTGTGCATTAATGCCTATTAAAAGAAGTGGAAGTAAATGCTGGTAACAATTCTTGAAGAATAGTGAAGAAAATTCTTACACATTTCTAGACTAGGAATGTTTATAACCTATCAATAATCATGTGCTTTACACTATCATTTTAGCAAGAAACAAAACCATTCTTCTCTTTTGCAAAGTTAAGGTTGTGAAGGAGGAATCCTTCTCCTGTCGTCAGTATGAAAACTTGTGTGTGGTGAATACTTGGGAAAGTAGCTTTTCTCTGTGTATGTACTTTGTAGGATTAGTGTCTGTTTAATCCTCCAGAAGGCACTGGGAATGAAGCAACCCACGCCTGCATTTCTCTCACAGACATGACTCCAGTCCCATTTCTAGCAGTCTGTGTCAGTGTTTTTGAGTGGGAGAGACTTGGTGAGGGTGGCCACTGGAAACAAATAAGATAAAAAAAACCCTAAAGATAAATTGGCAATTCTGCTAAGTGACTCTGATTTTAAAATCGGAAAAGCTTCCATTACTCCTTATTTTAGAACTTTTAATGGAATGTGGTTACAAAATGAGAAATAGATGTTTGATAGCCATTAGACTATTAAATATAATTTAGTCAAACAATATTTACCCATTACTCATTTCATTATCTGTATTCATACAGAGTAAGACATTATGAAATACAAAATTAATGTATACCCTAATGGAAAATAAATTATAGAAATAAAAATTCTTTGGCATGAGCTTTATTCTAATAGTGTATTAGAAACTGTTGATCTGTGTGTTTCTCATTTGAGTACAGAATTTAATGTGTTTAAACCACTGGATACATACATTATAGGTTAATTACTGTTATCTCCAATGGCATAGGAAGGGTTTTTTGGAGAAACTCTAAAAGCACAAGACATCAAAGCACAAACAGAGAAATGGGATTAAATACTCCTGCCCAACAAAGGAAGCAGTCATTTCAGCAAAGACACAGCCTGGAAAACTGGGAGAAGATACCTGCAAATGACACATCTGACAAGTAATTAATCTAAAACTACAAGGCATGAAAGCCTTAATACAAAATAACCTGATTTTTAGAGTAGTTTCAAAGGGGAAAGAGAGGGAGGGAATTACCATGGGTTATTGTCTATAATTATAGTAGTTGTCAATAAAAAGTAAATTTAATAAAAAAAAATGTGCAATAAACCTAAATGGATATTTCTCAAAAGAGGATATACAAATGGCCAACAGGCATATAAAACAATGCTCAGTATTGCTCATGTTGAGTGAAATGTGAATTTGAATGTCAATGAGGTATCACTCTACCCCAGTAAGAATGGCTGCTCTCTGAAAGACTTAAGGATATATGTATTGACGAGGATGTGAAAAGGGATTGCAAATTAGTACAGACATAAAGGCCACAATGAGGTTCCTCAAGAAGTTAAAGTATGGTCTTGTGATTCCACTATTGGTTATAGTTCTCCAAAGGAAATGAAACCAGTGCAGTGTAAGTAAATATGAGAGCCACCTGCACTCATATTTATTCTGACAATATTTGCAATAACCAGGAAGTGAACACAACTCAAGTCTCCTCTGGTTGAATAAAAGGAGATGTTAAGGAGATTTGACTGTATGGACACACACACACAATCACACACACACAGTGGAAAACTATATAAGTCATCAATGATGACAACATGGGTAGAACTGGGGAACATTGAGTATGTGACCGAAGCAGGACCAGGAAATAAGCACCTCAGGATCTACTCTAATGTTGGGGCACTCTCATGCTGGTACCCTAGAAGATGAAAATGGAATGCTGGTTACCAGGGGCTGGGGACTGTACAAGAGGGGGAAGCTTAGGGAAGAGTAATCATTGGATACTCCACTCTAGTTACACAGGAGTAAGACGTTCAGGTGTGCAGCTGCATGACAAGGTGACTAGGTAAAAAAAAGTAACAATTCCATAACTTTTTAAAAAGCTGAAAGAAAGGATTTCATCCTAAAGGATCACTGTTTGAGGAGGTAAATCTGTTTAACCCAATTTAGATCCCATACTATACATATATTTATATGTTGAAACATCACATAGGACATATTAATATATATAATTATGGGTTTGTGTACCATTTAACGTTGTGATTAGAATGGGAAATATGATATATATCTTGACACAATAAACTATTATAAGTGTACTGGCTACTTACATGTTTATATTAATATATTCAAGCCTTCACAAGGAAACTATTCATATTCTTCTGATGTCTTACTATTTTTCACATTCTCATAATTTGGGGCACACAAAATAGAATAGAAGAGCCAAGAAATAAAAAAAAAATGAGGGTTATTCCAGTGGAGATTTTATTTCTATGCATGTCCTATTTCCCTCTTTATATGACAGTGTTTTCCTTTCCTATGTAGCACATAAGTTCCTGTGAGCTGTGTAATCAGGATGCCATGTACATTTTTAGTGTGTACCCAAAACTTCCATGTGCATCTATAAATCTGTGTTCACAGCATCCTTGATCTCTGCTCTTTCCAACTGACTCTGATGAAAACAGAGACATTGTTGTGAGAACTGTTCGCAGCTATGTCTTGTTCTAGTCACTTCAAAAATAAACAGACTACTTAAGTGGTAATGAAACTCTAAATGTGTGGTACCCTGGGATTTCTTGAAGATGAATAAAATATGAAAATATGGAGACAAGTGCTTAGGCAACTTCAAATATCTGCAATAACCAGAATCAATGATTAAGTGGGAATTCTTTTTTTTTTTTTTTTCATGTATGTAGTATGGGTGTGCACATGCCATGGCGTGTGTGTATAAGTCAGAGGACAATTTTGGGCCTTGGTCCCCGCCGTCCACCTTGTGGGGAGTTTCTTGTTGTTCACTACTGTGTTTTCCAGGATTGCTGGCTGTGAACTTTTGGGAGAGTCTCCTATTTCCACGTCCCTTTCTGCCGTAGGCACGCTGAGATTACAGATGCTTACCCCAGTGTCTGGCTTGTCCATGGGTTCTGGGCATCCAAACTCAGGTCCCCATTCTTGAGTAGCAAGTGCTTCATCTTCTGAGGCATCTCCTCCACCCTGAAATAGACAATTCTAATTCGAGACAAAAACACAGAAATAATTATTTTTGATTTTGGTAGCAGTTTTAAAAATTTCCCTGTGAATCGGGTGTCATTATTCATTGATTTCTGCCAACCCAGACACTCCATGTCCACCTGCGTGCATGGTCATCTTGGCAGCGTGCTTTGCACAGAACACATATGCAATCACTTCTCCACCCTGTCTGCCCACGGAAGGAGGGTCATGCTGATTTCTAGGCTGGCTTCTTCTTTTCCGATCTGTTTGTTTATCACCTACAGCTCAAGTCAGGAGAAAGCTCATTGCATCCAATAAAAAGAGTGTGGTGCTGCACTGTAGCCCTCCAGTGCTATAAATTTTATGATTCTTTCCAGAATGTTCTTTGGAGCAGGTCTTTTGCCTGTCCATCCTCTCATTTTTCATTTATTATTTTTTTTTTTGTTCATGAGTTTTGACTCTAACTAGTTACTGTGAGTAGCTATCTCAGCTGCATGGATGTTTTGTCTAGCTTTCCCTGCAATTAAAAAATATTTTAAAAATATATCGGAGTGGTGGTGCATGCTTTTAATCCCAGCACTTGGAAGGCAGAAATAGGAGGATTGCTGAGAATTCAAGGCCACCCTGAGACTACATAATGATTTCCAGGTTAGCCTGAGCTAGAATGAGACCCTACATATATATGTGTATATATGTGTAGGGTCTCATGTATGTATCTATCTGTCTGTCTGTCTATTTCTGTTTTCATTGCAAATAAATAAAAAAGTAATACTTTTATTTATTTGCAATGAAAACAGAGATAGTCAGATACATACATACATACAGACAGACAGATAGACATACATAGAGTGAGAGAGAATGAATGCATCGAGTTCATTTGGCTAGACTAGCTAGCCAGTAAGCCCCATGGATCTGCCTGTCTACCCCTTCCCTTCCCAGACCCATTAAGGGCTACAGTGCCTGACATTTTTCATGGGAGTTGGTTCAGAATTCAGATGGAGCAAGTTGAGGTATGACCCCGTTCCAAGTTTTAAATTATTTCTTAAATGAATCCACTGTCTCCCAGCTCTCTTGGTTGGTTAGAACATTCTGGTAACTTATAAAAGCAAAGGTTCTCATGATCATGAACCAATCCTTGATCAACTTGCCTTGGAAAGAAAGTCTTGCAACCTAAAGTAACTAGAATGTTAGCTTATGACAGGCCATAGTTGTTAAGCATGCAGCTGGCTTAATCATCCTTACTTCCCACGTATAGAATGAAGGGAAGGAAATCTCTGTGGCCCTAAATAAATTGGAAATAGCAGTGAGATGACCCCAGCGACTGATAATAGAAAATTGTCCTTTTAAGCTGCTGGTGACTGGTTGTCCCTGCTGAGCTACTGAAAGTCTTTTAGTCATTGGTGTTAAAGAAAATATTGACAGCCTTAATCAATTTCTGGAGGGGATCTATACATATGAGTAAGGCATGGTTTTAGAAAGCATAGATGTTTGATACTGTGGGGTTTTTTGTGTAAATATATGTAAATTTATAAATTAGTGTAAACATGCCGTGCTATGTGTTTGTTTTACTCAAATGTGCATGGTGAAAATTAAACGCTTAGTCACAGAAACATCTGGGCAAGAATGTGGATGACTCAGGACAAAGTCATCACCAGTAATGAAACTCAAAGAACATGGCTTCCTGACAATGAGTCATGAGCGTCACATTCTCATACACAGGCCAGTGGGTTGCGGTCTCAATGACATCACATCCCACTCACATCCCAGCTCTTGTCCTATTATCTGGATAGATTTTTAGGCTGCACTGGTAGAATATTGTCAATAGAACGAAAGCGTAGCATTTTTGTCGTGAACGTTTTGCTCCCACTGCTGAATGGCTTCATACAGTAATACCCACTGTCATAATTTTCTCTACAAGTTGATAAAATGATAACATGTGAAAATCATATATGATCAAGGGGAGTCACACTTTGGACTGTTGCTTACCCTAGAAATCCAAGAGAAACACAAGAAACTGAGGCACAAGTGGTCACATTCACTTAAACTAAATCCTGATCATTAACCTTGTTTACTTCAACAAAATAATTAAGAATCCTTGTCACTGCTAAATTAAAGTCATAATTCTCATGATAGTGGTTAATGTTTCCACAAGAATCCTTATATTCCTTGGAGGTTGAGTAATAGAAGATTTCATAAATCTGTCTTTCAGAAAATCTTGCCTTAAATATGTTTTCAATTTATGGTACTCCCGTGCCCATAGGGTTCAGATCATAGCTTTAAATCAAAGTATTTCTAACCATAAGCAGGGATTAGAGAGAACTTACATTGCAAAGAGAGCTGGCTGTTGATTTCTTTTCTTTCTTCCTTTTTTCTTCTTTCCTTTTCCCCCTTCCTTCCTTCCTTTCTTCCCCTCTCTCTCTCTTTCTTTCTTTCTTTCTTTCTTTCTTTCTTTCTTTCTTTCTTTCTTCTTTCATTCTTTCTGAGGAAAGGCTAGGGTATATAGCTAAAGAAGAATGTTTGGAATAGATGGCCCTGAGGTGTGAGGTCATATCCAGACAGCACAGGCCTTTGGAGCTGAAATTAGAGCATTTTCTCTTGTTCTTTGAGGTACTGAAATTTAAGATGGAAAGATTTTAATTAAAGATGGGAGATTGGCATGATTACACATAAACACACACACATGCTTTTTGTGTGTGTGTGTGTGCATTTTAAAAAATTGATTTTTAAAAATAATTATTTATTTATTTATTTATTCTTTATTTATTTTTTTCTTTCTTTCTTTATTTCTTTATTTATCTTTTTCTTTATTTATTTGAGAGCAAACGCGAGCAAGCGAGTGAGTGAGCGAGCCAGCGAGAGAGAGAGATTGAGAGAGGGAATGGGCACGCCAGGGCCTCTAGCCTCAGCAAACAAACTCCAGATGTGTGTGCCCCCTTGTGCATCTGGCTTACATGGGTCCTGGGGAATAGAACTTGGGTCCTATGGCTTTGCAGGCAAGTGCCTTAACCACTAAGCCATCTCTCCAGTCCTAAATTGATTAATTTTTCAACGCAAGTTTTATTCCCTTTCCTTGGTCCCCATTTCCCTATGAGCCTTCCTGTGGGTTCTTGGTGTTTACTGTGTGATAATTAGAACCTCTGACTCTGGGGAAGGGGGGAGATGTGTTCTCTTAGGGTGTTCTTACCTTATGGCTCTTATAGTCTGCTCATCCCTTCTTCTGCAACTGTCCCTGAGCCTCAGTGGGTGTGTGATAAGTTAGTGTTGTCTTCTCTGTATTTCTGTTACGATGTGTTTAGATTCACCACAGGGTTTGGTGTTATTCTCTTGCATGGGGATGTCAGAATTGGGTACAATCCTCACGCCACTGCTTCCTCCGCGATTTCTTCTGGACCCGGGTAGACGTGGTCGAGGTGACACATCTCAGTGTGAGCATTCTGCTGACTTTTTCTCCTGTTGATGGATCTTCGATCTCCCCAGTCCTCTCTGACATCTGTAAATTAGAGAAGATTCTCCAACCAAGGATGAGAGAAGGTATGATTCAAGCGATGTGCCCGGGAGCTTGAAACACATTTCAGCGGGGCTACCTATTCTAATTGTTCATGGAACACTGGAAGCTTCTCTGTGGGGATTGTGATTTTCCCGGCCGTGGGGTGCTGACTTGGTTCCCCGTATCAGTTTTGAGTTCTTTCCCACTGAGCAGGCCTCAAGTTTAATCAATCAGAGGGCAGTTGGTTACCCACAAAGACTGTGTCACTGTTGCACAGTTGTGTAGTTCTTGTCTGCCCCATGTATTGTGTGGCTTGCACAGTCTCTTGCTTCTTCATGCTGTTGGTGACCATTGTCACCCACTTTCCAGCACCATCATTTGCCAGGTGAAAACTGGGATATTTTTATTTAAGATAACATTTGAGGAGATTAGAATGGGTTTTGGTAGACCTATATTAATTTAACATAGTGTTCTATTTGAAAGATATTGAGTTTACATCTAGTTTATTAGAAGCTTACAACGGAAAAAGTTTTATTTTCTCCTCTTTCCAACAAACCTCCTAAGACTTTATAGTAGCGTCCTAATACATCAGAACCCGTTGTACCTGATTAATACCTCAGCCAGGGCAATCTGAGCTTATTTTGTGTTTGTTTTTTGTTTGTTGGTTTTTCGAGGTAGGGTCTCACTCTAGCTCAGGCTGACCTGGCATTCACTATGTATTCTCAGGGTGGCCTTGAACTCATGGCGATCCTCCCACCTCTGCCTCCCAAGTGCTGGGATTAAAGGCGTGCGCCACCACGCCCGGCAATCAGGGCTTCTTTACAATGTCGGTGCTCTGTTTACATTCCGACTTGCCTTCCTCTCCTCTCATTCCCATCTAGGGTGTGTGGCCTCAAGCCCGCGGCCCACCAGGACAGTGTGCCCCGTGAATTTTCACACCATCTCCTTTGTTTAACTCCTCTGCCACTGGTCTGCTGAGCATGTGCAGAAGAGGTGCGGGGAGAAGGAGCTGAAGGTCACTTGGGCTGGTTGGTGACAACGTGGTCCTTTCTTGACTATGCTGCTGCGCTGGAGAACTAAAGGCAGCTGAAGACGTCTCTGTGGGGACCGTCTCCTGATTTCGTTTTCTTTCGTGACCCACATGGGTAGGTTCGTTCCACCATGCTTCCAGGATCCGTTTGCTGCCTCGCTGCTTCATTGTTCTGTCTTCCTCCCTCCTCCCATGGTCTCACATACAGTTTCTTGCTGTGGGCTCTTCTCACCGAGAAGCCCGTCCTCCTGCAGAAGGTACTGGCTGCTCTGACTCACCCCACAGGAATTGCAAGGTGTCTACTGGACCCATGGGGCCCTTACTCACCTGTGACCAGGCAACTGTGGAAATTCAGGCTGTTTCTGGGATGCATCTCCAAATTTGTATGTATATATATATTTTTCAGTTTTGTTTTTCTTCTTCACTCAAATAGTCACAAGATGCATATAAACTAGTCTACCAGAAAGATGTGAAGCTAGAGGCTTGAGGGATGGGTCAGTGGTCAAACTCACTTGCTTGAACGGCCTGTTGGAGTGACTTCAGTCCTCTAATACCCGCATAAAGCCAGACGCACAAAGTGGAACATGTGTCTGAGGTTCCATTGCAATGGCCAAGAGGACCTGGCATACCTATCTTCTCTCTCTGAAAGAAAGAAAGAAAGAAAGAAAGAAAGAAAGGAAAAGGAAGGAAGAAAGAAAGAAGGAAGGAAGGAAGGAAGGAAGGAAGGAAGAAAGAAAGAAAGAAAGAAAGAAAGAAAGAAAGGAAGGAAGAAGAAAGAGGAAGGGAGGGAGGAAGAGAGGGAATAAAGGAGAAAGGGAGAAAAGGAGAAAGAGAAATAAGAAGGAAAACTAGCTAGATATATGATAGATAGATAGAGAGAGAGAGAGAGAGAGAGAAATGATGTAGGCTGCGAAGCCTAATGACTAGGTTTGATTTCCCAGTACCTCTGTAAAGCTGGATGCACAAAGTGTCACATGCATCTGGAATTTGTTTTCAGCGGCTAGAGGCCCTGGCATGCCCATTCTCCTCTCCCTCTCTCTCTCTGTGTTTCTCTCTGCTTGCAAATAAATGAAAACATTATAAAAAGAACGAAGTGAAGCCAATGAGAAGACACCTTCTAGTGTCTGTCAAGGATTTTCTTGGATGCACTTCACCTGACCTTACGGGAGTAGCAATTATGTCAATAGTGTGTCACAAAACGACAGAGCTCTCTTTTATTAGCAAAGACCGGCACTGTGTCTATATCTTTACCCTCCTCATAGACACCTTGGAATGGAGGAAGGTAATGGATGGTGGTTGTAGGTTTCAATGTTTCTTAATAAATCTTGAGATGATTGCTGGTCCTCAGATGCTTTGCAGCATGGTTAGATTTCAGGGTAAATTTTATTTTGCACTTTTAACTTTTCTTTGAATTACTTCCATGATCGTTTGAATGTGAAATGCATGCCCCCACCCCAGAGCTGCATGTGATTTGAACACTTGGTCACCAACTGGTGTGAATTTGGGCAGTGTGACTCTTGCTGGAAGAGGCATGTCACTGGGGGTGGACCTTGAGGCTAATCGTCCATCCCTCTGGGTGTTCACTTTAGCTCACCCAGATGGCTTCCTTCCTGCTACCGATGTGTATGTAATAAGATGTGAGCCAGTTGCCCTCTGCCAGAATTTCCCTGTCATGATAAAGCTTCCCCTTAAGCCTTAAATAAACCCTTCCCCCCATAAGCTGCTTCTGGTTGGATGTTCTGTCCCAGCAATGAGAAAGTAAGTGCAACATCTTAAAAAAAAAAAAAAACAAAAAAACACAACTACTCAGGAATTGAACCCAGGCTGTTAGGGTTTCCAAACAAGTACCTTTAACCACTAAGATGTCTCTCCAGCCCCACAACATCTTTTTAAAATCTCTCATTATGGAAAATGTCTTTTTCTAAAAAAAATTCTTCAGGGTTTGTACTATCATAGAAGAAAAAAGATGTCTTACATTAGAAAAAGTTCCCACTAGAATATGTAGCACTTGGTGGGTGAAAGATTGGCTATAAAGAGTGAAATGGAAGGAATGAAAGGGACTCACAGTTCTCTGATTTATATTCTTAGCACACAGCGGATGGTGGTCTTAAGGGAAACACTTAAAGAGACCAGTTATCTCCATATCCCACCCTGATGCACGGGACATGGAAGCAACATATGTCATGTTCTATGTTCAGCTTGTACATGTGAACTTGAGAAGATATTGAGGATATAGTTCCAAAGAGTTCTATGGGCTGGAGACATAATAAGCCTTGTGATTCATTTTTATGATCAACAACTGAAGCCATGAGTGTGGATGCACACACACACACATACTTGCATGCACAGAGCTATATGTGTGTGTATCAATACAGACCTGGAAATGACAAGGGACAAGCATGACATTAGGACACTTTTCAGAGGAGTTTATGAAGTTGCTGTCATTATGTCACAGTCAAATATTGTAACTCCCTGTTTTGGTCTCTATGTGTATGAAATGTCATATGGTTTGTCTCATAAATTGAAGTCATCTGATGGTTGGCCCATATGGTTCCTATAGATATAAGAGACATACAAATTTACATTACAA
This sequence comes from Orientallactaga sibirica, assembly GCA_036365145.1. Classification (NCBI taxonomy): domain Eukaryota; kingdom Metazoa; phylum Chordata; class Mammalia; order Rodentia; family Dipodidae; genus Orientallactaga; species Orientallactaga sibirica. The sequence goes on from JAEOAD010002133.1 coordinate 4,913,195, forward strand.
CCAATTGCAGCTAGAGCACCTGATTTTGTTTTTTTTGGAGACAGAGAGAGAGAGAGAGAGAGAGAGAGAGAGAAGAGAGAGATGGGCACACCAGCAGTCTCTCAGCTGCTGTGAATGAAATCCAGATGTGTGCTCTCCCTTGTGCTCAAGTGTGGCATTGCGCCCTTGCGTCACTTTGCATCTGGCTAAATGTGGGACCTGGAGATTGGAACGGGCTTCTTAGGCTTAGGAGGCAGGCGCCTTAACCACTAAGCCATTTCTCCAGCCCCTGATTTTTTTTTTTTTTGAGGTTAAGTTTTCACTTTAGCTCAAGCTGACCTGGAACTCCCTCTATAGTCCCAGGCTGGCCTCAGACTCATAGCAATCCTATCTTTGCCTCTTGAGTGCTGGGATTAATGGTGTGGGCTACCTGCTTGGCTGAACACCTGATTTTCACTATAGAATTCAGAGATGGTTAGTGGAGTGCTGGTCAAGGACTGACCAGTTATCTTAGAAGACATGACTGGATCATATATCTTTCCTAGGATTCTAGGCTGTGTAAGGGAGGCAGGCAGAACACCTGCCTAAGGGCAGAGGTTATGGGAGGAGAAGATTTTGTCAGCCTCAGGATGAAGGTGGGGATATCTAAGCAGAAGGGACCCTGCTGGAGAGAGAATCCCCATGACAAAGGAGGTGGAGGCAAGGGACACAGAAGCCATGGCTGCAGCAGGTGGTGTTTGAATAAGACTGGAGCCCTGAGTACAAACTTGGAGTGGAAGAATCAGAGATGTTGATAGAATCTAGTCCAGAACTGAGATGTTTTTGGCATTTCTAATATACCATGTAAGAGTTACTTTCTCATTCCTGGAGGGGAAAATACCCAACAAGAAGCAGCTTATGGGAGGAAAGGGTTTGTTTCAGCTTATAGTCTTGAGGGTAAGTTTCATCATGGTAGGGAAATTGCCGCAGAGAAGAGGCCACCCCCAACACTACACATGCAAAAAAAAAAAAAAAAAAAAAAAGAATAAAAATACATTAAAAAGAACAGTTAATTCTTGTAAAATTACCTTTATGGCTTTCTTGGCTTCTCTACTATCAGTCAGTCGTTGGAAATTCTCTGCTGTTACAAAGATCTTAAATCCTGCACTGAAGAGATGACTTAGTGGTTAAGGCACTTGCCTGCAAAGCCAAAGGACCCAGGTTTGATTCCCCAGGAACCCTATTAGGCAGATGCACAAGGTGGCACATGCGTCTGGAGTTCGTTTGCAGTGGCTGGAGGCCTTGGTGCACCATTTTCATTCTCTCTCCTTCCCTCCATCTCTTTCTTTCTCTCAAATAAATAAATAAAAAGAAATTTTTTTAAAAATCTGGGCTGCAGAGATGGCTTAGAGGTTACAAGGCGCCTGACCGCCAAGCCTAAGAACACCCATTTGAGTCTTCAGGTCCCACCTTTAGCCAGACACAAAAGTGATGCAAGCACGCAATGTCACACAAGGAGGTGCACGTGTCTGGAGTTCATTCACAGCTGCAGAGAGGCCCTGATGCATGCATTCTCTCTGTCTCTCTCTCTCTGTCTCTGTCTCTCTCTCTCTCAAATTAAAAAAAATAATCTTAAATCTTTTGCTGAGAGGACAGGGTCAGAAGTCCTGGGAGATTAGAGTCTCGTGAGCAATGCTTTCCTAGGTAGCTTGGTTGCAAGGTGGTCAAACCAAGATGAAGATACAGATGGTCTCCTCCATCTCTTTCCTGTGGTTCAGATGCTAACTCCTCGGGTAGAACAAGGCCTTCTGGCTCTATGCATGAGGAGAGGCCAGTGATGAAGACAGTATGGCAATTTATACCTGATTAACTTGATCACAATGAACAAACTCATTAGTGGGTAAAAGTGAACAACGTTGTGAAGAGTTGTATGGATTATTATCTATTCTAGTGACATTCATTGTTACGTATTATAAAAATATTAACAGAGTCTCCCATGACCTCGTCACTGAAAGAGACCTAAAATGAACCCAACATGGCTTAGGGAAATTTGCAGAAGAGGGGGCGGAAAGATTTTCATTATGCACAGAGACATTGACTCACCCCCACAACTGATAGCTACCCCCACAAGGCAAGACCCACAATCCCCAAGGGGGGAGGACAGGGAGAAGGCTAATTATGGTACCATCATGGCTGTATACACATTATATGGATAGCTAATAAAAAATTTTAAAAATTTTAAAAAGTGTTTCTTAAGGAAATAGTAGAAAATATTTTCTGATTATGTCATGTGCCATTTATGTCATTTTCTGTATAGCAAAAGCATTAATTGTTATTCAAATGAATAAATTTCATATTATATAGTGAGTACCTTAATAAATTTTTACATTCTTTTTTAAAAAATTTTATTTATTTATTTGCAAGCAGAAAGAGAGAAAGAGCAGCAGACAGAGAGAATGGGCACGCCAGGGCCTCTAGCCACTGCAAACGAACTCCAGATGAATGTGCCCCTTGTGCATCTAGCTTACATGGGTCCTGGAGAATCAAACTGGGATCCTTTGACTTCGAAGGCAAATGCCTTAACCACTAAGCCATTTCTCCAACCCCAATTTTTGCATTCTTAACATAAAAGGACCATAATTTAGCTAAATAGCTATTTTAAAGTATCTATTTGTCTTTGAAATATTTCATACTTGAGTGATCTTGTTCGTGTTTATTTAATGCTAAACTGGTGATTGTCAACTTCAGCTGTCAATAGAAGTTTAGCGGATATAAAATAACTCAAATGACTAAATACACAAATATTCTTCTCATGATAAAATGATCCATAGAGTTAAAATATGTTCACAATATATATTATATTTGTGGTGTCTTTAAGACCAGTGGAGCCTCCCTCAGCTATTGGCTTGGCAGTAACTCCGGAATTAAGGTGCGGGGAGCTCATGGCCACACAGAATATCCACTGAGTAGCCTCTTGGTTTTTATTTTATGAATTTTATGAATAACATTCATAGACAATAGATGGTTAAGTTTAGAAAGGTTTTATTATACAGTTAATAGAAATAGCACTTATATAGCTGAAGAGAAGTGAGAACAGAGCATCTGCCCACAAGGATTTTCTCAAAATTGGGCAAGCCTAACTAGAGACCGAGATGGGGGCTTTTATTAGAATTTACTGTGTGAAGACTCTGTTGGTCAGTCAAGGCCCTACCTAAGGTGTCCAGGTGCCACCATGTTTCAGGGAAAAGGAGTGAGCTCATCTTTTATTTTCTAGGAAAAGAAGAGTTAAGAAAAAGGCAGATTACCCCATTACTTTCTTGGGGAGGCTGCATGCACTACTTTAGAGAGGAGAAATGGAAGGACCAGGTTCTCTCATCACAGGCTCCAGGAGATTGCTTGCTTTTCCTTTCATGGGCCTCGTTACCACTCAGTATATTTAAGTGGCTTAGGGTGTGCATGAGAGAATCACTGGCATATGAAGACAGGCATAAAAGTTCTTGTTTTGAAAAGGTAAAATCCCTTTTACAGTGTGCTTTGTATTTTTCCTTCTGCTACGCTTTTTCATGCTTACAGATATATTATTTTCCCAATCTTTTGTGTATAGAGTAATGGAGATGTGTTCACCATCACCATAACTGTCCTGTACCCACTTAGATTTCTGGCCTCATTGTGGAGAGTGAACATTTTTGAGGCTTGTGTTTGACCAGAACTTTCCAAGGCTGACGTAATCTACAATACCTCAAGACAAGATTCAAGTCAGCTTGCCTATTTCTTCCTGCAAATGAAAAAAGCAATTCACCATTCAAACCTGCACTTTAGACACTGTCAATACAATTCATAAAGATGCAACCATTATAAATACTATTGGCCAGCTATTTTTTTCAAGAACAAAATAGATCTAAATATAAATGTAAGTTTACATTTTATGCCTCATAAAATTAACCTTTTAATCCATCTTTGTAAAGGCATATCAAATAATACAGGATTATTCACACATTTCTCTGGTGATGGATTATAAATATGCCTGGTAGATGTTTTTCCTCCGGTGGGCGAGGGTGCTGAGCAGATCTACTGCAGTTACTTTAATTTTAACTATTCTTTGGCAAATAAACCAAACCTACATGTAAAAAAAAAAATTAGCCATTATGCTTATTTTCATGAATTCCCCAGGCAAGTACAGAGCAGGGCCAGCCAGATATCTGTGCCGTGGTCATGATGCAGAGATACAGGGTGTTGTCTGAAATAACTCCTTGCATGTGAGATGTCCATAGTACAGGCCCACTGATGCTACCTTGACCAGAAAATTCCAAATCTCTAATTGTTCTCTGAGCTTGTCCAAAAGCCTTCCATCACATTCCTTGACTATTTAGATTATCCTGAAGTGGGCTCTGTTGTTTGTAAATAAGGACTCTGAGTAGTAATCCCCATTCAGATATTTCAGAAATAGAGACTCAGAGGTATTATGTGTCTTGCTTAAGGTCTGAAAGCTGGTGAGGAGCAGAGAAGGAATGGAGCATGAGGATCCTTCTTCCAAAACATATCTGCTTCAGGGATCACAATTTTGAGTTTTTTAAAGCCCTATATGAAAATATCAACAAATGTATTAAATAAATGGTCATATAGGATTTTTTTTTGGTAGGGTCTTGCTCTAACCCAGGTTGACCTGGAACTCACTATGAAGTCTCAGGCTGGCCTCAAACTCTTGGCAGTCTTTCTATTTCTGCCTCCCAAGTGTTGGGATTAAACTATAGTGTTGGCTATATTGGATTTTTTATTAAAAAAAAATTTGTGTTTTGTTTTGAGTATCATAAAACAGTGAAATTGAATACTAAAGTATTTGGTGCAATTTTTATTTTGAGACAGTCTCCCCAAAATATGGTCTGCCCAAGATTATAATCTGGATGCTTTGGTCTTTTGTTCATTTGGAAGGGCTATCATTTTTTAAAAAAAAATTATTTATTTGAGAGAGAATTAGACAAAGAGAGGTGGTGGTGGTGGTGGGGGGGGCGGAGAACATGCCAGGGACTCTAGCTACAGCAAATGAACTCCAGATGTATGAGCCACCTTGTGCATCTGGCTGTATGTGGGTACTGGGGAATCAAACCTGGGTCATTAGGCATTGCAGGCAAGCACTTTAACCACTAAGCAATCTCTCCAGCTCTGAGAGGGCTATCTTTTGCATAAAGTTATTTTCAATAGGCATTTTATTTATCATAATCAGATCTTAGAAATTCTTGCCTTCAGTATTTTGAGCAAATAATGTGTGCAGTAATTGTTAAGGCATGAAATATAAATTACAGTGTCTAATAACATTGATTTATTAATTGCTAAAAATGAACAAGGGTTTAAATAGTTTACTGTAGGTTCTAGAGAAAAACATTTACAAGTTATAATATGAATGGAAGTGAGCCATTGAAACATCCTTCAGAGAATGAAGGTTATCAATTTGAATTACCCAGGTTCCTTGCTAAAGGACATTTCTTTATTCTTCACTTGAGAGTGTGCAGGGGACCACGTGGGTTATTGAGTAGGGCCTCCAATAAGCCAGAATAAATAGGCATTGCTCTGGAGTTCTGAAACTAAGCCCTCAGCCTTGTATTTCAATAATAATTTGATGGATTGACCTACAGTTCTCCTCAGGTGTTTCCAGGGAGCAATTTCACGTGCCTTGGGAATGGGGCGTGCAGGAGATTTCACATGGAATTTAACACGGAAGAAATTCTGAAGGAATTTGTGAGCCAGGCTGTATTTCCTCTCTTCTCTACTGGCCACTGTGAGTCTGCAACCCCTCTGGGGTCTGCTTTCACACATGAACTCTCTCCTCAGCTGTTCTCCTCCATTGCATAGTTGACACTGCTGTTTCCAGTCTGTCAACAAAGACTTACTATGTCTCTCAGAAATCTGTTTAAAATCTCTTATCTTGGATGGGTCATTCTCTCTGATGTAATGGACTTTTTATGCCTTACTATTTTGTTGGGAAAATTGGGAAGGATGAAGATAAACACCCACTTTAAATACTCATTTTTCATAAGATTTTAATCCCAAGACTAGCGATGACTTTTTGACACCTCTCTGGTATATGTTAAAAGCTCTCCTCAAGTTTTTCACTAAATTTATAATGCTTTGAAATATTCAGAAAGATACTTACATTTTTAATATTATTCATCAGGGATATGGAGCTACATTCTAATCTGTTTTCTCTGTCAAGCCAATCCTCAAAGTTTTCTGGACTGCAAATTAAGATGAGCATTTAGAGCCTATAGTAAATCCTGATATTTCCCATGATGCAAAGCAGAGGTTGGTTTTTGTTTGCATGATCGTTTTTGTTTATGGTGGAAATAGAAAAAAAAAGAATAAATGGGGAATTTCTCAAAGAAAATGTTCTCTGGAATTAGTTAAGACTCGTGCTTATCTCTTTCCAGGCAGCTGATTTTGATGTTTCAAAATGTCTCACAGAAGATTAAGATATTCATGAACTGTGAATAAAATCAAGGTTACCATTTCAATTTACATAGTGAGGATGAAAGAGCCAAGGTTCTAGGATAAAAGGAATCTTTATTTATTTATTTATTTTTCAAAATAATGTCTCCCTCTAGCCCAGGCTGACCTCAAACGAACTCTGTAGCCCAGTCTGGCTTCATACTCACAAGGATTCTTTCTTCTACCTCAGCCTCCTGAGGGCTGAAATTGACAGCACTATCAATGAACTCTGCTGTAGATGCCATGTGATCACAGTGGGGAGATTTGCACGAAGAACTCAGAATCTTTCCGAGAGTTGATTTTTTTATTTGTTTCCTTAATCATCCATTTGTTGATTCCACAAATATTTTTTGAGCAACTCATGCATTACTTACTAAGAGAATTATGAGGACCTAATGATCTACCAGGGAAAATCCAAACTTATTTTCTTTTGTCTGTTTTCCTTCCCCCACCTGCTCTTAGAATCAGCCCTAATGCATGACCCAACATCTAAATACACAGTAGTCCTTCCTTAGATATAGACAGAGGCTAAGCACATAAACCATCAGATCTGCAGAACAAGTTTCTTTCATATGCCATTTATAGTTAAGTTAATTTTTATTACATTGAAGGAAACATAAATCTTGGTGTTAATAAGATAAATACATTCATGAGAATGTGGAAAATCTTAACCATTAGTCTAAAATGACTTCACAAATGTATGTTCAGCAATGATCAGGTGCAAACTATGTGTCCCCCCAGAAGTTTGCAAAGAGAAACCACTAGTAGTTTTCTGAAGACTTAATGCCACTAAGAGGTTTTGATAGGCACATGAACTTTATGTAATTTCCAGCTGACAAAGTGGATGTGACAGCTGGTTCACTTGGTCTGATCCAGAATGGATGGGTTGGATTTTTTTTTTAATTGTTTGTTGTTTTTGAGGCAGGGTCTCACTGTAGCTGAGGGTGAGCTGGAACTCACGATGTGGTCTATGCTAGCTGAGAACTCCAGAGATCCTCTGAATGTTGGGATGTGAGCCACCACACCCAGTTTAAATATGTTGGGTTTAAAAAAATTTATTTATTTACTTAGAGAGAGAGAGAGAGAGAGAAAGAGCACACCAAGGCCTCTAGCCACTGGAAACAAGCTCCAGATGCATGTGCCACCTTGTATATCTGGCTTACGTGGGTACTGGGGAATCAAACCTGGGTCCTTAGGCTTTGCAGGCAATCACCTTAACTGTTAAGCCATTTCTTCAGCCCTATGTTGGTTTTCGATCTCACACTTACTCAGATCTTTACTCAGATGTCTATTTTCAGCTAGGGTATTATACAATGCAAGAGCTACAGAAGGATCTGAAACCATGATCTGCTTTTATTAATCATGTTGAGAAAAAAGTGTGATGGAAAGGCGAGAGCTGAGCATGCATTCAACAAGCTAAAGCGATATGAAGGGGGCAGAGAGGAACGGTTTGATAATAAAAATGTTGCATTGATTGAAACTGTCAAGAAGCCAAAAAGCACTAGAGATTCTTAAACAAACAGAATTGTTTCTGGATCAAACAGTTCATAAAGCTATGGCAAATTGTGTGACTTAATGGTGAGGCTACACCAGAATGACCGCTAACAGGAGCTCCAGCGTTGAGGCTTTGTGATGACTCTTTCTTTCCTTCCTTCCTTCCTTCCTTCCTTCCTTCCTTCCTTCCTTCCTTCCTTCTTTCTTTCTTTCTTTCTTTCTTTCTTTCTTTCTTCCTTTCTTTTTTGGAGAGAGAGGAAGACAGATAGAGATGGGCGCGCCAGCAGCCTCTCAACTGCTGAGAATGAAATCCAGATGTGTGTTCCCCCTTGTGGTCATGTGCGGCATTGCGCCCTTGCATCACTTTGCATCTGGCTAAATGTGGGACCTGGTTCTTAGGCTTAGGAGGCAGGCGCCTTAACCGCTAAGCCATCTCTCCAGCCCTGTGATGACTTTTTATACCTAATTAAAGCGTAGGTAGCTACATGCATTCATTTTAGATTTGTCAAAGGTCAACAGTGTTTCACAATCTGTCATGAATTCTGAAGACATGTTACTGGCTTGTTCTTTCACATAGTTCTTTGATTATGAAGAAATCAATGAAAAGATTTCACTGAATTATGTGATCTAACATATTGTGATATCTATACTTGGCAAATGATAGAAAAAAATTGACTACAGTGAAATCAATAACCTACTGTATTATACCTCAGGTCATTGTATCCAGTATCTTATCAGTATTTGAGATGTGCTTTTTAAAAATATTTCTAAAATTATATTTTCCTTTATTATACTGGAACATTTTGGACAGGAATAATTGTTCTCTTCAAGGAAGTGATAGGGGATTAGTGAAATTTTATCAAATGAAGCTGTTCTTCATTGAGATAGATCGAGGAAACTAATTCATATGAGTTGGTGTCATTTCTACACATAATCCTGGTTTGGGGCTGAGTGACAGAGAATTTATGAGATTCAGACAAGCTCACAAGCAGAGATGCTGGAGATAGAATGATGCAAATAAGTCAAAAATACAGATTCACGTGAGTACTGTGTGTCCTATAGCAATGATGGCCTTCCGGACAGGAAGTCCTTCTTTGGAAGGGATGCAGAGCCAGTTCGCCCGACGCCTCTCCACTGGAGAGTATGAAGATGCTGGTGCTCACAGCCATGACCACCAGGAACGCCAAAGCCAGGTGCAGTGTAGAACAGGTCTGGGTCAACATTAGTTTTCCCTCCAAATATATTACTTCCCGGGCCCCAAGTGACAATGTTTAATCATGGAAAATAAGAGTCTAGGTGTTCTGATGGCAATTTAAAGGGAGCAGAAAATAAAAATTTTTTTGCAGGATTTTTCAAAGAAATAAGTCATTCGTAGTATCAGATACCACAGTCAATTCACAACAGTATCAGGAAATGACATTTTTAGTGTTTTTCATTTGTAAGTGCACCATTATAGCATTTGTGTGCATTACACATTTATTGTGAGATACGCATCCGTTAGGTCCCCATTACAGATAAGGAAGCTGTCTGTGTGCAAGACAACTCAAGCTCGCCTGGCAGGGGCACGTGAATGCTGTTTCAGGCTACCTGGCTCCAAGTCCCATGGCTTTGATCTCTGTGTAACTTTTTCTCATATCAGAGAAGAATGAGTAAGTTGTCGTGGCATGTTCTTGTAATCCCAGCAGAAACAGAAAGATTCTTGGTTTCACTGGCCAACCAGTCTAGCTTAATTGATAAGTTCCAGACCAATAGAAGACCATGTCTCAAAAATGGTGGACTGAAAAAAAAATGGTGGCCCGTACTTCCTTCCACATGAACACACACACCCATGAATCACCTCCTACTACCACAAAAAGGGAAGAGTTTTAGGTAAGGAGACTGGCTTCTATTCCGTCCTAGACATAAGGTGGCCAAGAAGGCACTTCCACTTAGTAAAGAAGATGGCCCATCAGGACACTCCTGATAAATTTGTATGCTTTGATCACTGGACTTCTGGTTATCCTTCACTATAGCCACCAAGTCACATCTTTTCCTTTTCTCTCTACTTGGTAAAAATGCTTCCATGGGGCTGGAGAAATGGTTTAGTGGTTAAGGCACTTGCCTGCAAAGCCAAAGGGCCCAGGTTTGATTCCACAGTACCCATGTAAAGCCCGATGCACAAGGGGGTGGATATGTCTGGAGTTTGTCTGCAGTGGCTAGAGACCTTGGCGTGTCCATTCTCATTCTCTTTCTCTCACTCTCTGCCTCTTTCTCGAATGAATGAATGAATGAATGAATAAATAAATAAATAAATGCATGCTTCCATGGATGGAACATGGTGAAACAGGCATAGGGAATGTTTTTGTCATTAAAAGACATTCACTTTGCTACCTATGTCATAAATATTTGCTCAGCATCTCTCACATACCAGACAATGATTGTGCCGTATGAGTTCTTCTAAGGAACAAATAAACAGACATATAGTTTTGCATGATTTTACTAGGCAATAGCACATAGCAAATTGCAAACATGGCATGCATAATTATATAGAATATTTTAAGATGTTGTGGGAAAATTCATGAGGTCAATGGTGATTTAGGGGTTGTAAGGTACATTGTAATTTTATTATTTTAATTAACATATATTAATTGTACAAAAGTACTATAATTTGAATAGCATGGTGTTGTAGTCAGGTTCACATTGCTGGTAGAAATCACCCAACCAAGAACAGCTTGTGGGAAAAAAAAAAGAAGTTTATTTTGGCTTATAGGCTTGAGGGGGAAGCTCCATGATGGCAGGGAAAAACGATGGTATGAGCAGAGGGTGGACATCACCCCCTGGCCAACCTAATGTGGATAGTAGGAACAGGACAGTGTGCCAAACATGGCAAGGGGACAGTGGCTATAACACCCATAAGCCTGCCCCCAACAACACTCTGCCTCTAGGTGGCTTTAATTTCCAATTGCCATCAGCTGGGGAGACTAGTATTCAGAACACTTAAGTTTATGGGGGGCACCTGAATCAAACCACCACACATGGTCAGACAAGGTGATTGTGTGTGTGTGGTTTCTGGCAATTGATCTTTGAGCCTTGTTTATGCTAAGCAAGTACTCTACCACTGAACGACATTCTTAATATTCTTTGTACTTTTTATTAACGGATAGGGTTTCATTAACTTGCCCAGGCTAACCTTGAACTTGTGGTTTTCTTACGTCAGCCTCCTGAGTAGCTGAGCTTACTCACATGTACCACCAAGTGTAGGCGAGAAGATTAGAAAGTCATGTTTGAACAGCTACTCGATGGAGAGGAAGAACGTAGCTGTGCAGATAGCTGAGGGGGGAATGTTGCATTGGGGGAGACCGTCGATACAAAGACTTTAGAGGTGCCTCACACTTGACATTTGTTCTGTGCACTGGCCGTGTGTCCATGAGTAGAAATGGAAGTGAAAGAACCTATTTCATTGCTGAATAAAGATATAAGAAATAAAAGACAAATAATAATAACTTCATTTTTAATTAATAATTGTAGCCAATTAAAATCGGGTTGCAAGTGCAAACTGAAGGGCTCAAGGGCAATGAGAACACATTCTCACTGTGACATATTCTGAGCATGCAAAAAGCAAACGAAAGTGAAAAAGTCAAATGAGGGCTGGAGAGATGGCTTAGAGGTTAAGCGCTTGCCTGTGAAGCCTAAGGACCCCGGTTCAAGGCTCAATTCTCCAGGACCCACGTTAGCCAGAAGCACAAAGGGGCACATGCATCTGGAGTTCGTTTGCAGTGGCTGGAGGCCCTGGCGTGCCTGTTCTCTCTCTACCTGTCTATTTCTGTATCTCTTTCTCTCTCAAATAAATAAATAATAAAATATTTAAATTTAAAAAAGTCAAATGAGCAAATTTGTTATGGTACTGCAAACCTCCTGTAAATCTGCCCACAAGCAAAGTGAGACAATTACTAGAATGTTTTTTTGTTTTTCCAACTCCAAATGCTGACGATGTCGTTTACAAAACCTTGCTGGGATTTGATCGTACAACCATCCAGCTCATTACTCAGAGAGATCATGCACACTCCGTTTATAGATAGGGTGCATAAAAATCTTACCTCTGTGTCATCCTGTTTCAAAAATTCCTTGATCTCATGGATTGACAGATGAAATGAAATCAGAAGTTGAATGACAGGCAGAGGAGATAAAAAAAGAATAAATTTAAAAAAATAAATGAAGTGTAGTGTCATGATTCACTAGAACAAAGAGGACTACAGAAATGGCTTAAAATCAAATATTTAAATGAAACATTTAAATATTTAATATGAAAGTCATAGCTGTAATCACAGTATAAAACCACAGATTATATTAACCAAACCAATATGTAGATGAGGAAGCTTAAAAACCTTAAAGGTTAGCACTAGTAGAATAATCCATGTCTTTTAAAACGTTGCAGGTTGTGAAGATAAAATAAAATGTAATAAATCCATATATGAAAGAAAGCAAAAGTAATAGCTGGAACATAGCGCAAGGACTTAGAGACTAGACCAAATGAAGGCTGACACTGAGTGGAGAATGAAGAGAAGCTCCAGAGAGATCAACACTGAAGTAGCCTTAAAGCACATCCACCACGGCTTGGGGGTTTCTGTGGAAGAGGCGGTGGAAAGATTGTAAGAGCCAAAGGTTGGGAGGGCATATCCAGAGGCATTGCCCTGGGCCCCCACCATTGACTGACTGCTTCTCTCACAACTCATAACCCGCAACCCCTGGGAATACCAGCCATCCCCTTGAGGAGGGACCTCAGCAGAATGGGGGCAGGGAGGAGGGAAAAGATGGAACCAACACATGGTGTGTCCATACAAAGTATATACTTAAAAAAGAAGAAATTCATCCCTCACAATACACTGATGACAAACATATTCTCCCTCATGCTGCTTTTATATAAATAACCTCAATGTTATTCAAGGGAATCAAAAATTGATTTCTGGCCTGGAGTGGTGGCTCAGCATTTAGAGATGCTTGCAAAGGCTGACAGCCTGGGTTTGATTCCCCAGTACTCACGTAAAGCAAGGTGCATAAATTGGAGCATGCATTGGGTGTTTGTTTGCATCGGAAAGAGGCCCTGGAGTGCACAAACTCTCTCTCTCATTCTGTCTTCTCTCTGTCTCATAAATAAATAAATAAATAAATAAATAAATAAATAAATAAGTTTTTTTTTAAAGAGAAGGCTGGGTATGATGGCACAGGCCTTAAATACCAGCACTAGAGAGGCAGAGATAGAAGGATTGCTGTGAGTTTGAGGCCAGCCTAGAACTACAGAGTGACTTCCAGGTTAGTCTGCGCTAGAGTAAGCCCCTGCCTTAAAAGAGAAAGAGGAACCGGGTTTGGTGGCACACACCTTTAATCCTAGCACTTGGGAGGCAGAGGTAGGCGGATTGCCATAAGTCTGAGGCCACCCTGAGACTACATAGTGAATTGCAGGTCAGCCTGGGCTAGAGTGAAAACCTACCTTAAAAAAGAGAGAAATATTTGTATGTCCTATTTGAAAAGAATGTCTTATAAGTAGCAGAATTAAAAAAATAAACTTTCCCTTAAACATTTAGTGATATTTAAAAAATCCACAATGGGGCTGGAGAGATGGCTCAGCTGTTAAGGCACTTACCTGCAAAGTGTAATGACCTGGGTTCAATTCCCCAGTATCCTTGTAAAGTCAGATGCACAAAGTGGTGCATGCATTTGCAGAGGCTAGAGGCCCTGGTGTGCCCATTCTCTCTGTCTGTCTCTCTTTTCTCTATCTCTCTTAACTTGAAAATCAATCAATAAATTATTTTTTAAAAATTCACAATGCTCAAGAAAAAAGTTGTAAAAGTATGTGATAAAAAATTATTTTAAATAAAAGAAGAGACAAAGTTTTTTTGGCAAATCAAGAGTTTACAAAATTAGGCCTGGAAAGATGGCCTAGCAGTTACGGCAACTCTCCAGGTTCCACATAAGCCAGACACACGAGGTGACACAAGCACACAAGGTGGCACATGTGTACAAAGGTGGCACATGGGTCTGGAGTTTGATTGCAGTGGCTAGAGGCCCTAGCACACCAATTCTCTCTCCCTCTCTCTCTCTTGATCTGTCTCTCATAATATAAAAATTAAAGAAAGAAAAACATTTACACTTAGTGTCACATCTTTGGAATTCTAAGTGAAAGGTACTTATAGGTTAAGTAGGACAAGGAAGAATTAACGACTTAAATGTAAAATTCACAGTGTGCCAAATAGCAAAATACATTTTAATCAACTGTTACATAATCTTGCAGTGGGGCTAGGCTTCTCTAAGCTTGTTACAGAGACAAAAAAAAACAAAACAAAACAAAAAAAAAAAAAAAAAAAAACCATAATGGGAAACTAGAATGTCCCTAAATATTGGAAATTTCAAGCTAAAAAAATGTCCAATGAAGGGCTGGAAAGATGGATTGGTTAAGGTGTTTTCCTGCAAAGCTTAAGGACCCAGGATTGTTTGGACCCAGGTTCAGTTCCTCAGAACCCATATAAGCCAGGTGCACAAGGTGGGGCATGCTTCTGGAGTGTGGTTGCAGTGGCTAGTGGCTCTGGTGTGCTCATTCTCTCTCTCTTTCCCCTGCACATAAATAAGATAAAATAGAATAAAATAAATGTCCAATAAAGTAAATTAAGCCAACGCTAGTAATAAAATGCAATGATAAACCTAGGAAGTACTGGTAATGTCTATGACCATCAAGTACTTTATTTTTTAATTTTTAATTTTTTTTTTTTTTTTTTGAGGTAGGGTCTCACTCTAGCCCAGGCTGACCTGGAATTCACTCTGTGTTCTCAGGGTGGTCTCGAACTCACGGCAATCCTCCTACCTTTGCCTCTGGAGTGCTGGGATTAAAGGCATGCGCCACCACACCCAGCAAGTACTTTAAAAATATGTCTTTAAATATAGTAAAAAGACATTGACAATTTCAGAAAGAAATGGGTAGATTGCCGACCAAGAAGAAAATATGAAAATGGGAGCAACAGGTGTGTAGGAAAATTATCACAATTAGAGACCAAAGAAAGGCAGAAGGAAAGTATAATGTCTTTCAACTACTAAATTGACAACTGATTTATTTTAAACATTAAAATAATAATGGCATATTTCAGTTTGCATGAAGTTGAAAACCCTACACATTGTTGACAGGCATAAAAATTTCCAACTTAAACATTTTTTTTTGTTTATTTAGTTGAGAGCAACAGACAGAGAGAGAAAGAGGCAGACAGATAGAGAGAGAATGGGCATGCCAGGGCCTCCAGCCACTGTAAATGAACTCCAGATGCATGTGCCACCTTGTGCATCTGGCTTACGTGGTTCCTAGGGAATTGAGCCTTGAATCTGGGTTATTAGGCTTCACAGGCAAGGGCTTAACTGCTAAGCCATCTCTCCAGGTCCAAAATTTCCAACTTAAAAAAAAAAATTTATTATTATTTGAGAGAGACACAGAGAGAGAGAGAGAGAGAGAGGCAGAGAGGAAGAGACAGACAGAGAGAATGGGCATGCCAGCAGCCTCTCAGCCACTGTGATGCATGTGCCCCCTTGTGGGCAAGCACAGCAGTGTGTGCTTGTGTCACTTGTGTCTGGCTAAACGTGGGACCTGGAAATCAAATGGGTGTTCTTAGGCTTGGCAGGCAGGCACCTTAACTGCTAAGCCATCTCTCCAGCCCCCAAATTTCCAACTTTTTAAAGGCAAATTGGTCATTTGTTTTGAAAGCCTTAAAATACTCCTTTTCTTTGATTCAATAATTTTACTTCTGGAAATTAATTCTAGGGAGAGAATACCTTTATTCACACAATAATGTGTTATAAGAGTTTGTGACAGATGTATTTATGCTAGCAAAAATTCTAAAACTGCTTTCTTTCCTGTTGTGCTTTGATAAGGACAAATCTTAGAATACTTTGTAACCATTAAAACTTACATTTATGGAATATATTTAATAACATGGAAAACGATGGTCTCTAATATACAATGAAAAAGATAAGGCTAATAATTGTCATTACTCAGAAACTATTAATAAAGTATTTTTAAATTTTTATTTATTTATTTGCAAGCAGAGAGAGAGAGAGAGAGAGAGAGAGAGAGAGAGACAGAGACAGAGACAGAGAGAGAGAGAGGGAGAGGAGGCAAACAGAGAAATAATGAGCACTCCAGGGCCTCTAGCCACTGCAAACGAACTCCAGATGCATGTGCCCCTCATGTATCTGGCTTACATGGGTCCTGAAGAATCAAACTGGGATCCTTTAACTTTGTAGACAAATGCCTTAACCGCTAAGCCATCTCAGCCCTAATAAAGTATTTTTGAAAAGGAAAACAAAATATTAAAAGAGCAGAAATGGCATAGTGGTAAGTAGAATTTATCAAGGCCATCCTCATAATCATGGTGTTCTAGGCTTGACAGATGCACTAGCAAGGGGGCCCTGGAGGTTTGTGCCAAAGTTTCTGAAGGACACTGAGGCCAAGAAATGTGAGGTAGGGTTGGATTTCTTTCAGGGAAACCTCAGATGGAGATCCCAAGGTACTGAAGATGCCAGGACCATGGACATCTATAGGCATGAGAGAATTGCCCCCCTTCCCCCATTGCAATCAGGTTTGTATTGCTGGCAAAAATCACCTGACCAAGAGCAGCTTTTGGGAAAAAAGGATTTGTTTGGGCTTACAGACTTAAGGGGAAGCTCCATGATGGCAGGGAAAATGATGGCATGGGCAGAGGGTGGGCATCACCCCCTGGCCAACATCAGGTGGGCAATAGCAACAGGAGAGTGTGCCAAATGCTGGCAAGGGGACACTGGCTATAATACTCATAAGGCCCTCCCCCCACAATACACTGCCTCCAGTTGGTGTTAATTCCCAAATTTCCATCAGCATTCAGAATGCCTAAGTTTAAGGGGGACACCTGAATCAAATCACCACACCCCCCAAAGAGGTTATGTGTGATGGGGCAAGGCTACCCAAGCCCCTTGGATCCCAGATGATCCTGTCCCAAGCCTCAGATGCTGGACATGGAGCTTCAAGATTTGGTGTTTCTCCTGCAGAGTTCTGCTCTTGCATTGGTCTAACATTTCCTTGCTATGCCCCCATTCTTTGTTTGGAATTGGGAATTTTTCCTCTGTACCTTTGTATGGTTGAGATTAGTAATGTTTCTTATGTTATAGGGGCTCACAGTTAAGAGCTCATCTGAGTTTCAAAAGAGCCTCTACCCTTACATGTTTGAATAGTGTTGTAACTATTAAAGACTCTGCGGACTTTTGTTTATTTGGAGAGAGACACACAGAGAGAGGGAGAGGAAGACAGATAGAGATGGGTGTGCCAGTAGCCTCTTAGCTGCTGTGAACGAAATCCAGATGTGTGCTCCCCCTTGTGGTCAAGTGCAGCATTGTGCCCTTGCGTCACTTTGCATCTGACTAAACATGGGACCTGGAGATTGGAACCTCTGGAGATTGGAACCGGTGTTCTTAGGCTTAGAAGGCAGGCGACTTAACCACTAAGCCATCTCTCCAGCCTGACTCTGCGGACTTTTGAGCTTGGACTGCATGAAATTTTCATTATGAGATAGCCATGAGCCTATGGGGACAAGGAGAGGAAGATTATGGCTTAAAATTGATACATTTTGTGTCAAGTTGATAAGGGGTAGAGTTGTGATGGTTCACATTGATTTCCAATTTGACAAAGCTTAGATTCACCTAGAGGACAAATCTATGGGCATGTTCGTGAAGGAGTTTCTATATTTGGTTAATGGAAGTAGCTAGGCAAAGAGAACAAACTCACCCACCCTACATGTGCAAGCACCATTCCATGAGCTGCGGCCCTGGATCGAATGAAGGGAAGAAAGTGAGCTGAGCATGGACTTTATCTCTCTTTGCTTCCTGCCTGCAGATGGAATGTGATCAGATGCTTAATATTCCTGCTGCCATCTTTCCATACTACCAGGGATTGAAAAATCCTCACTACTGGTTTCTTTTGTCAGTCATTTTGTTATAGCAATGAGAAAAGTAGCTAATACAGTGGGTTTGTGTGTATTATAAAAATATCATGACATCTCTGAGGGGTGGAGTTGTGCTGGCCTAGGAATTAGTGTAATGGATATGAACTTGGATTAAAATTATCTGAAGGGATTTTTTAGCTATAGTGTGTCTCCTATATGAAAATGTTACATTTTTTTATTACAGTCTGTGTATTATTTTATTTGAGTCAATCAAGTGTTTTTTTAAGGACCTCTTTGTACTAGGTTGCAATACCTAAAATTGTAGGTTGGAATACCTAAAATTTAGGTAGGCAGAGTCAATAAAAAGGAAAGATATGAAGAAAATAACTAAATGTATGTGACCCATGTGGTTCACACTTGTTTTTTTTTTAATTAATTAATTTATTTATTTATTTATTTATGAGAGAGAAAGAGGCAGAGAGAGAGAGAAATGGGTGTACCAGGGCCTCCAGCCACTGCAAACCAACTCCAGATGGATGTGCCCCCTTCTGTATCTGGCTTACATGGGTCCTGGGGAATCGAACGGGGGTCCTTTGGCCTTGCAGGCAAGTGCCATAATGGCTAAGCCATCTCTCTAGCCCTCATTCTTGTTTTCTCAGTGTCTGTGAGGTGTTTATGTGTGTGTGTCTGTTCTATGTGTGGGTCCACCTAGAGGTTGATATTGGGAGATCTTCCTCACTCTCTGCTCAACTTGTTCTTTGAGACAGGTTTCTTGCTAAGAAACTAAGAGCTCACCAATTTGGCTAGCCCACCTAACCAATGAACGCAGGGATTTCCTGTCTCTGCCTCCCTAGCACTGGCATTTTATGTAGATAGAGGGTGTCAAAACTCAGGTCCTGGGCTGGAGAGATGGCTTAGTGGTTAAGGCGCCTGCCTCTTAAGCCTAAGAATGCTGGTTCCAATCTCCAGGTCCCACGTTTAGCCAGATGCAAAGTGACGCAAGGGTGCAATGCTGCACTTAACCACAAGGGGGTGCATGCATCTGGATTTTGTTCGCAGCAGCTGAGAGGCTGCTGGCCACCCATCTCTGTCTTCCTCTCTCTCTCTCTCTCTCAAAAAAAAAAAAAAAAAAAAAAAAAACCTCAAGTCCGCAGGCTTGTTCTGCAGATGCTTTACCCACTGAGCCATCTCCTTAGGCCCTTAGTGCTGGTAAAAGTAGCCAGCCTCTAACTTCAGCATTGCCTTTCCTTTCTACAGTCTAAGATAGACACTTCTGTGAGGCAGAGGTTCATGAAGCATCATTCCAAAGAGAGTTTGATAACGTGGTCACATGCTTCCCACCTTGTAGAGCTGAAGAAACGTAAGTTTCTTTTTTATGTTACACAGATTATGTTATTTTTTTGGTGAGTGACAGCTACTAGAACAGACTGAAAATGGGTGACATTTTAGACTGCTATCCTGCTTACAGACCAGGGGCATGCTGGGAAATGTTTAACAGCAGGCGCCTTAACAAGAAGCAGAGAATCGATTTGTGGAGTGTGTGCCAATTTCTGGGCTATAAATACTCCTGTGATGGTCATTTCAAGTTACACTGTGATGCCACTGAAGCAGTGTTTGGAAGAGATGTGCAGTGTGTCAGAACACTATTACATAGACTCATCACAGAAACACAACAGCCATCAATAACCTCAAAAGGATAGATAGACAACAAGAAAATAAAAAAGTATGGAACAAGTCTGAAGGGGTGTGTTTTAGACATTGATTTCTTTTGTTTTCATGGTTATTTTATTGAAAGTATATGCATTTGAACTTTCAGTAATGGTTGGTTTCAACATCCAGGTTGAAAAAATTGCTGGAGGTTTAATAGACTTCCAAAGCATTCTCTGGAAAGGTTCCTGTGTTGTATGTTTCCTGCTTTTGTGGTTCCGTGGATTGACACGCCATCAATGCTTTCAAGGAGCATGTTAGACATGGAAACTTTCAAGGACTTCCTGGGATCTACCTCATTGCTTCCTTTACTTTATCAAGACTGTCAAGTACTTTGTGTTTGAAGTAGAACCTGAGCAGTATTTCCCACTTTCAGCCATAGGACAGTCAAAGTTCTTGATTTAATGAACTGGTATTGCCGACATGAGTTTCAAGATATGGAGGAATAGCTTAAAGCCAGTCACCAGGGCTGGAGAGATGGCTCAGAGGACATGTGAACTTCCTACATAAACACCAGGGGCCGAGTGAGGTGGGGAGGGGCTTGCAGAAAGCACCTGAGGGCAAATATTTAAAACCAATGGAAATAGCTGGGCTGTGGCCACCTGCACCAGTAACCCCAGTCCAGCAAGAGGAAGCAGAGATTGTGGAATCAGCTAGCTCCTTTATCAGTGAGAAACTCTGGCTCAAACAAGAGCAGGCAGAAGAACAGTGGAGCACCTGATGTTTTTGCTCTGGCCAGCACAGCTAGTGGCCCCTGCTAGAGGCAGGCACACGGAGCATGGAAAGAGTATATATATGCGCGCACACACACACACAAACACGCACACATGCTCACACGCTCACACACACATACAAAAAACTGGTGATTAGGGGCTGGAGAGATGGCTTAGTGGTTAAACGCTTGCCTGTGAAGCCTAAGGATCCTGGTTCGAGGCTTGATTCTCCAGGACCCACGTAAGCCAGATGCATAAGGGGGTGCATGCATCTGGAGTTCGTTTGCAGTGGCTAGAGGCCCTGGCGTGCCCATTCTCTCTCTCTCTCTCTACCTGCCTATTTCTGTATCTCTCTCTCTCTCTCAAATTAATAAATAAATACAAATAAAATATTTTAAAAAACTGGTGATTAGTCAGTTGCATAATAGATCTTAGAAGAAGCAAAATTAGTTGTGCACGTGGATAAGCCACACGCTTGAAAGAGAAAATCTTGAACTATTAAATTGAGAAAGAAACAACTACTTGACTGAGAAAGCCACAGGAAATGCCTAATGACATAACAAAGAATGTGTCATGGCATTACTCTGAAGAAATTTAATTTTAAAGGTGGATGACAACAATAGAATGATTCTTCCTAAAAATAGGTATTTAAAATTCTCCACGCACGCATAGCTAACTGATCAGCACACTGATATTAAAAATGTTTTAAAAGAAAAAAAAAAGGTACACACATGTGCTGAAAATATCGCTGAGGGTAGTGCTCCAGAGATGAGGTGAAGCGGGAATTCGGCATGTTCAGCTGGATGCGATCTCTATTAACAATCTCAATTACTGGATGAGTAAGATGTCAACTACGTGGCTACCAGCTTCCTCTCCTCAAGCTCTCTTTATGCTTGTTTTTCAGTGATCTAAAAGGATGGCTGGGAGAGCAATTATCTGTGGCTCGTTACCATGGACTTGCTTTAACAGTGGCCTATTTGCTACAGCTTAGGCCTGACATGCAAGCTTCCAGCAAGAGTCCGATGTGGGACCAATGCCTGTGGGAACCGGAGGAGTCTGCATCTGGTGATGGGTTGGGTTCACTGATCCATTTCCACCGTGGCAAACTTCATGACAGGTCTCACTCCATGAGCCATGCATTACCGATAGGAATGTGCCACCTCCGCTTGTGATCCTCGCGGGAGGGTGATAACGGGGCTCTCTGCAGGAACGATCCGTCCTTCAGTACTGCTTCTGAGCCAAGAGCTCACTTCACAACAAAGGCAGTTAGACCTGTTGGCTCATGACTGCGAAATCACAAGTCCGGCTACGTCCGACCACTTGCAGGGCGTGGTGGTGAATACGAAGCTGCCCTCTGTGTGATCCAGCGAGTGAGGAGAGTCAGGGCTCAGAGAACAGGCTCTGTTCCAAAGCAAGATAGATTGGGAGGACATCAAAAAAACCACAGGGATGGCAGGAGAGCTGAAAAGCACAGAGAAACACAAGGGTGATGCAGCACAAAAGAAGGGGGTAAGCTACACACTGTTCTGCCTGCCACGTGTGTGGGCACGGAGGAGGGGCGGTCAGAAGTCTTATCTGAAGTGGCCTCCATGCAGACAGTGGCACGGACAGCCTCCCTACAGGAGAAACTCATCCATCGTTCGCTGCAGGCGTATAATCAGCTTGGGGCTTTTAGTAAGGCGGTGACTCATTCTGTGTGATTGGTCCGTTTTGTCACTTCTGAAGTCTCAGATGACTGTGTTTAGGTGTCATCTTGAGAGGGAACCTATTTTTTGTTAAATTAATTATGAACTTTGCTGTATAAACAATTCATTTGTTGGTCATATTTCCATTGGGATTATAGTCATATCTCTCCCCTGCCCCAACAGCGGGGTTACTAGTATTCACTGTGGGGTCAGGAATGCACTAGTCAGTCCCTGGTATGTATGTATGTATGTATGTATGTATGTATGTATGTATGTATGTATGTGTGTGATGTGTCGCAATGCATCACGATTCTCCTTCCCACCCTGCAGCTCTTGCAATCTTTCTGCCCCCATCTTTCACAAAGGGAAACCTATTGGCTAAGACTGAGCTCCTCTGAGGGTCTGATAATAGGACTGGTCACAAGTCAGGGGAACTGAGCAACCTGCCAAAGCCTGTAGAGTGTGGGGGACAGCTGAGACACAGCCATGGGAGGCAGTTGGAGGAGAGAGAGGCTCAGTAGAGGAGGCAGGAACGCCTGTTCAGGCAGTGGACGTTGTGATGGAGAGCCTGTCCCTCTCCAGCTAGGAGCTGAGCTTGACACTGGAGAATGACCGAGTCTGACAGCCGTGACCCTGGCAAGGCAGTGATCTCCAACTCCGAGGCATATCTAGGCATCCGTCTCTATCTTGTAATATTTAAAGGAGGAAAAAGAACTTAGTTGTGCAGTTGATCCAAAGCGATATGATTTGTGGTTAATGGAGGCATTTGCTTTCAGTTTCTAGATCATGTATTTCTCTTTTTAAAATTAAAAAAAAATTGGTTTTATTTATTTATTATTTATTTATTTATTTAAGAGAGAGAGGGAGAGAGAGAGGGAGAGGGAGACAATGGGTGCACCAGGGCCTCCAGCCACTGCAAACGAACTCCAGATACATGTGCCACTATGTGCATCGGGACCTGGACAGTCGAACCTGGGTCCTTAGGCTTCGCAGGCAAGCACCTTAACCGCTAAGCCATCTCTCCAGCCCCCCCCGCCCCCTTTTTGAGGTAGGGTCTTACTCTAGCTCAGGCTGACCTGGAATTCACAGTGTAGCCTCAGGGTCCCTTGAACTCATGGCGATCCTCCTACCTCTGCCTCCCGAGTGCTGGGACTAAAAGTGTGTGCACCGCGCCTGGCTTGGATCCAACATTTCTATGCCTCCGGATTTGAGTTTCTATCCTGCTACATGAGCTCCTCTGGTTAGGGGAAAGAGGTGGTCAGCTGAAAAGTAAGGTAGATTACCGCCACTCTAAGCAAGAAATTCAATGAGAGCAACACCAATCCCTGTATCTGGAATATTTGCCAAGATTTCACTGAGAGCTGACACAGCTGTCCTTTTATTGCATGTGTCTATGTAGTATGTGTGGTAGAGTGCGTGGTGGTGTGGTGTGTGTGTACATGCGTGTGTGTAGATGCATGCTCCCTGTGCACATGTGTGTGAAGGCCAGAGAATGTTAGCTTTCCTCTTCTATTGCTCTTCCCCACGTTTCTTGGGACAGTCTCTCGCTGAACCTGGAGGTGACATTTTTGGTCACACTGGCCCCAGGAAATCTGTGGCCTCTGTTCCTCACAGGCCTGGAGTCACAGATGTGCATACTCATGCCCAAATGGTTATTTGGGGGCTGGGAAATAGTAACGCCAGGAAAATCAGGCTCTCTCAGAGCCTCCTACGTTACACAGCAATGCTCTTATTCACTGAGCCATCGTCCCAGCCCTACATAGGTGAACTTTAGACATCAAAAAACAAATGAACTACCTAAGTTGACTCTTATGTGCTCCAGCATAAGGAAAGACGGCTATGGAGCTCAGCTGAGGAAGACCACAATAAATGGGACAAGGAAATATTCGGAGCACATCTCTGTGCAACGGGAGGTTGCTTGGCATGATCTACCCAGCTTTCTGATGCTTTCCATGGGAACCGCAAAGGATGCTCGTATACTGCTTTGGCATTCTTTCAAGATGAGTTGAAATGCAAGATTTCAGAAAATGATATACTAAACTGGGCTTCAGTCATTTATACAGGACTTACCTACTTTGCTTCTCTCTGGGGCCTGACCTCTCTCACCCATGCAGGCTCCCTCTTCACTCCTCTCTAGCCAGGGTGACAGTATATCACGCTCTTATTCCCTGGTTCTCATGGATGACTGGGTGAAGGGGAAATACTTCTCTCCACTTGAGCAGAGTCTAGGTGGTAGGAATTTGTAATGCTCTGTGAAAGAGTCTAGTATTTGGTTCATTGGCTGCACAAATCTTGAGATTATTTCCTTCCGTTATTAAAATCAAATAATATCAAAATGTTTTTTTTTTTTTTCAGCAGTGCTAAAAGAAACAGAACTATAGGCAACCAGTTTAAGCACACATGGAATTCTTAAGATAAAAATGAAGTACTCTCAGTGGGACCAGTGACTTTATACCTGCACTTTCTTCACAGTATGCATACAGCCAAGCCTTGTTAAAAAAAAAAAAACCTTACACTTACACCGAACAGTTCAGGACGTTCTCTCCAGTGACATCCACTGATGTTTATTCATTTCCTATGCTGGCACGAGACACAAGCATAGTCCCTGTCGCTGTATTCAGGCCTTGTGCATCCAGGGAATTCCAAAAGTCTGTACATTTTAGTTCTAGTCAAGTTGAGTTTTCACCTCTCTTCTTCCCCGCCTCACCCCGTTATCCTTGTCTAGAGTTCCAGCTGCAGAATGACTGTTGTTGGGTACGCTTCTGTGCATACGAGATCTGCTTAGAAGTATCCCCCCAGTGTCACCAGATTCGAAGTGAATTCCTTTTGCTGAGGTCTCTCATCTTTCATGTTTATAGTAGATGGATACTGGACCTTGATCTCTGGCAGAAGATGGGTGTGGGGTTGAGAATCTAATAGTGATGAAACAGAGATCTTCTTGCCCTCATTGAAGTCATAGCTTGGGGGATAAGAACATTAATGAAATATTTAAGTAATTATTTAAAAACTGATAAAATTTTCATATATTTGCAGTGGGCAGTATTGATGTTTTGAAATAGTGCAGTACAGGAAAATAACATGCATACCTCACATACTTAAAAATTTTTTTATTAGAAATAGACGTATTTAGTATGTAAACAATGCATGTTGGTACCATCATTTCCCTCCTGCCTGCCCTTTTTCTGAAGAGGCCCTCCTCCTTGGGAATGCAGGTCAACCCCATGGGGATTATGGGTCATGCATTATGGGGGCATCAGTCAGTTAT
The DNA here is from genome assembly GCA_036365145.1 of Orientallactaga sibirica. Classification (NCBI taxonomy): domain Eukaryota; kingdom Metazoa; phylum Chordata; class Mammalia; order Rodentia; family Dipodidae; genus Orientallactaga; species Orientallactaga sibirica. The sequence goes on from JAEOAD010002133.1 coordinate 4,938,426, forward strand.
GGGGGAGAGGCAATGTCTCTGTGCAAAATGTCCCAAATTGTGGCTCTAACAATGTTTTTGTCCCCTCTTCTGCAAAATTCCCTGAGACATGTTGGAGACATTTTAAGTCTACTTCAGTGATGGGCACTTAGGAGTCTCTGGATCCCTGGTTTGGTAGGTGTTGAGTGTCCTCAGTATCTGTCTCCTTCACCCTTGTGCTGATATCAGATTCACTAAGAAAGCAGCACATTTCCCTGGTTCCTCTGTGGTTTCAGCTGGGGCCAGGGTGGAGTGTGCTGGGTCATTTATCTCCTCAGGTCCAGCTCCTATCTGAAAAAGACAAGCAGATTCTTCAACAGAGGATGAAGTCAGCACTGGTTAAATGGAATAACCTTTATTAGTTAAGAGGGAATTTAAAGGGTTTAGACTCTCTTATAGCCCAAGATTAGTGGGAGCTTGACAATGGAAAGCAGAATCATTATCTGGATATGATTCTGACTTGTTTCCTAGTCCCAGTTATGGATTCCTTTCCGCTGAGTGGATCTGTTAGCCAATCCAAGAGCAGTTGGTTACCCACCATGGCTGTGTGCCACTATTGCACTGTGTGAACATCACATCAGGTTGTTTGCTTCTGAGTCGCTTAGACTTTGAGTTGCTTTGACAGATATTGGCCACTTTTCCCCATTAGCTCATGTAGCACCTTCCAGCACTAGATGGGCTAATTGTCTGGGGACTGGCTCTCCTCCAGATTCCAACCAGGTCTCTCCATGGTCCATGCTGACAGGGTATGGTGTCTTCAGCAGTAGGGTCTCACCCTTAACCTCGGGTGTGTAATCAAGTGCTCTGACAGAAGTCTGTCCGGATTGTTTTGGGAGATCTAGTAGGTCTCTCTGATCAACTGCTCATTGTGGATATAAACTACATCCTGGTACAGGGAATTACAGGCCAGTGCCAAGGGAAAAGAAAAAAGAAAAAGACAGAGAAGAAAGAGAAACAGGAGAACTTTGAGGTTAGGTTTGGTCTCACCCTCTCCAGGGCCCTTCGATTCAGGTGCCCCCCCCCATGTCCTCTTGAGGGTTCCACCTTTTAGTCTAACTTCCAGGCTATAAGATTCTGTGGTACCAGTTCAATTTGGGTTCAGTTTTGTGTCCCCCCTCACCCTTCCCCTTCCCTCAAGCCCTATCCTCCCTATTGTCCAAGCCTCAAGATGCCATTCAGGTATGCCAGCCACTCAGGCTGATCCAGGTTAGGAACCGCAGCTGACCTCACATACTTTTTATTTACCTTTCTGTGGTGAGAAGACTTAACATCCCAGTAATTTTCAAGTTCGATGTCCACTGCAGGTTTTCTATAGCATCAAACATTTAAATCCACTGACGAACTTTAATGAATATGTCGCTTTGTTAGTTTCTTTTCTGTTGCTGTGACAAAATGCATGACAAACACAATGTAAGTATGGTAGGGTTTATTCTGACTCTTGTGATAGAGTTCATCATGGTGAGAAAGACATGGCGGCAGCTGTCACAGTGCACCAGCAGTCAGGAAGCCCAGCCGAATGCTGGTGCTCAGCTTGCCTTCTCCTTTTTATTTAGTCTAGGATCCAGGCCCATGAGCTGTTGGTGGCCACATTCGGGGTGGGTCTTGTTCCCTCAGTTAGACCTCTCTGAAAACATCTTCATATAAACACCCACATAAAATCCAGACACATTGGCAATGAAGATTGACCCTCAGCTATTTACTGTGCTTGTATTTCTCTTATGGTGCCAAAGATAAGCAGAGAAAGAATGAGACAGAGAGAGAGAGAGAGAGAGAGAGAGGAGAGAAACAACAAAAGACAAAATACCTGTGCTCAAAAACACTGCCTCTTCGTCTGTGTAGAACCTCAACAGTGATCCCTACAAGAAGAAAATGACAGGGTATAATGGCAGTAGGTCGCTAGTGATGGTGAGTTACGTTCCAGGAGCTGATAGTTTAAGAAGATGTGAGCTGTGTTGTTGGACCTGAGCCTTGAGAGTCTGGGAGATGTCACCTAGGAAAAGAGGCTGCGTAAAGAAAATACTTAATGTAGAGATGTGCACTTTAAAAACACATTTTTATTTATTTATTTATTTGAAAGAGAGAGAGCAAGAGACAGATAGAGAAAGACAGAAAGAATGATCTTGCCAGGGCCTCCAGCCACTGCAAACCAAGTCCAGATGCATGTGCCACCTTGTATGTCTGGCTTTATGGGGGTCCTGGGGAATCGAACCTGGATCCTTTGGCTTTGTGGGCAAGTAACTTAACCACCAAGTCCATCTCTCCAGCCTGAGACCTGCACTTTTAGGGACCTGGACTAATAAGTAATTGTGGGCAAAATTCAAAGGTAATTAAAAGTAATAGTAATTAAGTCTAAGTCTCTGAAAAATAATGATTAATTAATGACTACAGCACTCATTTCTTTTGAGGGCTCTCTAGACATTCCTGTGAAAAATAAATGCAAGTGCTGTATCCAAGAATGAATATTCATTAGAGAATTATGACCAAGGATAGGAAAATTTAGATCATACTTTGTATAAATGCAGTGAAAACAAACACTGTTTATATAGTCAAAATTGTATAATATTTTCCTAGACAAAAAATATGATGTAACATTTTAATATCTTAAATTTAAATACATATGAAGGGGGTATTTTTATTATTTAAAAATATTACTTATTTATTTATTTGTATATTTGTATGGATAGGGTGAAAAGGGGACTCACCCAAGATTCTTGCAACTGCAAATTTCAGACACATGTGCCACTTTCTTATCTGGCTTTATATGGGTACTGGGGAATTGAACTTTGGCCAGCAGGCTTTGTAAGCAAGTGTCATTTTTACTGTTAAGACATTTCCTCAGCCTCACAATTTCTTTTTAAGGATAAATTTGTTGAAACTAAACAAGTTGAAATTCTTGAAAAATGATATCTATTCCTATTTTGGATTCCCTTCTTGTCCCTGGTTCCCTGTGTGGTTTTCTCATGTATTTGGAAGTGAGGTGGCCATGCTGGTGATGTGGAAAGGGGAGAACCTGAGATGTCATCCCCAGGCCTTTGGGTACAGCTGCTGACCAGCATTGGCAGTAACCCTTCACAGATTTAGAGCTTTGCTATCCTTCCAGTTTCTCCCCACTGCTCTTAAACTCACTGAAAATGTCCGAAGGACCGTGCTTCCTTACCTTATGCTGGAGAGATTGCTCAGTGGTTAAGCCACTTGCCTGCAAAGCCTAATAACTTGAGTTCAGTTCCTCAGTACCCACATGAAGCCAGATGTACCAAGTGACACATGCATCTGGAGTTCATTTGCAGTGGCTGGAGGCCCTGGCACGCCCATTCTCTCTCTCTTTCTGCTGGGCATGGTGGCACATGCCTTTCAGCCCAGCGTTCCAGAAACAGAGGTGGAGGATTGCTATGAATTCAAGGCCAGCCTGAGAGTACATAATGAATTCCAGGTCAGCCAGGACTAGAGTGAGACTCTACCTTGAAAAACCAAAAAAAAAAGAAAAAAAAAAAAGAAAAGAAAAAAATGAAGTTCTATCTATCATGAACAAGGCCTTCTGCTTTGGTGCCATGTTCATATCTAAGTGTTACAAACTCCAGCGTCTCTCCATGGTCCGTGCTAACAGTGTATGGTGTCTTCAGCAGTAAGATCTTACCATTAACCTCCGGTGGGTAATCATGTGCTCTGACAGAAGTCTATCTTGATTGTCTTGGGAGATCTAGTAGGTCTTTCTGATCAACAGCTCATATCCTGGTACAGGGAATTACAGGCCAGTGCCAAGGGGAAAGAAAAAAGAAAAAGACAGAGAAGAAAGAGAAACAGGAGAAATTTGAGGTTAAATTTCATTTCACCCTCTCCAGGGTGGAAGGAGGCATTTTTAAGCATAAAAAATTTTAGCTACTTTTTCATCTTACTAAAACACATGTTCATTGTGTAAAATTTGAAAAGTAGGGAAAAGTTATAAAAGTGGAAGTAGAAAGTATTGATTATGCACTAGCCCAAATTTATATAAAGTTTTCTCTTTAATTCAAGTTGTCAAATTAAAAGTATACACTTTTATGCATAAATATACTAAAGTTAAATTCCTTAGATGCAGGCAAAATGCATCCCATAAACTATGTAGTTTTGAACTTAATAGGTATATATTAGTTCTTCTTCTTCTTCTTCTTTTTTTTTTTTTTGTTTTTTTGTTTTTTCCGAGGTAGGATCTCACTCTAGCTCAGGCTGACCTGGAATTCACTATGTAGTCTCAGGCTGGCCTCGAACTCTTGGCAATCCTCCTACCTCTGCCTCCGGAGTGCTGGGACTAAAGGTATACACCACCGTGTCCGACTATATTCATTCATTTTCTGTTTCTGATAACACAATGCCACAGAATGGCCTGGTTATCCACAAAAGAGATTTATTCAGCTCTTGGCTATTACCCAAGGTCACGGGCGTCATACTTGGTGATAGATTTCTTACTGGCAGAGTCCTAATGTGATGCAAGAAATTACAGGGCAAGAGACTAGGTGTGACTCTTCAGATTGCTCTCCTTCTTTCGTTACAGCCACTGGAGTTCAACCAAGGTCTCCTAATGACTTTCTCTAATCCTGGCCACTTCCCAAAGGTCACAACTCTATACACCATAGTACTCAAAACACCAAAATTCTCACAGATGGTTGTGTTTTGACTCTCAGAACCTTGGAGAAACACACTCAAATCCAATCTAAACCATCACAGTGTATTACAGATGTACTATTTACATATTGTTTACATCAAAACAAGATTCTCAAATTAGAGAATCATTCCTCTCCCTTCAGAACACAAAGTTATTTTTTTTTTTTGGTTTTTGTTTTACAAAAAAAATATGAATATGAAGTCTTGGGCTCAGTCATAACCTGAAAGCATTCAGTTGACTTCTAAGCCATTATGAATAGAATAGTGTTTTAGCTAGTTGGGTATTTTTTTTTAATACATCAATAGCTAATTTAAAATAAGAAAGCTTAGAAAAGACAAAACTTTGTTCTGAGGGAAAGGAATAATTCAGCAATATGTTAATGAATATGTGATAGCTAGTTAATGATTTTTAAAATAAAGTGATAAGCCAATCAAGCTAGAAACTCACATATTAAAGCACATTAAATTTGAGATGAGTAAAATCTGTTAAAAGTAGACAATATTGGGCTAGAGAGATGGCTTAGTGGTTAAGGTGCCTGCCTGCCAAGCCTAAATAATGCCCGTTTGATTCTCCAGGTCCCACATTTAGCCAGACACAAAGTGACGCAAGGGCACAATGCCATACTTGCCTATAGGGGGCAGACGCCTCTGGAGTTCGTTCACAGTGGCTGAGAGGCTGCTGGCACACCCGTTCTTTTTCTCTGTCTCTCTCTCTCAAAAAAGTAGACCATATTTTTGGTATGTATGATCTTTCAGCAAAAAGCTGAATAAAATTATATATATATATATATATATATATATATATATTTAAATATTTTAATTTTTTTATTTGAGAGAGGCAGAGAATAAGAGGCAGACACACAGAGAGAGTGCATACAGGCACAGTGAGGCCTCCTGCTACTGCAAATAAACTCCAGATGCATGTGCTACTTTGTGCATTTGGCTTTATGTGGATGCTGGAAGTGAAACCTGGGCCATAACAATTTGCAAGCAAGTGCCTTTAATCACTGAGCCATTTCTCCAGCCCCAAAATGATTATATTTGATTAGTTACCAAAATGCTAATGGCCCAGCATGCTGATGATTTAAAGTACTGTGTTTGGTCTGTGGGGAGCGACGTGGAGGCTCCATATTCTGCTACTTTTATATTATCTGTAGTACTGTTCACATGGGCCTCCTCACCCTCTCTACTTTGGTCTGTTTCATCTCTCAGTTTCTGAGAGATGTGTGCCAATGCTTTATGTTAATGATCATGGAGTTGTCAAACCGTCACTGAAGTTTTATCAGATGGAGCCTAGTGTTCTGCACACATGGATAATTATTGTATACACAGCATCTATGCAACACATACTCTTGCATCCTCACGTTGACACCACCAACTTCTCCCATCTCAGCTGCTGTCTTACAGATGAGACCTCCCACATTCCCGCTCCACAGCTCTGTCACACTAGCTGCTACGGTCAGTTCCCAGCATCCTCCTTGTGAAGTGCACTCGCTGTCCTTCTCACCAAGAGCTGGTAGTTGCCTCTCATGAGGAAATGAAAAGACTTGACTTGCCTTGCCATTGTTTCTTATCATGAATTTCTTACTAGTGTCTCGTCATCATACTTTCTAGTGTCCTGATACTCGTCATAGAAATTATCTTCAATCAAATGAAACCAGCCAGGCAAGCCCCTGCTTTCTTTCTTTTTCAATATTTTTAATTAAAAAAATTTTAATTTAATTTTCTTTTTGTTTGTTTTTTCGAGGTAGGGTCTCACTCTAGCCGAGGCTGACCTGGAATTCACTATGTAGCCTCAGGGTGGCCTTGAATTCACAGTGATCCTCCTACCTCTGCCTCCTAAGTGCTGGGATTAAAGGCGTGTACCACCACACCCAGTGGGTTCAGTTTTTAATTTTATCAATTGAGAGAGAGAGAGAGAGAGAGAGAGAGAGAGAGGAAGGGAAGGGAAGGGAAGGGAAGGGAAGGGAAGGGAAGGGAAGGGAAGGGAAGGGAAGGGAAGGGAAGGAGCATGCCAGGTCCTCCTGTCACTGCAAACAAACTCCATATGCATACTCCACTTTGTGCATCTGGCTTTACGTGGGTACTGGGAAATCAAACCTGAACCATCAGGCTTTATAAGCAAGCACCTTTAACTGCTGAGCCATCTTTTCAGCCCCAAGCCCCTGCTTTCTGTACAGTTTAGGGTTACATATCAATGGACCAAATGTAACTTGAGTTTTGTTTCCTTGAAAAGATGTTGTATTAGGTTCTGTTTTTGTTGCTGTGACAAAAATACCTGACAAAAGCGACTCAAGGAGGGAAGGGTTCATTATGAATTGCAGGCGGAGGGTTCCGTTCAGTCATAATGAGGAAGGCACAGTCTGGAAGTCTTTGAAGTAGATGTGTGAGGCAGGTGGTCAAATTGTATCCACACTCAGGAAGCAGAGAGAGAGCACTGCTGGCGATCAGTTCATTTTTTTTTTTTTTTAAATCAGTCCAGGATCCCAGACCATAGAATGGTGTTGCCCACAGTTAAGGTGAGTCTTAACCTTTTTGGTTAAACCTTTTGGAAGCATTCTCATAGACATACCCAGAGGTGTGTTTCCAAGATGATTTTATTTTTTAAATACCTTAGTATATTTTAATTATTTTTATTTATTTGCTTACTTATGAGAGAGAGAGAGAGAGTTGGGCATGCCAGGGCCTCCCCACTACAAACAAAATCCAGACACACGCACCACCTTGTGCATCTGCCTTACATGGATACTAAGGAATCAAACCTGGGTCTTTAGGCTTCACAGGCAAGTGCCTGAACTGCTAGGCCAGCTTTCCAGGCCCCACGGTGATTTTAAATGCCGTCAAGTTGACAATGAGGGTGAACCATCAGAAGCCCATAGGGGAACATCCCACAGAGCTGGTTTTCAGCTTCTACCTGTTCTGCAGCAATGTCCTATCCCAAACTGCACAAAGACAAATGTGCTTTGAGAACAACAGAATTTTATTTCAAATACTACCGGATCTGGTTAGTGTAAGGGATATCCATTATTCGTGTAATATAACCTTCTTAAGAAAATGATGATGTTGACCTTATTATGTAAATACATACTTTTCCTAGACTAGTTTTCATTACACAAACATATCAACTTGACCACTGAAGAAAGAAGTACCAAAAATGAGTTTCCTCTTGGCCACAAATTTCTGATCTAACAGAAGAGTGACCGCATGCAGGGTGTGGAGCTGGTAAACAGAACTGGACTTGGGGATTTTCACGTTATTGTGTTCTAATGGTATACAATACAAATGTGACCACTCTAAAACATTCAAATTGCTTTTGTAGCTTTTATCGTCTGATGAAAAGTCTGCTCGCTTCCTCATCAATTTTGAAGACCATGGCTCTTGTTGATTTCTGTTTCTTCATTTATCACAAAGCAATGAAATAACCCTGAATCACGTTTCTTTTAGGATTTTTCTAGTTCTGGGGACCTTGATGAGGTATACTGGTGGAACTCCTTTTGGAGTCATGCAGAGTTGGGGTCAAACTTTGATTTTTTTGTCCCACTCACTGTTAGAATGATTTGAGTAAAGTTAGTTTTCGTTCATAAGAACAGGCAAATTTCAATTGTAGGAAGATTAAACCTCTGTAAAGTATTACATGAATTAGGGCTGGCGAGATGGCTTGGCGGTTAAGGTGCCTGCCTGCCAAGCCTAAGAACACCTGTTCGATCTCCAGGTCCCACGTTTAGCCAGAAGCAAGAATTGACGCAATGGCGCAATGCCGCACTTGCCCATGGGGGGGAGGCGCACACATGTGGAGTTCGTTCACAGTGGCTGAGTGGCTGGTGATGAGCCCATTCTCTGTCTCTCTACCTCTTCCTCTCTCTGTGTCTCTCAATAATAATAATAATAATAATAATAATAATAATAATAATAATAACAACAATAATAATAATAATGAATAATAATAATCATAAAGAATTACGAATTAATAGACACAAATAGCTAGGACATGCTTGTCACAGGAGAAGTGCTCTATAAACGTTCTGCTTTTCCCCTGATTAGTGTCTACAGAGACAACAGTTGCGTCCCCACAGAATTATGTTAGTAGCAGGGGTGTTGAAAAGTATCTGAGTCTTCTTTCTTTTCATTTCTTCCACATTGACTGCTATGTTTCCCCTCACCAGTTGACAAAGTCAAGTGAAGTGACGTTTGGGAGAAGCCACACCTTTTGCCTGTAGACCTACACTCTTTATCCCAGTCCTTTAGCTGACTGGATAGGAAACACACTTGCCACCTGTCCCCCCGCACCCCCACACAGACTCTCTCTCTCTCTCTCTCTCTCTCTCTCTCTCGCACTAGGGGCTTTGTTCAGACATTTGCTTGAATAGAACATCCTTTGAGACTATTCTAGGGGATGGAGCTCTGCTGAACGTTTTCCTCACTTCTGTGGTCTCGTTTGTAGATCTAGATCTAAATCAGCACAGAGTACATTTCCAAAAATATCTTGGATTTTTTTTCCCCTTTTCCTTTAGGCAGACTCATTTATCCCAAATCCCACAGGCTTAGGAAACACTTGGGGACTCACAAGCCTAGGGAGATGCCTGCACGATATTGCATGCTGTCAGTTGACGCCCCGGAGCTTCTCCTCCCTCTCTTCCTGCACAGCTGCTCCCTGCGTGTGTGGCAGCCCACCCAGCCCGCGTAGGACAGAGCCCTTTCTGCTGTCAGGTGCAGGGATGGGAGAGTTTCATATTTTCCTTGCCCTAGATAGGACTGCTAGCCTGCAAACAAAGAATAAAGCAACTCCAGTCCTTCTTAGACAAAGTGGGGGTTCTACAGGGAGAAAAAGGACAACCGGGCTCTCCCAGTCCTGCTTTGAAAGCAGTCACAAGTTCTAGAGATGACTTCAGAGGGAATATCTTGGTGTCTGGGAGTCAGCTTGGAGGGTAGTAATGGCTGTTTGGGCACAGGGGTGTGCGATGATGTCTAGACTTAAGAATTATCAATACACCATTCTGATCATGTAATGCTAACTCCACTCAGATGCCAGTGAGTTTTATAGGCTTTTTGGCCTATCTTTGAACTTTTCAGTATGCCATCACATCAATATTCATGCTTGTTTAAAAATAATAATACTATCTAATTATTCCAAGTATATTATTTTCCTGGGACTATTAAAAATTTTACCTCAGATTTTTTTAAACTAAAAAGGAAATGTACAATTATAATTCTAGGTGCTCTCCCAATGTCAGTAAGTTACCACAGAATTGATGGCTTATGACACTTATTTCCTTATCTATTTGGAGCCTCAAAGTCTGAAATCCAGATATGGAAAGGGTCGTGCTTCTTTCAGAGCTCAGACAAAGGGTTCTTTCTTGTCTCTGCCATCCGTTCTCATCCTCTGACACATAGTTGCCTCCTTCTGGTTGATTTCTATCTTTCCATCGTCTTCTCTACATGATGTGTGTGTATATGCCCAAGCCTCCTTCTTCTGTTAGAGAACATGGATGGCGGTATCCAAGACAACCAGACCCTATATGACAGCCTTTCCACCCCAACGTCTTTATTTACGCACATCCACAAAGTCCACATTTCCAAACAAGGTCACATGATATACACATCCCAGGGATTAGGACCTGAGGTCTTTGGGACCACTGTTTAGCCATCTGTCCCATGAGGGCAATAGATAGCACTGACACATGATGGTTAAAAATACAACAACAACAACAACAACAACAAAAAAGCACTCACGATTTTAAATCTAGCACCATTGAGGAAAGAAAAAATAGATCAAGTCAAACTATCTTCCTAGGTAAATAGCAAAGATGTATTTAAGGCCAGAAGAAAAAATAAATTTGTGAATGAAGTTGTGAGGAATGGCAATAAGCAGACAGGGGAGACAGAAGCCAAGAAACTGGTTCTGAAAGCATTCAGATAATTCCCATTGCTAAGGAAACCACTTCACATTTCCTGTGTCTATCTCAGCTCTGAACAGCTGCTTCACTTATAATTTGGCTTCACTGAAGGACTTTAATTGCCAGGTGAAGAAAAGTCAGCATCCCGAGAAAGGGAAGAAAAATTATAGTGATGTAAAATTACATAAAACAAATTATTTAAGGTAATTAGTGAAGCTGACACATTCAAAAAAAGCCATTGCTCTTCTCTTTCTTCCTGATAGTCCCCTAAGGATGGTGCCACAGTTATTGGAAGTGATTACTTTAAATCTGGCACTTTAAAAGTTTCTTTCTCAAAAAATATTTTATTTATTTATTTGAGAGAGAAAGAAAGAGGCAGATGGGAGTGGGGGCGGTGCACCAGGGCCTTTAGCAACTGCAAACAAACTCCAGATGCATGCTCCACTTTGTGCATCTGGTTTACGTAGGTACTGGGGAATTGAACCTGGGTCCGTAGGCTTTACAGGCATATGCCTTAACTGCTAAGGCATCTCTCCAGCCCATCTTAAAGTTTTCTATGGATAAAAAAGAAATTGAAGTGGTAATGTCAGTCCTTTTCATCACCAAGAACCATTGATATCAAATAGATATTGTGTTGACCTCCTCTCCTTCTGTCTTTTGTTAAAAAGAAGTAAGAGTGAATGTTAACACTAGACAACCTCAAAGTGCCTCTGAATAATAAGTGGAAGGGATTCTTTCTAACGCTCTCTGTGGCAGGGAGTTTGCAGCCTCCATGGGAATGCAGTTTTCCTTTGGGCTTTTTCATGAAGAGTTCTAGGGAGAGATTCTCCTCCTACATTCTCCCCTCTTCGCCCCACATTCTCTTGTTTGTATAGCAGAAGGATTATGTGTTCCCAGCTTCCTTCCTCCCCTGCTGCCTCCTGCACTGGTGGGAAGGTGTTAGCTTCTCTTTTCCACACTCTCATTCTGCCTAAAACTTGCTTTTACATCTGTGTGTATGTGTGGATGTATGTTTGTGCTGCATACATATGTGTGTAGGTGCCTGGTGCTTGTGTGTGTACATGTGGAAGCCATATGAGAACATAGAATGTCTTGCTCTTTTGGCTCATCCAGCTGTTTCGGTGTGAAAGAGACTCTCTCTCAACCCAGAGCTGCTGTTTTTGGTCCGCCTGCCCCATTGATTCCCCTAGTCTCTGCCTGCCCCGAGAAGGACTGGGCTCATGATGCGCATAGCCATGCTCAGGCTTCCTTTGAGTACTGAGGAGAGCAAGTAGTATTACCCACGGAGCCATCTCCTCAACTCCACTTTTACCTTGTAACAGTAATTTTAACAGAGCAGTGGTTAGTGATAGAATGTAGTAACGATAGATAGGGCTTGAAAGTAGTAACTCTAAACTGTGTAAGGATGTCCGTGCACGTAAGTAACGACAGAGAAACACCTAGAATCTCTTTAACTTTTATTGGGTGAAAATTCATGGTCCTGCGAAGGGAACACTCCTCCAATAATACTTTCGACAATAACGGTATCGTGTGGCCACATCAGTAGCATTCCATGGACGTTCTACAGTGATGGAAACATACTGTTGAGCACTTGACGCAGAGCTGCTGTGACCGAGGCACAGAATTTACAATTTTATTTAGATCGATTATTATTTATTTATTTGTGTGTGTGTGTGTGTGTGTGTGTGTGTGTGTGTGTGTGTGTGTGTACACGGGCATGTGTGCCACAGCATCCAAGACGGGCAGGTCAGCTTCAAGGTGTCTGTGCTCTGCCTTCTTTGAAACTGGGTCTCTCGCTGCTGCAGATGAACTGCCAGGCTGCAAGCAAACGTCCCAGGAGCTGGCCGGCAAGCTTGTCCTGACTCCACCTCTCCTTGTCTGGGTTGTACTGGATCACAGGTGCATGCACCACGGTGCAGCCAGTTTTACACAGGTGCTGGGGAACTGAGCCCTGCCTTTCACTGCTGCGCCATCTGCCAAGTTCCGATTTTCTTTAGCCTTAACTAATAACGTGAAAAATAGTCACAGGCTACACGCGGATATGATACTGAGCCACATGGGTCTATATGAGCCTTCATCATATACTATTCTCATTCTTCTCGATTTCTCACTTTGTTACTGCTTTTCACCCACGGAGATAAAAAAGATAAAAGTTTTGTTTTAACGTTAAAAATGCTCAAAATGTAGATGGAAAGAGACAAGACCGTGCTGTGTACACATCTGTCTGTGGTCAGTGTTCAAGTAATGAATGGCAGAAAAGGAGCAAAGATTGTGCTCTCGTTCATTTAAATTAACACCTGTCTGCTCATATGTAACTAGTATATCTGCGGAATCAATCAATTTTATTATCTTATTTTTGTCCTTGTCAGCATTACCTGTATGCCATAACCCTTCCCTAAAAGACAGGTACAGGGTGAACACTTAGTGTTCGGTCACGCACTTGACTACAGTGTGGGAGAGAGTTAGGTGCTAGAATTTGGAAAATCCTATGCTGTAGGAATGTTGTAGCTAGCCTTGTGTTACTGGCAGAAAATACCCAAGCAAGAGCAAGTGGGAGGAAAGGGTTTATTTGGGCTTACACACTCAAGGGGAAGCTCTATGATGGCAGGGGGATATGATGAACAGAGGGTGGACATCACCTCCTGGCCAACATCAATTGGACAACAGCAGCAGGAGAGTGTGCCCCCAACACTGGCAAAGAGAAGCTGGCTGTAACACCTATAAGCTCTCACCCAACAATTACACTGCCTCCAGGAGGCTCCAATTACCAAATTGCCACCAACTGGGAACCTAGCATTTAGAACACATACATTTACGGGGGACACCTTAATCAAACCACCACAAGGAATATATGTCTCAATCAAGTCTTTTTTTTTTTTTTTTTTGAGTGCCTGAAGTCACCGCATCCTTTGCTCAGATATGTCAGAAATCCTGACAAGAAATAAACCAACTCTGTGCTTGTTCCCGGCACAATCTCTTTCTTGATCTTCATCTACCCTTCCATGCATGTCACTAAAATTCTGAGTGCTTCTAGAAGGTTATTGCCCTTGACTCTCATGTTCTTTTGTTTGCTTCATAAATGCTATAGGATAATTGATCATAGGCTCAAACTTCTAGAGGGTAAGAACTGTGCTTTCCCCATCATTTAAATGCAGTATTCACTTCAGCATCACAAAAATGTTAATACTGGAGACGTCGCTCTTCTCTCTTGCTTAGAGTGCTAAGCTGGAGCAGTAAAAGTATGTTTTTCTTTCACAACTTACACCCATCAAATTTTCCTATCCCAACTGACTTGGAAATTTTTAAAATAGGTTACAGATTTAGACTGAGGACAATAACAGATGAATATGATATGACACTAAGGGCAACTACTTCTACTGACCTCAGAACCTTGAACATGGAAGGATTCTGCAGAGAGAGGTGATCAAGGAGAGAGGAATAAGAGGGAACCCCTGGGACTTTATCATCTTCGTTTACAAATCATTTTTACTGTTAAACAACTGAACTTGAGATTTCCTAATCTGGACCAAGTGATGAATGCTGTATATTCCCCATCCGATGATGATCAGTAAGTATACTTTGTGTAGGTAACACCATGTGTTGCTTATTTTAAATTGTGACTGTGATGCTGAGGATGGGGCTAAAAAAGAATTAAGGAGTTCTTTTTCTATTTAGTAAGTCATTCCAGGTGTTGCCTACCCCCCACCCCCCTTCAAGCCTTCCCCCAGTTGAGTTGAAATCCTCTACTGTTTTCGACCCTCAATGCTAAGATTTGGAGAAGTCTTCTCAAATAGCAGAGTGCTTGAACTTCAGCAATTAGCTGCCGGATCCCACTTTGGGATTAATAAAAGAGTCGAGAATGAAGGTTAATTGCTATTCCACTGAAGAATTCTGAAAATAATTAATGAAAGTTTTTTTTTCCCTGTAAGAAATATGAGATTACCCATTAATTTTCTAAGTCAACCTAAAGAGGCTTTGATACTGAGAATTAACACTTCCCCTGAGAATTTATATAAGGAACATAACATTCACAATTCTCTAACTTTTATTTAATATCCAAGTGAATTAACGTTATGCTTATAGTAAGGTAAATGTTCATTTCCAATAGTTATTAGAGAGCTACAAAATCCAATTAAACAAATCTTTCAATGTATCATTATCATTATATATATGTATATATATTTATGTGTGTATAAATAAAATCTGTATGTGGAAACATATGCACATGTGTATTGATGTAGCAATAGACTAGTCCTCACAACTGATGTGGAAGAAGGTTAAAAGTTCATGTTTTCTCTATAATTTGATAAGTGCTCTAGTTAGTTTCCCTGTCTTTGCATATTTCCCTGTTTGCATTCACTTTCTCTTGTAGTTGCAAGACCATTTCCCAGTTCCACAAATATATTTATTTTTTAAATAATTCTTATAGACTAGATAGTTATTCTCTCTCTGTGCGAGACAGCTTTAGGATTTGTGACTTAGCTTTGTTAAAAGAAAAGTAAGAACAAGAGCCTGGGGTTGCCTCTGCCCAGCAGAGCAGAGAAGCCTGCCGTGGGAGACTGTAGATAACAGCACGTAGAGGAGGGTGTCTGGGGACCAGATGTGGGTCCTAGGAAGAGAGATAGTGGGAGGATATCTTCAAAAGGACCTCACTGAAGAGTGCTGCTTGGAGAGGAAATGGGACCATAAAAGGAGATCTAGTTGTCAGGGTCCAGAAGCTGAGGAAGTGGTTACAAAAAAAAAAAAAAAAAAAAATTGCCAGTGACAGGCAAGGCGTTGTCTTTATTAGGGTGATGTGTCTGCAACAAAAACTTCCTGTTTCCTTTTCCTGAGTCCTTTTCTACTCCCTAAGTTTTAAATCTTAAGTGCTCAACTGTTCTCCATGGGGGAAATCTGGGGTGATGGAGGAAAACTGTGCCTTCCTATACCATGGTAGAATTGTTTGAGGAGTTGGAGGTCTTTCTAAGCATGCAAGAAACATGGGATTTTCTTTTCTAGCTCATGGATCACCCTCTGGTGGAATTGTGCCTTTAGAAGTGACACTATTCTTGAATGCATCTTATGGGTCTTGGAATGACAGATATCGGATGTTGTTAAGTGGAAAATTCCTTTTAGCCTACAAGAACTATCATAACGAACTCTATGTTGTAAATTTCAAAACAGGGCTAATAGTGATGTTCCACATCTTGATTGTTCAAAACTTGGTTGATTTGTCAGAAATATGATTAAGAACTATGTAAAATATTTCATGTGTATTGGAGGGTTAAATAATTGAGCATTGTAATTTTATAATAAAATTACCATATGGGATACAGAAGATAAAACATGAAAAAACTGATTATTAAAAAAGGATATTTAAAAGAAGTAATAAAGATAATTAGTTTTAAAATTTATCCTGAAAGTGAGAAAAACACTGAAAAATTTAAAAATACTTCTATTTATTTATTTTCAAGCAGAGAGAGAGAGAGAGAGAGAGAGAATGAATGAGAGAATGAGTATTACAGGGATTCTTGCTACTGCAAATGAATTTCGGATGCCTGCACCACTTTGTGCCTCTGGCTTTATGTGGGTATTGGGAAATTGAACCCAGGCTATTATGCTTTGCAAGTAAGTGCCTTGGATCACTCCAGCCCCACAAATAACGAAATATTAAAATCTCGTTTATGAAATTAGTTTGGATTGATACCAAACCCTAAAGGTGGCACAAACAAAAGAAATTATATTCCGATATAATTATAAATATTAATGTAACAGTTTTTGACACTACAAAACATAGTGTACCAACATGTAGAAAAAAATCACAATATGGATAAATCCATTGCAGACCTGATAAGATAGTACAACATGAGGAAATGAACTCATTAAATGCATATTAATAGATCAAAATAGAAAAGTGGAGAAATATACTCATCCATGTGGTAATTCATGTTTCCATTGTGGTAAATTATGCATCTCTAATATATCTAAATTCACAATTGTTTTACTTTTTAACTAAACAGATTAAGCTCAAGGAGGTACAAGTAACAAATGTGTTTCCTTTCTGCTTTCAAAATATATACCTATGTAATCATCACGTCTCCCTTTTATATAGCTATTTAATTTAATGTATTTAATATCTCCCTTTTACATACCTATGTAATTGTCACACCTCCCTTTTATATACCTATGTAATTGCCACACCTGCATTTTTATATACCTATGTAATTGTCACAGCTCCTTTTTATATGCCTGTGTAATGGTCACATCTTTTGTATATTTTTTGTATACCTATGTGTTTGTCACACTTCCATTTTATTTATTTATTTGGTGCACTAGGGCCTCCAGCCACTGCAAAGAACTCCAGACGCATGTGCCACCATGTGCATCTGACTTATGTGGGTTCTGAAGAGTCAAACCAGGGTCCTTAGTCTTGACAGGCAAGTGCCTTAACCACTAAGCCATCTCTCCAGCCCCACATGTCCATTTTATACACCCATGTAATGGTCACGTTTCCCTTAGTGTCTCATATCTCAGGAAGATGTATCTACTGTCAGGTGTCCAAGGATTCCAGTTCAGAAGTTCAATCTCATGTCCAGTGTCAACTTTACCCACTATCCAGCCCAGGGTCCACCTATGCTGCAGTGAGAAGACGTGTCTCTGCCTGGTCCTTTCTCAACCCCCACTTTCATACAGCTGGGGGTTCTGAGTGCCCTGTTCTTCCCTCCTCAGTGTTCAGAATACTAGGGTATACACACTGAAATCTTTTAAGAACTTTTAGTCAGTTGGGTTGGATGCATGTGGGACAAAGCTTAGCAGCTCATCTAGCATCAGCCAGGATGGGGGTGCTAATCATGTCCCTTTCTTACAGAAAATTCTGTCCCTAGGTGGATGGGCCAGAGCTGGAGTCCTCTGATGCTCAGTGGGAGGAGGGACATCACTGCTTCTCTTATCTACACTCAGGGGTCTTCACAGATTCACTCTAAATCAATCCCATCTTGCGCTGACAGGGCCCGACCAGGGTGACATCCTGTCCATCTGCCAGCAGTCCCTGGAGAGAGTTCTCACAGCCACTTTGTTAATGTGCAGAATGTAGACTTTGGATCTGTTATTCTCTGCATCTGTGGCTTAGACAACATTATAGGGCCAGAAGTATCTCATCCTATGACTTCCTAGATTTATTATACATTCCCATTTTTCCAGGATTTAAACAAAAAGCTTCAGTTTTCTCCCTTTCAGTCTTATCTGGGAACTATTGCCTTTTGGCAATATATATTACAATACCATTTCCCATTTTTATGAGAAAATTATGAGGTATCATTTATTCTGGAGTTTTCATTTTGTGCTTCTGGCTTTATATAGATACTGTGGATTTGAATCCTGGCTGGATGGCTTTGCAAGCAAGCACATTTAACCACTGGGCCATCTCCCTAGGCTTATTCTGGGATTTTAAAATACAGTTTATTTTTGTTGATTTCTGTCCTCCCCTCCATCACCTCTTGTGCCAGTTCTCTTCCCCCCAATATCCTTTCGTTTACATGCCACATGTGTATTTTTACCCCTCTCTCACCCCTCGTCCAGCTCCTCTTTTTATATTCACTCTTGGTGATGGTTCTCTCTTTATAGGTTTTATCCACACTTCCTCTCCCTGTATATATAGGCTTATAGATATTATAAGCTAAGACCTTCAAAACAAAGAGAACATGAGTCTTAAGTCTGGGTCACTTCACTTCACTTTCCAGGCCCGTCCATTTCCCTGAAAGCTTCCTCTGCCAAGAGAGTGAGCATGTATAGAAGTCATGCATCCATGTTGTGCAGAAGGGTGACAGCAGCTTACCTCTCCCTTATCTTTCTCCTCATCAGGACATGGTAGGCTGCTGTGACTAAAGCACAAGTATGTGAGTGGACAACACTAACATGATGTGGACTGGACAGCAGGGCCTGAGCCTGAGACAAGTCACAAGAAAACATATGTTATATTCACTGCCCCCATCAGGGAACCATGCAAGGCTTGGAACTCAGATGTTATTAACAAAAACATTGATACTAGCCAGGCATGGTGACACACGCCTTTAATCCCAGCACTCGGGAGACAGAGGTAGGAGGATTGCTGTGAGTTCAAGGCCACCCTGAGACTTCATAGTTAGTTCCAGGTCAGTCTGGGCTGGAGTGAGACCCTACCTCGAAAAACCAAAACAAACAAAAAAAAACATTGATACTTTTAGCTATCATGAGTTATGAAAGTAACAAAAGTAGCTGTGAACTAAAATTTTAGAAAAATATTTTAGCCAACGATAGTGTGTCTGTATATATATATATATATATATATATATATATATATATATATATATATATACAGTTCAGACATATTGACATATTGTATATATATATATATATATCATATATATGTCATCTAGGTGCAACTTAAGTAGAACTTGCAGAAAATTTATAGCTTTAAGTGCTTATTTTAGAAAAATGTTTCTTAAAATAGAAAAAATGGAAAGAGGTGATAAAGATTTGAGAGTGTCAAAGAATAAAAAATTCATTTAAAGGAAAATGAAGTTGGTATATTATACTTTTGGTATGGTAACAAGAACAGTCAAAAATATATTTTTTTTTTTTTTTTTTTTTTTGAGGGTGTTTCCAAGGTAAGGCCTCACTCTAGCCCAAGCTGACCTGGAACTCACTCTATAGTTCCAAGCTGGCTTCAAACTCACAGTGATCCTCCTAACTCTGCCTCCCAGTGCTGGGTAGGATTAAAGGTGTGTGCCATCATGCCCAGCATCAGAAATAAATTCTTAAGGAATTATAAATGAATATAAATGTAGAATATATTAAAAGGATACCACAGAATATCTTTTTATTATTATTATATATTTTTTTGGACAGAGACACAGAGAGATAGAGAGAGAGAGAGAGAGAGGGAGAGGAAGATAGAGATGGGCGCGCCAGCACTGTCTCAGCTGCTGCGAACGAAATCCAGATGCGTGCGCCTCCTTGTGGTCAAGTGCAGCATTGCGCCCTTGCGTCACTTTGCATCTGGCTAAACGTGGGACCTGGAGATTGGAACCGCCAGAGATTGGAACCAGTGTTCTTAGGCTTAGGAGGCAGGCACCTTAACCCCTAAGCCATCTCTCCAGCCCCAGAATATCTTTTTTTGTTGTTGTTTTGTTTTTTGTTTTTCAAGGCAGAGTTTCACTCTAGCCCATACTGACCTGGAATTCACTATGTATACTCAGGGTGGCCTTGATCTTCCTACCTCTTCCTCCCAAGTGCTGGGATTAAAGGTGTGCACCACCACACCCAGCTAAGAATATCATTTTTTAAATTATTTATTTATTTGCAAGCAGAGATACAGAGAGAGAGAGAGAGAGAGACAGAGAGAGAGAGAGAGAGGCAGAGAATGAGTGCACCAGGGCTTCCAGCCACTGCAAACCAACTCCAGATGCATGAGCCCCTTGTGCATCTGTCTTATGTGGGTCCTGCAGAATCAAAACTGGGTCCTTTGGCTTCCCAGGCAAATGCCTTAACTGCTAAGCCATTTCTCCAGTCCAAGAATATCATTTTTATTGGCTGGAAAAAAATATATAATGTATTACCAAAGCTGAATCAGGAGGGAAGAGAAACTCAAATGATCATAGATCACTAAAGAAACTACCTTAATTGCTAAATCTTTGCATTCACAGAAGTTCCCGTGCAATGGGAGATGGCAGAGGGAACACATCTCAGGGAAACTGCCGCCACCAGCCACCTCCTTCCTGTGTTCCGTTTCCTTGAACAGCTAGAAGCCTGAAGGGACCAGCCTCATATTTCTGTGAAACAACTAAAAACAGTCCGCATTATCTAATTTTAGAGTGTTCTTTTACCGGAGGGAGAAATAAAATTGTAACTCCAGCCAACATTATTTTTTAAAGTTTTCTTAAGTGTAGTCTGTCCTTGTCCTCAGTCACCCCGTGCTCCCAGCAGACAGTACCATAGGTAGATCCCTTGTCCCCACGTCGCTGCCCCTTTTGAGTTCATCTTTTCTGCTTGAGTTTTAGCATGACTCTGTTTCTTTTGTTCCCCCTCCCCAAGTTGCATTTCTAGGGCTGATCTTTGCAGAAATAGCTGCTTCTGTGTATGGCTTTGAATCAGAAAGAGATCCACTTTGTATAAAAGTGCAAAGTTTAGTAGACGTTTTCCTCATTGTTTTTAGCTATTTACTATTTCTATGAAAAGCTTAAGT
The DNA here is from genome assembly GCA_036365145.1 of Orientallactaga sibirica. Classification (NCBI taxonomy): domain Eukaryota; kingdom Metazoa; phylum Chordata; class Mammalia; order Rodentia; family Dipodidae; genus Orientallactaga; species Orientallactaga sibirica. Next base: position 4,959,177 of record JAEOAD010002133.1, read on the forward strand.
TTTGGTGTCAAAGTTCCTCTTCACCAATCCTTTTCTCTGGATATATCCATTTTTTCCCCTCCATCATTAGCTGGTGTCAAGGGTTCCATCCATGGAAACCAGTTTTAGGTAGAGCCTTAGCACGAGCGTGGATAGGTTTGATATCTTGGCAAAACACGTGGTGTCGGGCTGGAGAGATGGCTTAGCGGTTAAGGCGCCTGCCTGCTAAGCCTAAGAACGCTGGTTCTAATCTCCAGCGGGTCCAATCTCCAGGTCCCACGTTTAGCCAGATGCCAAGTGACGCGAGGGCGCAATGCCGTACTTGCCCACAAGGGGGTGCACTCATCTGGATTTCGTTCACAGCAGCTGAGTGACTGGGGTGCGCCCATCTCTCTGTCCCTCTCCCTCTCTGTCTGTCTCTCTCTGTGTCTCTCTACAAAAATAAATAAAATAATAATAAAAAAATTTAAAACAAAACAAAAAACAACAACAAAAAACAAAAAAACACGTGGTGTCCACTCAAGAGTTGAGCCTGTGGTTAGTAGACTAACTAGAAAATTCAAAACATTTTCTCAATTTAGTTAACAGGAATAACATTGCATTGCAGAAATCTGGTGTGCTGCCTGGGACATCCAGTACCAGATCACATATTTCCCCAAATTGACATTCCAATCTAAGTGTGGTCACCACACTATCCCTCTTATTTCCTGGTAGTGGTCCAACACCCATCCCTGTTGACGTTGGGCTCCGGGGTTTTTCCTTCGTTCCTCTCTTCAGATTTCTGTGAGCTGTGGTGCAAGCGCACCTGCTACTCAGATGGGGAAGGGAGGGATGCTTCAGGCTGGAAACCCAGCTTTGGTTTCAAAACTCCATTTTATGTCCATGATCACCATGAAATATAACAACATTGTAAAATACGGGCTTGGGTGACTCAACCCCACAGTTGAAGGGAATGACCTGGAAATCAGGAAGAAATTTCACAAGCATACAGTGAAAGGAGCGCTAGTCCTGAGCACTGTCTCCAGCCCCCCACCTGCTTCCTTTTCCATTTGCCGTCCTCACATTGGAGCTGTTCTGAGGCGCACTATTCTGTCTCCCAATGCTGTGCTGCCACCTTCTCCTGGGCGTGTCTTAGAGTATCCTCACAGCCTCTCCCACGGCTTTTCACAAAAGACAAAAATTCTGGTCTAGTAAGAAAAGCCACTCCAAAGATCAGAATGGGGATAAAATGCACCAAAATGGGACAATTCAGAGAATCCTTTATTGCGGTAGGATGAGAAGGCTGGGAGCAACTATATATTAATAATAATAGTAATAATAATTTTTTGTTTATTTTTTATTTACTTATTTGAGAGCAACAGACTGACAGAGAGAGAGAGAGAGAGAGAGAGAGAGAGAGAGAGAATGAGAATGGGCATGCCAGGGCCTCCAGTCACTGCAAACAAACTCCAGATGCATGCGCTACCTTGTGCATCTGTCTTACGTGGGTCCCAGGGAATCGAGCCTTGAATGGAGGTCCTTAGGCTTCCCAGGAAAGTGCTTAACCACTAAGCCATCTCCCCAGGTCCAATAAGTATTTTTTTTAAATAATGAGACAGAATACCAGGGAGCCCAGGCTGGCCTTCGACTTGCTGTGTAGTTGAATCTGACCTTGAGCTCCTAATTTTCTTAGGTACGCCTCTCATGGGTGGGGACTGCAGTTGTGGACCACCACGTTTGGCTGAGGCAATCAATTTTGACATGGACACAGCTATATACTCATTGTGTTCACATTAAATTGAGAGTATATTTGATTCATATTAATGTTTGTGTATTAGAATCCACTCGCAGAGACCCAGATCAACAAAACCATCTACCACTTTTGCCTAGAAATGCTATGGACACCATGTTTTTATGTACTACAGAAAGAAAAATAGTTCTCCTAAACAGCTAGGCAGATAGACATTCGTTATGTTTATTCTTCCTTTGATGCCTTTGTTTGATAAATAAAGTATTTTTCACTGATCTAAGGCTGAAGTTGGCAGGAGTAATCATGATAAGGTACTTTATGGCAGAGATAAAATCAGTGAATTTTTAAAAAAGGAATGAGTCTGGGAAATTGATGAAAAAGGTAAATCCTATTTTTTTTTCACAGCTAATTTTTTTTTGTTTGTTTTTTCAAGGTAGGGTTTCTCTCTAGCCCAGGCTGACCTGGAATTCACTATGGAATCTCAGGGCGGCCTTGAACTCAAGACAATCCTCCTACCTCTGCCTCCTGAGTACTGGGATTAAAGGCGTGCGCCACCACGCCCGGCCACAGCTAGTTTTTGGGAAAAAATAAAAAGCCTAGTGCTATTTCTGACTTAGGTACCAACCCCAATTATCACAGGCAGATGAAGAAGAATAATGAAAAAATAATAGGAACCAGCAGATACCTTCTCAGTGCCACAGTTTCCTAGCAGAAGGCTGCAGAGGGTTACACCACAGGGATGCCAACTCAGTACACAATAATCAGAAAAAGGACTCCAAAAGTAGCCGGATGTACAGTGAACAGAACCAGTGGATGCATTCACAGAGTTTCACTTTGTTTACAGAAAAACCTGGAGCGGTATGCTTCAAACTTTTCTGTTTATTGAAAGGTAAATTAGTGGACAATAATAAAAGCGGAAATAAAACTAAAGCGGTTTCTTTAGAGGTGTGTAATATCAATATAGAGCTGACAGCCTTCTTTAGATACGGGATTAGTAGTTCAACTTATAGTTGTTGTTTTTCTATTAACTATATTCAGGAAAATGTGGGGACTTTTAATTCAATAAACTGGGTCCTTTTCTAAAAAGTATTTTTATTTATTTGAGACAGAGAAAGAGAAAGAGGGAGAGAAAGAGAGAGAGAGAGAGAGAGAGAGAGAGAGAGTGAGTATGGGCACTCCAGGGCCTCCTGTTACTATAAATGAACTCCAGACATATGAGTCACTTTGTGTATCTGGCTTTCGGTGGGTACTGGGGAATCGCACCTGGGCTTTGCAAACAAGCACCTTTAACCCTGGATCCATCTCTCCAGCCCCAGAATTGAGTCCTTTTATAAAGGTGGAGAGACATGCAATATCCCAGGGCACTGTGAAAGTGCCATCTGCAAGCCAGAAGGAGGTCTTACCAGATACCAACCTGGAAGTTACCTTGAACGTCCTGTGTCCAGAACACTGAGGAAATAAAGTCCAGTTGTTTAAACCCAAGTCTGTGGAAGTCTGAGAATAGTGAGGCACACAAGCAGCAGCAGAAGGCAGAATGGAGACTAGAGGATAGGAAGAGAAAAACAGAGGAATGATTTTGAGAATCTTATTCAGAATGTGGAAAAAAAAAAAACTGAAGAGGGAAGCTGGGAGATTTGGCAGACTGCTAAAATGTAGTATTTGAATATAGATTTTTACAAGAAAATATATAGCAAATATAACAATTAACCAATTTCTTAAAGTATAAATTATAGGATAAAATTTAAAGAGGGAAATACTAATGAGTCTTTTTTTTTTTTTTGAGATAGGGTCTTTGGTCCAGGCTGAAAGGGTAAGTGCTGGGATTAAAGGTGTGCACCACCACGCCCGGCTCTAATGAGTCTTTTTAAAATAAATTCATTTATCAACAGCATGAGTTGAAATAATAAACCATAAAATAGCTCATCAGGAGCAGACATAGTTAATTGTAAGAGACTTATAATTTTATTTAGTCTTATAATACTGTACAGTTTCAAGATTAAAGAAAGAATAATGATTTGGGAACCCAGGTTCTCAGTGTGTATATTGAGAGGTGTGGGCACCAGCATGAACTCCCAGGATGCAGTGAGATGTTTACACCTTTGAGGGAGGTACAGGGATAATGGGACATCTTTTAGAAATTGTGTATTAAGCTGTTCAAGGTAGCTCATAATTTTGTTTTTTAGTACTGCATTCCTTTTTATGATTGTGGTGGTTTGATTCAGGTGTCCCCCATAAACTTAGGGGTTCTGAGTGCTAGGTTCCCAGCTGATGGAGATTTAGGAATTAACGCCTCCTGGAAGAGGTGTATTGTTGGGGGTGGGCTCATGGGTTGCCAGTTTTTGGCACACTCTTCTGCTGCTATTGTCCACCTGATGTTGGCCAGGGGGCGATGTCCATCCTCTGCCCATGCCATCATTTCCCCCTGCCATCATGAAGCTTCCACTCGAGTCTGTAAGCCAAAATAAACACTTTTTTCTTTTCCCCAAAACTGTTCTTGGTCAGGTAATTTCTTCCAGCAATGCGAACCTGACTGCAACAATGATGCATCTTTGTGAAACTGGATTTCTGGTGAATGTTTGACAAAAAGCACGTGCCACATGAAAGTCAATGTGGAATAAGAAATGGGGCTGGAGTTGTTCAATCTGATTCCAAGACTTGAGAAGTTGTGACCAATAATCACATGTGTGGTATTATCATGTAATTGTGCTGTGAACTAACATAAGGACGATTGTTGGACAGTATTAAATTATCTAAGGATGACATCAACTAGTGAAGTTTGTGAATTCCTAAGTGTGTAGAAAGACATTCGAGCAGGGCCAACAACAAAAAAAAAAAAAAAAGAAAGAAAGAAAGAAAGAAAGAAAGAGAGGAAGAAAGAAAAGAAAAAAAGAAGAAAAAAAGAAAAGAAATAAAAGAAGAAAACAAAACTATTTATTATAAAAATAATAAAAAAGTTAACTTATCTCAAAGTTCTCCCAGAAAAGTAAACTCCAGATGGTTAGAGAAGTTTATATAAAAATGTCCTCAGCCGGGCGTGGTGGCGCACGTCTTTAATCCCAGCACTTGGGAAGCAGAGGTAGGAGGATCGCTGAGAGTTTGAGGCCACCCTGAGACTACATAGTGAATTCCAGGTCAGCCTAGGCCAGAGTGAGACCCTACCTTGAAAAAACAAAAAAAAAAAAAAAAAGAAAAAAAAATGTCCTCAGATGAATTTCATTCTTGTTCATATTTTGCTGGGAGAGAATATCATGGTATGTATCTGCTTAGATCTTAAATGTGTGCTGTTTACTTTTAGTTGAATGTGATTATTAAATGATATTAGTTGAAGTGATCCTTAAACCAAGCAAGAGATTAGTGAAAATGAATGAGCAGTAGGGGAGATTAGAATAGAAAAGTCTTAAAAGCACAATTATTCATATGTGTATATGTATATATTTTAAATTTATTTAAAATCTTTTATTCTTTTTTTTTTTTTTTTTAGGAGGAAGGGAATTTATTTGAAGCTTACAGATCCAGGAGAAATTCTATAAAGATGGAAGAAGCTGGCCTCCTTTCAGAGGTCTACAGAGAGAGAAAATACCACTGCCAGTGCCACGAGCAAGCACAGGAGCCCAGACAGAGCTCATCTGCCCCCAAACACAACTGAGGGCTGAACCCTAGGATCCATTCACAGTGACACCTCCTCCAGCCAGGCAGCTGGAAATCCAATAAGTTACAAGCTTTAATAAACTTTTGAATCTACTGGGAGACATCCATTCAAACTACCACACTGGGCCATCAGGGTTTGCAAGCAAGTGCCTTTAACCCGTGAGCCATCTCTCAAGCCCTCATCATCTCTTTCTCACATGTCCCCTGTGCACAGGAGGAAACTGAGTCCTAGAGACTGTGTAACAAGCTCAAGGTCATAATATGGAGATGACTGAGCAAGGGTCAGGGACCAGCGCATCCTAGGAAGCCTGATGAGCAAGGGGTTAAAATCTTTTATTCTTTTGAACACATCAAATTGTTCCTTAAGCATGTCTAGGTTATATTATGAGTTTCAGATAAAAAAATGTACTATAGCCGGGAGTGGAGGCCCATGCCTTTAATCCCAGCACTCGGGAGGCAGAGGTAGGAGGATTGCTGTGAGTTCGAGGCCACCCTGAGACTGCATAGTGAACTCCAGGTCAGCCTGGGCTAGAGTGAGACCCTACCTTGAAAAAACAACAACAACAACAACAACAAATACTATAAGCTAAAATAAATTAATCATTAATGTATTAATTAGAGACTTAAGTTTATTGAGACAAATGTTTAATATCACCACAAACACTAGCAAAGTAAAATATTGGGATGATAGAATAAAAAATGGCCTTGCTGAGGTAATATGTGGAAGTAGGCAGAAAATTAAGTTGGTCTAGTGGGTGTGGATTCTTTTTCAGGTGGTACAACACAATTTTGTTCGAATGAGAGGAATGTTCATACTCCTTTCCGAGCCTTTGTCCAATATCCTATGATTTGTTTAGAAGAATTAAGGGCTTAATTTTAGTGGGTGAACAAGGTTACCAAGCAAAATATCTCTCTAGCCAGGAACAATCTGTGGGGTGGCTTCCTGTGTTAAGTTGCTGGGTCGTGCTCCCATAGAGACCAAGTGGCCATACACTGTTTTGCATCACATCTCCTTAGCTATCCTGCTGGTCTGGCTTTGTTTTCTTTGACTTAGTGGAGGGGAAAAACAAAAGCCAGACAGAGAATGTCTCCCAGTCTCACAGTCAGCTGTGGAGAGCTTTATAACCAGTTATGTGATTCTTTGAAGAAGATTCATCCCTGGAATGCACCTATTAGATTCCTTTCTGGATCCTGATGGACTAGGTGAAGCTGTTTTATGAAAGAATGTCTTGCTAATATTTTGAGATATCATATGGACATAAATGGACAAAATACATATGGTGCATATGTATTTTGCCCCTTGATTAAGCATGTGTGATTAAGCATGAAATCAGGCCCATTCTCTCTCTCTCTCTCCCTCTTTCTCTCTCTCAAATAAATAAATAAAATATATTTTAATAAAAGAAAGTGAATACACAGTGTCATTACTAAGATCAAATGGAATTGAAAACAGTGAAGAGAAAGACTTGTGAACTTGTCTTTACATGACCTTGAAAGCTCCACAAATCTCCTCTTTGCACAGTCAGAGTTTTAGTTTAGAGGAATCACACTGGTAGTCAGAGCATTAGAGAGGGATTGGAGCAGAGTTTTTCAGGGAGGGTTGTGTCAATGGCTGCTGATGCAGGGACCACAGCAACAGAGAGGCTGATAAGAATACAGTGCGGCATGGTGCCAGTTAAGCCGGCCTTCCACTTTGACCTTCTGCAGGTGACGAAACGTACTGTGATATGTGTCCACCAAAACGCATGATAACTTCTCCTGACCCATCATATTCCTACTGAGTGGTATTCTTATTAAGTGATACTCCTATAAATTGCGTTAGATCTTATCGGTATGCTCTGTAAAGGAACACCCATAGATGTTATCTTTGACCATGAGATAAGGTAAGAAAACCCTTGGATTGTGAATTTTTTGTTACAATCAGTTTCCTCTTAAACTAGAATAATGGCTGGGCTAGAACTTCAACTTGGAACTGAGTACTGTGTAGTATCTAAATGAAATTCCTTTAATATATCTCCCATGACAGAGTTAATTGATGTAATAAAAGTACATTTTAAGTATATCCAAGTTTGGCATTAAGAGCTCTATAAATCTGTGTGACTAATCCCATCGCACAGTTAATATAACAATAAGACAGGATGGTTTCAGTAGATCCAAGGATAGCATCTAGATTGCTAACAAGAATGACTCATGATATTTTGTGATGAATGAAGAAGATTTTTGATTAAGACCCAATTCCAGGGATTGGGAAGATGGCTCAGTGGCTAAAGGCACTTGTTTGCAAAGCCTCCTGGCCTAGGTGTGGTTCCATTGTACCCTCTTAAAGCCAGGTTAAAAAAAAATGGCATATACATGTGACATTTGTTTGCAGTGGCAAGGGACCCTGACATGCCTACACACACACACACACACACACCCCAACACACAATATACATACATATTTATATGTATATAAAATCAAACTCCCCACAATTCCAAAAAAAATCAATACAATTTTAAAGAATCAGTGAATATCATAAATCCTTTATTTTAACCTAAAAACAATAGTATAGTTGAACTTTTTCAAAAAAAATTAAAACTTTTACTAATATAATTGGTTTTTCTATGCTAACACAAATTTGAGGTTGAGAGAATACTTGTTTGAAGGTGCCTCAATTCATAACATGTCTTGAGCACTCATGAGATTTTTTTTTAGTCCATTTACAAGGCTAAATTAAACCATAAAGCAAATCACGTAATGCCTTAGTCTTCCATAGAGCACACTCTTATCTAACACATACGTAGGATTGCCAAGGCAGTATATATATTTTTTTGTTGTTGTTGAATAGACACATCTGTGTAATTCCAGGTTATTTCCCCTTCTTAGTGATCTAATCCTTCTTGTATACTTTTCTCAATTTTTAGCATTAGTGTGCGTACAGGTTCATGCGTGTGTGTTGGAGTCAGGAGGAAATTAGTATGCAAGGAAAGTTACTACTGTTTAGCAACTGTAGAACACTTTCCTGGGGAAAGAAAAACAACAAAAACAAATGGAAGGGTGCAGGGAATCAGTAGAGCCAAAATGAAGGGTGTACATAGTTTCGCGTTGGGAGTGTGGGAAGGGAAAGGATTGCTGTGCGGTGTGTGATGCATAATCACTGTCGTTGAGAAGTGCTGAAGTGTATCCAGGAAAAAAGGGGAAAAAAAAGAAAAAAAAAAAGAAAACGTAGAAGTAGCGTTCCTTTATTCAGATTCTTTCTAAACTCTCTGTGGATTTAGTAACTTCTAGTGGAATAAGGAAAGACACCTGAACTTAGAACCACCAAAGGCTTCTGCAGAAAGGGGCAGAAATGTTCTCCTTCTGCCTATCAATCACAGGCAGTCAACCAACCGATGCTGTGACAATACCATCTACAGATGCGTTGGGCTGTATTCATTCAGCTGTTCTGGGGGTACATCACCCCAAGGGCTGCAGGTTAGACATTCCTGGTAGACAAAGCTACAGTGAGAATGTGACCCAATCCTGGTGGTCTGATTCAGGAAGGTGTCTTAGCTTAACAGAAAGCGCAGACCACAGACCAGTAAACTGACCCCAGGGGATGCCAGCATGGTGCAGCAACCATGAAGGAAAAGACATTGTGTTGCAAAGCCAAGTGAGGACCACGAGCTTCCCATGTGTCCAGGTGCCATTGAGACAAGAGTGAGAATTAAGGTAAAATTGTTTTAAGGACATAGTTGCCCCTGAACACTGACTACATGATTCTAAAGACAGAATTAGTGACTATTTTTTTTTTTTGAACTTTGACTTGATCAAAAGCTAAGTACAGGGCCGGAGATACGGCTTAGCGGTTAAGGCACATGCCTGCAAAGCCTAAGAATGCTTGTTTCAATCTCCAGGTCCCATGTATAGCCAGATGCAAAAGTGATGCAAGCATGCAATGTTGCACATGCCCACAAGGGGGCGGATGCATCTGGAGTTCTTTCATAGCGGCTGAAAAGGCCCTGGCACACCCATTCTCTCTCAGCCTCTTCCTCTCTCTGTGCCTCTCTCTCTCTCTAAAAAAAAAAAAAAAAAAAATAGCTAAATATATGTGACATTTTTAGGCTTCAATAAAGAAACTGTTGTTGTCTATCCTTTGTTGATGTTTTGACATAGTCTCACTCTGTGCCTAGGTTGGCCTGGAGTTGATGATTAGAATGGTTGGCCTTGAACTCACAGTAATTCTCCTATCTCGGCCTTCCAAATGCTGAGATTGCAGGCATGGTCTATCTTGCCCATTATGTTTTCTATTTCTAAATTTGAACCAGTTCAATGTAAATTCTAACTTCCCAGTAGAAGAATGGGAGAGTAATTTGATGGTAGATCACTTGTTTAGCATGAGTTCCCACCTCCAACACTGCATGTGTACACACACACACACACACACACACACACTCCCTAAACTGCAGATTAAAAATAAATATGGGCTACTTTCCTTAGCCAGGTGGTGAGTAAATGATCATTGTGATACCGATTTTGCATGAGGATCACAAGCTATTGCATTTGTAAAATAGAACCCACTGCCTAGGGGTGTTAACATACTCCATATTCCCAAAACTCATTAATGACTGGATTCTAGGCAGAGCGCTGTCTTTAATTATTTCTTTTTCCCTGTGGGTTGTTGCATTGGAGAACTTTTAAATAACGGAGCATCTTAAATGATCTAAAATATCATTCAGGAGAAATTGGCTTGCTTGTAATTTGCAGGTTTCTCTAGTTAATTTTGACATTGATATGAACTAAGGAAATATGAGAGGCAGAAAAAGGGGCTGCCACTCACTGGCAACGCTCATTTACTGCATGGGGCCTCACCTATTTTATACAAGTTCAGCCACTTAGTTCTAATAGTCTCTGGACTTGGGTTGTGTTTCTGAGGCAGTTGATCCACAGGAACTAAATAATTTTGTAGAAGACAAACTACATTCAGGTTATTTTAGTATTTTATTTTAAAACCTATTTTTTCCCCTGACAAGGTATTTCTTATCTGTAAAATAGTAGGTCCATGAAAAGATGATTCAAAAAATGATTGGAGCAATTATGGTCACTTTCATTCCTTTATTATGAAAGTGGGGTTAAAATTTCTATAAAAGCTGAAAAGCTGAAATGTAAGAGAATTCTCTGGTAAATTGGAATTGGTCCCTGTATTTTTCTACAATATTATTAGATTATTTTGAAAACTGTATTTGTTCAAACGATATATTGTGAAAAGCTTTTACCGAGTCGTTTCTTTTTTCTTCCTAGAATGCGCGGATGTGATTTTATGCGAATGTGCCTTTGTCAGTTACAATAGAAAATTCTTAGCCGATATGAGAGCGGCCCAGTGAATCCCCAGGAGGAAGGTGGTAATTACGCCAGCTGCGCTTCTCGGCGTCAACACCAGGCGGCGCTAAAGCACTGCAGTTAGTTGTCAGCCTGGCAGCAACCTTGCGTTCCAGCGTGCTTGGAGCACCAAGCCCACAGTGCACGCTCCTACCGCCCCAACCCAGTGCCTAAAACTGAGGGCAAACGGTAACCCCCAGTTGACTTTAGACGATGTTTAAGTAGCTCCACGAGGTGAGCTGAAGAAAGATTTCATTCCTCTTAGGGGCTGCAGGGCCTGGATGGAAAGAATAAATCACTCCCTGGGCTCCTCTAAAGTTGATCACTGGCCTTGAATGTGAGGACGATGACAGGGAGGGACGAGCTGCAGGTTGTGAATACGGATTCATAAAGGGTTATAAAGGGTTGGAAGTAGGCAGTCTTGCGGGGGGAGGGGGGAGTAATGGAGAGGCAACTTTCAAAAACACAGAGAAAGATACAAGCTGTTTTTCTTCTTTGAAATCAATAATAATAAGAAAGGTCATGGTATGATGACTGTAACGGCTTTTAAGAAAAGCAAATATTCTTGTGTCATGCTATTTAAGTTAGAACCTCCGACGAGAACACTGCTGTGTGTGGATTGCAAATGGCAACGGAAAGAGGCTGCATTGTTATTGCTCCTTTTTTTTTTTTTTTAGCAGAAATGTTTAGTAGCAAGGCAACACATATAGAATATTTCTGCTATAAATTATATGAAAATATATACTGGTGAGAAGTGTGATGTTTCTATGTACGTGTTTATATGTTGTTTGTTTGTGTTTCTGACATTTAAAGAGATCTGGCATCAGAAATACATCAGTAACGTTTGGCAACCACTGGCTCTGAGCGTGGATGGGCTGTCTCAGGCTTCTCCTTGAGCCGGCTCTCTCTGTTCCTGGGGTTAACTTGAACTCTAATCACGTGGTTTCACGGCCCAAGCTCTCCAGCAGTTCATCTAAAGGCTCAGGATGGATGGAGAGGCTTTTGCATTTCTTGTGAACAAGTCTCATGTCTCATCACCATCTGTGAGTGGGTCCTTTACTTTGGTCCATTCCTTTGAAGTTGTTGGGGGTAACATTTATAAATGTTCAGAAAAACAGTGAAGAAAAACATGACTGTCACTAAGAAATTAAAAGAGGATCTTGTCCTGCTGGAAAGAGGCACAAGTGAACATAAGAAGTTGGTGCTGTGAGCCTTAAGCGTGTGGCCAAGGCACGTGGATGTCTACATTTGTCATCAGCCAGCAAAGCCAATTATTCTGAATGTTTGTTTACACTGTCGTATGTTCTCTTGTTGGGTGTTTAAGACCAGGCAGGCAGCAAAATTTAACTGCACATTGCGCTTTGAACTCATTTATCTCTCGAAAATGATTTTAGGTTTCTTGGGATGTTCTGTGCTTAGTTGTGCCATTCACAAATGACAGCTCTTCTTTTCTTGCCTTGTGACACTTAGCCTACGTTTCAACACCTTGTTGAATAACAGTGACGAGAGAGGGCATTCTTGCCTTGTTCCTAACTCGAGAGGAAGACAACGTGTGCCAAGGGACACGAGGAGGAAGCCATGGCCTCCCTCTCAGGACTATCCCACAGCCTGGCTTGATGTCTGGAGCTCTCACGCAGCAAACTAAAACCCAGGATAGAACTGATTTAGAACAAGGCAGGAAAGACAGCGTCGTGAGCCACAAACTTGCAGCCAGCTAGCCAGCGGCAACAGTAAGAACTTCCCAATAGAACATTCTCAAGTAGTTCAGGTGCCTAGCTACCAAGTGTCTCCGTCACCCACGCCAGCATTTAGCCTACACCAGCCCATCCCTCCAGGTGGAGTTTCCTGACTCTCTTTTGGTTTTGAGTGCTGCTCAACTCGTGAATAATTCCTTTCTTCCATAAACTCTGTCAAACTTTATCTACTTTTTCATTTTGGCATCTCTTTCATATTGTTAGGTATAAGTTTTTGTTAATGTTCTTTATCAAATTGAAAAAAGTTTCCCTCTAGCCTTTTTTTTTCTGAGTTTTTGCCATGAGTGGGAGTTAATTTTTTTTCTTTTCTTTTTTTTATTAAGTAGAAACTTTGTATGTAGACATCATATGTTGGTACCATCACTTCCTTCCTCCCTGTCCCCACTCCACCGAGGGTCCTCCTTAGTGGGATTGCTGGTATTTACCATGGAGTTGTGGACTATGAGTGGTGACAGCAGCAGTCAGTCATTGTAGGAGTTAAATTTTGTCAAGGATTTTTTTCCATTCTTTTATATTATTATGAAATCTTCTTTATCCATTATTATTGCAGATTATATTGATTTTCAAGTACTATCAGTGCATTAATATAGTACCCCTGGAATAAGCCCCTGTAGATTTTGGCATAGACTTCCTTTAATATGTTGATGGATTTAATTTAAAAATACTCTCTCATAGATTGTGTTTTTCTGTACTCATGGAAGGTATTGGTATGGCCTGCCTTCTTTCCTTCCTTCTTTCTTTCCTTCTTTCTTTTTTCCTTTTTTTCATCCTTTCTTCCTTCCTTCTTTTTTATTTTTATATTTTGCCACTTTTAGTATCAAAAGATGAATTAGAAAGTCTTCCCTCTTCCCGTTTTTGGAAGAGATTCTGTAGCATGGATCTTTACTCCTTTTCTTTTTAAATGTATTTATTTTTGATCCTTCCATACATGTATACAGTGCAATTGAGCCCACTACTCCCAACTTCCCTCTTCTTTCCTGCTTTTCCTTCCACTAAAACCCTTCATCTTCCTTTTAGATCCCCGCCATAATTCCATGCCTTTTTTATTTTGTTTTACCCACTCACTTAAAGTAGGCTTTCATGCGTAATCCAATTGGTGAGCTATTGGTTACTCCCGTCATCCCTGCCACTATTGCTTTCATGGACTGTTTTGCCTTGTATTTGGTTGTGAAGTAGACGGAGTCCACAACTGGGTATGGCTGTTGTGGACTTTTCTCCCCCAGCAGCTTGCATAGCATCTTCTGACACACACACACACACACACAAATGCTAGCCAGTAGAAAGGAAGATTCCAACTCCATTCCAGCAACCAAAATGTGTGATATCTTCAGCAACAGGTGACTTATTATCGTCTTTGGTCTTTTAAAAACTTTAGTCAAATTCTCTGATATACTTAACTGAGCCTGGAGAATTTTTGTGGAAGTTTTACAATTATGAGTACAATTTCCCTTCATGCCTATAGGGTTATTCAGCTATCTATTTTACATTGAGCGAGTGCTGGCAGGAGTTTTGGGAGATTTTGCATGTTTCTCATTGTTCATTGTGTTTCACAGTCTCCCTCGGGTATCTGCCTGGTCTGCAGCACTGTTCCTTATTTCATTGCATATATCAGTTGATCATCTCTATGTCTTCTATTCTTTTCCAGGCTCGCGAAATTGTGGTCAGTTTTACTAATCTTTTCAAAAACTAGGTGTTTTTTTTTTGCCCTAGATCGAGTCCCATTTTATCTCCTCAGTGAAGTGTGTCTTGCTGCTGTTGGATGGAGACGGGGATTCCACGCCTCATGTGGCCTCCAAAGATGCTGTGGTCTCCATGGATACCACAGACTCCGCAGATGCTGTGGTGGGAGTAGCCAAGTAACCCTGGGCAATGATTATATCTGAGTCACCGCAATGCTTCCTCTGACACAGCTGGAGCAAGGAGGTGCCTAATTTCTTCCTGGTGGGAGCAGCAGCAGTCTAGGCTGCTCTGAACAGACAAGGTGGAAAGGAACTGATAACCAGCAGGCAGGGGAGGAAGTCCATATTCCTCTGGTGGCACCGCTCACAAAGGTGTTGAGACTTTCTTTAGCTTCACAAGGAGGCACAAAAATCTTATTTGGTGATATGAGGAAGGGATGCAGTTTTCTTTCTTTTTAAAAAATTTTCTTTATTTATTTGACAAAGAAAGAGGGAGAGAGAGAGAGAGAGAGAGAGAGAGAGAGAGGGAGAGGGAGGGAGAATGGGTGCACCAGGGCTTCCAGCCACTGCAAACGAACTCCAGATGTGTGCACCCCTTGTGCATCTGGCTAACATGGGTCTTGGGGAATTGAACCTGGATCCTTTGGCTTTGCAGCCAAATGCCTTAACTGCTAAGCCATCCCTCCAGCCCCTCCCCCCCTTTTTTGGAAAGTAGGGTCTCCCTCTAGCCAAGGTTGACCTGGAATTCACTATGTAGTCTCAGGGTGGCCTCGAACTGAAAGAGATCCTCCTCCTGAGTGCTGGGATTAAAGGTGTGTGCCACCACACCCGGCAAGGGATGCAGTTTTAATTGTGTTATTAGGCTGAAGTCCAGTAGTTAGTGTGTAAAGCTTTTCTTCTTTTTTTAAATATTTTTATTTATTTATTAGAGATAGACAGAGGGAGAGAAATAGAGAGAGAGAGTGAGAATGGGTACACCAGGGCCTCTAGCCACTGCAAACGAACTCCAGGCACATGTGCCACCTTGTGCATCTGGCTTACGTGGGACCTGGAGAATTGAACATGGGTCCTTAGGCTTTGCAGGCATGTGCCTTAACCACTAAGCCATCTCTCCAGCCCCAAGCTTTTCTTCTTTCTAGGTCCCCTTTCCTGATGCTTTGGCTGGAAAACTAGAGATTTGGGTACTTTTTTTCCTTGGCATCTACCAGTGTTTCCGGGTTGGCTTCCTCAGCTCCACATCCGGCATACGATGCTAAAAAGAAAACAGAACACAGAAACAGTGCCATTTCCTGGAGGCTGAGATCCCTGAACTGTCTCCTTTTCTCCTTTTTTTCCTATTATTTTTGAATACTACATCCAGGACTTTCATTACAGAACAAAGCATAGCAGAGACACAGTCTGTCTCGGGCACACGTTTGTTCCTTGTGAACTGCTTTGCTAAGGGGATCTGATGGCCTCACACTGTCCGCCCGTCTCTTTTCCCTGACAGCAATCATAACGAGAAACATTTCCAACACTTCATTAAAACAAGCAAGCCTCCAAATTCCAGTAAGGTAGATAATGCTTTCTATAACTTCCTCGCTTTTCATTTTCAATGAACATGTAATTTTAAAGTATGACCTTTTCAACGTGTCAGTTGTGTGCAGGAAGAATTTGCCCATTTCTCAGAAGAGACTGCAATGTATCCAAAATACTGACTTGGTGAAAACCTATTTTTAGCCTCAATTGTTTAATACAGTAGATTTCAGTGGGTATCAATTTTGCCTTTGAGGGAAAGATCCAGAGAAACTCTTGATTTTTATAACTGTTTTCAGTTCTAAAACAGGGTGCTACTATCGTATAGTGGGTGGAGGCCAGGTGTGTTACTAAATACCCCCCAAAATGTGGAAAATACCCTCACAAAAAACTATCTGTCCCAGATGTAACTGTGAAGAAACGTGTTCCCTTACTAGAGACATTGGTGCAAGTCAGCAAACATGAATGACAACCTCCGCCCCCCTCCCCAGAAAGCAGCCTTAGTACTTGAGTAGCTTTCAATGCTTTGAAAGAGGTTCAGTGAAAGTGCTGATGTGGCAGAGAATCAGAACTGGAACCATGGTTCAGAGGGAGGAAGAAATAACCCAGTCATGTGGATTACATGAAAAAAAAAATGATATTCATAACAAATGAGGTTGTGTTGCAAAGGGGTTACTCAAACACTGCTGGGGGCGGGGGGCGGTGTAGAAATAGTTTGGGAAATAGCCTGACAATATCTGGTCAAGTGAATGGTGAAGATGCCCTCCTGACTGCGAATTCAAGACCTGGGACTAAGCCTAGAGACTCTTGCATATGGCTGATTCCTCATTTTCTGAGTTGCAGTTTTCACAGTAGTCAAAAAACTGGGAGCACCAACATTTCTTTCAACAGTGGAAGATCCACCAACGGGATGGTCCATCTACACACATGGGTGCCTTAGAACAAGGAAAATAAGTGAATTGTAGCTACAAGTTTCAACACTGAAACTTTCACGTAGCTCAGTGACAGGAAACAGTTCACATTTCAAAAATATACAGGAGACATTTAGACATTTTTTAAAAGCTAAAATGACCTATTCTCTTTTATTTTGTTATAGGAAAATGACCTATCTTTGTTTATTTGACCTTCAGATTTTTTTCTTAGACTATATTTTTTTTGGCGGGGGGGGAGGGAGTATGGATTAACTTTTCCTCAAATTTATCTTTCGATAGGTTCTGTTTTTACCCATTCTTCAAATCAGGTTTCAATTAAGTATCATATTTTTTCTGATATCTATGTTTTATTTTTTATTTTTTTGGTTTTTTTCAAGGGAGGGTTTCACTCTAGCTTGGGCTGACCTGGAATTCACTATGCATTATCAGGGTGGCCTTGAACTCACGGCTATCCTCCTACCTCTGCCTCCCAAGTGTTGGGATTAAAGGCGTGAGCCACCATTCCCGGCTCTATATTTTATTTTTATTCATCTATTTTGGTTGTCTTCTTGCCTTGAATTGTGATAATAATTCTACTCTAAGCCATGGAGCTTGGTCCTCACTGTGAGCTGTGGAATACTGTTAATCTTCTTGAGTGTTACAATATATGTGGCCCAAAGGGAGGTGGAAATACAGACTTTCCTAGTGGGGCGCAGTCAGTGGGGATGATGCGCTACAGACCTTCCCGCTGGATGGATCCCTTACTTTATTGAATTCCCTACTGTTAGCTCTCTCTCTGAACACCTACCAGTCACTCCTTGACTCTGATCTCAGCATCTGAAATTAAGTACCAAGAACAGATCCACACCTCAAGAGTGATTTCAAACCAAGTAGTCTCTCAGAGCCTTGTGCAAAACCCAAAACGTAGCATCTCACCTTACAATGGGAATTATAGAAGATGTTTATAGAGTTATGGTTTCAACTAATTATTTTCCACAAAAAACACAGGAGAAGCCACATATTCAGTAGAAATAGTTTGGTGGATGTGAAGATCTGAAGGAATTGGATGGATGTGTGCGATTATAACATTGTGTGGCATTAGGCTAGGAAAACCAAATGCATCATTTCCCACATGTGGAACCTGCCAGCTGGGCTAGGATGCTCTTTTCTTTGGGCCAAAATGATCTTTTCCCCAGACCACTAGAAAAGTATAGCTGGTTTTTGTCTTGATATTACTTTCACATCACTTTTGATCACAAGAAAAAAAAATATTTTAGTTAAGCTAACACTCAAGCTTTCCTTGACTTGAAGTTATTGTTCCTAATGTGGTTTGAAATATCTCAAATCCATTTGATATTAATTTCAAAATACAATTTTTTATTACTGAGATAGTTTTGACTATTCCTATGTTTTAAAAATATTTAATTTATTTATTTATTTATGAGAGAAAAAGACACACAGAGAGAAAGAATGGGCATACTAGGGCCTCCAGCCACTGCAAACGAACTCCAGACACATGTGATACCTTATGCATTTGGCTTATGTGGGTCCTGGGAAATCAAACCTGGGTCTTTAGGCTTCACAGGTAAGCACCTTAACCACTAAGCCCTCTCTCCAGTTCTCATATCACTGTTTATAACATCAGCTTCTTCAATGCTGGTTTCCTTCACAGGGTATAAGTCAGTGAGAGTGTGATCATATACCAAAACAAATCAATCTCTATAGGCACGTAATATGGAGTATGACCTTTAGAAAAATAATGAATGATTATATTTTACTAAAAATATTTAATAATTTAAATTTTGATTGAGTATCTTCTTTCTACACAGAACAGTTTGTAGTTCATGCCCACTATTGAATATTTTTTAAAATTTATTTTTGTGAGATAGAGAGAGAGAGAGAGAGAGGAAAGAGAGAGAGAGAGAGAGAGAGAGAGAGAGAATGGGAGTGCCAAGACCTTTTAGCAACTGTGAATGAACGCTAGACATGTGCATCCCCTTGTGTGCATGTGTGACATTGCATGCTTGCAGCACAGTGCCTGTGGCTACTGGGGACCTGGAGATTCGAACATGTGTTCCTAGGCTTCACAGGCAAGCACCTTAAGTGCTAAGCCATCTCTTCAGCCTGCACTGTTAAGTCTTTAACTCTTTAAATTTATCACAGACTTTTCCTTCTAAACACACGGAGTTATGTGTTTAACTTAATGTGAGAATTAGTTCTCATTGTCAGTCACTACTTCTACATACATGTCTGGGCAAGATATTACTTTGTTTTTTTGTCTCAGAGCTACGAGCACTTTTCATCTTCCACTTTCTGGAAGAACTCTATTTAGTAGATCCAGCTTCATTGCAATGACATGAGGAAGGAGACATGCTTGAGTCCCTAGTCATTGCTGAGGTTTTCTCTTTTGTTTCTAATATCAACAGTGATAATTATAAAAAAAAAAAAAAAACAAGAAAAGTTGAAAACAGAAAATACTATAGTAAAATACATGAAACATTTTATTTCCTTTTTCCTTAACCATGTAGGCATACATGAAATTCAGTTTAGGCCATACATATAATGATAAATGGTGGCACAGGAACTCATATATGTGATGTTCATTTAATGCTGGAGAGGTTCAAAGTCCTCAAGTGTGTTGACAATAAATTTATTTACCATGATTAGTACATACTACACAGTAGGATTTGTTAGTGAAGGTAAGTATATAAAATACTTAGAAAATATGAGTAGTGTAGGGAAGTCCACAAGATGTCCTACGCCCTTCTTCTCTTCATGCCTTCCTGGGTTCTTTCTAAAGAAAACTACTGTTGTTGATAACTTCTTGTGGTACCTTCTAGAAAACTCTATATACTATTTGAAATTTAACTTGCAGTGTTATACTTATAAGCATGATTAATTTTAAAGGTATTTATTTTGCTTTCAGTTCTTCTAATGGCTGCCTTTATGAGTTTAGTTAATATGCCTAACTTTTTTATAAACCACTTTACCTACTATAGATGGACTGCAGCACCCTCCTTTTGGGAAAAAAATGATTCTCTCAATTCCTTTTCCACTTATGGCTCCCATTATGGCTCATTACTTCATACTGGTGCATCTGTGACTGTAAATAATCTTTCTTTCATCTAATTTTAATGCTTCCTATTGAATGAAATGAATATTGAATGAAAAATGAAAATAAAATGAAAAAAAATTAAGGTACTTTCTATACTTTCCCATTCTGATTTCTATCTCTCTCCAGTGCTGTAACAATGGTTATTATGTGTAAGAAGGAATAAAGGTGAATGTAAAACAACAATGTAGGTTTGAGGATGTTCTATATAGTATTTCTTTTGAAAGAATTCACTGCTTAAGTACTGACCCTCATATATTTGTGCATGCTATAAAAAGCTACGTTCCATAATTCTTACAAAAAATAAGTGCATTTATTTGGACACAGAAGAACTTCTTGCCCCTATTTTGTATTAACTGAAAATGTTGCTGTATGAACATACTGCATATTGGGTATAT
Organism: Orientallactaga sibirica; assembly: GCA_036365145.1. NCBI lineage: Eukaryota > Metazoa > Chordata > Mammalia > Rodentia > Dipodidae > Orientallactaga > Orientallactaga sibirica. Next base: position 4,979,240 of record JAEOAD010002133.1, read on the forward strand.
TCCCAGTTGGTTATACTCTTAAGTTTCCTCTCTCCCACCCCTATTAATGAGACTGCCTTCTCAGTGGGGTTTATTAAAAATGTTTGTGGATTATAATACTAATATATGTATATTATGCTAAGTGAAATATATAGTGAAATATATAGTTGCAAAATATCTTAATAATTGTTGCAATCAGGTTCGCACTGCTGGTAGAAATCACCTAACCAAGAGCAACTTGTGGGAAAAAAGAGGTTTATTTTGGCTTACAGGCTCAAGGGGGAAGCTCCACAATGGCAGGGGAAAACAATGGCATGAGCAGAGGGTGGACATCATCCCCTGGCCAACACCAGGTGGACAATAGCAACAGGAGAGTGTGCCAAACACTGGCAAGGGGAAACTGGCTATAATACCCATAAGCCCACCCCAACAATACTCTCCCTCCAGGAGGTGTTAATTCCCAAATGTCCATCAGCTGGGAACCTAGCATTCAGAACACCTAAGTTTATGGGGGACACCTGAATCAAACCATCACAATAATATGTATCATTTTTCAATATGCATGGATGGAATTTATTAACTTTTTGTTAAATTTGATGAAAACATTTTTAAAATTAGCAGTATTTTTCACCTGGGTCATAATGGTAACAAGCATTAACAAATCATAAGAACTCGATGGAGGTTTTGGGACTCTGACCATGAGCTAACAATTCAGACTATTAATGAGACGTACTCTTTTAGTTATGTCTAGTACTATAGTGTGTGAATTAGCAAATATTTCTCATGATTTATCAATATAGAAGATGTAAACAGATTGAGAGTCTGTTTATACTGCTATAACCCTCACACACTCTGAAGATCAATCATATAATTTTATTGCCAAATGGAAAAACTGTTCCATTTACACTGAACCATCTGCCCTTCAAATCAATGGATAGCTAAGAACATTGAATATAAAATTTTCATAAGCATTAAGACCAATGAATTTTTTTATTGACAACTTCTATACTTACATACAAAAATGTATATTTCCCTCCCCTCCCCATTCCCCTTTAGAACTCCAATCTCCGTCATATCCCCTCCCTCCCTCCATTAGTCTCTCTTTTAATTTGATGTCATCATCTTTTTCTTCTATTATGAGGGTCTTGGGAAGGTATTGCTAGGCACTGCAAGGTCATGGATATCGAGGTCAATTTCTGTCTGGGCAGTTGCATTGTAAGAAGTCATACCCTTCCTTTGGCTCTTCATTCTATCCACGCCCCCCTCTTCCACAATGGGCCCTGAGCCTTGGAAGGTGTGAGAGAGGTGTTTCAGTGCTGGGCACTCCTCCATCCTTTCTTCTCAGCACTATGTTGCCTTTTGGGTCATCCCAGTGGTCATAGCCATCTGAAAAGAGAAGTGTCTCTAACCAGAAGTGAGAGTAGCGTTAATATGTGAGTATGAACATTAAGGGCAGCTTGGTGGGAATAATATATACATTTAACCAGACAAGTGCAGGCTTTATACCCCTAAGGCTCATGACCTCCCCTGCCATAGACTTTTGCTTAGGTTTTTCAATCCCAGGTATGTATTCCCTCCCATACAGAGGGCCTTCAGTCCAAATATGGAGCAGTTGGTTACCCCGAGAGCAGACATGCCACTATTGCACCCATTCAGTCATTGGGCCTGTATGGTCAGACTTGAATTTTCAGTGTCCACTGTTTTCACTGCTGATGACTTCTGTCTCCCATAGGGCTGCATGCAGTGCAGCTTTTTCCAGCTTTCAGTTGGCTGTAAGACCAATGAATTTTGATGCTGAGAGACAGCTTAGTTATTAATACAAGTGTGAAGACTTGAGTTCTGATGCACAGCACCCATGTAAAAGCCAGGTGTGGTGGTGCTCACCTAAAATACCAGTGCTGAGAAGAGAGAGGTGGATCCCTTGGGCTTGCTATCTAGCTCATCTCTCTAAATACAGAGAGACCCTGTTTGAAAGAATAAGGTAGAGAAGCTGGAGAGATTGCTCAGTGGTTAAGGCACTTGCCTGCAAAGCCTAAGGACCCAGGTTCAACTCCTCAGTACCCATGTAAAGCCAGATGCACAAGGTAGCACATACTTCTGGAGTTCATTTTCAGTGGTTAGAGGCCTTGGAGTGCCCATTCTTTCTCTGTGTCTCACTTTCTTTCTCAAATAAACAAATAAATGAATAAGAAGAATAAGGTACAGAGCAAATGAGGAAAATATACCAGTGTAGCTCTCTGGCCTCCAAATACATATGCATACACATGTGCTTACATACATATAAACATGCACCACATACACATGCACATACATATACATGCACACATGCAAATGCACAACAAGCCTCTAATGGATTTCGTTAAAGAATTCTGTTTCACTGAGTTGAAAAAGTAATCTCAAAATAATCAAAATGCCAAACATTTTTATTGATTTTCAGAGTTAATGAAAGAAATTAAGAAAATACAGGGCTGGGAAGGTGGCTCAGTGGTCGAAGGCACTTGCCTGCAAAGCATGCTGGCCTGGATTCAATTCCTCATACCCATGTGAAGCCAGATGTGCAAAGTGGCCCATGCATCTGGAGTTCATTTGTAGTGGTGGGAGGCCCTGATGTACCTATTCTTTCTTGCTTGCTCTGTCTTTTCTATCTCTAATAAACAAATACAACTATTAAAAAAAGAGCTCCAAAATTATGACAATATTTTCTTGATTTAGTTGTTTTTAAATTAGCTTTTTTCTCAACTTAATATAATGGATTTCTCAATAATATCACTTGGAAAAAGTACACATTCCCAGATGAATTACAGTTGATATCATTCAGTTAAAATATGATTGAGTTAAAAATGTTTTACTGTAGACCTATAAACATGAAATTTCCATCTTATTTCCAATATACTTATTGATATGAATGTTAACATATCTATGAATTTTCGTTGTGTTCAACAAATCAACTGTTCTTTAAACATCTATTGCATAATTTTATAATTACTACCTGTTTATTTAGCTCTCACCAAGAATGTGTAGTATCACATACAAGTAGTAGAAATAGAATATTAAAAGGTTACAGTGTAGGGCTGGAGAGATGGCTCACAGGTTTAGGCGCTTACCTGCAAAGCCCAATGACCTGGGTTTGATTCCCCAGTACCCACGTAAAGCCAGATGCAAACAGTGGCACATATATCTGGAGTTTGCAGCAGCTAGAGACCCTGGTGCACCTATTCTCTCTCTCTCTCTCTTCCTCCCTCCTCCCTCTGTCTATCTCTGCTAGCAAATAAATAAATTATGAAAGGTTACAGTGTATATAGAATGATAGTGGACTAAGTGTTCAGTGTGCTAACTGCTTTATTTTAGAAAATTTTCACTATATGCTTCTTTCTTTTTTCTTTTTCTTTTTTTTTTTTTTTTTTTGGCCCAGGATGACCTGGAATTCACTATGTAGTCTCAGGGTGGCCTTGAACTCACAGCGATCCTCCTACCTTTGCCTCCTGAGTGCTGGGATTAAAGGCGTGCACCACCACGCCCAGCTCATATGCTTCTTTCTAAGGAAGTTTTCATGTTAACGTAAATTGTTGATTGATTAGGAAGAGAGGAGGCAAAAGAAAAGCCAGTTGACATGAATTTAAGAAGTCTGCTCAGGGGCAGCAGCTTGAAAGCCAACACATTAAACTATTGTAGAAATTCTTGGATGAAAGTCAAACCATATTTTTTTCCAGAGGTAGGAAACCACTCTCTAGAATGGAACTTTGATTTCTTTAATTTGTCGATGGGTTGGTTCATCACCTTGTCAACTTGACAGGATTTACAGTCACCATGAAACAAATATCTGTTCCTGTCCCAGACAGGTTTTACACTTGAGATGAGTTGAGGTGGGATGACACGCCTGAGTGCATCGCCATCCCGTGGGCTGGCATCCCGGGCTGTACAAAGAGAAGAGAGTAACTGGACAGTCATCCATCACTCTTTATTCCTCAGTATGGACTGAATGGAAGGCTGTTTAGAACTTTACCAAGTGTTTTGAGAAGGCAATCCACAATGCCCTGTTATTTCCAATTGAGCCAATTGCAGCTTCCCTTTGCATTAACTGGGATAAATTCTGCTTTGCCCCTAGCTAAAGCTAAATGCTCCACTTTAACGCCATGTCTAATCAATCTGGTGTATTCAATGTCATCATGGAAAACCCCCTTTTCTTTTAGTCTGGTATTATAAATTATCTCACTTAACTGGGCACTTATCACAGGCATATGAATATAAGAAATTTCTTTCTCACCTTAAAAACAAACAAAAATAAACACTGTGCAGCTCCCTCTTGCTAATATTCAATTCCTTTGTTTTATTTTCTACATAGCAAGACTCTGTAAATGAGTTTTGTAAACTTCCTTTATCTAATTCTTTTCTTATTATTTGTACTCCAGCCTCAATCAAATTGATCCCTCAGGATCAACAGTGACCTTTATCTAGCTATATTCAATTGTCACGGTTTTCTTCTTATTTGAAATTATTTCACTGTGTAGAGCCAAATCTTCAGGAACATATGCTTGATGTCATAATTTCTTTTGAGAAACATTTGCTACTTAGAAAACAAGGCTGAGCTAAAACATTTGGATATTAGTAAAGACTATAAAAATCGGGGGAAAATACTGTGGAAATGATTCAGAAATAACCAAAAATATTGCACTTGGACAACACTGTTGAGTCTCAGTGAATTATGTTTCAAGTCAGTGTGTCTTTAATGAGTCTTCTTCTAGCCAAAGGCTTAGAAGCTTCACAACAAGCCTTGTGTTCAGCCGTCAGCCCTGTCATGGCTGTACTACAGCATCTGTTCTGAAGAAGCAGGAGGCAGGTGCTGTCTGCCTGAGGTCTGCAACATGGCTAGCCTGACTTGCTAACCAGAATCCCCCCCATGGGGCTCCTGTGGACTTGACACATCATCCCACTCATCATCTGGCAAAGGGGGAAGCATGCTGGATGTCTGTTTGGATCAGCGGGTGCGCCAGCAGTCTTGAGGTGGATAGGAGCTGTCTCTTCTAGAGGCGGAAATTGGATCAAAGCTGAGAATCATATGAACTATGGATGCAGGGCTGGCACCACCAGTCCAGCTCTCTGTTCATTTTAAGGTCAGTGTTATTTGCTACTCGGTGCTGATTTAAACATCTGTGGCTGCTAGCTGCTCCTTGAACCCATTTGGGATCCCTCTTTTGGCAAGAGCTTAGTGCAACTGGAAATGTGAGGCTTTGAGTACCTGTATTCTGAACACACCTTTACCGTCTCCCATAAACCAATCATTAGCTTGGGATTCTCTCTTCCCACGGTATGAGTGTCTCATGAACAAGACAATGGCTTGCTCACTTCTATGATCTCTATCTACTTTGCTATGTTGGAGATATTAAGAGAAGTCAGATGCAAACAACACTGGCCCAATTGTCTAACTGTGATTTTTTTTATTTCATTAACAAAAATGTTAAATGTTATAATGAGACCTTTTATTATTTATTTATTGGTGTTTTAGAAGTAGTGTCTCACTCTAGCCCAAACTGACATGGAATTCACTTTGTAGTTCCAGGCTAGCCTCGAAATCACAGTGATCCTCTTACCTCTGCCTCCCAAGTGTTAGGATTAAAGGCGTGCTCCACCACTCCTGGCATAGAAAGACCTTTCTAAATCTTGCTTTTGAATGTTATTTCTCTATTTTAGTATGTAAATAAATACTAGATACGTAAAGGATTAATTGAGACAGCCAACTAGGCTGGAGAAAAATGGATATTGCCCTTGTCCATTGTTGCATAATCAAAATAACTTAGCAGTTTGGTATTGTGTTAAGTCTTCCGCTCCAGTGCAAAAGTTTGTCAATATTTTTCCTGTAAGAAAATATTCTTTTAATTTTCTTCAAATGATGGCTTTGTCAAAAAAAATTGCATTTCTAACTGTTCCATTTGATCTGGCTTAACAGAATATCGCAGATTGAGTAATTTGTAAAGAGGAGAAATTTATTTTTTGATGGATCTGGAGAGTGGGGATTGCCATCTGGTCTAGTTTGTCAGTTTTCTGTGACTGTTTATCAGATGTATCCAAGACTAACAGATTATCATGAGAGCGGTTCATTTTGGCTCACTCGTTTGAAGGTTTGATGTCACGATTAGACAGAGGTCCTGTCGGTTTCACAGCTCCTGTTAGGGCAGGGATGTGCAGAACACAGCCCTCCTCCCGCCCAGGACAAAAGAACAAGTTCCCTCAGTCTACTTCCAAGGCATATGCCTATGATCTGGAAGTGTCCCACTAGGGTCATGTCTGGAAGTTTCCACCACCCTATAATAGTGTCTGAGTATTGCATGAACCTCGACACATACACCAGCGGGAACACTGTGGCTCTACACAGCAGCACCGGGAGAGGGGCTCCTTGTGTTTTCCCAAATGACAGCAGCCAGAAGGGCCAGGCTGAGTGAGGCCCCTTTCCCAAGGGCCTAAATCTCATCAGCAAGGGAGCTGCCCTGCAGCCACCTCCCAACCACCTCACCGCTCCACGCTGCCTCATTGGCTACACCCGGCGTTGGAAGGGACCCATTCATTCTCTACCGCTTTGCTATTTTCGTGCTAGTTCTGCTGTCTGGATTGGTCAGAAATCTCTTCTTATGCATAAATGAAGAGCCACATTTTTCTGAGTCCACGTCTTCACTGCTGGTTCTCCCTTTTAAAACTTTCCCTAATAAGGTGCTGTCTTCCTAATTATTTGTATTCAGGTTTTCAGACACCTCTTCTGTACAACATCCAGAGCAATTATTTTACTTCACACCTGGCTCCAAGGACAATTTTCTTTTAATGACAATTTTCTTAATATTATCCTCAGTAAACTGCAAAGTGAATAATTAGATAATCCTTAGTTTTATGTCATGTTCTTTTCTTCCATCCCTAACCAGGATCTTGCACTGATGGCCCACCTGATTTCCTGTCTCACCTAAGAAAAGGTAGCCAGTCCCATGGTCTTTAACTACGGAGGCCTTTTGAAATGTTCAGTTTTTTATTTGCATAATCTTCTCATGCACATTCTCCACGAATATAAAAAAGGAAATGATTCTGTTTCCTTTCAGAGACTATGACATGGCTAGTTTGCTATGCTCTTTTTTATATTTCTTGAACTTAGGAATTTTCTGATGAAGTCTATAATTTTCAGTTGTAGTTTGTGTTTCATTTTCAAAACCATTTTCAGCTTTTGATGGGAGGGTGGGGGGGAACAAGAGATTGTAATTGGGGAGAAATAACATCAATATATGCACATATGAAAGTGTCAAAAATAACAGGGGCTGGAGTGGTCAAAGGCACTTGCTTGTAAAGCACAGCAGCCTAGGTTTGAGTCCCACTATCCACATAAAGCCAGTTGCACATCGTGGCACATACATCTGGAGTTCTTTTGCAGAGGATGGAATCCCTGGCATGCCCATATTTATTGGGCTTCTGTCTGTCTCTTTCTCTCTGTTTCTCTGTCTCTCTCTCAAATAAATAAGTAAACTGTTTTATAAATACAATAATAAATCAATTTAAAATATAATTTAAAAGTCCTCATTTAACATGTTTATATAATAACCCTGTTCTGACATTGTTATATTTGTGATATAGGAAAGCATTTTGTTTAATTTTCCCCCATAGGTAGAAAGATTAAACTTAATTTCATAGTGATCTGTTCATATATTTTTTCACTTTCTGTTTTATTTATTTTAATCTATATTATAATAGGTTATATTCTTTAATTCCCTTCTCCATAGTTTTTTTTTCTTTTCTTGTTTTTGGTTTTCAAGGTAGGGTCTCACTCTGGCTCACGCTGACCTGGAATTAACTACGTAGTCTCAGTAGTCACGGCGATCCTCCTACTGCTGCCTCCCCAGTGCTGGGATTAAAGGCATGCACCACCATGCCCAGCCTTCTCCATAGTTTTAATGTTACTTTTCTGTTTCCATAAAAGTGCCAGAGGACACGAGAGATAGCTTAGCAGTAAAGGCCCTTGCCTGCAAAGCCTAAGAATCCAGGTTCAATTCTCCAGTACCCACATAAAGCCAGATGCACAAGGTGACACATGTGTCTGGAGTTTGTTTGCAGTGGCTAGAGGCCCTGACGTACCCATTTTCTGTCCCCGCCTCTTTCTCTTTCAAATAAACAAAAATAAAAATAAATATATTTTTTTAATGTTAGACAATCACTTTAAAAACAAAAAGTGTTGTAGCTTACAGTTTTGGAGGTTCTGGTCCGTATTCAGTTGGGTTCATTGCTTGTGACCCTGTGGTGAGGCAGCTCACCATGGCAGGGAGCATGTGTTATAGCAAAGGTGCTCCCCTCATAGCTGACACATGGAACAAAAGAAGAATAGAGGTCAAGGTCCAAAAGCCTCCTTCAAGGAAAGCTCCCAGTGACTGGAAGGCTTCTTTGCAGGCTCCACATTGGAACCTTTCCACCAGCTTTCCCCACAGTGTGAGGCTGGGACTAAGCCTTAAGCCTATGGGCCTTTGGAGGATATTTAAGATTCAAATCTAACATTCCACACCTGGCTACCAAATTTTCTGTGCTCTGGAACTTTCTATTACTCTAACAATAACCTGAGATAGTCAGTACATGAGGAGAAGGTTTGTACTTTGTATCACCATTTAGTCCGTGATGGCATGGCCACAGAGCTTTTGGACCTGTGGTGACATTAGGCGTGTGCTAGACTGAAGCTGGGAGTGAGAAAGAGAGGAGGGAGACTAGAGTCCCAATATCCTCTCCAAGGGCAATTCCCCTGAGGCCAGAGCCCACCTCAAACCTCCCTTGATCTCCAATAGCTCCAAACAGGGGGATAAGCTTTCAAACAATTGGACCTGGGGATTTAAGAGCTGAACAGCTATGCATTTTGTCCATGCTACGGAAAATCTGTACCAATATTATTCCTCGTCTATATGTGCAAATCTTATTATTATCTCTAAGAAATAGTTACCTGTTTCATTAGTACCTCTCTGCTCTCTATATAATTACTAGAGGCCAGGTAGACCCTGGGTTGACAGGAAAATAGAACCATAATTCTGAAAACAAGGGATTTGTCTCAACTCACGGACAGATCTGAGAAGCACACTGGAGAGTTCAGAACATGAGCAAAATAATAACTACCAGCTACTGGGCACTTATCAAGTGCCCAATAATGTACAGTGTGTTATCAGCTCTCTCAAACTGAATTCTCATAAAGATTTGATGTGCCTCTGATTGTGAGTAAACTGAAACTAGACTATTTGAATAGCTTGACGTAGATCAATAATGAATAAAAGGGGACAGGATTGGCTCTTAGACCACTGGTCTCTGAGGTCCCTGCCATCAGCTGTGAGCTGACCCACTCTACAGTCAGGGACATACTGTATGTCAGTGATATGGGTTATTGAACTCCACCACCCTATTCCACTTATCACACAGGATTAGTAGGCTGGCTTACCTGTCTGTTTCTGCTACATTTAGTCATAATTTATTTATCTTATTTTATAGATAGATAGATAGATAGATAGATAGATAGATAGATAGATAGATAGATAGAATATTGGTACACTAGGGCCTGGACCACAGCAATTGAACTCCAAACACTTGCACCATCTAGTGGGCATGTGCAATCTTGTGCTTGCCTCACCTTTGTGCATCTGGCTTACATGGGATCTGGATAGAGATTGAACATGGGTCTTTAGCCTTCGCAGGCAAGTGCCTTAACTGCTCAGCCATCTCTCTAGCACCCCTAGTCACAATAAAAAGTTGTAGCGTGGTGACTCATGCCTTTAATCCCAGCACTTGTGAAGCAGAGGTAGGAGGATCACAGTGAGTTTGAGGTCAGCCAGAGACTACATAGTGAATTCCAGGTCAGCCTGGGCTACAGTGAGACCCTAACTTGAAAGAAAGAAAGAAAGAAAGAAAAAAGAAAGAAAGAAAGAAACAAAGGAAGAAAAGAGAAAAAAAACTTGTAGCAACATTCCCCAATGATTTAAATATGGGAAAGCAATTTTACCATCAATTCTATGAGGTCTGCAATCATAATGATATATAACTATAATTGAATAATAATATACAAATAAGGAAAACTACCAGGAGACCCAGTGATATATTTAAGTGAAATCACATTTTACTTTATCAAAATTGTATTTACATCTTTTAACTGCAAAACCATATGTATAGAAATATTTTAGAATATTTTACTAAGTAATAGGACCTCTAATTTATTTAAAAATATTTTATTCATTTATTTGCAATTGAGGGGAAGGAGAGAAAGAGTAGATGGAGAATGGGCACACCAGAGCCTCTAGCCACTGCAAATGAACTCCAGGTGCATGTACCACCTTGTGCATCTGGCTTTATGTGGGTACAGGGGAACTGGACCCGGGTCATTAGGCCTTGCAGGCAAGTGCCTTATCCACTGAGCCAGCCCTAGGGCCACTAATTTTTATTAGTCCCATATTTGCTTGCTTCCTTATATTTTTTCCTGAAAACCACAGCTCCTACCTCAAGATGGTGCATTGGCTTCATTTTCCTTATATAATCTAAAAATAGCTATGCATATGTACGGCACAATAACATCCACCCCCAAGATGTGTGCCTCCTAATCTCTGCCATCTGTGGATGTATTTCACAATGGCAATGGAGAACCAAGTTTGTAGATTTAATTACAGTTACTAATCAGCTGGCCTTAAAATAAGGAGACGATTTTGGGTTATCTAGGAGGGGCCAATACAGTAACCTTGATAAATACAAGATAAGAAATGCTTGCAAAAGAGGGCAAGAAGGAGGAGTGATGGCAAAGTGAGACAGGGAGTATGTGATGCTGCTTTGCAGAGGGTTTTTAAACCATATTTTATTTGTTTACCTATTTATTTGAGGGAGAAAGAGAGACAGAAAGGAAGAGGAAAGAGGGAAGGGCACACCAGGGCCTCTAGCCACTGCAAACGAACTCTCGATGCATGCACCACCTTGTCCATCTGGCTTATGTAGGTCCAGGGGAATCAAACCTGGCACCTTTGGCTTTGTGGGCAAGTGCCTTAACCACTAAGCCAATCTCTTCAGGCCCACACATGGGGTGTTCAAGATACAAGGAATTTAGGTATCCTCAGAGAGCCAGAATGGAGAAGTAAATACATTGTCTCTCTTCGTGCTGCCATCAAAAAAGCACTGGCATTGGTGGCTTGGTTTTAGCCTACTTAGACTGTCTCACACTTGTGGATTCCAGAACTGTAAGATAATGGGTCTTAAGCCATTAATTTGATGATTTATTACATTATCATTAATGAACCGATCTATACTATGTATATGTATATTTAAAATCTTTGCAGATACGAGTGTGTGTGTGTGTGTGTGTGTGTGTGTGTGTTCAGGTGAGTGCATTCCACAGAACACATGTCCAGCTTAGAGGGTGTCAGTCCCCACCTTCAACTATGTTTGATGTATCATCTCTTTGTTGTTTGCCACTGTGACCACCAGGCTGACTGGCCCGCAAGCCTGTGATTGCCTTGCTTCTGCCTCCCTTCTTGCTGAAGGCTTGCTGGGGTGACAGATGGGGTCTTTGTATCTGGCTGTTATATGTGTGCTGGAGATCCAAACTTCAGTATTCACACACTTGTGCCACAAGCATGTTATGCACTGACACCTCTCCCAGAGTCTTATAATCTTTATTTGTTCAAATTTTCTTATATGGCAGATACTTTTGACATATCTCTGAGTTCTTTCTGGTATCTTTAAACTTGGGCTGAATAGGGAAAATATATTAAGATGATGAAAAAGCGAAAATCTGAGGATACATTGAATTTTTATACTCGCAAAGGGACTATTTTGTATTTCCTATAATCAAGACATTATTTTTGAATTTTCTATCTATTATTATTCTCTGTTGGAAATGTTATTCCATTTTACCAGAAACAGTCAGTCATTACCCTTTACAAGACATATAAATACACATATGTAGACATGTTATAACTTAAATATCATTAAACTATAAAGCTTTTAGTAGTAATTTGCCCCTTTTCTGTGGACTACAAAAACCCATCAGTTTCCTATACTTTGTCTCCATTAGAATTACACAGGAAGTACCTACTGCAACATGCATAAACCAGAGACTTTTCTCAAAGTTGCACACGTTCTCAGATAAGGCATGTTCTATTTCTCAGCTGCAAAACCACATGATTTTCACCTCATTGTGATGCAAGCCAAATTACCCTTTCTGTCACAGTTGGACACATAGGAAACCTGAAGAACTCATGGTAATCCCTTTAAAGCAGAACCAGAATGGAATGATTTAAATGGATTATTTCCCCTTGTTACCAATTAGAAAACAGTCCTCTCTTTTACATAAGTGAACCGCTATTCTTTTACTGGGCTTCAGGTCTTCCAAAAAGGTCTCCTTGGAGGTTAGTGAAAGCTGCTGTCACTCTGCAAAGCTGGTCACCAGGGCGATTTAACAAGGGTCTCCTCTAGTACCTTTGTTATAACCTTATCTTGCTCCTAGCAAGACATCTCAAAACTGAGAGAGTCCTTACTGGATAATACTGTTATTGAGTCTAAGTGAAGGACCATTACCAGTCTCCTACTATGACACATCACAGCCAGGCGTGGTGGTGCACGCCTTTAATCCCAGCACTCTGGAGGCAGAGGTAGGAGGATTGCCATGAGTTCGAGGCCAACCTGAGACTACATAGTGAATTCCAGATCAGCCTGAGCTAGAGTGAGACCCTACCTCAAAAAAACAAAACAAAACAAAACAAAACAAAACAATGAATAAATAAAAATGAAAGGACACTTCACAGCCACTCTCTCCCAGGGACATCAGTGAGAGATGAGATAAGATCCACGGGATATGGAAGCAGGGCATTACTGACGGAAATCATATTGTCTACTTTGCAAAATGTTGCTTGTCTTTCAGAGGCTGGCATAGAACTGAAACATGCTCAGTTTGTTATTGTAGAAGCTCACTGCAATGGATTACCTGGCACGGGCTATTTATGGAGTCCAGAGAGAATTACATAGCTCACAGTTTGAGACGTTCATAGTCCAAGACCAGGCTACCTCGCTGGTTGAGTCTCTGGAGAGGGAAGCCCATCATGGTGGGATTGTGTTTCACAGGGTGTGGTCACATCTTGAGCTAAGGCGTAGTCACAGAAGAGGAAGGGAGAATGCATAGAATCCCACAATCCCTTTCAAAGGCCTGCTCCCATTGACCTAAAATGCCTGTCACCAGGGCTCCTTCCTAAAGGTTTTGACTACCTTTGAAGAGTGGACAAAACCCTTAACATGTAGTCCTTGGGGGACAGCCATATTCAAAACCTAACATGTGAAAAGGAATTCAGCCTAGTAGGATTGTGAAAGGGTGCCTCCATTTCCTAAGTGAAAGTACAAACGTGCATGTGGGGATATGAATAAAGGTTAGATTGTAAGAAGAATTAAAACTCTTGGGGTAGGTGTGATGAGATTGTCAGTGACCTGCAATGTCCTATCAGAGTGTGGCCTTCATCCTGTTTGCAATGGAGAAGATTTTTTTTGCTGGAAGTATGGAAGATAACATCTATTTATTTCTTAAAAATATCTTTACTCAGGCTGGAGAGATGGCTTAGCAGTTAAGGCGCTTGCCTGCAAAGCCAAAGAACCTCAGTTCGATTCTCCAGGACCCATGTAAGACAGATGCACAAGGTGGCACATGTGTCTGGAGTTCATTTGCAGTGGCTGGGGGCCCTGGTGTGCCTATAAATAAATAAATAAATAATAAAATAAATAATAAATAAACAAATAACATAAAATAAATAAATAAAAATAAAATATTTAAAAATTTTTGTTTATTTATTTTGCAAACAGAGAGAAATAAGGAGAAGAGAGACAGACAAAGAGAACGGACATGCTGGGGCCTCCAGCCACTGAAAACAAACTCCAGATTCATGTGCCACTTTGTGCATCTGGCTTTGAGTGGTTACTGAGGAATCAAACTCAGGGCTAGTTTTAGAAGCTTCTATACACATATCTTCAAACTCAAACTCATAACATAGCCACGTTTTGTCTACCAAAACCTCCATCAAAGACTGTTTATATATGGTTGGAAATGGACTGGGGCTTGAACCCAGGGTCCTGGATATGCTAAGCAAGTTCTCTGCCTCTGTACTATATCCTCATTCCTGAAATACATCTTTAAAATGTAGGTTAAAATGTTTTTCTCTCTAGCTTTTCCTTTGATTTTTTTTTTCTTGAAATTTCTCCTCATTTACATTGCCCATCTGTTCTTCCCGGCTGACTGCTTTGTGAATGGCTATATTAATCACACTTGTTTCAAATTCTGAGTCTTATAGTTATACCGTTCTTTCCAAATCTGAATTGGGTCTGATGATTGCTCTGTCTTTGAAAAAATATTGCCACTTTTTTTTTTTCTTTTAGCATGCCTTGTAGTTTCTCTTGGCAGATGGACACAATATACTGGGTTAAAGGAGCTGCCTCAAATGTAATGCATCTGCAAGGTGCATGATAAAGGGAGGTGATTTGTTCTATGATTTGGTCCAAGCCTTTGGGTGACCTGGGAACTCTGAATTTCACCATCCTGTTCAGTTCATGTCTTCTTCCTCCGGCAGGACAAGTTGGCTAGAGAGATCTGGAGTTGGCTATTTCCCATCTTCAGGGTCAGATTAGGTCATAGCTGGTGAAACTCCAGTGATTTTATCTCTGATAAATACATTTCTCTTGAGGGAAGCTCTTGTTGAGAAAACCTAAACATCCTGGTATTTTTCAATTTTTTCCCCCACGTCTGCTGGAGCATGGTGAGACTCTTCTGTTCTGATGAGGGACCAGTTGAGTTGCTGGGTGCAAATCTACTAATGTACAAGCACCAGCTATGGCCGACTGACTCTACTTTGAGTTTTTAACACTGAGAGCTGTCCATTCTGAGTCTCCCATAATCCCTAAATGATAATTCAATCATCTGGTCAGATTTTGGTTGGTGTGTGTTTTGGTTGTGTTTCTTTGCACCTTTATTTATCTTCTATCCAATTCTGGAGCAAATTTGCTCTGTGACCTCCTCTCTCTAATGGATCTAAGGAGAGCTGCTGAATTTTCAGTTCAGCCATTGCTAACATGTCCCTCACTGGTTGAATTGAAAACTCCCACGTGTTTGTTTTTCTTAGAGGTGTGACTTGCCAGTTCTAAAACTAGTATTTATGTACTTTTTTTTTTTGTTTGTTTGTTTTGAGGTAGGGTCTCACTCTAGCCCAGGCTGACCTGGAATTAACTATGTAGTCTCAGGGTGGCCTTGAACTCATGGCGATCCTCCTACCTCTGCCTCCCAAGTGCTGGGATTAAAGGTGTGCACCACCATGCCCGGCTATTTATGTACTTTTGACCTTAGCTAATAATTCACCCTGGTGACCAAGCATCTGGAGAGGTAGAGGGACAATTTCAGAGAAAGAGGAAGTGGGCTGGAATAAGGACTATAGAATTGGATTACAGCTGCAGGCATTGGCGGCATAAGCCCAGGAACCACACATTTATATACTGTATTAGTTACTCCTGAGTCACAGTGACTATAATAGCTGTCAGAAACAATTTCAGGTAAGAAAGACTTGTTTTGGTTCAGGGCTTGGGTCCATCATACTAGGGAAAGCAGCTCAGTTCACAAAGCAGCAGAGGCTGCTCCTACCATATTGGACCAGCAAGCAGAGTGTTGTAGGAAGCAGAGACTCAGTGAGCCTAACCTGACCTCTTCCAGCTAGGACCCGTATCCTCAGGGTTCCACAGCCCCCATCAAAAACAGCTGCACCAGATGGGGGAAAAGTATTGAAGACATGATCCTATAGGGGGACATTTCAGATTCAAACTCTACCACACACATAACTATATTTGGATGTTGATATGAATATGGGTGTGTTTGCATGTGCATTCCTTTCTACCACTGGGATTGTCTAGAAGGTATTTTAACATTGCAAAATCAGTGAGCCCACCTATCACTTAGATATTGGCTCCTAAGAACCATCTTTCAACAGAAGAAATCAGAATTCTATGGAGAAATGTCTGGCTCAAATGTTGAGACAAGTCTGTGTTGAATGCTGTCCCTCAAGCTTACTTGGTAAGATTCAACTACCAGTCTCATCATGTGACATCAGCTGAAAAGTGGGTCATTGTAAATGGAACTAGTTAAGATGAGGTTATTTGGGTGGGCTCTCATTCACTATTCTGATCTTACAATAGTGAATGTTCTGCAAGGGTATAGACTCAGACTGAGGGAAGATTCTGTGAGGAGAAGGAAACTTCTAGAAAACTTCTAGGAAAAGTTCTAGGAAACTTCTGTCTCTGAGGAGACAGGCTTGGGTTAGGATCTCTCTGCCCCCACCAAAAGAAACCTACCATGCTGAAACTAGGATTTGGAGTGCTAGCCTCCAGAAGTGTGAGATCATCTCTATTGTTAAGCAATCCAGGCTATGGTAATTTTATGGTCCATTTAACAATTCGTAGGTGGAGCCAGAAAGAGTATTTATTATTACCGTTTATAAATAGCAACTAAATCTCAAAGAGCAATTGTGAATTATATGTAAAACAAACAAACAAACAAACAAACAAACAAACAACAGGCATAAGGACCATCTTGAATAGGGGGAAATCTAAATTAAAAGATTAATGATAAAAAACAATTTGTGATTTAATGAATGAAATGGAATCAGTGGTTCTACATTAATATGAACAAAAGAGTGTTTAGACAAATTGAAGAAATTCTGAGCTACAGTAAAATTCCAGCTGAAAGATGTAGAGGAAATGATGGTCTTGGGAAATGACCACTTGCCAATTATTACAGGGGTCAGTTTTCACCAGGGGTACATCATCAATAAATATAGGATTGGGGAGAGAGGGGACCTAAGATTATAACCCAATGGAAATATCATCAGGTTGCAATATGTTCAGATATTAAATATCCATGACCTCGCAGTGCCTGACATTACCTACACAGGACCATCTTAATATGAGGAAAAAACGATGACATCAAAATAAAAAGACAGCCTGATTGAGAGGGGGAGGGGATGTGATGGAGAGTGGAGTTGCAAAGACAAAGTGTGTGTGTGGGGGCAGGGAATTACCATGATTTATTGTCTATAATTATGGAAGCTGTCAATAAAAACTAAAAAATAAATAAATAAAAGTTAAAATTTTAAAATGTGAGGCAATATTTACATAGCCTCAAAGTGTTTCTCCATAAAGATCTTGCTAATTAGAATGGGAAAATTCAGCTTTACAATGGGGAAGGCTGGACAAAGCCACCTTAAGTAAGTGATCGAAGCTAATGTCCCTAGTGACAGAACAATTTGATACAATTTGTACCAAGTAGGAATGTACGTGGATATATGCCAAAATGTTACCATTTTGGTGAATTGGAGAGAAGTGCAGAAGAGAATTCTTTATATTGCTGTTGGAATCTTTATGGAAGTCTTATTTCAAAATGAAAGGTGTTATACTTGATAACACTTAAATAAAAAGAGTAAGGAGAGAAGGAATGAAGTTTTTCTATGAATTAAACTCCATTTTAAATTATATTGAATATATATTGTGTGAACTTGTCCTGGGGAGATATGAACAAACTTCTGCTTCCCCAAGGTAGGGTCGCAAAGATAAACCAAAGTCATGATTACACCCAAGTCCATCTTGTCGAATCAATAGTGGGCTTAGTCACAGAGACATGGGTGATGGGTTACTTACAGGACAATTATTGACCCCAAAGTAGCCTCGGCCCTTAGAAATCTCACCTCGGCAAGGTGGAACCTTCTCCCTAGTTGCGTATCTGGAATTTCCCTCTCCCGTTAACCTTCCACACTCTGTAGGCTGGAGCTCTTCCTGAGAACACATGCAGCTGAGCCGGGACGGAACTACCTACAGCTGCAAGGGAGTGCAGAAGCACGTGACGAAATCTCAGCCCTTCCATCCACAGTTTCTGTCTTGAAGATCTTGTCATGAGTAGTCACAGCTGCTCTCGTGAAGGGGTGATGGTTATCGTGCTCAGATGACCGTGTCCCACACATACAAAGACCCACAGTGTTACTAACTATAATGTATTGGATATTTATAATCCACCTCTACAGCATTAAGTCTATGTCTGTTTCACTATTATTTGTCTTTTTAATAGTTTTTAAAATTTTTATTTATATATTTATTTGAGAGAAAGAGGCACAGAGAGAGAGAGAGAGAGAGAGAGAGAGAGAGAGAGAGAGAGAGAGAGAGAATGAGAATGAATGGGCATGCCAGGGCCTCCAGCCACTGCAAACGAACTCCAGATGCATGTGCCTCCTTGTGCATCTGGCTTACATGGGTCCTGGAGAATTGAACCCAGGTCCTTTGGCTTTGCAGGCAAATGCCTTAACCGCTAAGCCAACTCTTCAGGCCCATTATTTGTGTTTTGATTACTTCACATCCAGTGTGGTTATAACTCAAACATTAGCTTCTAGGTCACTCATCCTTGCCACCAAGCCTCTTTTCCATTGTCTATTTTGGTGCCACAGGTCAACTGGACTGAAGTTCATTTAAGGTTGCCACTGGACAGTGGTCTCAGAGGCTGATACGCAGGTGTTGAGAACCTACGGTATGCAACACTTTGAGTCCCAGACACACAGCAAATTGCTGGTAAATTCTTGGTAAATCATTGGTGTGAAACTATAATGAATCCAGAAGGAGAAGTGGCTTTAAGAAATAAGATAATGAGTTATGTTTCACACACATGAAATTTGTTCTGCGCTGCAGGTAGAACATTTATTTTTAGCAGAGAGAAAAATCATAGGCAGTGTGACATTAAATTATCATATTGTGATATGATTATTTAATAGCCTTACTTTTTCTGTCTATTCAATATACCTACAACTTAGAGTTGAATTTCTTCACACTGTTGATGCTACCAGGCCTTCTGCTGCCCATTTATAGACAGTAAAGCCCAGTCAGCCTCATGGGACTTTGTCTCATCTCTGTGCCTAGCAGGTCAATTCAGAAAAATCCTTCAGGGACAATTCATATGTACAAATACTGCAAACTAGGCAGCGGTGGTGTGAGGCTAGCAAGAGAAAATCCTCTTTTTATTTCCATAGTTTCTTGCGGTGGGGGGTGGAATTAGCCATATGGTTTGGGAAGCTGCTTCTCCATCTGTGTTCCATAAAACACCTGTGGAGGTTAGTAAAATATCCTCCAGAAATTGCATGAAGGGGCTTACTGTAGTCTTTCCTGATTTTGGTGTCTTCTTTGTAAGCCAGGCTGTATAAAAAGACTGTAGATGGATTTTCTTCTTTCAAACCCATAAATAAAGCATGTTGTCATTGATCTGCTTGTACCACCCAGAGCAACAGTTTTGATCTATAATTCCTTTGAAGCAATTTCATATCCCTGGCTTCATTCGCTCTGCTTTTCTTACCCTGGCCATGTGTAACTTGAGCAGAGGTCCTTCAATCGCTCACGGTGTATTTTTAAAGTGAAATTGGAACAAAACGAAGTCAGCCTGGGAAGGTACTTGTGAGCAGCCAAGTTGCTTAAGTGCATTGCCTCTCATACGCCTGTTTCTTGGGCCACCTGCTGTTATTTGTTAGTGTGTTTGACCTTGACTTCTCCACCTGCTACATAATGACAAAATAATTCCTCACCCAACAGGCATCATCGTTTACTCCTGGAAAGCCCTTGACCTTCACATTATTTTGATCTCTGAGAAATATGAACTCAGAAAGCCCCCAGCGCGTAGCAGCTCAGTGGGAGAGAACAAGTCCACAGGGTGAAGTAGCTGGAGGGGAGGCTTAGCCCTAGGCCTCATCCTCCTGCTGTGATGGGAATTTTTGCACCTTCCACACCTCTGGTTTTCCCCAGGCAAGAGGGAGAGATGGCTCTGAGTCTCAGAATTCAATGCTTCTCCAAGCATTAGAAAAAGTGTAATGATTGATTCTAGTTTCCTCGCTGATCCAAATAGAAAAATGTTTCTGCCTTGTGACCATAAGCTCAGGAATACTATGAGAAGCAGAGGGAATTGTGTATCAAGTTCTAGTTCTCATGGAGTCTGTCATCTAGCAAGGAAAATGGGACGTATGATCTAGAAGTCAACAAAATGCAGATGGTTACCATTAGCAGGGTTACTGGAAGCCTTCACTGGCTGTCTGGATTGGCAGAGATGAGTTTAATTCACCAGAGGAAGACAGGTAGCAGGTAGATCGCATGCTTTACATGCATGATGCCTTGGGTCTGATCCAGTGTGTGTGCACGTACACACACACACACACACACACACACACAAACACATTTGTTATCTGAACAATCAGCTCTAGCTTACTCTGTTTGTACATGCCAAAGAAAGTAAATTATACAATGATTATCTTTTATATGGCAATCCTTTTATATTATATCTTTGCAATCTCAATAGTCCCTTTTTCTCTGCCATTACTAGCATTTTCTATAGTAAATTGTTAAGAGCGACTGTTTATTCAGGAACTCTGTTTCTCACATTGTCTTGTTAGCATCTAGCATGAAACATTGGCTATTTTGAGACTTAAATAGCAGACTTCCTCAACTCTTCTATACTATACACATTATTTTTAAATTTTTGCAAGTCATTTCCCTAATGCCTTGAATTCTATGATCTTTAAACATAAAACAATAGAGGCTAGGTCCTTATAAAAAGGAAAAAAAAATGGATAGTAGGTTAACTGAGCATCCAAAAGCTATGTTCACATCCCTGCCCTCTAGAGCCTGAAATGTGACCTTGGTTAGGTTACAAGATCCTAGAAGTTAAAGTTGTCGTCATGAGATCATTTTGGAGCACAGTGGCCCTGAATACAATGACAAGTGCCCTTGGAAGACTGGAGGGACCTCCAGTCACCAAAAGTTCCAAGAAACAAGTATAGATTCTCTTCAGGGCCCCAGGTGACAATGTGGTTTTGTTGACACTATGACTTTCAGGATCCTGGCCTCTAGATCTATCATATACAACTTGTCATATAGGGATTTGTCACCACAACCCTTGAATATGAATGCTGACAGTTTTTCCAAAATACAGAAGACATAAAAGGCTATCTATATTGGTGGGTCAGTGAACAGAAAAAAATCAACTCTTTAAAGGGCTAGAGAGATGGTTTAGAGGCTAAAGCACTTGCCAGTGAAGCCTATGGACCCATGTTTGACTCCCCAGATCCCACGTAAGCCAGATACACAAAGTGACGAATGCACAAAGTTGCACATGTGCACAAGGAGGCGCACCATCTGGGCTTTGATTGCAGTGGCTAGAGGCCCTGGAGCACCAATTCTTTCTCTTTCTCACTCTCTACATGCTTTTTCTCTCGCTTGCTCTTACTCTCTCATAGAAAACAAAACAAAACAACAACAACAACAAAAAACAAAATAAAAGAACCTAATTAATATACAGGAAAATTGAGAGAAGAGTTGAATAAAAACATTTCTGTCTCTGAGCGTTTATCCTCACCCTTCCTTGTTTTGTTTTTTTTTTTCCTCTTAGAGAAGAAATAATCACTGGCCGTGTTTGTCATGACCCTGTTTTGTTGTGTGTGATGTGTGTTTGGTGTGCGCAAGTGTGTGAAGATGTATGTGCCCCAGATGTATAGGAACAGGCCAGAGCAGAAAGTCAGATATCCTCCTCCATCGATCATTCACCCTGTTTTCCTTGGAACATACTCTGTCACTGATCACTTGCTTATGCTAGCTGACCAGTGAGCCCTAGCGATTCTTGGGTCTCTGCTTCCCATAGACTGGGTACAGATGTGTGTGGCTCTACGTGGCTATTGTATGTGGGCATTGTGGATGGAATTCAGGATGAATCAGTACTTCTCATCCCCTGACACTTGCCTACAGAATGCACTTACCACTGAGCCACCTCCTAGCCTCATATTACCATGTTTTATTGGGACCCTTATGTCTTCCACTAAGTACTCTCTAGTTTTACTCTATGCACAAGTTTTCTCCTGGCAGAGTTTGAATCTATTATGATGAATTCCATCTAAAACAAAAAAAGAAAGAAAGAAAGAAAGAAAGAAAGAAAGAAAGAAAGAAAGAAAGAAAGAAAACTAAAACTAAAACTAAAAGAAAATCTCCAGAGGTCATCTTGAGTAATTACAATAGTGTACCCATTTCGGTTCTGTCAGTGTGGGTGGCAGCCATGATGGTAGTTCTGTGAGTGATTATGGTGGAGTTGTAAGTTCCTGTCCTTAGAGACATTCATCGGCTCTCTGTCACACTGATAAACTATCCCATATCTTCTAAAGAGACAAGGGTTATTTTGTCTCACAGTTTCAGAGGTTTTAGCCCATTGGTTGCCACACAGCGTCAGCTCCTGTGGTGAGAGCTGATCACGGCAGGAGTGGAGGGTGGAAGAGATGTTCCGTTCCCCTCATCTCAGAGAGACACAGGGGTCGAGGTCCTGCTAGACCCTTTTAGGCCATATCCTCAGTGATCTAACCTCTTTTTATTAGGCTTTAGCTCCCAAAGGTTTTCCTCGAATAGCACAGGTGGGGAACAAGGCTTCAACATGTGGCCTTTGAGAGGGACACTCAAGATCCAACGTATCGTATAGTGTGTGTGGTGGTGCTGACGGGTGAAACCCCACACTGCATGGCCTGCCATGTAACAGCATAATGCATACAATTATGGTTGGGTGTGTAGTGCTTGGCATAATTATAAGGAATGACTATACCTGTGGTTGTGATTGTTAATTTGGATCATCAACTTGACTGGGTTGAGAGACACTTAACTGATCAGTAAAGCACCCTTCCAAATGTGTCTATGCGGGTGTTTACAGAGATGATGAACCACTCAGGGCAGAATCATCTTGAAAGGGGCAGTACCACGCAGTAGGCTGGGGTCCACACTGAAGCAAAGAGGAAGAAAGATGGAGCCACTAGCGCATGGCTGCTCTCTGATTCTTCCCAGCACTCTTGGCTGCACTTCCCTCTGCCAGGGTTCCCTGCCTCTCCTTAGGTGGGAAACAATGCTCTTTACCACCATGAACAGCGTGAGCAAAATCCAAGCAAATAGTCGGGATGCGGGCAAGGAGGCACTGGAACAGCGTGGCCCATACTGCGGTTTGTAGCTAAGTCGATAAGGCATAACATACCTTAAACATTCCAATTCAGCAATGAGGTTTAAAACCACAAAAGAACACAGTCTACAGCCAAACCAAATCGACTAGCCCTGCTGGATGGATTTGCTTTCAAGTGCCCTTTCGTTTCTTTTTCTCGAACTTAACATCCGTCCCCATGACTTCAATCCGTTCTCGCTTACTAGTCACCAATCTGTACTTCAAGCTTCCTTTTTTGGGGTTGAGACTTCTTTATTGTCCAACTGAGAGTTTAGCTCCTAGCCCTGAACTCCACAGGGGACTTTCCCCGTTTTTCATTTCTGCTCTGATGTCAATCTAACTCTCTAGTCATGTCACAGTACATCCAGTGACTGCTCTGTCTAAACCAGTCTTTCTTACCCTCCTTTGTTTTTGGTGATAACATACCAATTGCTTTCCTTCCTGACATAATCAAATATGTCTTTGTTCTATTTTTTTTTTTTGTTTATTTATTTGTTTCGAGGTAGGATATTCCTCTAGCCCAGGCTGACCTGGAACTCACTCTAGAGTCCCAGGCTAGAGTGAGACCCCACCCACACCACCATGCTGAGAGCTTTTCTTTCATCTTTGTGTTCTCTATTGCTCCTTTGTAGCCAAAACGTGGCCCCCAAAACTCCAGTCACCATTGATCTGCTTTTCATTAAGGAAGACTATTTTTATGTGTTCTGTAGCAGACAGCTTCAGGTTCACTGAGATGAACTTCCAGACCAGGCACAGTTATGGAGGAAGGGATATTATTTATTGAAGCTTACAGATCCAGGGGAAGTTCCATAATGGCAGGAGAAGCGGCCTGCTCTCACAGGACCAGGCAAGAGAGAGAAAAACCAAGCCACCAGCTACACATCACACTGAAAAAAACTACAGCCAAAAGCCCAGCACACTTCAGGAACTCCTATTAGGCACACTTTGCATATCTTTACAATGGAATCTCAAACCCACCACACCTTAAGACTGGCCCCCAGTGACATTGCCTCTAGCAAGGTGATTGCAGATGTAAACTATAAACTAATAAAACACTGAATATATTCAAACTACCACATGTTCTAAGTCTCATATAAGTGCAATCATAATATTTTGTATTCTTTCATGTCTCACTGTTCCAATCAAGATACTGTTTCAGACATAAATCTATATTACTGTGTGGATTATGAATTTATAATTTTAATTGTGAATAACACTGCAGTGTGCGGTTGTATGAGAATTTAATTTATGGATTCATCTGTTGGTGGATGTTCAGAGCTTTTCTGAGTTTGAAGCTTATATAAATAAACTTGCTATTAATATTCAGTTAAAACTTTTTGGGAAGACATGTTTTAATTTCTCTTGGGTAAGTATTTTGGGCTAAAGTTGCTGGATTATATCACAAAAGAATATTGAACTTTATAAAAACTGACAATTTTGGAGAGCTTTTTAATAAACTTATCATACTATTGGAATTTTATTTGTATCACATTCTCTTGAGTACCTGATATTGCAGTCCTGATAAACATAAATATACCTGACTGTATAACTTCATCGGTTCTGATTTTCATCTTCTTGATTCCTAGTGTTATTGATTCACCATTCTTTTATCTTCTTTTGTGAAATATATTCACAATCCTTTTATAAGGGATTATACAATGTGTAATATACTCTGGGTTTCAGTTCTTGGCAGATTGAATTGCAAACACTTTTTGGCCATGCACCTTGACTTTTTATTTTGTTAACAACATGTTTTGAAAAGAAATACATTTTGTTTGAAATCAATCTATCAATATCTTCTCCAAGAAACCTTTACTGCTTGAAGATTTGGTTGAGGTTTTTAAACTTAGTTCTGGCCTTTGGATCAATCCAACAAATAGACTTCACTTTTGTGAATGGTATTTTGAAGTTTAAAAAAATATTTTATTCATTTATTTATGAGAGAGAGAGAGAGAGAGAGAGAGAGGAGAATGGGCACACCAGTGCCTCCATCCACTGCAAACACACTCCAGACACATGTGCCACCTTGTGTATCTGGCTTACATGGTTACAGAGGAATTGAACCTGGGTCCCTAGACTTCTCAGGTGAACACCTTAATGGCTAAGCCATCTCTCAAGCATGAAGTATCTTTCTTCTCCCTCTTTCCTTCTTTCTTTCTTTCTTTCTTTCTTTCTTTCTTTCTTTCTTTCTTTCCCTTTTCTCTTTCTTTCTTTCTTTCTTTCTTTCTTTCTTTCTTTCTTTCTTTCTTTCTTTCTTTCAAGATGGATACTCTTATTCTTTTCAATTATCTTCCTATTTGGTCACCTAGTTCTGGCATGTCTTATGTGAATTTATGACTGATTCTCACAGCAAGACCTTTATCACTTGATTTTTGTAGATTTTAATTTTGGCAAATCCTGAAGAGTATAGTAGTGTCATTCTCCCAACATTGTTCCCATTTCCAAAACTGTTTTGGTTAAGCAACTGTATTTTCAGTTCCAAACAAATGAGTGTATTAACTTTTCAACATCTATGCAAACAAAACAAGCCTAAGGAGAGATCTGAAAATTCCAAACAACTGAATTTTCTGATTGTGAAAATGCAGTATATTATTTATGTATTTCAAATACCTTTACTTGCATTCAACAATGGCTTGTAGTTTTCAGTATAGAAGTCTCTCCTATAATTTGTAAAACTCTATCCCAAGGTATATCATATATTTGCTGTTATCTAGCAATATTTAACTTAATTTTAATTAATCATTGCTATTAAAATATAATTATTTTAAATGCAGATTTATGACATGACTATTGATTAGAACCAATTATTATTTCTTATAGCTTGTACTTGATGGGGATCCTGTCATTATTGTGGACACTGGTCAAATAGAGTCACGGATTTGACCTGATTTTTTTTTTTTAAGAAACTTTGTAATTAATCAAATAATAGTTAATTTTTTTTTAATTTTTTTTATTTTTTTTATTTTTTGGTTTTTCAAGGTAAGGTCTCGCTCTAGCCCACACTGACCTGGAATTCACTCTGTATTCTCAGTGTGGCCTCAAACTCACGGTGATTCTCCTACCTCTGCCTCCCGAGACCAGGGATGTTTTATAAATAAATATTATTGATAGTTCCTGAAAAAGAATGATGGAATTAGAATTTACACAAATGACTATATGTACCTGAGCACTCAATATTAATGGCTACACAAAAGAATGATCAAGGGCCTTTTCATATTTATTTTTTGAAAGTCTTGCTTTATATCCTGAACTAGCCTTGATCCTGTGCTTCCCCTCCCTCATCCTCCCAAGTGCTGGATACAGATGTGTGCCATCTCACCCAGCTCAAATTGTTATTTTTGTCCAGGTTGAAATACACATTCTTTATACTTTTCCCTTAAAACAACAAATCCAGGGGCTGGAGAGATTGCTTAGTGATTAAAGCACTTGCCTGCAAAACCTAAAGACCCAGGTTCAGTTCCCCAGTGCCCATGTAAGCCAGATGCACAATGGGCACATGCATCTGGAATTCGTTTGCAGTGGCTAGAGGCCCTGGCATGCCCATTTTCTTTCTCCCTCTGCCTCTTTCTCAATCTTTCTTACAAATAAGTAAATAAAAATATATAAAATAATAAAACATAGGGGCTGGAGAAATGGCTTAGCAGTTAAGGTATTTGCCTACAAAGCCAAAGGACCTTAGTTTGATTTCCCTGGACCCATGTAAGACAGTTGCACAAGGTAGTGCATGTGTCTGGAGTTCGTTTGCAGTGCCTGGAGTCCCTGGCATGCCCATTCTTTCTCTCTCTCTCTCTGTCTGCCTCTTTCCTGCTCTAATAAATAAATAAATAAATAAATAAATAAATAAATAAATAAATAAATAAATAAATAAATATTAAATTATATATATATATATACAAATCTAGATTTAACCTTATGTCTACAATTACTATTTGGCAAGAAATATAGAACTAGGTGAAGTTGAAATGTTCAATGAATAAAATCTAGATTATAAAACAATAAATGAAGCAGATCACTTTTTAAAATTTTTATTTATTTATTTATTTATTTTTTAGAGACTCTAGCCACTGCAAATGATCTCCAGATGCATGTGCCCCCTTGTGCATCTGGCTTATGTGTGACCTGGAGAATTGAACCTGGGTCCTTAGGCTTCACAGGCATGTGCCTTAACTGCTAATCCATCTCTCCAGCCCAAAACAGATAGCTTTTATTCCCCACAAATAAATTGAAGGAAATGGTAGAGAATAAATATGTAGATTAAAATAAATATTAAAAATTATGTATAAGGCTGTATCTGTAGCCTGACTAGAAAATCCAGATTAAAAAAAAAAAACAACCAAAAGTAATGCATAGACTTGGTCATTCATTGAATATGAATACTGATTAAATTATTCTGATATGTTGTATTATTTATTTCTAATTGTTCTTGGAATGAGAAATTTATCCTGATTTTAATTTTTAAAAGGACTTATCAATGTTTATGCTTAAAATTTTGTAACATTTTATATTCACTCACAAGTAGTAATAAATAACCCATGTTAAAAGGATTGCAGAAGCATTACAACTGGCCACATGATGGATTATTTGTTTCTGATGTTAAATATTCAAGAGTTCTTTATGTAATTCTGTTAAATTCTGTGTATATCAAATTTTCCATTATAAAACATTGATCTTTAAAAATATCCCACAAAATGCTTCAAGCAAAAAAAAAAAAAATCTATCATTCTTGAGGCTCTTAATCAAAGAAATCCATCAATAAGTTTGGAAAATGAAACAAAAACAAATCAAGGTTTAACCACACAGCCTGGGAGGGCTGCAGACTAAAATGTTCTTCGATGTAGATTGAGTCCCTATCATGTGCTGGGCACATGAGAACTTCGCTGTGGCCAGCCTTCACTCCCTGACGCAAAGACTTACAGACTCTGCCTGGAAATTTCATAAGAAACTATGGCCAACTACAGCCATGATGGCTGACCAACATGAGGATTATTCTTCAAGCACAGCAGTTGACTTTCATCCCTCTTCTCTGGGTGAAGCAGAGTGCAATTAGCAGAAAAATATGAGTGTGTGAGATAGAGAGTGAGAAGAGAGAGGTGCAGTTGTACTTAAAATTAAAATCTAAGATGATATTATATACAACATTCAACCTTTATTTTCTTTTAGTTGGAGGTATAAATTTCTCAGCACCTTTACTTATTTCTGTAGATTTAAAGTCATCAATATATAGTTGAATATGTACCTATTTGTTTTAGTTTATATTTCTTTTCTTTTTTTATGGAGAAAGACACAGAGAGAGACAGAGAGAGAGGGAGAGGAAGACAGATAGAGAATGGGGCCAGCAGCCTCTCAGCTGCTGTGAACGAACTCCATGTGTGCCGCCTTATGGGCAAGTGTGGCATTGTGCCCTTTGTGTCACTTTGCATCTGGCTAAACGTGGAACCTGGAGATTGAAACCAGTGTTCTTAGGCTTAGCAGGCAGGAGCCTTAACCGCTAAACCATCTCTCCAGCCCTTAGTTTATATTTCTATGTTAATTAATAGATTCACCATTCTATTTACTTCTCATGTTTTTGTCCAAAATGTGCCAAATGCAATCTCAGTTTCATTAAGGTATCTTTCATGTATTCAATTAATCAATATCACTATCTACCTGTATTTACAAGTTAAGCCAAGCCGGGTGTGGTGGTGCACATCTTTAATCGCAGCACTCGGGAGGCCGAGGTAGTAGGATTGCCATGAGTTCAAGACCACCCTGAGACTACATAGTGAATTCCAGGTCAGCCTGGGCTGGAGTGAGACACTACCTTGAAAAACCATAAATAAATAAATAAATAAATAAATAAATAAATAAATAAATAAATAAAGCCAAGTCACAACTTATATAAATCACGATATCTTTGCCTGTTATGTTAATGTAAAAATCATTTTCTCCCATAGAATTCCATTTCAATGAAAAAGTCAAGGTAGGGTGTTAGCTTTATATGGCTATAGATCCATTATTTTTGCTGAACTTCTATCATTGTATTAAGTGTTATGATCTAACATTTTAGATTTCCTGGTCTGATGACAGGTTTCTTTACGTACTGTCATATGTCATTACGTTCTTAGGAACCACTTAGAACACCCCAACAATTCATCACTTGTCCACAGTTATGAGTGTCTGTAGCCCTGAAATTAAATTCAATAACTCTTGCAGATTGGCCATGGAGCTATAACTTTTGTCTTTGTCCTATGGATTTTCTTAACCCCAGGTCTGCCTTGAATAAAGTCTTAATAGTCTCCTGTTTGGTGATCTCAGAAAATATACTCTTGGTGTCTATCATGTAGAGACTGAGTCATTTACAGAACTTTTCCCACTGTTTTTGTTCTTAGACTTAATGGTTATACCAATGACCAAGTAACAATCCCAGGTTTAAAAAAATGAATCACTCATAGTCAGTTAATGATCTCTTTTTCTTTTGGAACTATTTTAATTTTTTTAAAGTTTTATTATTATTATTATTATCATTATTATTGTTATTATTTGAGAGAGAGAAAGATAATGGGTATGCCAGGGCCTCCACTGCAAACAAACTCCAGACAAATGCACCACCCTGTGCATCTGGTTTACGTGGGTCCTGGGAATGAACCTGGGTCCTTTGGCTTTGCAGGCAAGCACCTAAACCACTAAGCTATCTCCCCAGTCCTAGTTTAATTTTTGTGTTGCCATTTATGAGCTTCAAAATTCTTTCACTACCAACTGCTTGTATACTTGTCTCCAAAAAAAGTGTCATATTGAACTAATATCTTAAGCATATATTTTAAAGTACATTTGAAAAGATATGTGTTAGATTTTCTATTTTAAACTACCATAGGGTACACAATATTGTGTCTAATATATTAATTTTGCTGATATAAAAAAAGGTAAAGTTCAATGCCAAATAACTATGGAATAATAACTGAGATAAACCAACATGACCTTTTCATATTGGGGCTCTTCAAAGGACGCTTAGTTGCTAGCATGCAAGTGAAAAAATCCGTGTTTTTCACATATTTATTGAGCTATATTTTAACCTTAGATTTTATGGCAATAGATTTGTAATGGCCAGACTCTGAACAGGGCACTATTAGTAGTGAGTCCAAGTCAGATAGTTTATATAGCATAAACCATTTTGCAGCTAATGATATAATTCTAACAAACCAGACTGGGAATTAAACATAACTGGAAACCTTGATTCTCTCTCCCCACCCCTTCTCCCCACAAACACACACACATTTATATGTATTATTTTCTCCATTTTCTCCATTTTGATTCTATAAATGTTGTGGCTTCATTCTCAAATGAAGTTTCTCCACCTGGGGGCAGTGGAGATATTGACAGTCTTTTTTTTTTTTTTTTTTTTTTTTTAGAGGTACCGTCTCACTCTAGCTCAGGGTAACCTGGAATTCACTATGTAGTCTCAGGTGGCCTTGAACTCACAGCGATCCTCCTACCTCTGCCTCTGGAGTGCTGGGATTACGCCCTGCTTTTTTTTTTTTTTTTTTTTTTTTTTTTTGACCCCTGAAGGAAGAAAGGACATTTCTTTCTCAGTGAATGCATAGACTCCAACCAGCTATCACTGAGCGTTCTTGGAGAATGGTTCATGATTGGCAGAGCCATCTGAATCATTGTAGGTAGGATGGTTTAGCCAGTGAGAATGTAGGTTTTCTACAAGAAGTGTGGTGAAAAGAAGTTAGGTGTTGATATTTGATGCAGTGAACTTTTCCCTTTAAATGAGAGTGTGGTCTATATTATGTCATTATAAACATTATATATTGTGTATAAATTACAAAAAGCTTCTTTCAATAGTGCTAGAAACATTTATTACCTATATCTCTTAAACAATTATTGACAATGATAATTATTATATCCTAAATTCTTTTCAAAAATTGATTTTAAAATATATCCATGTAAATCAAAAGATACTAAATTTGTAAATTATGTTAAATTATATGTTGCTGTAAAATAATTTGAACTATTAAATGAATATGTTTTGTCTGCTTAAT
Source organism: Orientallactaga sibirica (assembly GCA_036365145.1). Classification (NCBI taxonomy): domain Eukaryota; kingdom Metazoa; phylum Chordata; class Mammalia; order Rodentia; family Dipodidae; genus Orientallactaga; species Orientallactaga sibirica. Next base: position 5,010,272 of record JAEOAD010002133.1, read on the forward strand.
TATTTGAAAAATAGAACATCACTTTGCTTCTGTCTTTTAAATGTTTTTTTCCTTTGGTTAGCACTTATTGGTAAGCACGAAATTCCATGTTTTTCTTCCATCACATTTATAAAGAAGCATTCTTAATTCCTCATATAGAGATGATGAATAAGTAAAAATGCACTAACATTGTACAACTGGTTGTACTGCAAGCTTAATGTCAGCCCAATTTGCTTTAAAAAGAAATCCCATCACTCAGAAGGCTGAGGTAGCAGTAGGATTGCTGTGAATTTGAGGCCAGCCTGAGCCTACATAGTGAATTCCAGATCAGCCTGGGCTAGAGCATGACCCTCCCTCAAAAAATCAAAATATAATTACTGTTGGATTTTTAAAAAAATATTTTAAATTTTTATTTATTTGAGAGAGAGTGGCAGGGAGAGAGAGAAAGAGAGAGAGAGAGAGAATGAATGGGCACGCCAAGGCCTCCTCCTGTACAAATGAACTCCAGACGCATGCTCCACCTTGTGCATCTGGCTTATGTGGGGACTGGGGAACCGAACCTGGGTCCTAAGGCTTTGCAGACAAACACCTTAACCATTAAGCCATTTCTCCAGCCCTAGATTTTGTTTTAGAGAGATTTTAAAGTCCACAGCAGAGTGAAAGAAATAAATTTCCTATATGCTAACTGTCCCTAGGCATTATATATATAGTCCCTCTCTTGTTAAAAATGTCCCATTAGAGTGGTAGTTTTTTTATGTCTGTGGAATCTACTTTGACACATTATCAACCAATTTCCATAATTTGCTTTGGATTCCATCACTGGTGTTGCTTATACTGTGGGTCTTGGTGAATTATGAACCCACTTTGGAAGACAGAGTATCTTCACAGCCTAGATCCTCTGTGGTGATCTGTTCAAACCTCTTCACGACAACCGTGGGCAACCGCAGATCCTGTCACTATCTCCTTCAGAAGTGCAAGAAAGGGGCTGGAGAGATGGCTCAGCAGTTGAGGCACTTGCCTGCAAAGCCTAATGACCCAGGTTTGACTCCCCAGTACTCACATAAAGCCAGGTGCACAAAGTGGCTCATGTGCCTGGAGTTCGTTTGCAGTGGCTAGACTCCGTAATGCACCCATTCTCTCTCTCTCTCTTTCTCTTCTGTCTCTCTCTGCTTGCAAATAAATATATAAACAAAAATATGTTAAAGAGTGAAGGAAAAGAAGCTTACAAGCAAAGATACAGATAAGGTGACACCAGTAGACATGACTTGTAAGAAATACTGAAAATTCTTTAGAAAGAGAAAAGCAGTGTAGGTTGAAACTCGGCTCTATATAAAGGCATGGCCTCATGATATGGATAAGCAACAATAACACGGAAGTTGAAAAATGCAGTGGAATGCGCCCCTCACACTCGTGTGCTGTGAGCCTAACCCGCAACTCGACTGTGGTGCAAAGTGGAAACTTAAAGCAGACAAAGGTTTCTTCATGGGACTAGAGTGCTGAAGAGGGTCTCCTGCTCTTAACAGACGTGCTCAGCCCCTTCCTCTCTTCAGACTCTTGCGTTTCTCTTCCCATGCGATATCTTCCACCATGGAGCAAGTTCTCGCCATGTGCAGCCTCTTTTGTTAGATTTTTCTCTGAAATTCCAGAGCTGAGAGACAAATGAATTTCCATTGTCTTAAAACGACCAGTCTGGGGTCTTTTCATGTAACAATAAAGACTGTACCACAGCAAGCTTGTGGAGGTGAGGAATCAAATTGGACTTATTTTTGAAGTATTTACTGTCACCAACACATTTCAATATTTGTTAAATGAATGAATGAGCAGGGAATCTAGGTTTGCATGCTTCATATTTCACACAAACTGTACATGCTGTACCAATGACTCCAGTGTCCGCAGGTTATATAGAATTTGGGAGGGAAGCCATATAGTGCATTTTGTTCAGTGGAGCATATTAATGAAAAAGTCACTTTTTAAAAAAATAGAGTCAGTGCAGCAGGTTCCTGAAGCCTGGTTATTTGTGGCCTTAGCTTTGATATCATCAATTCATTGCAATGTCGTTCAAGATTTCTATTCTATTCCTTCATTTTACATTATAAACATCAACTAGTATCGTACCTGGCAAGCAGGCATTTGATGAATATTTTTGGAAGTAAAATGTTACTATGGAATTTTAAAAATTTTATTTATTTATTAGAAACAGAGAGGGAGAGAGAGAGAGAGAATGAGAGGGAGAGGGAGAGAGAGAATAAGAGGGAGAGGGAGAGAGAGAGAGAGAGAGAGAGAGAGAGAAAGAGAGAGAGAGAGAATAGGGGCCACTGCGAATGACTCTAGACACATGCACCACCTTGTGCACCTGGCTTATGTGGAACCTGAAGAATCGAACCTGGGTCGTTTGGCTTTGCAGGCAAGTGCCTTCACAGCTAAGCCACCCCCCGAGCCCTGGAAAATTTTTAGTGTGCAGATTATTTTAAAAATTGGACAGATAATTTAAATCAGTGGATCCCAAAAAAAGCATGAATAAGAAGGGGATTAGTTGAGCAGAAGGGGTTTAGTAGGAGTGGGAGTGAATAAGAGAAGGTAATTGGAGTGAATATTACTGCAATGCATTCTATGCATTATGAAATTGTCAAAAATGTTACAAAAAACAGGATAAAGGGTTGGTGGTGCACCACTTTAATCCCTACACTTGGGAGGCAGAGGTAGGAGGATCACTGTGAGTTCAAGGCCAGCTTGGAACTGCAGAGTGAATTCCAGTTCCACCTGGGCTAGAGTGAGACCCTACTTCAAACAAACAAACAAACAAACAAACAAAATCAGGGACAAGAATTTACTGATATCTGGACATTCAGTGAGCTTTCACTGTCTTTTATGGAAACTCCATCATTTATGGAATATTTTATAACATATAAATGCCAACTTTATTTTAGAATTTATTTTAGAGAGGAGGCTGAAGAAACAGTATCTAAGTCTTATGACTTGGCTGAGATTATACAATTAACCAACAAAAACTAAGGGCCAGAATCTGAGCCTCTTGATGTCTGGACCAGAGTCTATACTGTCCTGTCATGCTCTGAGATCCAAGAGGCAAATCAATGGCTGCTGTGTTTGCAATGGTTAATTATGTTTACATATCACAGCATCTCTTGTTTATTTTCCTTTTTTTTTCAGTGTGGCATCAAGAAGTTAGGCCTTTTCTTTCAACCCAGAATCTTTTTCCAGTGGCTCCAATCTGACTCAGCTGTGTGTCACTGTGGCGTCAGTGGTGAGTGTGACAGTATACATTATTAGCTATGGAAAGGTTCTTCTGTGATCACAGTAATAGGAATGGCTTCCGGCTAGCTACTGATCTGGGGTGTGGTCAAACAGGACACGCAGGTAGGTGTAGAAACTGTTTGAAGGAATGACTTAATCTTCCTTGCTCAGCCTCTGAGAGACGGCACTAGGGAAGCCTTTCATGGGTAACATGTGAGACTTACTGCTGGCTGTGCAGAAGCAGGGCCAGAGATAGGGAAGGCCTGACATATATATATAATTTAATTAATTAATTAATTTATTTATTTGAGAGAGAGACAATGGGTGTGGCAGGGCATCCAGCCACTGCAAATGAACTCCAGACACATGCATCACCTTGTGCATCTGGCTTACATGGGTCCTGGGGAATCAAACTTAGGTCCTTTGGCTTTGCAGGCAAGTGCCTAACTGCTAAGTCATTTCTCCAGCCCCTGATAGTTTTTAAACATGGCTACAATAACATTGTTGCCAGTGGAGAAATTATCTGTAACTGACCAGATGGAAGAAAATGAAACCTGTTCCCTGGCAGGCAGAGGGAGGTTTTTTTTTTTGTTTTTTTTTGTTGTTTTGTTTTGTTTTTTTTTTTTTTTTTTTTTTTTTTTTTAACATATGATTGGTCTGAAACCAGTCCCATCCAAACCATGACATCAAGAATAATGAAAATGAAACTGTTAATTGCATTTGGCTTGTGAGGGCTGTTTTGTGGAATTAGAAGCAATAATGTCAGCATAAAATCAGAACTCTGACAGACAGACATGACATAGTAGTTTTCTCACCATTGTCAAGACTGAACTCTTGGGATGACAAAGTGGAGATCTTGAACTGATCACAGAAAGAGGACAAAGACCTTATTCTAATGAGGGAGAAGTGGATATATGATTGAAATAAGAAATAAAAGATAAATGGTATTATTTAATTTGCCAAATGGTCCAGATTTCCTTCATTTAAATCTGACAGGAAGAGTAATATTGCATGAATGCTATTCAAGCCAAGGGTTTTAAAGGATCTGCATAGTATATGGTTAGCTTTGAATTCTTTTGAAATGATATCTTGATAGAATTGTGTTAAGTGAAGGGATCCAAGTTCAAAAAGATCAAAACAGCATGTTCTCTCTGATATGTGGATCCTAGCTTGTAATATGTGTAAATACACACACACACACACACACACACACACACACACACACACACACAAGCACACACACGTGATTGCAACCTGTAAAGGTAGTTTAGTAATCAAGAGTGAGTAGAAAAAGATGAGTGGGAAGAGGGGTGGGGAAGACTGAAAGGACACAAGTGACATGGATGAGGGCAAAGGGAGAGGAGAGGGGGAACGGAGAAGAGAGTCAAGACTCAAGTAAAAGGAATTGTTTTTGAAAATACCAGAATGGGGCTGGAGAGATGGCTTAGTGGTTAAGGTGCCTGCCTGCTAAGCCTAAGAACCCAGTTCCAATCTCTAGGTCCCACGTTTAGCCAGATGCAGTGACGCAAGGACGCAATGCCGCACTTGACCACAAGGGGGCGCACACATCTGGATTTCGTTCCCAGCAGCTGAGAGACTGTTGGCGTGCCCATTCTCTATCTGTCTCCCTCTCCCTCTCTCTCTGTCTGTCTCTCTCTGTGTCTCTCTCCAAAAATAAAAAAATTTAAAAAAGAAAATTTCAGAATGAATGATACCTAAATCTCTGTATGCCAACTACAAAAACAAAAGGAAAAGGAGAGAAAATTTATTTGTAACTTCTTTTTTCTAAAATTTGTGTGTGTGTGTTTGTGTGTGTGTGTGTGTGTTGTCATGCACACACCAAGTTCTCTTGCTGTTGTAAATGAATGCCCATCCAGCTTTACATGGGTGGCTGGGGAGTTGACTCCTAGCTGGCAGGTTCCCCAGCCCCTGTTTATAACTTTATAACTCCTTATGACTATGACTTTCATGCATTTGTTTGGATATTTTCAAACTATGGATACTTCATTTAGTTTTGGAAAAATAATATTTGTGCCTGATTTGAGAACTTGTGCATTCTTTTGAAGCTATGAATACATCAGTGTTATTATTAATGTCCATTTTGTGATATTTTCATGAGTAGCACATGTATATATTTTTTTAATCCACCATTTTTTCAAAAATATTACTTAGGTTTCCATTTCATCTTAAAGGTGATGGTCGTGTCAATGGTGTCAAACTCTGTCAATGGTCTAGTAAATAGGGCTATGTTTTTAGGCTGAGTTGCATGGCATTTCTTCCAGGAAAGAACTAGAAATGTTTTATTTTTATTTATTTATTAGAAACAGAGAGAAGGAAAGAGAGAGAGGGAGAATAGAATGGGCATGCCAGGACCTCTTAGCCACTGCAGACAAACTCCAGATGCATGTGCCCCCTTGTGCATTTGGCTTAAATGGGACCTGGAGAATTGAACCAGGATCTATAGGCTTTACAGGCAAACGCCTTAACTACTAAGTCATTTCTCCAGCCCTGGAAATGTTTTATTTAGTCCATCATGGAGTTACTGAGTAAGACCAATGAAGGTGTTTAAGAGGCTGGCAAGAAGGTGCTAGGAAGTTAATGATCATTTAATGAGAATTGCTAATGGATAATTGGCAACCACATGAAAAAAGACTTGGAGAGATTCAAGAGCAGGAGTTACTCAGGAGAAAGTGGATGCCTACACTGGCTTCATCCCAGATGGAGATAGTAAAGATGGGATGATCTCAAATGAAACTGATAAATATTCCTAAATGCCTGGGAAAAGCTGTGTATCCAAACAGCAAGGCTCTTCAGCTTGGTCAGGAGATAAACGGTTTCTCCATTTCCCTGGGGTCGAGAACTTAGCAATGATCAAGCCACCTTCATTATGGGGTTAATGTTTGCTTGAATTCTTCCACTTGCATAAAGATTCTTTTTTAAAATTTTTTTAAAACTTTTTTAAGGTCAGGTCTCACTCCAGCCCAGGCTGACCTGTACCTAGACCCAGTAGGGCCTCTACCTCACAGTGCCTCCTAGCTCAGCCTCACAAATGCTGGGGTGAAAGGCGAAAGGCACGCACCACCACACCTGGCTTGTATAAATATTCATAACACAGTCAGAAAGAAGGTCCAAACAGCTATCGAGTGATGTGCACAGGTGTAGAAGCCTCTTTTACCTGGTTGCTTTAAAATTAAGGTTGCTCATTTTGGAAATATATACTTTTCAAAACAGATGGAATATATATCTTCAATGGCATAGTAACGTTTTGATGCTATTTAATCTTCTTGTTTCTTGTCACATTAATACTTATCTGAAGTTGATATAAGGCTGACATTTTTATAAGATTATCTTATTGTTTAGAAATCCTTTCTGACACTTTAATGAAAAATGGCTAATATTTTAGGTTTTTTTTAAAAAGTGATTTGTTTTTTTTTTTTTTTTTTTTTTTTTTGCACACAATGTCCCATGTCAAAGTACACTTCCAAACCTACTGTTCTTAGAGCAGGAAGATCTTCTTTCTGATTGTCATGACATACATCCAAATGTAATTTTCATAAAAAGTCAATTTTACCTGAAGACTGTCTCATTTTCTACAGTTATTCTCCCACTCAATTCTTTCAATTGTCAAAGATAATAAACAAAACTATATTACTGAGGATTGATTAAACTGGTTTTGTAAGCCCTGTCAGTAGATAAGCTATAAGACATGACTCACAGTTCAGTGTGACATTAAATATTACATTTCAGGTGCCAGTGTAAAGCCTAAGGACTCATGTTCTACTCTCTAGGTCCCACATAAGCCAGACACACAGTGACACAAGTGAGTAAGGTCACACATGTGCACAATGGGGTGCACAGATCTGGAGTTCGACTGCAATGGCTGGAGGTCCTGGCATGCCAATTCTCTCTCTCTCCTCTCACTCTCTCACATTAAAAAAAGGTCAGTCTGTTGGGCTTGCCTCAAAAAATGGCTATTCAATATTCATGTTTTAATATTCAAAACATGCATATATGTTTTGGATACTTAACTGTTTTTTCTTGGGAACTATCAATTCTTTTTGGAGGGAGTAATTGAATGAAGTACGTGCCCCCTTTGACCTGAGATGAATAGTTGGATGTTTTTGTGCATATGTGAGTCTGCATGTCAGTTTGGTGTATGTGGTTGTCCTTAACATACCAGTGCCTTGATAAGACATTTGGAGAAAATAGCACCCACATTTCATAAGATCAATCTGGTTCTGTAAGCAGAAACAGATGAAGATTAAGTTTATTATACTTTTAATGCCCAAAGAGGCTATAAGTCCACTTCCACAGAGGAAATCCTACGTGTCAGATAAATACTTCTATTCAAATATTCACAGGGGGTCTTCCAAGTATAACTGCTGGCTTCAAAGCCCAATGGTACAAGAAGAGTTTCTGTCCAACACTCAGGACTAGAAAGAAGTACCACCTCCAAGAACAGTGCCTGCCCCTCCGGAGATCATCAGCCTGTGGGAGGCAGAGAGTATCAGGATTTGATCCACAGGGGGCTTTATCTAATCTCTTACAGAAGTGCAGCTACATCATCATCATCCCCTGGGCACTTGTTGGTTTAGATGCTCAGATGCTTCTCCCAGTCTACCTCCTTCCTCCTGGCTCCTACCTTTATTTCATTCTATTATGTCTATTTTCACTTGCCTGAAGTGATTTTTTTAACTTCATAGTTTAGTCTCTCTCTTGTCTCTCTGTCTCTGTCTCCTTCCCTCTTTCTTTTTGTGTGTGTTGTGTGTGTGTGTGTGTGTGAGAGAGAGAGAGAGAGAGAGAGAGAGAGAGAGAGAGAGGAAGAACCAGGGCATCATGTCACTGAATACAAAATCCAGACATGTGTGTCACTTTGTGCAGCTGGCTTTATGTGTGATCTGATGAATTGAACCTGGGCCAACAGGCTTTACAACAAAGTGCCTTTAACCCCTGAGCCATCACTCCCTCTCTAGTCATTAGTTTTCATTGATTTGAAGTTTATCCAAATTTAGCTAAGTTTGGTGTGGATGCTGTTACAGTGGTTTGTTTCCTCCCCTTTGAGTGGTCCTGAGAACTGTGCCTCTGAGGGACTGCTGCTCAGCAGGGAGTCTCTCGAGCCATCCATCCCAACAGATGCACAGACACAACACAGATCCACAAGGAATAAGAGAAAGGAAACCAACAGGACCTCTCCCAAGGATCATGACCTCTTAGTTACTGAACCTAAAGTTGCTTAATTTGGTCAAATGCCAGATTAAGAATCCAAAATGTTCCTTGTAAAAAAGAAATCTTGAATTTCAGACAGGAAACATGAAAATGAAGTAAGAAACTCAATAACTCAATTCAGATTCTAGAGCAGAAAGCCAGGAACATATATGAGACACCCTACTTAAAGTAACCAAGAGAGAGAGAACACCCACACTACTAAAATTTAGAGAGGGAGAAAACAGATACCACTGAAATCTTCAGGATCTTTAGGAAATACCTTGAAAACTTATATTCCAAAACATTGGAATATCAAGAAGATATGGATAAATTTCTAGGCACATTGGACCTACCAAAATTAAATCAAGAGAGTGTGAGCAACTTGAACAGCTTTAATTTTTTAAATTATTTTATTTATTTTTGGAGAGAGACACAGAGAGAGACAGACAAAGAGGGAGAGGGAGACAGAGATGGGTGCGCCAGCAGTCTCTCAGCTGCTGTGAACGAACTCCAGATGTGTTTGCCCCCTTGTGGGCAAGTGCGGCATTGCACCCTTACGTCACTTTGCATCTGGCTAAACGTGGGACCTGGAGATTGGAACCGCTGGACATTGGAACCAGCATTCTTAGGCTTAGGAGCCTTAACCGCTAAGCCATCTCTCCAGTCCTTGAATAGCTTTATAATGAGATGTAAAATTGAAACAGTAATCACTCTCAACAAAAGCCCAGGACAAGACAGATTCGCTGGCATATTCTACCAGATCTTTAAAGAGTATAACCCAATGATGTGCAAACTGTTCCCTAACATAGAAAGGGAAGAATCACCACCAAACTAATTCCATGAAGCCAATGCTATCCCATCCAAAACTAGATGAAGTCACACCAACAAAATGAAAACTATAGGCCAATTTCCATGATGAACATAGACAAGATAAGTACAATAAATTACTTGAAAATCTAACTTAGTGAGACAGAAAAAATTATACTCCAGCCACCCCCCACAAAACCTTGCAATCCTGTCTCCAAAACATATTCTAACTATATACCCCTTCTCTCAATTCTTAGCTTCACAATTTTTGTTTCAGTCACCTGTTGTCTTGCCTGGAATTTTCTAGAAACCTTCCAATGAGTACTTCAGTGCTGGATTGGGACTACTAAGGCATCAGGCCACATAGACTGAGCAGCTATAGGACTCCTTGACTCCCAATCCTGTAGTTAGCTATTATCAGACTGCAGGGAATTAATCCAATCATTTCCCTTTTAATACCACCTCATCTTATTGGTTTTGTTCCTGTTGTGAATCCTGCCTAAAACACATACCAGAAAAACATAGTTCCCTTCTATCAGCTCACTTTTGGGAGAAGTATCTTTCATGGCTTTGCAATTGGAAGTGATTCATGCACTTGCTTTGTTGCTGTTGAAGTCCTTTAACTTGAAAACAAGCTGTTCATAGTGACTATCTTGTGTACCACATCCAAAAGAGAAAGCCTGGAAGCTATGCTTGGAAAATATTACATGAGCTTAGGTTAGTGAATGGATGGAACACAGCCGGAGAACAGAATTCCCATTTATTTGGTGGCCTTATTTTCCATTTATTACACAGTTTTAATATGTAACAATTTTAAGAGCCAAAAGAATACTTAAGAGTAACACTTGAATTCTTTACATTTCTGGGAACCATATTTATCCTGCTACCATAAAACTATGCAAACAAGTAGATGATGGCTCTTTTCAATACCGTGTAATCACGCTATCTGGTGATATATTGATGTGAACATTTTTATAGTTAAAAATCCAAACATATTCCACTTAGAACACTTAGATTTATGAGTTATTTATGCTTATGGTCTGCTCAAATATATGGTTTGGCTTTTACAATGTGAGACTATGAATTGATTCATCGAGAACAGCACAAAAAATGAGAATCTCCTTTAACAGAGAATTTATGCAGGATGCAATTTTATGGTAAGAATTCCATTATGTAACCTCCTGATTGCACAGCACCAAATGCAATTGGGTTTCAAGGTGGAATTGCAGCAATAAAATTCAGTTTGCAAATCAGGTCTTTTATTTATGACTTTTTGTTTTGTGCTTCCAGAACAAAGCCTTCCCCACAAAGTATTCATTGGTGGATCTAATAACAAACTTACACTAGAAATAAAGCAATAGATAATATAAACGTAGAACAAAAGATGTGTTTCAGATGTGAGATGTTTGAATGTCCATTTCTATGCCTTCTTATACATTATGAGCATGAGCCTGCAGTTTGAAATGGTTCCGTCTGCACAGTACTAAAATCTCTTCAGAATTTTCAGCTATGTATAAAACCACACATATTCAAAGAGGAGAAATATTTGTATATATATGCGTACGTGTGTGTATGTATGTATCCTGAACATACCACAATTGCAAAAATCATTAAAACATTTTCAAAGGAAAAGAATCAATTTGTGCAGATATTTTTTCAAAATTAACTTTTAAAATGTCTGAAATACTGTTTATTCACAAATCCAATATTAGAAAAATGTGTCAAAACATCACATTAACTATTCAACTATACAACTTTGCTTTTTTAAATATAGAATGTCATGTTCATTTTACACATAATTTAGGGAAGTTCCAATGCTGTGCAATAATATGATTTAGCAGAAGTATCTATATTATTAACTGAGCTAAATTATAGGTAACACAATATGAATATTCTTCATAATTCTTTCTGCTTTACCTTTTGTTTTGGTTCTTTCTCTACTATTAAATGGTAATGTTTATCCAAATCCCCACACTGAAATGTTTGTATTTCCCACAAATTCATCTGTTGAAGTCTTATGTCCCCAAGTAACTGTTCCAGAAGATAAGATGTTTTGATGCAGTTAGGACATGAGAGCAGAGCTCTTGTGATAGGGATTAGCACCTTTCGTAAATGGACCCCAGAGAGCTATCACAGATCTTCCATCATCAGAAGACAGAGCAAAGGAACACTAGTGGCCCTCACTGGATGCTGAATCCACCAGTGTTTTGGTCTGCAGAGCTATGAGAAATAAATTTCTTCTGTTTATATGCTACCAAGTTTATGGTATTTTGTTATAGTAGCCTAAAAGGACAATTATAGAAGGAGCCAGAATACTACATGGTTGCTATTACAACACTTTCTAAAATTTTGAAAATCATCTCAAGTCCTTGACTATAAAGTAAACATTTCCTAACATATACTGATATTTCTAATGCGTATGATATGTTAGTATTTTTCCCTGAGCATTTTGTCCATATATAATCAAGCTGAATGATTTACTCAAGAATGAACTGATGTACATGAATAATGAAGTGAATTCATCCAGACCCCACCTTGGTTTATTTTTAGCAGAGCTTTATTTTTGTCAACTGTGTTTATATAAGGAAAATAAAGAACATGAGGGACCGGAGAGATGGTTCAATGGATAAAGTGTTTGTTGCTCAAACCTGAGTGCGAGAATTCAATTGTCAGATACTATGTGCAAGTCTGGAAGCCATGATGGGATTCTTTGACCCCAGAACTTTGATGGTGAATTAGGAGATGGAGACAGGAGAAGCTCCTGGAGCAAGTACAGAAAAAAGAGCTACAAGAGCAGAGCAAGATTGAGGGAACCCCTGACTGACTCAAGTGAGGAAGAACGGTGATGAGGGACCCCAAAATTATCCTCTGACCTCCACATGTGCACTGTGGCTCAGGCATACCTTGCACCTACACACAAATGAACACATACACACATAAGCTAACAGAAGTAAATAAAAAGATAAAGTTTTTTTTTTTAAATAAAAACATGGACCAAGAACATAAAATTAGGACACCTAACTGATGAGAAATATGCATTGCTAGGAAGTGGATGAAATTCATGAAACAAGTTCTCAAATCACTCTGCCTTTCAAAATGCTTACTTTTAGTGTTTTAACCTGTTTTGACTTTAGAAATTTCATACTTAGGTTTGTTGAGGAAAGGGTTAGTAGATAAATTTTAAATTTTGCTTTGTGTTATTCAAGTTTAGACTTCCTAATTCTTTATTATATAATCCCAGACTTGTACAAGCACCATCCCTCATTGTTTTCTAGGTATATGTAACTGAACATTCATCCCTATCATATTTCTTTAGATCCAGTGGCATACATACACACACACACACACACACACACACACACACACACACACACACACACATAAATCTTTGTTTTTACATAAATATTGTGTTCATCAAAAAATAAATATGAGGGCTGGAGAGATGGCTTAGCGATTAAGGTGCTTGCCTGTGAAGCCTAAGGACATATGTTCAAATATCCAGGTCCCACCTAGCAAGACATACAATGATGCAAGTGTGCAATGTTGCAGTAGCTGAAGGCCCTGGCTGGCATGCCCATTCTCTCTCTCTCTTTCAAAATAATTAAAAAAATATAAATATATGAATAAAGCAGCTTCTAATACTATGTGAGAACAAAATATCTTATGAGAGCATACATCAGAAATACATGAGAAACTGGACAGAAAAATATTTAATAACATGAAATAAAATCACTCTGAATTATTTTAGTTCATGTAGAGCATATCTGATATTATGTACAGTTCTGTACAGTAATGAGTGTCTAGTTCATATTAAAAATACAACAACAATAATAATAGGGTCTAATAAGATTTTTCAGTTTAAATGATTCTAGAGATTAAGCCTTTTACATACATCATTTAATCATATCTGCCTCACTTCTGAAATCAGGTTCATTTACTACATAACGAAATGGACTTTGGATGTCTAATATCTTGTTGAAAATTACAGAGGTAACAATGGAAGAGGCTAGAAATAAATGTAGGTCTTGTGGCTATAGAGCCAAATCCATTACCTCTGGGCATCACTGCCTTCATTCACATCAAAGATGGTTTGAATGCTGTGCTTCCCGAATGCCAATGACCTACCTCACTTACGTTTGCCACTCTTCACCCAGAGAGTGTCTTAGAAGGCAGGATGAGGTTCTCTGGTAGGTGGCAGTGAAGGGACTTGAAGTCTGCAGAAATCTTTGTGGTGCTCAATGTTCATTCTAAAACCTCAAAAGTCAAGCTGTAAATTATTTGTTTAGTCCTTGGGGTTTCCTGCACTGACTATTATAAATGACTAGCGGTGGCTTATTTCTTCCATTCTGGTATATATGCTTGATTTTCCTTTTTTCTGTCTTTATTAACTTGGTTGGGCATGTTGCATAAGAGCTAACCTACATAGATCAAGTAAGCATAGGCCTCTCTGGCATTGTCACCCAGTTTGTGCCATAATTTGCTTTTCAAAAATGTTATTCCCCTATTCGCAAAGGCTAGTTACTTCATAGAGATGAGTGAGCCATCGAAACTATAAACTCCTCTTCCATACTTCTTCAGGATTACAATGAGCTTGTATTCCTTCCAAGGACTCTAGTTCTATAAAGCGGTATGACAGTAGAAATCGTTGATAAGCTATATCCTTCTATGGTGCTTTTCTAGGTCAGACTTCTGTTCCTTAGATGTGAAACCTTTTCACTTAATCATGTTAGGCTGTCCATCAAGTTTGGCCCTAGAGACCCTATAGTCAGATAGCATCAAAGTTCTCTGTGGCCCCAAACATTCTGATGAATGATGTAGACTCTCTACCCACTGTAGATAAGTTCTGCTGCCTGGACCTTGGCATTGTGGGATATCAGGGTCTTCATTGGATTGAAGTGTACATGTTAGCAGGACAGCCTCCCATTGCTGTTCCAGGCCTGAAAGGAAAAACCAACATGCAGCTTTTCACAGTTGCGGGAGCATTTTTGACTAATGCATTTCTCAAAGGTTTGAGGGAGGCAGTGTCTTCAGGACTCCTACAGTCAAAGTGTGAGTAATCAGCATTTAGACATTAAAAAAAATACCCCAGCTTTTCACTGAAGCTTTTGCTTTCTTCCTATAAAGTCTACCAAGGAAATGCTGGAATCTCAAATTCCCAGCTGGGGGGCCATTTGGGGTGCAGGTTCTTATCTACCATTTAGACAATTTGCTTGAGTCACTTCTAGTCACTCAAGCTAAAAGACTCATGCAGAATTTCTTAGTTTAGTGGGCTCATGTGAACATTTTGTCTAAGCCAACGTTACTCCTCCCACCCGATCCTACATTTTATGTTAAATCTCTAATTGGATGGTTAAATTTGACATGTACCTTGATGTTTGAATTATATTAATAAGCATTTGCACAATGAAAAGTCATATATACATATGAATATAATGAGGTTTTATCAATTATTTACCAAAGCCTAATCATTTCTATTGGAACCTTTGTAGACCTTTATGGTGGGGAAATAAAAACACTCTTCATGGCTGAAAAGTCTAATGTTAAAACAGAAGAGTAAAATGGTAAATGACAGCTTAAAGCTCAAACAATGAAGGCAAGTGTAAGTAGAGTTTAAATAATAAATTATTTGTTTGTAACTTTGATTGTATCTGACTCCAGAAACTGATTTGTTTAAAAAAAATTCTGATTTTAAGTAGGAAAGAAATCATATAAATATTTACTTAAAAGGAAAGGAGTAACCACAGATCAGTACATTCCTTTGTTTTGCATTGATATTTATTTCATTTTTTCTTGCTGAGCTTAATTAAAAAAAATTGTGTGGAGAAGTTCAGTGCAATTTAAGCAGCAGGAAATATAGTTAGTATGGAGAAAGCATTCCAGAAAAAAATGAAAGAAAAAGGACTGCTGGTAGGATTTATTTTGGAAATACCACCCAGAGGGCAAAGGTTAAAGATTCAATTTAAGCTCAACAGGAATGAAGCAGTGAGAGAGGCCGAGTGACTTAGTTAGTAGGGCATTTTGTGGCACAAACAGTGTATGCATAAAAGTCAACTTGCTTTGGAACTTGGAAAGATAGTACAAGCAGAAAAATACAGCTAGGAAAAAAATGTTGCTTTACCAAGAGGTTAAAAGTCTGGACCCTGTGCTGGAGAGATGTCTTAGTGGTTAAAGATACTTGCTTGCAAAGCTTAATTGCCAGGGGTTCAATATACGCCCTTAACCCCCCCAGGACCATGTAAAGCCAGTTGTACAAAATGGCACATGTGTCTGGAGTTCATTTGCAGTGCAGGCGGTCATGGTGGGCCCATTCTTTCTCCTGCTTCCTCTCTCTTTTTAACATAGAAATAAGGAAAGTAATTCCATTTGAGGGCAAGAGAGATAAATTCCAAGGATTTAAAATCAGTCTTGTAAAAGTAGCAAGATTATCTGATTTTTGGTGATTTCATTATTTCTGTAGACTGCATTGCACATGTAGTGAAAGCTTAGAAAACAAAGGGGTTCTGGCCATTTCTAACCAAGGACATCCTTCTCAGGGGATGCATGGACATGGACATATGCTAAGAAGGGAAACATGAACTTTCTGACCATCCTGAACAGGAGGAAGTCCTTCAATATGTCATACCTAGACACTCAGAAACCCAACCTGTAATCTGCACAAGGGTACTCTTAAACTGGCTAGAAGAACTTAAAGGAACCTCATAGCGCCTATAATGTTAATACTTTTATCATGTAACTAGTACATTTATCATGAAACAAGGCTTGAGAAGAGGAAATACAGAAGAGTCATCAAGAAGACTGATTTTGGGGGCTGGAGAGATGGCTTAGCAGTTAAAGGCACTTGTTTACAAAGCATTATGGCCAGAGTTCAATTCCCCAGCACCTTGTGAACCCAGATGCACAAAGTGGTGCATGAATCAGGAGTTTGTTTACAGTGGCAGGAGGCCTTGGCAAGCCTGATACTCTCCCTCTCTCTCTCTCTTACTCTTTCTCTGTCTGCCCCTTTCTGTCTGTCTCAAACAAATAAAAATAAGTTTAAAATACTTTTTAAAATAAAAGTTTTGGTTTCAGACAAATTATGGTTAGTATCTGTGGTTAGTATTAACTAATGCCTTTGATACAGGAATTTTGGTATTCCCTCTACCAATGTACTAATATTTGGCAATCCTCTAATAATAATTTGGGGATGTTCTTGGATCCTTGTCTTATGAATTTGGAGAATGAAATCCACAGACCAGAGGATAAGGTTTAGAGAGATTTTATTACAGCTTAGAGCTTTAAGGAGGGAAAGCTTTAAGAGAAGAAGGTTTAAGGGAAGGAAGGAAGGAAGGAAGGAAGGAAGGAAGGAAGGAAGGAAGGAAGGAAGGAAGGGAAGAAAAGAAGAAAAGAAGATACAGTTTTTGCCCAAAGAGACAAGACAAATTTTGAGAAGGCCCATACTAAAGAGAAGTAAAGCTCTTGCCAGGGAGGGAAGAGAGGGTTTGAGCCACCTGAAGACTCACGTTGCTGTTGTTTGTTTTTAATGAGTTCAAAAGCAAAGTGGTTCTGGCCATTTCTTACCAAGGACATCCTGTCTCAGTCCCAGCCAGTTAGTCTTGAGGTCAGGTATCTGCATTCAGGGTCTCTGGAAAAGGGCAATCTTCCCAGGGATGTAAATTCTCTAGGAAGGGAGTGGAAGGACTCCCCAAGGAGGAGAGTATAACAGGCCCAAGGGCAATTCCTGCATTTAGCCAAGAGAAAGCTATTCACTTTGGGGTCCTTTCACCCCTAAGTTGCCTAGCCAATTTCTATATCCTATCACCTTGGTTCTAAGCAACACATTGTCTTCTTAAACTCCAACTTACCTCTCCTACAAAATGGGACATTGACATTTATTTTACTGGGTGATGCTGCAAATAAAACAAAATAATATAAATAAAGTTCCCATCAGGCATAACCCATAAAGTACCCACACTGACAGACTAATTTTTTTCTTGTAGTATTTTGAATACATGTGTTTGCTGGCCTCACAACACACAAGATGTCAATTTTCATGTGATTTCACTGATTTACGGAAGTTGAGAACTCCTCTATCTCCAAGCGGCATAACAAACAGGGGAAGGCAGGAGTATTTGATAGCGCTAATGGGGTGTAGTATTTCTTGATTGTTTTCCTTTTGCAAATCGTCTTGTGGAGATGTGACACGACTCTAATCAAGGGTTGGTCTGCTTGACATTCTGTTTTGTTCCTGATCGAGAAGAGGTGTTGCAGAGCCAGGCAAAATAATCATCCTAATTAAGTTAATTATGTTCCATTCTTCAACCACAAGATGCACACAGCCATGTCAGCATCTGCTTTGCATGAGCTGAGAAGCTACTTGCTTGAAGCTGTACATTTCTCATCTGAAATTAATAAATTTGGAGACAAAGTATATTGAAGGTTTTGCCTAGACCCCACTTTGTTCTGATTTGATTATAATAGAATGAGTCTGGCAATGGCTCCTGACAGTAAATAGAATCAATTTGATCTGTTTCATTATCCTTGTAAACTAGAAGGGGCTGTTCAGGGCCGGCAGGGGGCTGCCCATATTCAGGCTGATGGGCTGCACCACAGGCCTCACACTGTGAGAACCATTTTATGCTGACCATATTAGCATCCTTAGGCCTGGTTTGCATTTAAATTTGCTTATGGAGAGTTAGAAACTGCTTTCTCTGACACTTGATATATATATATATATATATATATATATATGTCCCATTTGTATGCTAGGTTTATCCATCACATTGGTGAGGTCTCTCTACCTATACCCCTACATAGTGAGTCCATCTCATACACAGATACGTTTTCTGCCGAAATTTCAAGAGAGTGAAGATAGGTGAAATGATTTCATTAAAACTCTTCTAGAGTATATACAATATACAAAGCACCTTCTCCAAACACAGTAATTGTGATGTTGTATTTTCAATGCTAAACATAGCACAGCATATTTCTCTTTCTTATAAACAAGGCACTTAGTGTGCTTCATTGCTTCTCACAAAGAATTCAGCTATAAGCCATTTCAAGGTTGAAAAGAGGGAGAAGTTACAGGTAATTAAATGTATGACTTTATTTTCCTTAGGCTTCTTCAATGAAGGAATACTGACTTTTAAACTTGTTTTGTGTAGTCCCTTTTTTCCAATTATTTACAACCATATTACAGGATTGTATTTTGGTGAGGGGCTTTTGCCTTTGTTTCGGGAAAGTCTAGCCCTTCATAAAATGGGATCAGTTCAGAGAGGCAATGCTGATGAATATATTTTCATGCTGAATTTATAGACCTGTTTCTATAGACTAATATCCTAATGAGAGTTTATAGTTTGTTTATCTGTGTATTCCATGTCAATTCAGTTAAGGCTACTGAGATGTACTTTAAGCCATGTCTGAGGCACATTTTGATCTTTGCACAAGGAGCTCTGTAGAACGCCAATGTGAGTGCCTATTTTCCTTAAGGACTAATTTGGAAGTACCATTAATTTTCATCTGCATATGATGTTCATCTTTTCCAAAAGAAATAATTGATTCCAAGTGAGACTGATTCATTTCTAATTAAGCTTCTTAACAGTCTTAGCATTCTAAACAGAATTTACTAGATGTTTGAACTAGCATTTGTTTGTTTGTTGGTTTTTTGAGGTAGGGTCTCACTTAAGCCCAGGCTGACCTGGAATTCACTCTGTAGTCTCAGGATGGCCTCAAACTCACAGCAATCCTCCTACCTCTGCCTCCCAAGTGCTGGGATTAAAGCGTGTGCCACCACACCCAGCTGAACTAGCATTTTAAAAACTTCACTGTGAGTTAACTTTAAGTTAATGGACTTTGTTGAGAATTACATTTTTGCTGATTTAATGTAAATCAGCAAATACACTAAATATTAAAGACCTGTTTAGTGTGTGACACTGAACATGGGGTTCTGCCTTTTGTATCTCATAGTTCTAGGTATCATATCAACATAGAAACACATTTCCCAGATGATAATTTTGAGTCTCAAACCAAGTCAAATAGTTAGTGTAAAGTGTTTTACATAGAAGCAAAATATGCAATCAATGTGTTACTTGATAATGGTTTAAGGGTATCTTTCACTTAATCCTTTTCTGAAAGAAAGTCAGGTAAGTCACTGAGATCAGTCTAACAATGTAGTGAAATTAAGAAAGAAAAGGAATGAAACAATTGGGTGTTGTAGAAACACAAGGAATTTTCTTCCTACATCACCTTTTGCTGTTGTTGTTGTTTTCTTGCTACCTGGGCTGATGGGTAGGAGGCAGGACAGTGGAGTAGGGATGATGGATGAAAGCAAGAGGTGATCTGAACTTGATCATAACTGTCACAAGCTCCCTTTTCTCATTCTTCACACATAAAAAATAACACTGAGCAGCAATGACAAAAATAGATCACAATCCATATTCTAGTTATTATGCTGATGAAAACGATTTGGTGTCACTTGCTTCCAGTAAGCAAGTTTCTGTTATTAAGGCTCTTTCTACTTTTCCTTTTAGTGAGGATTAATCATGCGATTTCAATTTATTGATGCCCATTTTTCTTTTTCTGGTAATTCTGAGTATAATTAAACCTTCAAGCTCCAGTGAAGGTGGCAGAAATTTCCTTATTTTTATGTCTCATCAAATGGTTTACCCTGTTAGGCAACTTTGCACTCATTCTTATTCTGGAATTTCATCTCACATTTATTTTAAAGTTCAGACATGGTACCCTTGCCAGTGAGCAAAGGTTGTAAGCAGGTAAACAAAAGAAACACATGAGAAACACATTAGAAGAAGACAACCTTTTTCTAATGTCGTTTAAGACATGATCAATTTGGTGGGTAAGCCTGATGTAATATGCAAGCATGTAAATCCAATTTGTATAAAGAAAAATAACCATCTTCCCCAAGAATTTGAAACTCTCGTCTGCTGAATTCTGTACCCATTTGTCTTGCCTCTGTCAGGAAACGCACTGGCAAATATTTCATGTACATCTATGGGATTTATGGAGTCCACTTTTTTTTTTGAAGTGAAAGAGTATCTTCTAGTTTCTTAAATTTATTTGTCATCTCTCATGCAACAGTGAATGGAGGACACTATGCCCGGTATTATGCATAGGTGATTCGTAAACATTCAGCCCACCTTCTCGAGATCCCCATGTTTCTTCCTCCCCCTGCTCTTCCAGATTATCACCACCGTGTGCCCGAAGAACACCCCTGGAAAATGTCTAGAAACAACTCATCCACGAGTTTGTAATGATGGAAATGTTGCACTCATTGACATGCTGCCATCTAATACCTTAATTCATAGTAGAATAATTCATACTTATTGTCAAAACTTGATCCACTCACTAGAGTGACGACATTGTCATGAAAGTCCACTAAGTTGCCGCTCATTCTGGAAAACTTGCTCTAATTAGATAAGTGAGGACCGTTGGAGGCATCTTAACAGGACAGGTGGTGCAGACACAAGATGCTGGTGTTTAAATTTGAGTCTGCTGTGTGCTTCTCCACTTAACAACATTGTTCAGTTAACCTACGAGAGGTTAACTGCCAGTTCTGTAAAATGTCCATGTTGACATTTATCACATAGGAAAAAAATATATATTTTCACATAAGTATGCATAGATATTCATCTTTTTGAGAAAAGGGCAGAATCTTTGGAATGTTTCCTCATTTTATGTGTAGTTTCTAGAACAGTAACAGCAAAATTATTGTTGGTTATATATGGACCTTAACTTGAAGCCACACTTTCTTCAAGAGGAGCCTTTGTAAAGCATGTGTCTTGTACCAGGAAATGTCAATATTTGCAAAAAAGGAACTTAAACACATCAGATCTCTGCTTTATTCAAATATCCCACAAGTTGAGAAGCAGATGTATCTGCAGAAAGAGGCTTGTTAGAGGAAGAGAAAGGGGTCGTCCTGGGCCTACAGATGACGATGGCTCATGGAACAAGCTAACTGGTAAAGAAGAAACCTCATGGCTGAGGAATTAGGTGTTCTAGAAACCTCCAGGGCAGGGGAGAAAGGGGCTGGGTGAAGACTGGGAGGTTGGTTGTCCACTTCCTGAAGCTCCTCTTCATATGACATTCTTTGTTTGTGTTTAGAAGATCTGTCCTCTAACTCCCTACTGGATGGACATTTCTTTATGCTTAATTAAAACTAAAGGGGGCCTGGAGAGATGGCTTAGTGGTTAAGGCACCTGCCTGCCAATCCTAAGGACGCCTGTTTGATTTCCAGGTCCCACGTTTAGCCAGACGCAAGTGACGCAAGGGTGCAATGCCGTGCTTGCCCACAAGGGTGCGCACACATCTGGAGTTTTTTCACAGCTGCTGAAATGGCCCTGGCTGGCCTATTCTCTTCTCTCTCTCTCTCTCTCTGCCTCTTCCTCTCTCTCTGTTTCTCTCTGTCTCTCTCTCTCTCTCAAAACAAACAAACAAACAAACAAACAAATAAACAAAACTAGAGGGAATAGGCTGGAATGAAGGGTGAGGACTAACTTGTGTTATTAAACACAGATATGACTTTGCAGTTGATGGAGTTTGGCCTTAGTCCCTCTCATTCCCAAGGCTATGGAGAGTTTTCCCTGAGGAAATTGAAAGTCCAGAAGGAATATCACAGTCAAGGAGATGTGAACAAAGTGAACAAGGACAAAGTAGCAGAGAGCACAGACAAGTGCAGGCACGTGTCTTCTGATGCAGCAGGGCTGCTCTAGCTACTAATGAGACATAATCACACACTTCCAAGTAGCTGGAAATCAGGAATTTAATTTTTTGTAGAAAAAATAATTACTGTGATGGATATTCTAATTAAGTGTGATCATTGCACACTAGTTACAGGTATCAAAACCCACACTGTATTTCATATGTGTATTATAATTATTATATGTCAAGTAAATTTTTAAAAATCATAAAATATCAGTATTTATATCAGTCTCTCTCTAATATATATATATACACACACACACACACACACACACACACACACACACACTAGAGACAGAGAGACAGACATAGATCAGTGCAGAGATAGAGATGAGAGACAGACAGACAGAGAGCATGTTGTGTGTAGAATCCAGTGAAATATCAGAGTTCTGAGCCCTTCATCTTCTTCCTTGGTTAGGGACACCAGTTGAGAAGCTCTTTTCTCAATAGAATCCAATTTTAACTGACCAATTGATGCTTCAAGTAAAAGGATAGGAACTTCAGGGAAATCCAGGTTATCAGTGAAGAAGAGACACGCAAAGGAATAATAACCTCTGTGTAAAAAAAGGAATTTTGCATCTGCAAAAGAATTGCTTCCTGCTCCTCTTTAAAAGGCAGAAGGAAATGATTTTAATATCATTCCTTTACCCCTATAAAGTCTAAATGTCTAAAATTAAAGTTGAAGTCATTTTTCAGAAAGAAAGGCAAATATATAAAAGACAAAATAATTAGAGGGATTACTACAGGAGTGCCCAATATCCCATTACAGGAATTCCTGAAAGAGGAAACAATAATTTTAAGATTTTATTTTTATTTATTTATTTATTAGAGAGAGAGAGAAAGAATGGGCATACCAGGGCCTCTAGCCACTGCAGATGAATTGCAGATGCATGTTCGACTTTGGGCAGCTGGCTTATATGGGACCTGGAGAATTGAACTTGGGTCCTTAGGCTTCTCAGGCATGTGCCTTAATTGCTAAGTCATCTCTCCAGACAGGAAACAGTATTTTTTTCCCCTAGGGAGGACATGTTCCTTACATAGGCATTCAGTACTCATCAACATTGATGGGTGGTCCCTTCCTATGCAGAGAACAACAAGAATGGATTTCTGAAAAAGCTTAATTCCATCACCAAGCTCCCAAGCAGTAATTATCACTAGTATTTTGACATCTTCACTCCCAAAATTGTCCAAAGTGAGCATTAATATAAGAGGGCATCTTCTGTTCCCATCACTAGGGGCCCACCGAGTTTCCTACAGGGGAGTCAAGCCAGCTTCAGTAAAAACCTCTGTTAACAAAGAGTAAAAGTTTCAGACAGGTGGTCTTTCTTTCACTCCCACATACATAGCCTTATTACACTATTGCCTGCTATGAATCTTCATGGATTTAAAAATATTACTATTTTTATTCTTATATTATCTCTAGGTCATCCTTATATTTTACATTAACTTTCACAAAATTTGATCTCCTTCTATCTCTTTTCCCCATCCTTTCACAAACTGAAACTCTGCCCAGCGTTCGGGTCCAGTGTAAATTAAATCTCACACATGCTTTTCTCTGCTTACTTAACTCTATCTATATATCCTCCTTGCACCTTGTTGCTTTAAGAGAAGTCTGGGTCCCTACTTTGGTGCACACCTTTAATCCCAGCACTCAGGAGGCAGAGGTAGGAGGATCACCATGAGTTCGTGGCCACCCTGAGACTACATAGTGAATTCCAGGTCAGCATGGGCCAGAGTGAAACCCTACCTCAAAAATCAAAACAAACAAACAAACAAACAAACAAACAAACAACAAACAAAAACAAAACTGCCTTCCTAACTATACTCTTAGATGGGGACTTCTGTATTCGGTACTTGATCATGATTTCAGGAAACACCCTTTTGTCCCCCACATTTTTTATTTTCAAATAATTTTCCTGCCTGCTCTGCAAAGTCTTGTATCTTTGAATGTCATCTCAATAGATGACATAACTAACCTGGTTGTCGTCGAAGAATGTTTCATGTTGCATTCTCCTTCATTTCTTGATTGTCTCCATGTTTGTTTACTGTCATTGCTCCTAAATTACTTTCTTCCTGATGACTTTGGGATACATGTGGGTAACATTTACAACATACCGCCCTCTTACTTCTTTCACTTTTTCCTTCAATAACCGTGCCCTTCACCCTGCCCCAGTCACAGCACGGCTTCTGTATTCACTTCCTAGCTCTAGCCATCACCAACAACGACCCTCTCTTCACAATCTCATGATTGTGAACTGAGCACCACAACCTGTAATTTGACCTCACTTCCCTACCTCACTAGTATGTCAGCCATCTTTGAAGCCTCCCAGGACCTCCCTCATTTTCATTTCTTTACATCCTCTTTCTCTTATCTCCAATTCCAGAAATGTTCCCTTTAAACAATCTTGATTTTCTTACATCCATTCTCCCAGGTTCTGGTTTAATAAAATCTCACCCAGGACTAAATTAAACTTTTTCTATTTATTCCATGTCCACAATGATGAATGTAACTGGAATTAAACTCATGATTCTATTATTCTGATTTTAGCACCTTCAGCTTGTCTTGGACACTGGTCAACAAGATCACCATCTTAATTAGGACCTGACTCTGTTATCTGATTTTCTAGTATCTCCATTCTCAGCTGATAACATTGTTCCCTACTCTCTTTTGAAAACAATTGAACAAGTCAGGAGAAAGCCTCTATGGATTATCACCTTCACGTGCATTTGCATCCCACATTAGTAACCTATTAATACTTCTGGTTTTAATCTGTTGCGCAGCCTTCAACACTTTGCAACAAGCTATGCAATCACATATGATTCTTGCCTTACACGTTCCTCCTTCTCGTCTTCTCTTGCAGTGTCCGAGGAAGGTTGGATTCCATTATCATTTCATGCGAGGAAAGAAAACATCATTACCTCTGGACTCAAGTTTAGAAGCTAGCACATTCCCTTTTTCTGCCTTCATCCACCTGACAGCAGAAAGGAACATAATTATTCAAGTTATGAAGTATCAAATTCAGTTTCTAATCATAAGGCAAAAACAGTGGGGCACTGTTAATTACTGCACATGATTAAGACTTCTGATGGAGGGATGAGGGCCTGTGCTCAAGAGCTGGCTGTTCCCATGACGATGACATAGTGCCATCTGCTGGCTTGCCAATTGTGGCTCAAGAATAATTTTCAGAAAACACGACCCCTGTAATTGCAGTGACAACCCCGCTTCTGTATTATGTCTAATTTCAAAATTAGCCAAAGAGTCAGCCTTGCTCCAGTAAGCCAAGAGATTCTGAGAGAAGGAATCCAATGTCTTAAAATGAACTATATACACGTGTACTTTAGAGATTATTTGGATCAAACAGTGCAACCCCTTTGTGGAGGACAAGATTGAAGTCATACCTTAAAATATCATGAACAGAGCTGGAGAGATTGCTTAGTGGCTAAGGCGTTTCCTGCAAAGCCAAAGGTTCCCAGTTCGATTCCCCAGGACCTATGTAAGCCAGATGCACAAGGGGGCCTGTGCATCTGGAGTTCGTTTGCAGTGGCTGGAGGCCCTGGTGAGCCCAACCTCTCTCTCTCTCTCTCTCTGCCTCTTTCTCTTGCCCACAAATAAATAAAATATATTTTAAAAAATCATGAATAGCACTGAATGGGATAGAATCACAACACCAAAATTAGTTTTCTTCTGTTTTCTTTACTTTATTTCTTAATTTCTACCTTTAGCTAGTTGGCTATATGTTAGACATTATAATGTATGCAATGTATATTATGTACATATTATTGTTATATATTATTTAATCTATTTGTGGCTAGATATTAAAGGTATTCTCAACCAATTTTCCTTTTCATTTTACAAATGACAAACACTTAGGGACGCCTTCTCCTTTTAGAATTTAGTATATATATATATATATATTTGACAGAGAAAGAGGGAGAGAGTGAAAGAATGGGCATGCCTGGGCCTCCAGCCACCTCAAACGAACTCTAGACATATGTGCCCCCTTGTGCATCTGGCTAACGTGGGTCCTGGGGAATCGAATGTGAGTCCTTTAGCTTTGCAAACAAATGCCTTAACTGCTAAGCCATCCCTCCAGCCCAGGTTTTTTGATTTCATGTTGTTTAAAAGATGATCTCGCCGGGCGTGGTGGCGCACACCTTTAATCCCAGCATTCAGGAGGCAAAGGTAGGAGGATCGCCACAAGTTCGAGGCCACCCTGAGATTAGATAGTGAATTCCAGGTCAGCCTGGGCTAGAGTGAGACCCTACATTGAAAAACCAAAATAAAAAAAAAAGATTATCTCAAACACAAATGTGATTGATTCACAACAAAATAAGGCAAAACACACAAGACACATTGCCAAATAAATTATACACATAGAATTTCTGAAAACTTATCGTCGTATTATTTAATGTTTGAAGTAATAGATCGATGAAGTTCTGAGTAGCTATATTTTCTCACAAAAGTTGTAAGATCATAAAATTAGCTCACCATCAATGCTTTTGCCTCTCTCATTTTGATGTCTTTTTTTTCCCTCCCACCTTCATCATCCATAGCAAAATGTTGATGGATCCAATATTGTGCAGGTCCAGTGAAGTAACAATAGCTGCTGTGAGACCATGAATGCAATGGCTGCTTCCTGTCTGGAAGATAGTATTAGAAAGCCCTCTTCCCAATCCTCTGACTTGTAGTTTTTCTGCTCCCTCTTCTGTGATGTTCCCTGAATCTTGGAGCTCATGGAAGAGATGTCTCACAGAGCAATGAGCACTCAACAACACTTAGTCTCCAGACTTTGATACATATTCCCTGGACTTAACAGCATCTGCAGAAAGACGCTTCTCTGATCCAAAGTGGGGACAGCAGTGATGGATCCACCATGCATACTACACAACTGACCAGCCACGCAAGAAGTGCCCACTGGTACAATAGTGGCATTATTGTTATGGGGGTAACCCACTACTCTCTGATTCAATTTGAGGTTTGCCTCACAGGAAGGAACTCGTGTCTGGTACTGGAAACCTAGTCAGAGGCCTGTGACTGACAAGATCAGAGACCACAGGGGAAGAAGCCAGTACATTCGTTTAGCTAAATGCACATGTTGTGCACATTACACTATTGCACTGCCCTTTAAACATTTACGTCTATTCCCAGCAGGCATTTTCATTAAAGTCTCTTATAAATATTGAAATGATTGTTTTAATGTGGTCTTTGTTATATGACCAGTTAGCTAATTATTTGGAAACATGGCAGGTATAAAATAAAACTGGATTTAAATGAAACTTTTTTGTTGTTGTTTGTTTTTTCACTCAGAACATTTTTAATGCACATTAAAAAAAACTTGCAAATTGTTCTGCAATCCAAATATACAACAGCATGTAAAACAACATTTAGAAAACAAAAGCCAGTGTAAAAAGACAGATTAATACCACTAGAAGAGTACAGGTTTTATATGGCTCAGGTTTTACAGTTTTCTTACTGCATCATCAATGTCAGAAATTTGTTCCTTCAGCTGGCTCCACTGCTCCAGACTTAAAGCAATACCTTTCCTTCCTGGTTTCATTTCACCATCCTGATTCATCCAGTATTCTCTAATATCAATTAGAACATTCCCTTTAAATTCCCGAACTCTGACATACTTCATTTTCCCAGTCTGAAATATGTTATCATCTCTGCTGCTGCTACTTTGCTTGGGGGAGGCAAAGCTCTGGAAATTTTACCACTCTTCTGCTTCTTTACAGTTTTTTTTTGAGCACCTTGCTTTTTCCTCTTTAACATTTTTCAACTCCACTGTCAGAATCGCTGCCTGAAGAGCTTGGAAGAGACATGTTCCTTTGATTTAGGCATTCTTTCATCCCTACAGTCCAACAGTCTTCTTGTTGTTTGTTTCGAGGAAGGTCTCACTCTAGCTCAGGCTGACCTGGAATTTACTATGTAGTCTCAGGGTGGCCTCGAACTCATGGCAATCCTCCTCCCTCCTCTGCTTGAGTGCTGGGATTACAGGCATGTGCTACATGCCCGGCCTCAATTGGAACACAGAATCAAAATCACAGACTAAGATGAATTATAATGTTGAAATGCAGACAATAGAGTCTTTTAAAACATAAAAGTGATGGAATAATAATTTCCTAGGTAGACTTCTAAATTTTGTTTTCATTTCTAAATCAATTTGAGATTTTAATAGAATGCTCCTTGAGCATAATAAAGATTCATATGCATAAATTCCAAGTCAAGGAATGACTAACACCCACTGTGACTGCAAAATTCTGAGTCACTTCATGTCCTGAGGAGAACAATTGGAACTCTGGTTTGAATGATATTTTTGTGAAGCAAACTGCTTGAAATGAATTCTGATAGTACTTATGATACTGAGATCAACACCTAAGAATGATTTACCAGAATAAATACGGAGAGATCCTTCCCCCACAATTAGATTCGGTTCTGTTTAAAAATTAATTGCAGGCTGGAGAGATGGTTTAGCGGTTAAGGTGCCTGCCTGCTAAGCCTAAGAACCCAGTTCCAATCTCCAGGTCCCACGTTTAGCCAGATGCAAAGTGACACAAGGGCGCAATGCCACACTTGCTCACAAGGGGGCGAACACATCTGGATTTCGTTTGCAGCAGCTGAGAGACTGCTGGCGCGCCCATCTCTATCTGTCTTCCTCTCCCTCTCTCTCTGTCTGTCTCTCTCCAAAAAAAAAAAAAAAATTAATTGCACAAATTATGGAAAAATATTCCTATAGTTGAGTCTGGGATCCTACAGTTCCTAATTGTGGGACCTGGACTGTATTATTTTGAGCCTGTTTCTCCACCTGTAAAATCTCAACTCTGATAATAATTCCTACTTCGAGTGATCATGGATGATACAGAGTTAGTGTTTGGAAATCTCTGATACCCATATGTAGCCATCTAAGTTATTAATTATTAATGATCTGAACAGAAATGCCCAGTAGGTTTATTTAATTTTGATCCCTCTCAAACTTGTGTAGCAGTATTGGCAATAATAAAAATAAACATTTCATGAGTTAATATAACGTGTGTGTGAGAGTGTGTGCTCATGCCCGTGCCAGGGTCTCTTGTCACTGCTAACAAATGCCTAACACATGTGCTACTTGTTTGCATCCAGCTTTATATGAGTTCTAGGAAAATGAACCTAGGCCAGCAGGTTTTTACAACCAAGCACCTTTAACCACAGAACCCTCTCCCCAAGGCCAATTAACATAAGTTTGAAAACAGAAATGAAAAGAAAACAATGAAGTCTCTGTGATCATAAACAAGCAAACTAGGAATTTTGTTTTTTTGCATATCATGATTTTCAGTGAGTTATTTAATTCATCATAGTAAAATAAGACAAAAATACTGATCTTTATAATAAGGAGAATGAGGAGAATATAATAAAATAGTCATATAAATATTTGGAAAAAATTGGCCCATCACTATAGAAAATACAAATACTACCATTAGCACTAGAAAAATGTTAGTTTGATGAGAAGCAATAATCCATCTCGCAAACAGACAGTACACTTATGAACGATTCCTTCTAGGGCTGGGAGATGGCTTAGTGGGGAAGAGCACTTGGCGGCATAAGCAAGCATGGGGACGCTGTCTCTGTCTCTAGCAAGCCAGTCAGATAAAAGAGACAAGGAACCTGTGGGGCAGTGCAAGCCAGGCTAACTGACCAAATAGGAGACTTCAGGTTCAGTGACTCAAAGAAATGAAGTTAAAGAGTCATAGTGAACACCCAACATCCTTCTCTGGCTATAGCGTGTGTGTGTGTGTGCGCGCGCGTGTGTGTGTGTGGTCAGTGCACATCAGCAAACTCATACACACACACACACACACACACACACACACAAAGAGATGAATTGCTTCTAATGCTATTTAAAAATCATTTGTCCTCTAACTGAAGATAGTGAGTGAACCCTCTGTTACTGAATAATCTAAGAAATTCAACTGATATGACAAGTAGATATCCTTATGGAAATGCATCCATAGCAATTCTACAATTAAGACAAAGGCCTTTAGTGACACATGGCTTTCAACAACTACCTAGAAAATGGAGACCAGATGGGATCACAGTGACACAAAATCAGGCTAGTAACAAGAAACAAACAAGGGATAGATTGCATGAGGAAGTGCATTTTTGTGCTCAGCTATACACTTCAAACTATGGATAAGAAAGCTTCAGATAGCAAAACCTGGAAAGATAACTATGCAATAAACCAATATATATATATAAATTCCTTGTCCTGCTGGCCCCATATATGAAGTTGCAGTCATTTTGCCCATGTTGTACCACGGTTACCACAAAAACAAGCTTCTCAAAGCTATGCGCTGGCATCACTTACACTAGAGTCATACAATGCTTTATGAATTCAGCAATCTACTCAAATATATGTCTACTGAAATCAGATTCTTGGGCCAGAGAAATAGAGGTTATATTTTTCTCCAAGTTTCTCATGTGATTATTTTTTTTCCCTCTATATTTGAAAAAATTAAGAAATGTTACTAGTGCCCTATAGAATAGCTACTCAGGACATGCATTTTCTGCTCACTCTTTTTGGCACATGTGTGCGTGAGGGAACACATATATTTGCAGGTACACCTGCGCTTGTCTGCAGGACAAGGGGAGTAGTCTACGGTTGTTCTGGTCAGTTCCAAAGTTGCTGGGATGAACGTCCAAAGGAGACACAGTGTACGAGAAGAAGGGATTTGTTTCAGGGTTACAGATCCAGGGACAGTTCCATCGATTGCAGAAAAGTCAAGCAGAGAGAAACAAACTAACAATCAGCACGAAGCTCTCTGTTTCACCTTAGGGCTGAACTTCAGGATCCTCCCCAGTGACTCCTCCCCCAGCCAGGCCGCTGGAGATCCAAGGTACTCGTTTAATTTAGCAATTGAGTCAGTGCAGGATATACAGTCAAACTCTCACAGGGATTTTCCTCAATTTCTGCCCACCTTATTCTTAAGGTATTTTGTTGAATCTAGACCTCGTCAGTTTCCCTAGACCAGCTAGCATTGTCTGCACCTTGACCCTCAGTCCTGAGAGTATGGGTACACACCACTACCATGCCCACCAGCCTTTATGTGGGCTCTGAAGATCCAAATTCAAGCCTAAAAGTTTGTTGAAGACCTTCAAACAGTGGGCCATTGCCTCTGGCCCTGCTCATACTTCATGATGTCTGTAGAAACAGAACACAAGGGAGGCAACATGGCTCTTCCATACAGGCGCATTCATAAAAATTTGAAAAATAGAAAAAAAACAACTTTTTTTTTTTTTTGGAAAGACAGAGAGAGAGAGGGAGACAGATGGGCGGGCCAGCAGCCTCTAAGCCGCTGGGAACGAACTCCAGATGCAGTGCGCCCTTGGGGTCACTGCATCTGGCTAAATGCGGGATCTGGAGATGGGTCAGGCATTCTTAGGCTTGGCAGGCAGGCGCCTTAACTGCTAAGCCATCTGTCCAGCCCCGAAAAGCAACCTTTTTAATCAACTGCATTTTGTCTCTGTTAAGCCCTCCTCACTAGGAGCTACTGCATAAAATGAAACTTTTTAAACTTTGACTCATTGAAGTTCACTGGCTGTACCTCAAAAACCCCCTTGGCTATGCTTCCCTTTCCCACTGATTATTTTCTTTTGAATATTTGATGTGACTTGGCACTAGCAGATGCATGGAGGAGGAATACACAGATAGTTAGTTGACTTTCAGTGGAAGGAAGAGGTGAGGAGAAAAGCAATCTGTGTACCCATGAATTAGGAGCTCATAGGCATTGACATCAGAAAGGAACCAAAAATGGCAATGGGGGACGGGGATGGTGCAGGAGCACTTGAAGCCCAACATGAGAGCCTGAGTTCAGATTCTCAGGATCCATGGAAAATGCCAGGTCTGGTGGGTCTATCTAGAATCTGAAGACTTGGGAGGAGGAGACAGGTGGATTCCCAAGGCAAGCTGGCCAGCTAAGCCAGCAGACCTGGCGAGCTCTTGATTCATTAAGAAACCCTGTCTATAAATAAGCTGTAGAGCTACTGAGGAAGAACAGCAGATGTCAGCCTTTGACCTGCACCCCATAAACCCATACATATGTACATGCACCCCCATAAACCCATACATGTGAACATGCACACCCATAAAGCACATGCATGTATTTGCATAAAGATGTGCATACCCACACACAAAAGCCCAACACATACTCAAATGCACACACACACACACACACACACACACACACACACACACAGATGGCATATCAATGTAGCTTAATTACTGTTAATACTATCTCCAAAATGACAAAATGATATCTGGGTTTCACAGGGAAGGAAAGACCCCTGAAACTTCTGGTTCAATGAGCAAAAAACAAAACTGTACTTCTGGACAAGCTACCAGCTGAGTGATATATTTGTGTGGCTTTCACTTCTATTTACATTACCTGAGTAAAAATAAACCCTTAAGATATTGCCAGGCATGGTGATGCATGCCTTTAATCCCAGCATTTGGGAGGCAGAGGTAGGAAGATCACCATGAGGTCAAGGCCACCCTGAGATTACATAGCAAAATCCAGGTCAGCCTGGACTAGAGGGAAACCCTACCTCGAAACTCCAGCTCCTCAAAAAAAGTGGTATGACTATGGATAGAAGCCAAAACTAGATGGATTTATAGCTCTTTCACACAATACAAGTGATACTAAAAAAAAAAAAAAAAAAGAAAGAAAGAAAGAAAAGAAAACCTTTTTTTTCTAGGTCTACACAAATTTCAACTTTTTCTTTAAAACTATATCAAAAAACTTTGGCTCCTATAAGCCAACACTGCATTTTGTTTTCCTTTTGAATTTCTCCGTGTCTCAGTGAACGCTTGGATGGTGATGGAGTTATTCCTTGAGGCCAAATATGCTCATTAGCATCTTTGTAGGGAGCAAAGGCAACACAACATATGCACACATCGGCTTCAAAAGGAGAAGGGATGAACACTTGTCAGTAGATTAAAATTGTACTCATGTCTTTCAGAAAAAATCTATAAGAGAAGTAAGGGAAAAACATCTTAATTATGCCAGCCATTAAACTCATTTTCTATGTAGCATGAAATTTATCAATTTCTTTAAGTACTTCAATAGACACACACACACACACACACACACACACACACACACACACACGGAATGTTTATTAGCAGAACTTGGGGCAGTAACCTACAGAGACAGAAATAATGATTCCATAGAGATCCAGAGGATTCTCTGCTTTCAATTCCAAATCTTTTACATGTTATATAACTAGCTCGGGTACATGTAATAACTTATATCCTTCAACTGTCATTGTTTTAGTAGCAATAACAAAACAAGGTATCTTATTTTTTAACAAATATCAAATATTGAATATGCTATTCAATATATTTTTATTGACAACTTCCATAATTATAGACAGTGAACCATGGTAATTTCCTTTGCAGCTCCACTCTCCATCATACCCTTTCCCTCTCTCAATCAATCTCTTTTATTGTGATGTCATAATGTTTTTCATCCTATTGTGAATGTCTTGTATAGACAGTGTCAGACACTGTGAGGTCATGGATATCCAGGCTATTTTGTGTCTGGAGGAGCACGTTGTAAGGAGTCCTACCCTTCCTTTGGCTCTAACATTTTTTCAGCCACCTCTTCCGCAATGGACCCTGAGCCTTGGAAAGTGTGTTAGGGGTGTTTCAGTGCTGAGTACTCCTCTGTCATTCTTCTCAGCACTATGGTGCCTTCTGAGTCATCCCAAGGTCACCTCTATCTGAAAAGAGAAACTTCTCTAACCAAAGGTGAGAGAAGCATTAATATATGGGTATGAATATTAAGAGAAGTGCTTACTGGACAGTTTGGTAAGCATAGTATATACATTTAGCCAGACGTTACACCCTTAGGGCTCATGACCTCCCCTGTCATAGGTTTTCAGTATTAGGCATATATTCTCTCCCATGGAGCAGGCCTACATTCTAATTAGAGAGCTGTTGGTTTCCCCATAACAGACATGCCACTGTTGCGCCCTTTGGCTCATTTGGCCTGACTGGCCAAATTTAAGGCTTACAGTGTTATCTTCACTGGTGATTTCTCTCTCTCCCATGGAACTGCTTGCAGTATAAGTTTTTCTAGCTTTGTGTCAGCTGGTCTACAGAGAGGAGGTTTTCAGCTCAGCTCCAGCAAGATTTCTCAGTGACCTTGCAGCCCAAGCACATTCAGTGTTCAGCAATAGGGTCTTATCATCTATTTCTAGTGGGAAACCAAGAGCCTCAGCAATGGTCTGTAATGTTTTGGGGGACATCGGTGATGTCCTTGGCCAACAACTCACTGGAAGGTATCTCATCCCTGGCACTGGACATTTTGTAGCAACAATCTATGACTTCTGGGTATGTCATTGTCTAAACAAAAAAGGTTTCATATGACTTATTCATACTCTCTTAGGTTTTGATTAGCCCTTCCCCCACGTTTCCCTACTCAATCTCTTCCCCTGACCTCACTTAGGCCTTTCCACTGCCAGTATCTGTTTTTCTACTTACATATATATGCACAATCATCCTCTTGAGTCCCCCCTCCTCCCTCCCTTTATTTTCCCTTTATATCCCCTTTCTAGCTTGCTGGCCTGTTAGGATTCAAGGAGCTAGCATATCAAGTGCTTGTAGCTATATTAGCTCTATTCACTTTGTTCAATTAAATGCGGCCTGACACTACCTCCAAACTTTGAGCTCCTATTTAAGAAACTGCCATCTATCTTAATATACAATTAAACAAAACCCTGACTTATCAGTGTTTATTTTTGTAATAAATGGCAGGACCTCAGCCAATAAAAATTAAATGATCATACTATGTCTACTTAAGGCAAACCTCTAGCTGTAAGTCATAAACAGTTTCATAGTTTACTGCTTTGTTCAGGTTATAAGTACTCACTGCTCATATTGCAAAGTTTACCTCTTTGAACATTCTGCTTGTGAGTGTTGCCTAATTCATGGCTTGTTCTTTATTTAAATGAATGATATTAAATTAATTTTGTATAAAATTTTTAATTTAAGTAACTTTGGATAAACTTTTAAAATATTCTTAATATTATTACTAGTTCCTTACCTAGAATCAACGTGCTGATTGGCTAATACCTAGACTATGTTTTCATATAGAGTCAGTGAAAATTTAGAATTATAATTGTGGAACATGTCTGAATATAAAATGGTAACTCTTACTGTGTTACTGTGGTAGTTTGATGCAGGTGTCCCCATAAATGTAAGTGTTTTGAATGCTAGGTTCCCAGCTGATGGAGATGTGGGAACTAACACCTCCTGGAGGCAGTGTATTGTTGGGGGCAGGCTTATGGGGGTTATAACCAGTTGCCCTTTGCCAGTGTTTGGCACACTCTCCTGTTGCTATTGTCCGCCTTATGTTGGTCAGAGGGTGATGTCCGCCCTAAAGTCATCAGTTAGTATGCAAATGCATTATTTAGAATATGTTCTAACCTGCTAGGAGAAAATCCCACTTACACAGAACCACACTGTATCATTTTGTCAAAACTGCCTCCATTGTGTGATGGCTTTCAGTGCTGCCGGCCTTTACCGAGGGGACAGCTCTCAGTTTCCTGTCTATTCTAGCTCAGTCACCTACTGCTCAGTGGGGTTGGCCCACCCAGGGGTTTTTCTCAATCAAAGGATGATCTAACATTAAAGGAAACCTCTCTTGAGCCTGGGTAGTTGGGTTCATTGCGTAATAGAGCTACCGGATTCTCTCTCTGAGAGGAAAGAACAAATAAGGTTGACATTTTCCACTTGGAAATACGGTGTTTCAGTACCATTTACAACAGTGAGGATTAATTAACTTGCAGGATGAATTGGTTATTGCATCAGTAGGGATTTGCAAATGAAATGGAATCAGTGGATGTTGCCTTTGTGTCCAAATTCACGCAGTTACTTAGAGACAGTGCCAGGGTTACAGCTTTTGTGCCATGCTCCAGGGTCTGTTTCTTAGCATTAGTAACAGAGCACATAAGTGGGGTGGTGTTTGTGATGTTACCCCTAGATGACTGAGCACACCTTATACCTTTCTTTAGGAACTTTTGTCCTTGGGGATGTTAATCATATTGGCGCTCTCATTTTGTTTCCGTAAACCTATTGTCATTATGTGACGTCATTATAGGATATCTACCTTGTCTCGCATGATCTTTTAGGGCTTCGGTGAACACATTCTCATCAGGCTCATTAGTTCCCGTTCTTTCACTTCACACCCTCTGTTAGTAAAGAAGCCCCCCCAATTCCTACTTTCCAATGCCTTGTCGAACGGCTTCAGGTTCAGGTATTACATGCGTTCATGGATCTGCGTGTCTTGCATGACATTTAGAAAACCCTGTTCTTGTGTTCAGTAGCATTTGTCTGAATTCATAGTTGTGTTTTGTAATGCACTTGATTTTATTAATTTCTTCCTATATCCAAATTACAATCTCCATGAAGGCAAAATCATGCCTGCCTATGAAATCACTATATTTCTAGTACCCTATACCATCCATAATTCACACAAAAAGGTGCACAGTCACCTTTTATTTTCTGCTTGTTTTTCTTTTGTTTGCTTGGTTCTTTAGCCATTCTGGGATTTAACTCAAGGTCTTAGACATACTAGCCAAGTGCTCTATGACTGAGTTATATCTCTAGCTCTCTCACCAAACTTTTTTTATTTTTTTGTTTTTTAAAATTTATTTTGTGTATTTGACTGAGAGAGAGAAAGAGAGAGAGAGAGAGAGAGAGAGGCAGATAGAGAGAGAATAGGCTCACCAGGGCCCGCAGCCACTGCAAATGAACTCCAGATGCATGTGCCCCTTGCGCATCTGGCTTATGTGGGTCCTGGAGAGTTGAACTGTGATCCTTTGGCTTTGCAGGCAAGAGCCATAACCGCTAAGCCATCTCTCCAGCCCCTATTTCTTAATTTTTAAAATTTAATTCTCCAGGAATCTTTGGGCATGATTCCTTCACCAACATTTTCCAACTGAGATGACTTGCCTAAGCTCACACAAAGTGCAGCTCTCCTAATGACCGATGTAGCACAATAATAATTTCACACATAATTATATATGGAGAATCAACTTCCTAATTTGCATTCCATTGAGGGCGATCATAACCACTAGCATCAGTGTGAGAAGTGATAATTATCCCATCAGTATATGCTGAGCAGACAGTTCCCTTCTCTAAGATTGATTTCTGCTCCTTTTTAAGATATCTGAGGAATAGGGGACCAAAGGCCCAATATAGATAGTCAAGGTTCAGTGAATACTTCGGAGTTTCCTCTGGTTTTGCCTTTTATGAGACACTTGCTGTCATGGCTTCATTGCAAGTGGAACCTCAAGATTTATGGAATTACTTTTCATTACTTCTACTAAACCTGTTTATTGCACAACTAAATGAGAAAGTGAACTTATACTTGGGGGTGGCTTTATTGCCCTGAAAAGAACATACTTTTCACACAGCGCTGACATTGCATTTGTATGGATCACAGTACTTAATGTCTTTGGGCAGACAGAAGAGACTATAGGGAAGATGTGAAAGACGACATAGACAGTAAAAATAAAATATAATCTTCCAGGCTCAGTGGTTAAGGTTCTTGACTGCAGAGCCTCATGACCTGGGCTTGATTCCCTAGTACCCATATAAAGCCAGATGCATAAACTGGTACATGTGTCTGGAGTTCGTTTGAAGCTGCTGGAGTCCCTGGCACACAAATTCTCTCTCATTCTCTCTCTCCTTGCAAATAAATTTAAAAAATATTTTTTAGAATTATAACCTTCCATTGAGAATTTGGATTTGATTTTGTGTATGTTCTTCAAAATTACTTAATTCTCCTTTTACTCACTCATTTAACAAGTTTTTATTATCTTTTCTGTGGTAGAAATAATTCAAAAATGATGGTAAATAAAAGACACACACACAGAGGAGAGAGAGAGATGTAATACCAATGTAACACACTAAGGTAAACACAAGGGTGACTTTCAAGTATTCTGTAAAGCTGTGCAGGTTTTTTCAGCACAGACATGGCAGGACTTCGTCTGTATTGTAGAAATTCACTCTGGTAGGGAAAGAGAATGCAAGCGAAATGATGAGGAAACAAATGGTGAAGAAGCAGAACTTTCCGGAGGAGAGTTGCTGGATTGTGGCAGTGAAGAAGAAACCAGCAATTGGATTTAGAGAACAGTTTTGTGAAACAATGACCAGACTCTAAATTATAGGGTTCTAGGCTAGGCAGCACCTGATTAAGTGGCTTTTACATAATTGCTTTCTAGTGCCTTATATGGTTTCTCTCTTTTTCTCTTTTCTACACAATTTTGGCCTATATCCTGTGGGACTAATAGGAAGTGTTTGTTTCCTCATTCCTTTGTTATTCTCTCTCTCTCTTTTCTCTTATATTGCAGAAATTGAATGCTCTTTGACCAACATCTTCCTATCAAGGTTTTCACCTCTTACAATCAGCCCTTAGCCCTCTAGTACTATGACATAATCTATTTTAGATTGCATATCAAAGATAAATCATGCCACATTTGTTTGTGCCTTGCATATTTCATTATTTCATTTAACATAATGTTCTTTCCGGTTCATTCACATCATAAGTGATAGAACTTGTTTCTTTATGGCTTAATAGTAATCCTTTATGTATACATATTACATTCGTATCTCCTATAGCCATTCGTTCATTGATACTTGATTATTGGCTAATTGTGAATGGCCCAACAGAGGAGTACAGGTGATTTAGCATAATGAGTACATTTCTGTGGGGTTTGAATCAGAGGTCTCCCCTAAACTCGTGTGCTTTCAATACTTGGTCTGCAGCTGGTGGCAGTTTTGGAGGTGGAGCCTTGCTGCAGGAGGAGCTGTGTTGTTTGGGGTGGACTCAGGGATATTATAGGGAGCTCGCGCCTGCCAGAGATTAGCTCAATCTCTTAATGTTGTTTCCACCTGCTGTGGCACAGGTGATGTCC
The DNA here is from genome assembly GCA_036365145.1 of Orientallactaga sibirica. Taxonomy (NCBI): domain Eukaryota; kingdom Metazoa; phylum Chordata; class Mammalia; order Rodentia; family Dipodidae; genus Orientallactaga; species Orientallactaga sibirica. The sequence continues at coordinate 5,049,162 of JAEOAD010002133.1, forward strand.
GGCCTCTGCTCCACCATCTTTTCCCTGCCATCATGAAGCTTCCCCTCAAGACAGTGAGCCAAAACAATAATAATGATTAAAAAAAACAAAAAAACCTTTCTTCCCATCAGCATTTTTTTGGTTTGACGTTTTGTCCCAGTAATGTGACCATAAGCACAAGAATTTCTTTTGATTGTGTACAATAATGAGAAGGCTGAAACATACCGAATACTTTTTGTCTTTCCTTTATTTTTACTGTGCTTTCTGTTTCTGTGACAAATTAGAAGCAATGATATGCTGGATACATAAAATTTTAACATCATTGTTTTTGAACATTCTGATTTCCTGTTTCAGCAATTAAGAATCAAAAGACAGAAAAAAAAGTTAGTGTTTTCCCTCTCCTCTTGGACCTACTGAAATAATAGGTTATTACGTAAAAGTGTCATGAGATTAGAGTTCATGTATATATTAACCTGTTTTTCTTCTTCATTCTATTGACATTTAGAATTAAAGAAAAAATTTTTGTTTTCAGTTGAGTTTCTTTTTTGCAATGGGTTTTCACTTTTCCTAAGTAGAGTTGTTTTACAATTAAATGCAATTAAAAAGAAACTGTACTTTTGTCACCAAATCTGTGCCTGTTTTCAAAAACTTTGATTTCTTGTTAAGTTTCCTGGACCTTTGAGCATGGAGGAGATGGGCAGAGTTGTCTGTGACACTGTTGACCCAACAGTGTGTAAAACCCAGGAAGAGATGAGAGGGAAATAGCTGGTATTTCTGTCAAAACATGGCACTTTCCTTTGAAATATATTTTGTGATTTTCACCTGCCTCTCATTTAATGGCTGTAGAGTCAATGTTGTGAAAATACTTGTGACATTTGAAAAAAAAATCTCAGTAGGATATGACACTTTTTCAATGATATTCTTTTTAAAAAGCTTAGGCATCTTATTTTCCTTTTTGATTTTTTTTTTTGAGAGAGAGAGGAGGAAGAGGCAGAGAGGGCACTGCGAATGAACTCCAGATGTGGGTGCCCCCTTGTGCACATGTGTGACATTGCATGATTGTGTCACTTTTGTGTCTGGCTAAACAGGGGACCTGGAGATTCGAACAGGGGTTCTTAGGCTTGACAGGCAGGTGCCTTAACCGCTAAGCCATCTCTCCAGCCCTGATGTTTTGTTTTTTGAGACAAAGTCTCATGTAGCTCAGGCAGACCTCAAACTTACTGTGTGAGGGTGACCTTAAATTTCTGATCTTCCTGCCTCTATGTCAGGAATGCTAGGATTAAAGTTATGGACTCATGCACACGCCCAGTGTATGTGGTGCTGAGGATCAAAGAAGGACCTAAAGCATGTTGAGCAAGTCCGTTACCAGCTGAGCTATATCCCCAAACCCCAATTAGATTCTTTGTAACAATCTATTTTAAAAACTTCTAGCATCAGGAAAATTGAAAAAATAATTATATCTCACTACCTCATTTATTGGATTCTAATAACACATTCTAATATATTGGTCCTCCATTGTTCAGAGACTAACCATTCTTTTTCTCTCATTACGACTACAAAAAGTCAAAGACGTTGTAGAAGAACTCACAATTCATTAAATGTAACTATTGTGATATAATGAAAGGGTGGAATTTACATATGTCAGTCAAGAAGACCCTATCCATGACTTTCTCTTTAATCCCCTTTGATCTTTCTTGTTTCTTTTATTTATTTCCTTTCTGTCCTTCATGTTCCCGGGTGTGTTTTCCTGTGGTAACTATTCTCACCAGGGCTTCCTGTAATTCCGCTTTAATTTCTAGAACATTCTCCTTTTCTTCTCTTTATCCTTTCCAGAGTTCTCTTAGTTCCCACTCATTGTCTCATGGTTCAGCCATCACTTCAAGCACTTTAATGATCTTCTTTGAATGTGTTTTCTAATGTCTGCTTTGTGATGTTTCTCCAAATATGCAATTGCTCTGTTAGAAATGTTTGACAGGGGCTGGAGAGATGGCTTAGCGGTTAAGACACCTGCCTCCTAAGCCTAAGAACACACGTTTTATTCTCCAGGTCCCAGGCTTAGCCAGAGACAAAGTGATGCAAGGGCACAATGCTGCACTTGCCTACAAAGGAGTGTACACATCTGGAGTTCGTTCACAGAGGCTAGAGGCCACTGGTACGTCCATTCTCTCTCTCTCTGACTCTCTCAAAAAAAAAAAAAAAAAAGATATAATTGCTATGCAAACTGTGGCTAATGCATGCAATATCAGGAGTGGATATATATGCAGAAATCCAGGATGCTAACATTACAATTCCTGCAATAAACATCTCCAAGCTCTCTCAACAGTTTCCTGTGACTCTTTTCATTGTGTGTGTGTTCACAAAAATACTTAAGACTTACACTATCAACACATTAATTCTTTTGATGTTTTGGTTTCTTTTTTTTTTTATAGTTACATAAACCCTCCTACTACCCCTTTGTCTAATCCCCCATCCCCACTATTCTGAACCTCCTTATCTTTCCAATATTCCCTCTCCTATTTTCAGTTCCTTTTTTTTTGGCCCTCTTCCATCATATATCACATTATGTTAACAAGCTCAGTATTATCCAGGCCTTGTGCAGGTAACAGAAGCCAGGGTGAGGGCAGGGATGCAGGACCACTTTGTATCTGGAAGACAGCCTTCAGAAGGCCCCTCCTTAACTTCCAGTTCTTACAATCTTTCTGTCACCTTTCCCCAGCCATCCCTGAGTTTCAGAGGGTGTGATAGAGAGGTTTCATTTAGCGTTAAACACTCCACTGTCACTTCTCAGCACTTTGGCTAGTTTTGAGTACTTCCACCACCATCTGAATAGACACTTCCCTGACCAAAAATGAGAGCAGCATTCATAGATGGGCATAAACAATATGAAGTCATCAGTTTGGTTGGCATAATATATCCATTTATCCAAATAGTAATTTCCCCCTAGGGCGTGTTACCCTCCCAGCCATAGGCTGCTGACTACGTTCTCAGTATCAAGAATGAATTCTCTCCCATGGAACCCCAAATCTGATTTGTGTGCAGTTGGTCACCCCCACATACCTGCCTCTATGCACTAATGAGCGCATCTTGCCTGGCTGCCCGTTGTTTGCTTGCAGCTGTCCATTCCTGTCCACATAGCACACAGCAACTAGTGAGCAGAGAGGGGCTTCCAGCTCAGTCTAGCTTGATTTCTCAGTGTCCTGCAATGAAAGCACGTGGTCTTGACACATTTTCAAAACACTTAATTTATTAATTTATTTACTTATTGGAGGGGGAAGGAGCACACCAGAGCCTCTAGCCACTGCAAACAAACTCCAGACACATGTGCCATTGTGCATCTGACTTACATGGGTCCTGGGGAATCGAACTCGGGTTCTTTGCCTTTGCAGTCAAGCACCTTAACTGTTAATCTATCTCTCCAGCCCTTGACATATTTTTTGGAGCACAATACCATAGTCACTGGAGGCCCTGTGTCGTACATTATATTGCATTATATCCTTTCTTGTGATGAAACATTTAGGATAAATTTGATTCAGCTTTTCTTTATGATTTTACCATAAGATCTCATGGCACAGTTTCTTTGGTGTTTTTTTCCTCTGTTATCAATGTTTGAATGAGTTGGATTTTCTAATGTAGTGCTTAGTGGAGGATTTCTGCAGGAGCAGAGGTAAGGAACTGTATGGGTTTCCTAAGGCTGACATAGCAGATTACCCCAAACGTGGTGCCTCCTGACAATTACAATGATCTGTGTGGTTAAATATCTCGATGTTTAGTTGGGTTCTCCATGTTATATCAGGAACTAAGACACCAGGGCACATGCCTAGCCATGGTGAATACACACAGTGGAAATGTATATCCTCAAAGATCTAGGTTTTATTAGAGTATCATTAACATTGCCATTTTGACACCTCATATGGAATTAAATTTTTTATTATTTATTTTGAGAGACAGAGAAAGAGAGAGGGGGTGAGAGAATGGGTGCATGAGGGCCTTCAGCCACTGCAAAGAACTCCAGATGAGCGCTCCCTAGTGCACATGTATGATATTGCACACTTGGGTCCCCATGCATCTGGTTATGTGGGACCTGGAGATTTGAACATGAGTTCTTAGGCTTCTCAGACAAGCATCTTAACTGCTAAGCAATCTCTCCAGCCCTCATATGGAATTTTAAAGAGGATTATGGGAAGAAATATCTTGGAAATAAAGTCTGGTGCACCATGATTTTGAAGGGAGAAAGGGTCACCAGTTTTATGAATATGCCACTTGCCTCATTGACTATATAAATATATTCCTATAAATATAACAAATCTAAGACCTCCTGAGGGTGCACACTTCTCAGGTTAGCCCACTTCTGTGTCTTTGGACTGTATTTGCTCTTACTGTGATAAATTTGGCTAGTATGATCTCCTTGGTATCTATTGTTGAATTCTTTTAGTGGAAGACAAGATCTGGTAGGGCAGGTTAGCATGTAGATTCTCTTGGTCCTGTGTTCCTAACATGACTATCTGCAAAGGAAAATAGCTTTGTTCCTACTCCCTGCCATCAGGATCAATAGAATTCATCAGCCTAGGATTAATGAACTCATCAGCAAGATTGGGCTGTCTCCCTCCTGAAAAGAAAATGAGGGCTTTAAGGCTGGTTTTCCAGGCTCCTCTTACTGTCTTTATGGACTACTTCTAGCTCACTTTTCCTTGACACTGTGGAGTACACTCTTTCTCACGAGCAGACAAAGGGAGGAGGTCATGGAGGATGCCCTGAAGTTTTCTCTTGTCCCTCATGGTCCCCACTTATTCTTGTCTCCCCAAGATGACTCCCTTACATGATCCACTAGTCTGATCATGACTGAACTCTACCACCCTCTCATATATTGTAGCACTAACTCTCAGCATAACTGTATCCCGAGATGGATGTTGAAAGAAGTAATTGAGGTTAAGTAAGTTCATAAGATAGAGCCTCAATACAAGAGAGGACTGGAGTGCTTACAGAAAGGACAGTAGGGAGCCCAATTTCTCTTCCCTTCTGTGTGTACAAAGAAAAACCATGTGAGAACATGGATATAATGTAGCTGTCTAAAGGCTAGGAAGACCAGCTTTACAAGAAACCTACTCTATGGGCACCTTGGTCTTGAACTTCTGCCTTCCAGAGCTGTAAGAAATAAACTTCTGTTATCTGAGCCACTTAGTCTGCTGTTTTGTTGTGACAGACAGCACATGCATTCTTGTATGATTGTTTATACATGCAGAGAAAAATCAATAACCTGTAATGAGAATTAGGGTCATCTCTAGGTTAGTTTTTACCAGACTGCAGAAGATTCCACTTTACTTTTAAAATTACTTTTTTGTTGTTGACTTTCAGTTATCATAGCAAAAAATAACAAGGATAATTGCCTTTTAGAGAGCGTAGGGTTATTTTGGCTCATCATGTTGGAGCTTTTTAAATTTTTATTTTTTTGAGGCAAGCCAAATAGACTGGCCTTATTTTATGCATGAAAGAGGAGAGAGAGAGAGAGAGAGAGAGAGAGAGAGAGAGAGAGAGAGAGAGAGAGAAAGGGATATTAAAGAAGAGAATTGATACACTGAGGCCTCCAGCCACTTGCAATCAAGCTCCAGGTGCTTGTGCATGTGTGTGGCCTTGCACACTTGCCTCACCTTGTGCTCCTGGCTTGTGTGGGACCTGGAGAGTCCAACATAGGTCCTTAGGCTTCAGAGGCAAGTGCCTTAACTGCTAAGCCATCTCTCCAGCCAATATTTTAAAGATTTAGGTCCAAGACCACTTGGCTTCATTACTGGAGATGACAGTGGGAAATTATAGCAGGGGAAAGCAATTCACTTCATTGTGGCCAGGTACACAATAGAAAGAAAAAAAGAGCTATGTAAGCATCCAACAGTCCTTTGGAGGATGTGCCTCCAAAGTCCTAAGACCTCCCACTAAATATTTCTATACCTTCCGGTAGTGCCAAGCCAAAGACAAAGCCGTTAAGCCACGAGCCTTTGGAGTGCATTCCAGGTTCAGACTGTATCACTATGCCACTCAGTGGAAGATATTAAATACATTTTGGTCTGCAGGTGTGTTGTGTACTGGCAGGATTTTCTGCTTTTGAAAGAAATTTTACTTACTGCTGCAAATGAAACTCCAGTTATTTCTTTATATTTATAGGCTTGCCACTTGACGCTTGGTCCCCTAGTAAACTCTGACTTCAGCAAAATGAGGGCAATGTATGGTGCATAAAATAGCATGCCCAGTGTCAGGGTCCTTCACTTCCCTTTGTGCATTCTCTGTGATAAAGCCTTAAGTAATAAGATGAAAAGTAGAGCAGCTGTTGAACCTATATTGTCTGCAAGAAGGCTGCAGTATTAAGAAAGCAATTATATCTAAGATCCGGCAAGTCGCTTGCTGTTAGATATACATTCCTACCGGTCTGTGTCGCCTTTGAAATCCCTTTGTCATTGTGCACTGAACAATTTTAAGTCCTATTCATTCTCTGCCGGATTTTTACCTGACACTTTTTTTTTTTTTTTAATGTGAGATAGTGCAGCCACATCTTTGTGCTATTGAAAATTATATACAGAGGCTGGTCTTTACCCTTAAGAGTTCCAGAGATCTATGCCCCAGAATAGAGTCTCATCATGTCTGCAGAAATCAGAAAGCTTGTTGTTTTTTTTTTCCCTTTAATTCCTGTTATAAAAATTGAAGAGCAATGAAGTATGCTCTAATTTACATGGGGAATAAAACAAAAATAAACTCAATGAAAATTCATAGTGACTTGTCAGAACATGGCAGTCTGAAAGTGGCAAATATGTGATTTTTTAGTCTCCAGCCCAAATTAAAGGGTGGTAAAGCTCTGAATATAAGCTCTAGTGATACGTGACTGTAAGTCATGGCTCTTCAAGGGACACGCATATCACAGCCAGCTTCTCATGTCTTTTGAGGGGGTGGTTGGTGAACTATTATCAATATTAACTAGCAAGCTGGTATTGCTCATAAAAGACATGGAGTGCAGCATCTTAGTTGTAAATGCTTATTTTACATTTTATAGTGATTGAAAGTCACTTTCTGGGTTAGTGCTTCCTGAGGATTTTATGCTCACTTGGATGTCAGGAGATCATGAAAAGAGCAGAGAGGGCCATGGCATTTAAAATATATATATATATATAATTTATTTTTGGAGAGAGACAGAGAGAGAGACAGACAGAGAGGGAGAGGGAGACAGATAGACAATGGGCACGCCAGCAGTCTCTCAGCTGCTGTGAACTAAATCCATATGTGTGCGCCCCCTTGTGGTCAAGTGCAGCATTGCACCCTTGCTTTACTTTGCATCTGGCTAAACGTGGGACCTGGAGATTGGAACCTGCGTTCTTAGGTTTAGCAGGCAGGTGCTAAGCCATCTCTCCAGCCAGCTGTGGCATTTTTAAGCATCTACTTGGAGCAAGGCTGAATGGATGGATAGAACTCCTGTGATCCCAGAGAGATGGAACATTGTAGGATCAGACACAAATTCCTTAGGGCTGCCTTTAACCCCCGTACTAGCCATTTATTGCCCATCTGTGTGTCTGATCTAATACCCTTGTGACTATCCGTTGATCAACTGAAGCCTTCTGGGAATGTATGAACAGACCACCAGCTGCCATCAACCCAAACACCACAAACACCATCAGAGAGCGTCTGAAGCCTGGAGTGGAGATTGCCCTACTTTCACCCACCGACCTGAGGTCTCCCCCAGTGTGTTTGAAAAGTGCCTTGGTCAATGACTTTCTTTTGTTTTGTAACTATAAAAGCTACAGGGAATTGTTAACAAGTTGGAACACAGAATTTGGGGTAACCTATCCGTGTCCCATGGCTATTTTCACTCTCATTTGCCTCCAGAATAAACTATCTCCTCTCCTCTTTGAGATGAGAGCTGTGTTTTCCACTGATATTTTCCAGATGAATCCACATCGTAGACACATTTAAGGGCTTTACTTGTATCCATGCAACAAGCCATGCTAGATGTTAATTGTATATATTTTGTATATATAAAGGCAGGTCCAAGATTAATAATATATCAGAAGCTATTCAATTTTTATCTGCCTATCCCATTACCTTTTCCCTTGCAAAATGGAAATATAATATCAAATTAATTTCTTGCTTCATTGTATGAGACCTATACATAAATTGTGGAAAAGTTCAATGTTCATTATATCAGCCTCAGTATAGTTCCCAGAGCTATCTTCATGAGGTTTGGTTTCTGGGTGGTTTTGTTTGTGTTTTTTCAAACCTGGGTTTTAAAATTTTTGGCACTTGGAGTCGGGGAAGATGGTTCAGTGATTAATGGGGTTTGCTTGTAAGCTTAGTAGCACTCACATCAAGCTAGACACAAAGTGGTTTGTGTGTCTGTGATTCCAATGTACCTAGAGCAATAAGAGGCAGAGAAGGAAGAATACAGAGGCTCTCAAGTCAGCTAGAATGGTGCACATCAGTCAAGGGGCAAAAACAAACAAATGAAAAAAGATGGGGAGACTCCATCTCAAAGAAAAAAATATCCTAAGGTTTTCATCAAACTTTCACATGTGCATCACAGCATGCATGTATCCATACACACAGATTAGACACATCCATACATCTACACACACAGAATAAAACAATTTTAGCACTTCATAGGAAAACAATGGGGCATTTTATGTACAACATCCTACTTGTCGTTCTGTCACCAATCTAGACCCATTTGGAGCCATTCTCCTTTGCCATGATGGCCGTGGAATTTGTGCAAAACAAAATCCAATGCCTCTGTCTTGCTACTAACATGTACAATAACCACTTGTTTTTTTTCTTTAAATCACTTTACCAAATTATAGCTTACTTAAAAACTCTTTACAGACTTAAGGTGTACTTCCTAATGAGTTCAGAGATAACTAAACACCCAGGAAACCATCACCATAATCTGTGTCACAGATTTAACCAGTGTCCCCAAGTTTTCTTGCAGCCTCTTACCTATTGGTATTATTTTATGATAAAAACACATGCAAAAAGATCTGCTCTCAGCAAACATCTTTTCTTGAATGGTGCTTAATACAGCCAGCAAACTAAATAAGTGAAGGAGGCAATGAAGGGACAGATTATTTGAGGTCAAATCATAGGAAGGCCCTTCCCACAATCCAGGGCTATCCCTCTTTCCCCTGGGATGGCCAGTTGAAGAAGTCACAAGGATGCCTGCAGGCAGGGCTGGATAGTAATCTCCAGGTCTTGTTCTTTATGAACACAGACTTGGCACCTTTGACTAACTCTCCCTGTTTCCCTTTTCGGTAGTCCCTAGCAACCACCACCCTTAACTCTGATTTTTACGAGTTCATCTACTTTCTATTCATCACTTAAGTGATAACATTAATATTTGTCCTTTTGTGTCTGGTTTATTTCTCTTGGTGTAATGTCCCCTTAAGCCATCTATGCTGTCACAAATGGAAGGAGTTCATGGTTTTTTTTTTAAGACCTAAGATGCTTTATTGAATGTTTATTCCACATTTTCATTATATCTGATGGATGAATGGAGATGTAGGGAGCCCACATTCATTTCTCTGGTGACCAGGGCCTTGCATTGCCTGGTTCTTAAACATTGTTTCCTGTGTCATACATATCCTTTCCCCTGTGCACTTCTCTTTCCTATATTATAGTGACCTTGAACTTGTATCATTCCTAACATATGAAGCTCTAGTTAGGAAGCTGTGCTATTTTGTTTACTTAGATGCCTTTTTTTTTTTTTTGGTCTGGAAAACATCTACTTATCCATTCATGTAACTTAACCATTCTCACATGTCACCACATACTTTCTTTAGTCTTAAAGTTTGTGGTATAACTATATTTGAGTCACTTCATAATAGCTAGATAAATCATATCAGAACATTTTGGGCAAAATTGACACTTTTGTTTTATTTCTCATATGTATAAATCAGTTATAATGAACTTTTTTTGAGAGAGAGAGACAGAGAGAAGGAGAGAGAGAGAGAGAGAGAGGAGAAGACAGAGATGGGCGCACCAGCAGCCTTTCAGCTGCTGCAAATGAAATCCAGATGCTTGCGCCTTTGTGGTCAAGTGTGGCATTGCACCTTGCTTCACTTTGCATCTGGCTAAACGTGGGACCTGGAGATTGAATGGCTGGGGATTGGAACCTGCATTCTTAGGCTTAGGAGACAGGATCCTTAACTGCTAAGTCATCTCTCCAGCCCAATAATGAACTTTTAATTGATGAGGTTTTGCAAGAAGAAATAAGCTGATTAAAAAATAAATGAAATAGGTTTGGAGAGATGGTTTTGTTTGTGTTTTTTCAAACCTGGGTTTTAAAATTTTTGGCACTTGGAGTCGGGGAAGATGGTTCAGTGATTAATGGGGCTTGCTTGTGTTTAGTAGCACTCACATCAAGCTAGACACAAAGTGGTTTGTGTGTCTGTGATTCAATGTACCTAGAGCAATAAGAGGCAGAGAAGGAAGAATACAGAGGCTCTCAAGTCAGCTAGAATGGTGCACATCAGTCAAGGGGCAAAACAAACAAATGAAAAAGATGGAGAGACTCCATCTCAAAGAAAAATATCCTAAGGTTTTCATCAAACTTTCACATGTGCATCACAGCATGCATGTATCCATACACACAGATTAGACACATCCATACATCTACACACACAGAATAAAACAATTTTAGCATAGGAAAACAATGGGGCATTTTATGTACAACATCCACTTGTCGTTCTGTCACCAATCTAGACCCATTTGGAGCCATTCTCCTTTGCCATGATGGCTGTGGAATTTGTGCAAAACAAAATCCAATGCCTCTGTCTTGCTACTAACATGTACAATAACCACTTATTTTTTTTTTCTTTACATCACTTTACCAAATTATAGCTTACTTAAAAACTCTTTACAGACTTAAGGTGTACTTAATGAGTTCAGAGATAACTAAACACCTAGGAAACCATCACCATAATCTGTGTCACAGATTTAACCAGTGTCCCCAAGTTTTCATGCCTCTTACCTATTGGTATTATTTTATGATAAAACACATACGAAAAGATCTGCTCTCAGCAAACATCTTTTCTTGAATGGTGCTTAATACAGCCAGCAAACTAAATAAGTGAAGGAGGCAATGAAGGGACAGATTATTTGAGGTCAGATCATAGAAGGCCCTTCCCACAATCCAGGGCTATCCCTCTTTCCCCTGGGATGGCCAGTTGAAGAAGTCACAAGGATGCCTGCAGGCAGGGCCGGATAGTAATCTCCAGGTCTTGTTCTTTATGAACACAGACTTGCACCTTTGACTAACTCTCCTGTTTCCTTTTCGGTAGTCCCTAGCAACCACCACCCTTAACTCTGATTTTTACGTAATTCATGTACTTTCTATTCATCACTTAAGTGATAACATTAATATTTGTCCTTTGTGTCTGGTTTATTTCTCTTGGTGTAATGTCCCCTTAAGCCATCTATGCTGTCACAAAATGGAAGGAGTTCATGGTTTTTTTTTAAGACCTAAGATGCTTTATTGAATGTTTATTCCACATTTTCATTATATCTGATGGATGAATGGAGATGAGCCTCATTCATTTCTCTGGTGACCAGGGCCTTGCATTCTTTCCTATATTATAGTGACCTTGAACTTGTATCATTCCTAACATATGAAGCTCTACTTAGGAAGCTGTGCTATTTTGTTTACTTAGATGCCTTTTACTTTTTTTTTGGTCTGGAAAACATCTACTTATCCATTCATGTAACTTAACCATTCTCACATGTCACCACATACTTTCTTTAGTCTTAAAGTTTGTGGTATAACTATATTTGAGTCACTTCATAATAGCTAGATAAATCATATCAGAACATTTTGGGCAAAATTGACACTTTTGTTTTATTTCTCATATGTATAAATCAGTTATAATGAACTTTTTTTTGAGAGAGAGAGACAGAGAGAAGGAGAGAGAGAGAGAGGGAGAGGAAGACAGAGATGGGCGCACCAGCAGCCTTTCAGCTGCTGCAAATGAAATCCAGATGCTTGCGCCCCTTTGTGGTCAAGTGTGGCATTGCACCTTGCTTCACTTTGCATCTGGCTAAACGTGGGACCTGGAGATTGGAATGGCTGGGGATTGGAACCTGCATTCTTAGGCTTAGGAGACAGGATCCTTAACTGCTAAGTCATCTCTCCAGCCCAATAATGAACTTTTAATTGATGAGGTTTTGCAAGAAGAGAAATAAGCTGATTAAAAAATAATGAAATAGGGCAGGAGAGATGGTTAATGGTTAAGGCACTAGCCTCTGAAGCCCAAGGATCCAGGTTCAATTTCCCAGTACCCATGTAAGCCAGATGCGCAAGGGGTCACCATTCATCTGGAGTTCGTGTGCTTTGGCTGGTTGCCCTGGTGCACCCGTTCTCTCTCTATCTGCCTCTTTTCTCTCTCTCTTTCTGAAATTAAACAAAAGAATTGCTAACATAGCAATGTATATTCTCAGAACATTTTCTGCAATAAAAATTAATTTTTATTAATTTAATTACAATTTATAATAAATATTTTACAAAAAAGAAAATTTCAAAATTGTTTCTTATTAAAATTTTGTATTGCACAATCAAAAAAATAAAGTTATAAAAAATTAAATATTTTCATAAGGCCCCATGCTATTGGGAGACACAAATGAAATAACAAGTCATATTGTGAAATAGGAGTTTAAGCTACTGGGTTCTATTTTCTAGCTTAGATACGAGAGTAGAATAATAAAATCAATATCTATAAGAACCCACTTTTTTAGAGAGAGTGAGTGAGCAAGAGAGAGAAAGAGAAATAGACAGAGAGAACTGGCATGCCAATGCATGCGCCACTGCAATTGAACTCCAGTTGCTTGCACCACCTACTGATGCAACCTTGTGCTTGCCTCACCTTTGTGAGTATGGCTGACATGGGTTCTGGAGAGTAGAACATGGGTCCTTAGGCTTCACAGGCAAGCACCTTAACTGCTAAGCCATATCTCCTGCCCAAGAACCCACTTCTTGATCAGAAGCACATTATGCCAGTTCTGTTTATGTATCTCTGCTGAGAACACAGCTTATCATTAATGTGGATTCATTGGGTTGCTTTTCTTTAAACACAGGAACACAGTTCATAAACTCAGATAATTAAATAGATGAATCATAGTTCTGTATCAGTAGTACTTTGCCACAGTTGAGTCAGGCCTTTGAAAAAAACATGAAACGTATTACCCAATGTGAAATCTGTATTATTAAGCTTGAAAGGATAATTAATGGATTTTTAAACTAGTTTTAATGCAAAGTATATGCAATAATATGATTATAGATGTCAGTCAAGGTTGCGATTTCAGAGAGTTAACTTGATAGACTGTGTTGAGGTGCATGCTAAATGATTAATTGTTTTAAATAGTGATCAAAACCCAGTTTTGGGGCTAGAGAAATGGCTTAGTGGTTAAGATGCTTGCCTGAAAAATCTAAGGACCCAGGTTCAATTCCCCAGGACCCACATAAACCAGATGCACAAGGTGGTGCATGCATCTGGAGTTTGTAGGCCCTGGTGCATCCATTCTCTCTTTCTCTCTGCTTCTTCTCTCTCTCTCTCTCTCTCAAAAAAAATACAGTTTGGGGAAAATGAGGTAGGCACAAATCTTGCTGAATTTTAGCTCATGTGCATTTGAGTAACATAGTTCATTCAAGTAGCATAGTTCCCTAACATAACTCTTGCTAACAGGAGCATATCATTTGTACACTTTTCACCAGAATACAGATAGAACAGAAAATGTGTGTGCGTGTGTGTGTGTGTGTGTGTGTGTGTGTGTGTGTGTGTAATATTTTGACCATAGCAGGAGTCTAAATTATATGTATGTACATATGTGTATATATACATCTATACATACACACATATGTACATAAAATATACTGGAAAAAAACTAAACGTTTTTCCCATTATAACTCTTCAGCAAACATTACTCAAGACAGTGAACTGATTATCGTAGAGATATTGGCGGAAAGGAAGTCAAGTCAATGGATGGAACAGAACTTAAAGTCATATCCACATTTATAGTCAAGTGAACTTTAACAAAAGAAAAATAGTAATTTGCCAAGAAATGGCAAGTCTTTCAGTAAATAGTATTAATACAAATGTATGCTAAAAATCCAAACCCAAACAGCAAAACACAGCAAGCATAATTTTACTATTTACCTCTTAGCATATACAAAATAATCATAATACAGACTTAAACAAGCCACTTTGAAATACAAAAAACTTTAGAGAGAAAGTAAGAGCTTTTAATCTTTATGCTCTTGGAATAAACAAATAAGCCTGGAGTTTGTTTGTAATGGCAAGAGACCCTGACATGTCCATGTACCCATAGTCAATTCCTCTTTCTCTCTCTCTTTTTGCTTACAAAGAAATAAATAAAACTATTTTTAGGGGCTAGAGAGATGGCTTAGTGATTACCATGGATTAATCTCTTACCTGTGAAGCCTAAGGACCCTATTTCAATTCCACAGTATCCACATAAGCCAGATTCACAAAGTGGTGCACACATTTGGAGTTCATTTGCAGTGGGTGGAAGCACTGGTGTGGCCATTCTCTCCCTCCCTCTCTCTCTCTCTCAAATAAGTAAATAAATAAAAGTTAGAAACTATTTTTAAAAGGTAATGAATTTAATTAAAAAAATTTTTTTATTAAGTTTTATTAATTTTTGGAGAGAGACAGAGAGAGAGAGAGAGAGAGAGAGAGGAGAGGGAGAGGGAGACAGATAGAGATGGCTGAGCCAGCAGTCTCTCAGCTGCTGTGAACGAAATCCAGATGTGTGCGCCCCCTTGTGGGCAAGTGCAGCATTGCGCTCTTGTGTCACTTTGCATCTGGCTAAACGTGGGACCTGGAGATTGGATCCGCTGGAGATTGGAACCAGCGTTCTTAGGCTTAGGAGGAAGGTGCCTTAACTGCTAAGCCATCTCTCCAGCCCATGAATTTAAAATTTTAACTTCAACACTTTGGAGACAGTGAGAAGGACTGGTATTAACTCTTAAGCTTTTGACAGAGTTGAGGACTTCCACCCAGATATTTTTGATTATTGTTTATTTTCCTTACTTACTGATGATGTGTTTAGATTTCTATTCTTCATGATTCAGTATGGTGGTCTCCTTTCTCTAGGAATTGATCCATTTCTTCTGTTGTTCAATGTACTGGTGTTTTAATTGCTCAGTGCTGTCTCTTATACACACCCTTTCTATTATGTAGTGTCGGTTGTAATGTCTCTTGAGTCAGCTTGTTGAGACCCTCTGAGTCATTGTTTTCTTTAACTCCAGAATTCTGTTTGGTTCTAGTTATCCTTTCTACCAATTTGCCTAACTCATACTTTGGTTCATGGTTTGCATTCCTGTGTTTATTTACTGATCTATTGTCTTTCTTAGAGCTCGCGGAATTTCTTTAAGAAAATACTTTGAATTCTTTGCAGATTGTTCATGAAATTCTTTTTCTCTATGGCTGGCTAATGATATTTAATATTTTTTCTATGCATCGCATTTTGACAATTATTTGTCTCTCTGTAGCTGTATGTTTTTATTTTATTTCATCTATTTATTTATTATGTATTTTCTGGGTTTTCTAGGTAGGATCTTACTTTATCCCAGGCTGACCTGGAATTCATATGTAGTCTCAGGCTGGCCTTGAACTCCCAGCAATCCTCCTACCTCTGCCTCCTGAATGTTGGGATTGGCCACCCTAACCATGGCTTTATTTTCACAATTGAAAAAAATCATACTCTCCTATTCTCACCTTAGCAGACTGGTTTCAACAATAAAACCCTTTGCTGTACAGTAAATGTACAGATCTAGATGTCTGTAAAGATCTAGAAATGTAAGGCATCTAGAGAGGTCTTAAGACTTTCTAGGAGAAAGAGTTGACGGCTCTTCCCTTAGTACTGAGTGCACAAACATAACACTATGCTCAGTTCCGAATCTCTCCACTCCCTTCCTCTGAGCCCGAGGGAGATGAGCACCCGTTTTATTAAGCAAGAAATCATGGAAAGTCTATGCGATGAAGTAGCAATAAATTACATCTTGACCTTGCTCCAGGTTCTTCTGAAGCAGCTTTGAGCTCAATAAGATTTTTGACAAAGATACAACTGGGCATTTTCATATCTAAATGTGAAATTATTCATCAGCATCTGTCTATCCTGTAGTGTCTGTAAATCTGAATATTATCTGTATTTTTCCATGATCTATTTAACAAGTTAACTATGTTTTTATTTTTTTTATTTTTTTGGAGAGAGACAGAGAGAGAGGGGGAGAGGAAGACAGATAGAGATGGGTATGCCAGCAGTCTCTCAGCTGCTGTGAATGAACTCCAGATGCTTGCGCCCCCTTGTGGGCAAGTGCGGCACTGAGCCCTTGCATCACTTTGGGTCTGGCTAAAAGTGGGACCTAGAGATTGGAACCGGCATTCTTAGGCTTAGCAGGCAGGCTCCTTAACCACTAAGCCATCTCTCCAGCCCTACTATGTTTTTTTTAAACTAACACTTTGGCATTTAGTGGTATTGCTATTTAATCATTATTGTCAGGTTTGCAAGATGCATTGTTTTTATTACTACAAAAAAATTACAACCTCTGCTGTAGCTTCTACATTTCCATGAAAATCCCCCCCAAACCCTAAGATAACATACATGTAATATGTACAAAAATGGTATAGAAGTGAAGCTTCAATAGCAGTGCACAAAGAAAGTTAGCATCAAACTTTTTACCAGAGCTAAGAAAGTATCACCCAGTGGACAGAGACTGGTGGTTAATGGGTCACAACACTTTTCCATCTGCAACACACAGCTTGAAAAAGGTCAGAAACAGCTGGGTGCTTCTCCTACTGTTTACCTAATGGCTTAGAGAGCCAAAGGCATGGCCATCATCTCGAGGATTTGTTTTATGAAGTAGCCAGAGTTTGGCTTTTGATTTCTTGACCAGCTTCCTAAGCCGTACCTCATTTTCACTATGCAGAAAGTGATGATGACTCCAGAGAGAAGTTGGGAAAATCATGATCTAATTCTTTTTTTAAATATAAATTCTTATTTGAGAGGAGAAAGATAGAGAGACAGAAACATGAACAGATACACACCAGGGATTCAAACAAACTCTAGAGACATGTGCCACTTAGTGCATCTGGCTCTATGTGATCCTGGGAAATTAAACCCTGGCTGGTAGGCTTTGCAAGCAAATGTCTTTGGCAGCTGAGCCATCTCTCTAGGTAATTCTTGAGAAGTATCTCTAGTAGCATTATTGGAGTGGAAGTGATTTATAAAGAGGCTTATGGAAGTATACCTAACCATACATATACACAGGTATATAATTTATATGCACTTTGGGATAGACTATATGTAGGGCTGATACCTAGGCAAGAATTTGAATCCAATCTTATTTTACATGCTATTTTCTATTTGCAATTATTAGTAAATACATTGTATTTCTCTGATGTGTGGTCCGTAGTTTATCAAGTAAAATCTGTTTACCACAATGCATAGACACATGAGCAGATATAAATTGTATTGTTTTATGAAACATATAAGTTATAATACATAGGCTGGGGAGATAGCTCAGCAGTTAAAGGCACTTGCTTGCAAAGCCTAAAATCCCAGCTTGGATTCTCCAGTACCCACAGAGAGCCAGAAGCACAAAATGGCACATGGAAATGGAGTTTGTTTATGGTGGCAGGAGACTCCGGCTCACTTATATTCTCCCCGCCCTCAAATTATAACACATGGTAGAAAAAAGGATTAATAATAAGGAGGTACACTTATAGCTGTATAACTATTGCCTACTGTTTTTTGATACTTATATTAAAATTGGAAATATTACTTATTAGTAAAGTATGGATTCTCAATCACTGGGAAGCCATTACTGAGCTGTTTTAGAGAATTCTTAATTTTATATATTTTTAGTTACAAAGTCTAGACATTTTGCTCATAAACTTTGTTATTTAAATTGCTTAACTAATCACTACCAATGACATAAAATATATGTGTTTTATGCAGAATAAACAAGAAATTTTAGTATATTACCTTGAAACCTTCTCTGTAACATGTCAAATTAACAATTCCCAATGTTAATGTTATCTCAAATGAGTGCAAGCTTCTCAAGATGTTCTGGGATGACAAAAAATTCGAAGTCTAAGGCATGTTTCAAACTATTAATGAAATAGTAATGATGGTAGGTAAACAGAAACAGTGACTACCAGTGGCTCATTAAAATCCATTTGGACAACATGTAATATGATGATAGACAACTGGTGAGAGGGATTATTTCATGAAGTCTATGTCTTGCTTTGAGACTAATTTTTTTTTTTTTTTTTTTTTGGTTTTGGTTTTGCAAGGTAGGGTCTCACTCTGGTCCAGGCCGACCTGGAATTAACTATGTAGTCTCAGGGTGGCCTCGAACTCTCGGTGATCCTCCTACCTCTGCCTCCCTGAGTGCTGGGATTAAAGGCATGCGCCACCACGCCTGGTTTGAGACTAAGATTTTTTTAAGAGAGAAACACAGAGAGAGACAGAGAGAGACAGACAGAGAAGGAGAGGAAGACAGAGATGGGCGCGCCAGCAGCCTCTTAGCTGCTGTGAATGAAATCCAGATGCGTGTGCCCCCTTGTGGTCAAGTGCAGCATTGCGCCCTTGTGTCAATTTGCATCTGGCTAAACGTGGGACCTGGAGATTGGAACCAGTGGAGATTAGAACCAGCCTTCTTCTTAGGCTTAGGAGGAAGGTGCCTTAACCGCTAAGCCATCTCTCCAGCCTGAGACTAAGATTTTTTATGAAGAGAAATAGAGACATAGATCGAGATACAGAGAGGGGAAGCATAGAGCTAGAGCTTTGGCAAGAAATATCTGGAATTATTCATTGTAGGGAAATTCACAAGGGAGTGAACCAAACCAGTTCTACTTGTGAAGGTGAGCATTTTGACAGAATGTGGCAGTAGTGTCGACCAAAAAGGAAGAAAAGCTTTCATCATAACTGCACTTAAGAAGGATCAAAGATGACACCATCGTGGTAGATCTGGAGGCTTTGCAGAATAATGAAGCCATTCATTGGTTCAATAGATGGCTATTGGAAAATCTTACATAACCTACCCACTCTCAGCATTCCCATATTCAAAGTAGATTTTCACATAGCCATCTTTCAAACCAACACATGGCTTCCACAGACGTACAAAAAGATACCAGGGAAGTGTGTGCATGGAGGAGTTGGGAGAAATGTCCATGTGCAAACAGGAAGCCTCTGAAGAAATAGCCAGTTGCTGCTTTGGCTTGGACTTGTAATTTCTAGAACCATGAGGAAAAAAAGCAACAACCCTTTTCTGTGTCTGCCAGTGTTTGTTATGTTTGTCATGGTGAACGGGATTCCTGACGATGCCTTCATTGTCCCCTAGCAGCAAAATCAAACGTGTGCAATTACTTAGTTGTTAAGCCTATGTACTCTGCATTCTTTTTCCACTAGAATTTGTGAGGTATGGTCACATCTGTGTTATCTCCATAAACATTTCTAGCCCCAGAAAATATGACTTCTAGGTAGTAGAAATCAATGTTTTATTGTGGACAAAGGGGGGCGGGGTGTAGAAAGATTGCAAGAGGCACACAGTGCATAGAACACCCCGAGGCACAGTCCCCCCCCTCCAGATACTCACTGAGATCTTCATGACCCCACAGTGAATGCCAACAATGCCCCCGAGGAGAGCCTTAAGGGAAATGGGGTGGAGGTGAGGGGATATAGAGTTTTTCACCTTTTATAAAAATAAAAATAAGGGCCGGGGAGATGGCTCAGCAGTTAAGGCACTTGCTTGGAAAGCCTGACGACCTGGCTTTGATTCCTCAGTACCCACATAAAGCCAGATGCACAAAGTGGCACATGCATCTGGAGTTCATTTGCAGTGGCTGGAGGCCATAGCATGCCCATTCTGTCTGTCTTTCTTCTCTTTATCTCTTTCTCTCTCTGCTTGCAAATAAACAATAAAATATATTTTAATAAAAACTAAAAGTAGGGCTGAAGAGATGGCTTGGGGGTTAAGGTGCCTGCCTGCCACGCCTAAGAATGCTGGTTCCAATCTCCAGGTCCCATGTTTAGCCAGATACAAAAAGTGACACAAAGGTGCAATGCTGGGCTTGCCCACAAGGGGGCACACACATCTGGAGTTAGTTCCCAGGGGCTGCCCATTGTCTTTCTCTCTCTATCTGTCTCTATGTCTCTCTCTGCCTCTATGTCTCTCTCTCTCTCTCTCTCTCTCTCTCTCTCAAAAAGAGAAAAAATATAAGAAATCAGTGTTGTTTTCTGAATAATCATGTATAAGCAAATTGCAAAGCAGTGGGTCAGAAACGCTAGAAGAATGGAAGTAGTTTTTGAATAATAGAAGAATAAAGCTGTCTAGTAGCACAAAAAAAGCTTTGTCAGCTGTACCTAGAGCTTAAAGAATCATAGATTTACATTGAAACTGAATTACAGAGTTCTGTGATTTTTCACATAAGTTGCCTTACATACAAATAATTTTACATATGTGCACGTATGTTTATGCATGTGTGGTTACATACACTCATATACATGCATGTGGGGGCAAGAGGACAATCTTAGGTATAGAACTTCTAATGGTGTCTAACTTTTTTGAGACATGGTCTCTTATTTGCTTGGAATTAGGCTGGATTAGGTAGCCAGAAAGCTCCAGGGATCTACCTACCACAGAACTGGGTTTACATCCAGATTCTTTTGTAGATTCTGGGGATTGAAGTCAAGTCCTCATACTTGCAAAGCAGGCACTTTACTGAGGGAGCTGTCTCCTAACCCAACAAAAAAATTTCTCAATAGAAAATTTTATTTCTCTACAAGGATTTGATGGTCCCTCGTGGTCTAGTGGTTAGTATTTGGTGCTCTTTCTCTCTCCAAGGATTTGTGCTCCCATTAATGTTTCAAAAATTTAAGAATACATTACAATGAAAAATTTAGACTTGGTATTTTAATAAAATGATCCTTCATTAGGTTTTAATGTAAGTAGATAAAGTTCAACTATTCTCTATTCCTTCTAAAGTGAGTCTTCTATAATGAAATCCATGAAGCTGTCACTGCAGAATATGAATAATGAAAATTTTAAGTAATATTCATAGCAATTACTTGTGTCACCATCATGAATTTTCCCATCCTGTCTATCATTCATGGACCGGGATATTTAGGTGTAAGTGCATTTTAATGGCATTAATTTTTTTATCACAGACAGTATTTTTTTTATTACAGACAGACACAGTATAAGCAACAAAGGAATATTCTTTGTTATATATAAATAGTGAAATTAAGCTAAAACCTCAGCATTTTCTTGCTTGTTTGCAGGGAGGCATTCAGTTCTACTATGTTTAAAATGAAATCTTTTTGTTCCTTGAAAATATTAATGATAATAAATGAAAAGGCAGTCATCTTTCTAAAACCAAAAATCTCAATTTAAGCATTTAAAGTATTATTCTGTGGAGCTTTAATAAACATAATGTTCCTGGAATGAAAAGCTTTTCAGCATTATAAATGTTAATTATACTCTCTGACTAATCAGATTCATTTGTAAAACACAATTAATTGTGAAATTACATGTTTGTCTTACATAATTGGTATGAGGATAAAAGAAATAATAAAAGTTACTCATAAGGTCATATTCTGGCCGGGCATGGTGGCACATGTCTTTAATCCCAGCACTTGGGAGGCAGAGGTAGGAGGATCATCATGAATTCAAGGCCACTGTGATACTATAGAGTGAATTCCAGGTCAGCCTGGGTTAGAGTGAAAACAAACAAAAAAAGAAAGAAAGAAAGAAAGAAAGAAAGATATTCTGGAGTCTGTGGAGATGGCTATCTGTAAAGTGCTTGTCTTCTAAGCATGAGGACTTTGGTCCCCTGAACCCATGTAAAAATGCCAGGTGCATGGCGTGTACCTGGAATCCCAGCACTGAGGAGGAGGAGGAGACAACTAGACTGTCCAGTGCATTGGCCATGCAGTATAATCTACTGTGTAAACAACAGGCCAGTGATTGACTCTCTCGACTAAAGGTGGCCAACGCCTGAGAGGAATGACATCTGGATTGTCCTCTGTCCTCAACACACACACACACACACACACACACACACACACACACACACACACACACTT
This sequence comes from Orientallactaga sibirica, assembly GCA_036365145.1. Lineage (NCBI taxonomy): Eukaryota > Metazoa > Chordata > Mammalia > Rodentia > Dipodidae > Orientallactaga > Orientallactaga sibirica. The sequence continues at coordinate 5,071,266 of JAEOAD010002133.1, forward strand.
CAATTTGGCTGTAGATAAGAATTACATAGAAGCCCACTGCTGTGATCTTTGCATAACTCTACTGGACCAATTTTACAAAAATAATCTACAAAAATTATGCCATAACTAATCCGTGCCGACCAGTACAGCTGCAGGCAGATACCATTCCTCTCAGATGTCATAAATCTTATTTTCAGATAGGATCTCTTCAATAGCTTGGAATTCTCCAAGTAAGCTGGCCTGGCTGACCAATGGACCCCCAGGAATTGTGTTGTCTCCACATTATCACTCCAAGTTTTTAAATGAGGGTTGGGGAGCTGGTGGGATGCTTAGTGGTTAAGGCATTTGCCTGCAAAGCCAAAGGACCCAGGTTCGATTCCCCAGGGCCCACGTTAGCCAGATGCACAAGGCGGTGCATGCATCTGGAGTTCGTCTACAGTGGCAGGAGGCGCTGGAGCTCCCATTCTCTCTCTCTCTCTGTCAAATAAATAAATATATTATACATATATACATATATGAAATAAATAAATGAAGGTTCTGGAGATCGAACTCAGGTCCTCCTGCTTGGGAGATAAGCACTTCTGACTCAACTATTTCCTGTCCCAATAAACATTTAAAAACTTAAATTTGGATCAAAATCTATAAATTAGAGTAACAGGGTTATGCTCATAGATTCCAAACCAAATTGACCTCAAAATTGAAAAATAAAAAGTTTATTAATCTTTCTTTATCCATCAATCTGTTTTTCTGCTTTTTTTAGGGGGAGAGAGAGTGAATTGGTATGCCAAGGCCTCAGCAACTGCAATTGAACTTTTAAAAAAACATTTTAGAGGCTGGAGAGATGGCTCAGTGGTTAAGGATCTTGCCTGCAAAGTCTAACAATTAGGGTTCAATTACTCAGTACCAAAGTAGAGCCAGATGCACATGGCACGTGCATCTGATGTGCATTTGCAGTGGTTGAAGGCCCTGGCACACCCATTCTCTCTTTCTGCCTCTCTCTCTCTCTCTCTCTCTCTCTCTCTCTCTCTCTCTCTCTATATATATATATATATATATGCTTGCAAATAAAAATAAATAAAAACATTTTTAAAAATAAGATAAATATTTTTTAAATATTGTATTTATTTGAGAAAGAAACTGAGATAGAGAGAAAGTAAGTATGGGTACAGCAGGTCCTCTTGCCACTGCAATGAAACTCCAGATGTATGTGCCACTTTGGGCATCTGGCATTATGTGGGTATTGGGGAATTGAACGTGGGCCATCAGGCTTTGCAAGCAAGCTCCTTGAACTGCTGAGTCATTTCTCCATCTATCTGTTCTTTATGCTAGAACTTTACCTAGTGTCTCTACTTCAATTTTATCCTGGTATGTTTTCATTGATTAATTTACTGACTGGTTCATCCAATGATTTTATCAGACATCGAAGGAAAAGAACATTTTTCGCACGTGCCATCAATCTTCTGCTGAATGTTAGGCCATGTTAGACAATTGCTATGTGAAGGCAAGTAAAATAGGATTGCATCCCCAGAGAAGATACCAAGAAACTGATGATTAAAGCAGCGAATGTGGAGAGTCATTCTGTGTGCCATGGGAACACACAAAAGCAAAATTCACCCCAGGGATACTGGAAGCAGGACTAGATGTAAGGGGTGATGCTTGAGCAGGCTTGATAGACAAGGAAGAAATTAATCTGGTGAAGGAAATGGGAAAGCTCTCATGGGGAAGGTGGCTTGTTCTGCAAGAAGGTGGAAAGAGGAAGGAACATGAAGTTCCTGGAGAACACAAAATAATGCAGTGAGGAAGATGGGGTGCCAAGACAGGAAATGGACGTGATACACCCGGGCCAGACATGCGTTAAGCAGTAGAAAAATCAAAATAACCTAGATAGGGCTGGAGAGATGGCTTAGCGGTTAAGGCGCCTGCCTCCTAAGCCTATGAATGCCGGTTCCAATCTCCAGGTCCCACGTTTAGCCAGATGCAAAGTGACGCAAGGGCGCAATGCCGCACTTGACCACAAGGGGGCGCACACATCTGGATTTCGTTCATAGCAACTGAGAGAGTGCTGGCGCGCCCATTCTCTACCTGTCTCCCTCTCCCTCTCTCCGTCTCTCTCTCTCTCTGTGTCTCCCTCTAAAAAATAAAAAATAAAATATTTTAAAAAATAACCTAGGTAATAATAACTGATTGTCAAACTTAAGGTAGAAAAGTCAATGTTCACAAGTTTCTGGGATAGAGAGCAGGATGGCTTTGGAGGAAATGCACTGGACTCAAGATCATTTACAACTTGAGATGAAAAATTAGCAGTGCATTCTAAGCCTTTTTCTAGATGGAACAATGGCATTTTTTTAAAGCTGGCATTTTCTTTCTTTTTCCTTTTGCATTTTTATTCAGGCAGTATCCTCTTTATTATCCTCTTTCCATTTTTATTCAGGCAGTATCCTTGTTAGTATCCTCTCACACCTTTGCCTGAGTCACTGGCTAATGAGATTGTGCAGTATTATGCTTAAGCAGATGGTTGGAAGGATTTAAACAAGGTGTGAACTACACGATTCTTCAAAGGAAGGGCATGGGAAACAAGGAAAGGTTTTTAAGTTATGGGACAGGGTTTGAGTGCCAATGCCTAGATATCATTAATAAAAATGCACATATAGAGCTGGAGTTATGGCTTAGTGATTAAGGCAGTTGCCTGTAAAACCTAAGGACCCATGTTCGACTCTCCAGGGCCCATATTAGCCAGACTTATAAAGGTGAGGCATGTGCAAGGTTGCACATGCCCACTAGGTGGCGCAAGCATCTGGCATGTGATTGCAGTGGTTGAGGCGCTGGTGTGCCAATTCTCTATCTCTCCTCTCTGTCTCTCTAAAAATAAAATAAAAAATAAAAATAAACAATGTGTGTGTGTGTGTGTGTGTATACTGGTTGTTTTGTGGTGTGTGTGTGTGTGAGAGAGAGAGAGAGAGAGAGTGAAGGAAAGAGAAGAAGACACAGCAACTCAGTGTTCAAAGTAAAATTGTCATTTTAATGGCTCTTATGGGACAGTGGGAGAAACACCACATTCTTACACTGATGTCATTGATTCCCTTACTATGTATTGAAGTATTTGCCAGGTAAAAGCCTCGTCACTAATAGCCACTGTGCTGTGCAGTCAGTCATTCCTGGGCTAGTGCGTGTGTACACACCATGAGCAAAGCTCCTGAGAAGAACCTGTGTCTGCTGTCATCCTATGAACAAACGTCCTTGCCGTGGTCTGTTTCATGTCACTTTTTTTTTTCAGTTTTGTTCATTAGCGTGGCCTTTAAATTTCATGTTCAAATGTCCCATGGTATTCCTAAGCAAGGGGAGGCTGGGTGGGGAACACAACAGTCTTCACTAAGTTTCATTCAGGCATGACTTAGAGTATTGTAAGGTATGGTTCAAAGCTAAATGAGTCAGTAATCGTACTAGAGAAGGGATTTTGTGGTGGTCTGAATGTAAATGCCCCTCCCCCCCACAGCCTCAGTTTATGCTTAAGCTTCCTTCTTAGTCCCCAGCAGGCAGAGCCACTATGGCACTGGGGGCCTGATGTTGAGTCTAGCCTAGCGAGTGTTCAGAGCCAGTTGGACTGCTGTTCTCAACCTGCTGTGGATGTCCCAAGAGGGACTGCAGGGTCTCTGCTGAGTAGGGGGTGAGGGGTGCAGAGTCATGACACAGACTCCAGGAGTTGGGTGGAAGCAGGCAGAGGGGGAGCTGCTGCAAACTCATTTATTCAAGGAAGTGTAGGGTATTTAAAGGGCTTGGCTGGCTAATCATTGTATGGGGTGGTCCCCTTCTTGTGACCAATGACAGCCTGTCACTGGGCAGATCATCTTGCAGCAGGTTGCTCGTGAGCATGGGACTGTAGCTGTTGTCACGCCGGGCCTGCGCAGGATGCCACGTCCACAGAAGCCACTTCCTGGTTTCTTCTGGCATGCGGTCTGGCTAGGGCCTGCCCTGCCTTGTGCCATACATATCCTCCTTTTTGTTTTTATTATTGGTGACCTTGGGAGGCATGGTTCTTTGCCAAGCCATTCTTGACCCCAGGCCCCAGGGATCATCACCTGTGATGGTGCCTCTCTTAGGTTGCCCCATCTCATGGGGTCTTACCTGTCATTGACTACCCGCCATCCTGGTGAGAAAACCCCAGGGGTGTGGCCTGGTTTCTTTTAGCATGTGGTCTGGCTAGGGCCCGACCTGCATTGTGCCATACATGATGCTGAAGCCAGTTGCTTTTCCTTTGCCATGATGAAGTTCTCTTAGAAACTGTAAGCCTGAAATAAACCCTTTCCTCTCATGAGCAGCTTCTGTTCAGGTGTTTTGTCCCAGGAGGATGAAGCTAACTACTACAGTCATTAAATAAAAAGCAATGCTTTGATTGATGGATGGGCGCAAGTGCCGCTCCCACAGTCTCTCAGGAAGCCAAGCCTGTTTATTGTGGAAACAGTGGTCTACTAGTTCAGTGGTCAAGGAAACTAAAAAAAACAACCACGGTGCGTGGTGAGAGTCATGGCGGGTAAAATACAGTGGAAGTGGGGCTCGTGGGAGGTTGTAGAACAGATGCATGAACACAGAAGTCATAAATTCGGGAGCTAGGAAGATGGTTTAGTAATTAATGAAGTTTGCTTACAAGCCTGCTGGCTGGGAGTTTAATGCCCCACTACCAACATGCAGCCAGTTGCACAAAGTGGCACAGGGGTCTATAAGAAGTGCTGATGTTCATGGTCTCATTATCTCTAAAAAAAATGTTTTTTAAAATATTTATAGAGCTAGAGAGATGGCTTAGTGGTTAAGGCATTTGCCTGTGAAGCTTAAGGACCCATGTTTGACTCACCAGATCCCACGTTAGGCAGATGCACAAAGTGACACAAGTGCACAAGGTAACGCATGAGTAGGAGATGGTGCACAAATGTGGAGATTGGCTGCAGTGGCTGGATGCCCTAGTGTGCCAATTCTCACCCTCTCCTTTCTCTCTCACTCTTTTGCACAAAATAAAAGGCCATTCTGTTGGGCTTGCCTCAAAAACTTTTTGACAAAAGATTTAATTCAAAAGAATGGTGTGCATGCTGGGGAGGGACTAGATTTGAGAGTCATTTATTATTTTTTAAATATATTTTTATTTATTTATTTGACACACACACACACACACACACACAGAGAGAGAGAGAGAGAGAGAGAGAAAATGGGTGCACCAGGGCCTCCAGCCACTGCAAATGAACTGCAGACACATGCTCCCCCTTGTGCATCTGGCTTACGTGGGTCCTGGAGAATCGAACCTGGATCCTTTGGCTTTGCAGGCAAACACCTTAACTGCTAAGCCATTTCTTCAGCCCAGTAATTTATTGTTTTATGAATAACTAGAAGAGAGGTGCTTAGAGGCTCCAAATACTAAGTAATGAGATGACAAATTGAAATACCTCAATTTGATCAGTACACATGTTCGAAATAGCCCACTTTTGCCATGTTTAAAATTATTCATATTCATCAAACAATTTAAAAATGCTTAAGAAGATAGAAAACATCAGCCATCTTAATTTGAATATGTATATATTGTATATAGTTGCTAAATTATTACATTTTATCCCATAAATTTGTGCAATTAAAATAGTGTTTAAAAGGATCTGGGTTATGCCTTTTATTTCGTTCGATTTGTGGCTAAGTACAGAGAAAGAGCAGTAATTATATTTAAGAGCTGTTGACTATGAGTAACAAAGTGATCTGCAATTCTAACATGAACGACAAGAATAAACAAAGGTCGCATGTCATTTTAAAACTGATTTGGTTAAAAGCATCTACTTTGTATTCAGAATATAAGAGCTCAATTTCTAGGAGAGAAATAAGCGATAACCCACAGGAGAAGAAATAGTCACCGTCTTGTGGCATACAAAATCACTTTCCTTTCACGGGTTAGCATATAATTCAATGCAAGCAGTTTTTAATTCCCCAAAGTTGAAAAGTTTTATATTGTATGTCTAATTGTGGGACTAGTAGCAATTGTCATTTAAAGGAAGGCGTTAAATGAAGCCTGAAGAAATGAAGGGAGTTGGTGACATTCCTTGGACCAGTGTGCTACCACAGTACACAATCTAGTGTTCCTTTCTGGTGCCTCTGAGTAGTATACACCCACCCTGGCTTTTGCTTCTGACACAAGTGATTGTCTTCAGTGACGGATGGTTCAGGACTACCCCAGTGAGTGCAAGTCATGACTGCGTCATCCTCACACGAGTCCAGAAGGAGTCTTGGCTCATTTACACTCTGTGTGATCCAAACGTAACTGTGGACATGCAATGAATACAAAGGTGAGGGAGGGTTTTGAGAACTGATAAATTGAGCCACAGACTCAACAAATATAAGAGGCCGTTAATCCTCTTCGTACCATGAAACCTCAAAATGTTTAAAATTTCTGCTTCTACAAGTCTCTGTGTTTTAAATATCGCCCATTACCCTCAGCAATGTAAAAAACAAAAAACAAAAAACAACAAAAACAACAAAAAAAAGCCCTGAGAAAGAAGGCAACATCTTGTGTCATGTTATAATGGGAGGTAATTCTGCAGAGTGTAGAAGGTGACATTTCTCAGGGATGAGGTCATTATCTGCATGATGCTCCTTGCCCAGGAGCTGCTCTCGGCACTCGTGATACCCCCTGGGAAAGGAGACAGAATGAGGACGAGGGAAGAATGTCTCAAACAATCCATGAGTTTGAAGTGCAATGGGAAATTCAAATATCAGCTCCCAAATGAGAAGCATTTAGACCTTTTAAAATGCCTAAGTAAGTGTGTGTGGGGGGAGGGTGTGTTGTTTTTTTAAAAAAAAAAAAAAAAAAACAAGAGAAAGGAGAGAAGCCTATTTTCTTCAAGATTACAAATGGCACTGTTGAATGTGAGTTACCTAGTTCTAATTTTTTTTTCAGAAAATTTGCGTATCAATACTTTAAGACACCCTAAATTTCAGTTAGAGAGACAGAGAGTTTGGTGGAGTGGCCACAGAGATCAGAAACTTCCAATTTCATGTGAAGCATATGGTTTTTCTTTGACGGTTGGACTTATCAAATAACAGCTTTTCTTCTCAATGGCCTTTAAACTTCCATATTTCCGAGTGCCTTTATCTTGTTCTATCAATATTATTTCTGAAACTCACTCCTCACATGCTCTTGAAGTGCCTGTCCTCCTCTGTTGCTTCATCACGTAGAACTACAAAATCTATGAAATGCTCACGTTTCCCAGTTAGGTCTGCAGTTTTAAGCCATATGATGTACTTTTATTTTATTTTATTTTTTTGGACACAGAGTCTCATGTATCCAAGGCTGACTTGGAACTTTCTATGTAGTTAAGAATGACCTTGAACTTGTGATCCTCCTATAGACTGATACCTCCCGGGGCTGAGAGTACTAATCTTTACCATCTTACACGTGGTTTTTGTGGTGGTGGGGATGGAACCCCGGGGTTTGCGCATGCAGAAAAGCAGTGCACCCCAACTGAGGTGAAGAATTCTTTTAAGTTAGACATTTTATATGGGTCCCATAGAAATTCTTTTGAGAAGGGAGTGTCTTAATCACCAAGTCAACAATACCTGAGCAGACACTAATGTATGAGCTAATCTTTGAGCTGACATCACATCAAAAGATACTAAAAGGCTGAGAAATTGTTTTCTCCCCAGAAGCCACTACGTCCACTCATATTACTGGAATTATCAATTGTTTTTTTATTTGAGAGAGACAGACAGAGAGAGAGAGAAAGAGAGAGAGGGAGAAAGAGGCAGAGAGAGAGAGAGAGGAAACGGCAGAGAGAGAATGGACACACCAGGGCCTTTTCAGCCTCTGTGAACGAACTCCAGACATGTGCGCCCCCTTGTGGGCATGTGTGGCATTGCGTGCTTGCGTCACTTTTTGCGTCTGGCTAAATGTGGTACCTGGAGATTTGAACAAGTGTTCTTAGGCTTCACAAGTGAGCACCTTAACCACTAATCCATCTCTCTGGCCCTGGAATTATTGATTTTAATGGCAATAATGATGCACTGCCTTGTTATCCCCACTCCTCCTGCATTCTGACTTGTTTAAAAAAAAAATCAATGTGTGATTTGTTTGTAAATAAGATGTCTTCTCTTTAGCAGTGGATGTCATTAAGTAGAATCACTTTGTATAGCTTTTATCACTGAGCTTAACTGCAATGACAAAAACGTTTATATGCTATATAGACTATTTCCTTTCCTGGTTCTTGAAAAGAGGTGTAATTGGTTACCTGTGCGTGTGCTATGATTGTGTGTATGTGTGATGCATGTACGTGCAAGTGTGCATGGATGCCAGAGGCCAACCTTAGGCATTGTCTCCAGGAACACATCCACCCTCCTTGAGACAGGTCTCTCGCTGTTCTGAAGTTCACTCATTAGGCTAGACTGGCAAGCCACACATGGCAGCTCAAGAGATACTCACAGCTGTGCATCACCATAACCAACATTTTGTGACAGATCTGGAGACTGAACACAAGTCCTCATGTGTGCAAGGCAAGTCTTTACCTATTGAGATCTCTCCCCAGCCATTTCTGAGAGATTTTTTAAAATTATGATTTCTTTTTATACAAAGTTTGCGTCCATAGACCCCTCTTTTTCTCCACCCCAACTTTTGCGAGGGTCATGGGTATTCATTGTGAGGAACAAGAGGCCTCAGTCCATCTCTGCAGGGATGGGGGAAACATGGTATTTCAGGCTATTCCAACCCACCCTGAGGCTTTTACAATCTTTCTGCCCTCTCTTCCACAATATTCCCTGAGCCTTGGCAGGCAAGACAGGGATCAGATTTAATGTTGCTTTCTCTGTAGACTCTGGATCTCTGTTTTGATGAGAGACCACAGTGTCTGTCACCATCTCCCCGGAGCTGGTTTTCAGGCTATCCATAAAAGCAGTATTTGTCTAACCCTATCCTCTGCCATGACGTCTGGGCCCAGGCAGTTGAGGTGGAGGTGACCATCTCATGGTACACAGTTGGCTCTCTCTGCTTAATGTGTGGATGTATACTTGTTCTCCCCAGTATTCTTCTCCATTTGTAAAACAAAACAGAGTCTCCAACCAAAAGTGAGAACAGTTTGGATAAAAGGTACTGAGCCTACTTATTAGAGGGATGGATTGATGTGCATATCCACTCTTCTTAGAGAGCAGTGGCGCTTCTCTCTGGAGCCTATTGGTTTCCTGTTCTGGGGAATCTGGCTTCAGATATGAGTTCACCCCCACTGAGCGAGTCTCACGTCCAATCCACGAGCAGCTGGTTACCTATATTGGCTGTGTGCCACTGTTGCACAAATGTGTTGTTTTTGATCGGCTGGTTGATTTTGTATCGGGAAGGATCTCCTGCTTAATCAATCACTTGGCACACATTATTCTCCAGCTGCTCTCATAGCACTTTCCAGAACTATGAGGGCTAGCTAGGAGGGAACTGGAGCCCCTCTCTGTTCCAGTGTGGTCACTTGATGTCCCGTGGCTACAGTGTATGTGTCTTAAGTAATAGGGACTTACCTTTTAGCTCTTGCAGGTAACCAGTTGTTTTTTTGTTTTTTGTTTTGTTTGTTTGTTTGTTTTTGCAATGGCCTGTATTATTTGGGGGACCTCGTGTCTCCCTCCAACAGCTCACTGTGGGGAGGAACCCAAATCTGGCCTTGGGGATTACCAGCCAGCATTCATGGTTTTAGGGTTATGTGTTCTCCCCCTTTTATGAAACTCTTTTTTTTTTTTTTTTTTTTTTTTTTTTTTTTCGAGGTAGGGTCTCACTCTGATCCAGACTAACCTGGAATTAACTATGTAGTCTCAGGGTGGCCTCGAACTCATGGTGATCCTCCTACCTCTGCGTCCCAAGTGCTGGGATTAAAGGCGTGCGCCACCACACCCAGCTCTTTTAAGGAACTCCCCCTCTTATTGAGGCTAATGACTTGGAGAATGGTATCCAGGAAGAAAGTGTCTAAGGAATTGATTCATATTGTCATAAGTTTAGTGTCCCCCCCTTTCTTCTATCCCCTAGGCCTAGAGATTATTTTTTATTTTAGTAGAAAATTTGTGATCTACTTTGGCTGTATATAACTGAAAGCGGACTTTGGTCTTCCAATTCAGGCTGAAATCTATCCATAATTAGGAAGTAAGAAGTCATTTCAGGCATAGCCTGCTCTGGCCCTCTGCCTGCTAACTTGCTCTCTTCAGTCCAGGGCACACCAGAGTCAGTGCTCCTCCGAGTTCTCTTGATGAACAGGACTAATGAGCGCATATGTAACTATAAAAGACAATGTATTAGGTCGTGTGACACAGTCAGACCTGCAGAGTCCCCGACCGGCTGAGAGCTGGGAAATCAACAGCTGCTCAAGTCCAAGGAGCTGGGCGCCTCAGGGACTCGAGGGACCAGGAATAGCTCAGCTCCAGTGTGAGGCTGAAGGGGAGAGAAAGTTCTTTGGAGAGTTTACTGGGTGAATTGATGTTCACAGGCTGGTGAGTCAGATGTCCACAGCGGTGACCGAAGCTAAACACAGGACTACCCACTTGAGAACAGAGCTCACACATGCTTGGGGAGTTTCTCTTCTCTTTTAGTTCTATTCAGGAGCCCTGCCCATCAGTTCGCCCCATCCACATTCTGAGTGGTCCTTCCTTTCAGCTCACGGAATCACATGCCCTCGTCTCTGGAAACACCTCCCCACGCACCTTGAAGTTCACTTTACCAATTCTCTAGGCAACTGCCAATTCAATTAACTTGACAGCCAAGATCAATTATCACAAACTTCTATATTTGCTTTTTCTGAAGGCTGTAATGTTCCCATTAACATATTTTATTTTTTAAATATTACATTCATTTATTTATTTATGAGAGAGAGAGAACAAAAATGGGCAAACCAGGGTCTCTACCCACTGAAAAACTCCAGATGTGTGTGCCACCTTGGGTAACTGACTTACATGGGTACTGATGAATCAAACATGGGTCCTTAGGCTTTGCAGGCAAATGCCTTAACTGCTAAGACATCTGTCCACCACCCTCCCCAGTGCATTAACATTTTATTTGACTTCTATCATTTCTGAAGGAGCCCAGGGACTTTAATCCCAAAATATGCCAATATAGTATGCTGATCTTTTTAACTTAAAACCCATAGAGGTCAGCCATTGCTAGAAGTTTCACTCTGATATGCCCTTACCTGCCTAGAGACCATGCCCAGCAAAGGTGAAAAGCAGTCCCTTTGTGCTCTCAGACCCGAGTTTCCCTAACTAAACCCAGAACTCAGGAAGGAAGAAGACTGAGGAATGTCAGCACTCCTCTGCAGACTGCAGTAAGCTATTTCCTATTTCCCATACCCAAGCTACTTTAAAAAAAAATTTTTAATTTCTTTAAAATTTTTAAATTTTTATTTGTTTATTTGAGAGCAACAGAGAGAGAAAAAGGCAGAGAGAGAGAAAGTGAGAATGGGAGCACCAGGGCCTCCAGCCACTGCAAAGGAACTCCAGATGCATGTGTCCCCTTGTGCATCTGGCTTAGGTGGGTCCTGGGGAATCGAGCCTCACACCTGGGACCTTAGGCTTCACAGGCAAGCTCTTAGCTGCTAAGCCATCTCTCCAGCCCCTGCAAGCTACTTTTTGTTCTCTGGCTCCTCTGTTTCCCATATTACTCACAGGCTACACTGTAGAATCACCTCCATTCCCCCACCTCTCCCCAATATCTTGGGCACATGGCCTTTGAGCCTTCCTGTGTATTGGGTAGCCATGCTCCTGTGATTTCCCTTTGTGTGTTGATCACTCTGCACACTTTGTTTTCCCAGCTATTAGTCTACATACCTCCCTCAGCTCATTTCAGTGAAGTCCTCCGGGTCATTCAAGTGGTGGATCCCAAGGGGTCCCTACTTGCCAGCCCTTTCAATGGGTACTATACCCCAAACCCAACAATTCTGTCAGTTCTTCTAAATCTTGGAACATAATGCCATTTTCCATTTTGTCACTTCTGTCACTCTGACTTACTGTTTTCTGAGATCCAGGGCTCTTGTCTCTTCAATCTAGGTAGTTAAGTACAGCACCGATGTACTGCAGGAATCCCTGCCACCAAGGACCAGCAGCAGGACTGTAGTCTAAGGAGATGAGGCTTTGGAAAGTGGAATTAAAAAAATATGTATCTTTTACTTTCTTTTTAAAATATTTTATTTATTTATTTGAGAGAGAGAGGGAGGGAGAGAGGGGAGAGAGAGAGAGAGAGAGAATGGGCGCGCCAGGGCCTCCAGCCACTGCAAACAAATTCCAGATGCATGTACTTCCTTGTACATCTGGCTTACGTGGGTCCTGGAGAATCAAACTGGGATCCTTTGGCTTTGCAGGCAAACGCCTTAACCGCTCAGCCATCTCTTTAGCCCTGGAAAGTGGAATTTTATTTTTTCATGAATTGTTTTTGTTGTTTTTTTGAGGAAGGGTCTCACTCTAGTCCAGGCTGACCTGGAATTCAGGCCTTGAACTCACAGCGATCTTCTTACCTCTGCCTTCCGAGTGCTGGGATTAAAGGCGTACGCCACCACACCCGGCTGGCAAGTGGAATTTTAACTCAGGCTCTCAGGCACCTTGAAAAATGAGGTGTCAGAGCAATTGAGATTTGTTGCCAAGAGATGAAATATTTATAATTCTGTTTTTTTTTCTTTTCTAGGTGGGAATATGTACTGATGTGTTATAATTTTCCCTCCATTGTTTGTGTATTTATAGGATGCTTAGATTTATCCTTGGACTAAAATATGCACATATATGTATATTATGTATATTATTGTGTGTATATATATATATATATATATATATATATATATATACATATATATACATACATACATATACATCGTATATATTATATACATATATATTTATATATGTAAATATATGTAAATATATATGTGTATATGTATATATGTATATATATATTTATATTCCATCCATCCCAGGGTTATTAGCTGCTCGAGTTGCTGCCTCACAGGCTCATGAATCTGGACTGGAAGGACCCTTCATCTTCACTTTCACAATCACCCACATCAGCATCTTTCCTGGTCTACACAAAATTTGAGTGAACCTGATCATCAGTGCTTCCCCAGAGAATCGGAGGAATACAGATTCAACAGGGACATGCATGCAGACTTGAGGAGCTTGGGCAAGTGCTTAATTCCTTTTCTCAAGCTACCCAAGCGTGGTAAGTGTAATGGTGAATTCTAATAATGTTTACTAATAGGCACTTGTCTAATGAAAATACATTCCACCGTCTCCTTTAGGCTTCACCATAATCCTGCATGCTGTGCACTGTTTGTATTCCCACTTTATGGTGATTTGAATGCAAAGTGCCCCCCATAGTCTCGTGTGGTTGTGATTAAACACCCTTCTTTTTGTCCAGCTGGTGACGCCTTTGGGAGGTGGAGCCTTGTTGGAGAGGCATGTCACAGGGAGCAGCTTTGGGATGTCACAGTCCTGCCTGTTTAGCTAGCTCACTCTTGCTGCTCCTTCCCAGCTGACATGACAAGATAAGATGCTCTGCTGCCTATTCTTGCCTCCTTTTCTTGCCATGATCCCCTAAAAATCATAAGCCAAATAAACCCCTCCCTTCCATAGGCACTTCTGGTCAGATGTTTTGTTCCAGCACAAAGAAGGAAATTGCAACACACTTTATGCTTGAAAGCTTGAGACACAGTTAGATAACTTGCCCAAGGTCACATCGAGAGTTCCAAAGCCAGGGACCACACTGAAGACCAGTCCACCTTCAGACTGGGTCCTTTTAACCATCCCTAAATTCTCATATTCCCGTTTCTCGTCTACAGCTCTTTTAAATGTATGCAATGGAACTGTGAACATCTGTTCATGCCGGCAAAGCCTCTTACAGTGCATTGTAGACATATCTGGAATTGTAATAAATAGTATTGAGACATCTATTTTATGCCCATTTAAAATATATTACTAAAGTTCATTATCACTAAAGAAATTTATTAATGAATAAACTGATTTGCCACTATTAAATTTCTGGGGGACAATCTCATTTGGTCTTTTTGTACTCTATTTTCAGTCAATGCTAGATTCTGCTTGCCAAAGTGTTACTTAGACTGTTGCCTACATTTTTTCCACTGATGTTGAGTTTTCTTTTCATAGCATCTCTTTTTTTCATGCATATGTGTGTTCTTGATGCATGTGTTTTCATGCATGTGTGTGCATGTGGAGGACAGAGGACAAGCTTGGTTAACATCCTAAGGAACACAGTACTTTTTTTTTAGAGCGAGAGCAGAGAGAGAGAGAGAAAGAGAGCAACAGAAAAAGAGACAGAGTTGGTGCGCCAGGGCCTCAGCCACTTTAATCAAATTCCAGACTCTTGTGCCTCCTAGTGGACATGTGTGACATTTCTCTTGCCTCACCTGTGCATGTCTGGATTACATGGGATATGGAGAGTTTATGGAGAGTTTAACTGCTAATCCATCTCTCCAGCCCTATACTTTTTTTTTTTTTTAAAAACTTTTTTTGAGACAGTCACTCAATGGCCTGGAATTCACCAATCAGACTGACTGGCTGGCTGGCCACTGAACCCCAGGGATTCTCTTGTGCCTACCTCCTCAGCACTGGGGTTACAAACACGTGGCACCACCCCTGGCATTTTGTGCGAGAACTGGGAATCAAATTCAGTGCTTTGCAAGGCAAGCACTTTACCAAATAAGCTATCTTCCCAGCTTAATAACGTCTCTTTTCTTTACGTTCTGTATTAGTGTGATACTCAAGCAACAGGGCCTGAGGAGGCTTGAGAGATGGCTCGAGTTCAATTCACAGGACCCACATTAACATCTGGTGGTTGCCGTGCACATCAGGAACCCTGTTCTTATGGGAAACAGATGGGAGAAATCCCAGCACTTGTGAAAAAAAAAAAATGGCAAAGCCCCAGGCTCAGGGAGCATCTGTGGCTCAAGTGAGAGGAAGAGACATGGAAGGGGACACCTGACTTTCCCTTCCTACCACTGCAGGTAAACTCTTAGAACCTGGCATGAGCACATGTGAGTGCACACACCATAGCACATCACATTACACACTCAAAATAAGAAAATATAAGGGCTGGGGAAAAGGCTCAGGAGCTAAAAGCACTTGCTACAAAGACTGTCGGTCTGAGTTCAATTGCCCAGTACCCACATAAAGCCTGACACCAAGTGACACCTATATATGAAAATTGTTTGTAGTGCAAAAGGCCCTGACAAACCCATTCTCTCCTCTCTCTTTCTCTAATGTATAAATAAAATATTTTTTAAAAAAACAAAATTTATGGACTCAGTTTTTGATGCATCATTGTGATGGCAGTTTGAAAATTTAGGTGTATTATTTTGGGAATCTTGATGGGTCTACTGAAAAGCAAATTTGAGTTAGGATGGGAGTGAAAGGAAGAAGAAGAAATTTTACTGTTGGTGACAGCAGTAGCTTTGATCTGTGCCTATGGAGTTCATCTGACTCATGAACTTCCCTTCCTGACTGACGGCTTTATGGATTTCAGACTCAGTCATTCCTCACAGCTGTAAATTAATTCCATTCATCTAAATTTCTCCACTCTACTTATCCTGCTTCTCATTAAAACCATCCCATTTCATTAACATTTCCTTTAAAACATTACTGTCTACTCCCATTTCAAAATTTTTCCTCCTATATTTTTTTCTAGAAACTTGATAGTTTTAGCCAACACATTTTTGTTTATAACCTACTTTGAATATGTTTTCATTTATGTGGTAGTAATACCTGCTGTAATTTGGATGTGTGGCTTACATGTGGAATGCGTGGTAGCCTGCGTGGGAATGTGAGAGGTGGTGGGAGATGTAAGAGATGGAGCCTGCTGGGAAGTTTCTGTAGGTGCTTCCCTTGGAAGGGATTGACATAATTCTCATGGCTCCTCGCCAGTGCCATTGTGAGCTGTTATAAGAAGATCTGGCCAGTCTCTATTCATTGGCATCTTGTTCGCCATGATGCCATCTTCCAGCGTGTGGTGGTTCTAGAGCCTGTGTCAAATTTCTTTTAAAATTTTTAAAAACTATTTATTTATGGGAGGGAGAGAGAGAGAAAGGCATGCCAGGGCCTCCAGCCACTGTAAACAAACTCCAGACACATGTGCCACCTTGTGCACCTGACTTAAATGGGTAATGGGGAATTGAACCTGGGTCGTTAGGCTTCACAGGCATATGCCTTACCTGCTAAGCCATCTTTCCAGCCCTAAAAGTCTTTCTCTATTTGTGAATTTCCTTGTCATCTTTATTAGAACTTAAGCAAGTATTCAAGTTTTCATGTAGAGACACTTCTTTGGTTCTCTTTTTTCAAATTTTCATCTCATTTGTAGTCTTAGTTTATATCTTTTACTAGGTTTAACTTCAATTTAGTTTATATTTTTTAACCCAGGCTGACCTGGAATTTAAGTCCAGGGTTCAATCCTTTGCCTCCCGAGTGCTGGGATTAAAGGCATTACATGTGCCACCACGCCCGGCTCTTCAATTTTGCTTTTTAAATTTTTTTTAGAAATATTTTTATGATGTGTATATATGGAGAGAAAATTAACAAGAGAATGCATGTATCAGAACCTTTTGCCCCTGCAAATGAATTCCAGATGAATGCACCACTTTATGCATCTGGCTTTATGTGAGTACTGAGGAAACAAACCCAGAACATTAGGCTTTGTAAGCAAATGCCTTTAACCACTAAGCCATCTCTCTAGCATAATTTTGATTTTTATAATCATCAAGTTATTGGTAATGTTAGGTACTTTGAATTTCTACGTAAACTTTAGAAACTGTATGACAAATTGGACCAATGCCCCCATTTAAATTACTTTATGAAAATTTATAAAACAAATATTATTCTCATGAATATTTTCATAACTTTAATATAAGATACTCCATTAAACTTATCAATGTATGATTTTATAGTAAGTTGTGTCAATTTCCAATGCCTTGTGTAACTTTTACTAAGCCTCACAAACTTTCATAGGTCCCCAAATCATAAACTTCATATATATGTAAATGGCTTTCATTATGATGGCACTGAAGTTAGGAATGAACTGTTTGTTTTAGGCTGGTGCTAGGCAACCACCTGGCACCAGCTGTCTTCATGGATTTGTCCCTTTGATCTTTTGAAAGTTATTACTCTACTGCAACATGCCCCTTAAATTAACTCCACTTCAGTGCTGGAGAGATGGCTCAGTGGTTAAAGGTGCTTGTTTGCAAAGCCTTCTGGCCTGGGTTCCATTCCCAAGCACCCACATAATGTCAGATGCAAAAAGTGGCCCAAGTGTCTGGTGTTCATTTGCAGTGGGGTGTGTGCACACGCTTCTGTGCACAGTCATGCTAATAAATAAAATATTAAGAAATATAAATTAAATTAACTAAGTATGGGCTGGAGAGATGGCTTAGCAGTCAAGGCCCCTAATTGCAAAGCCTAAGAATTCTTGTTCAAACCTCCGGGTTCCACATTTAGCCAGATGCAGAAGTGACACAAGTGTGCAATGTCGCACATGCGCACAAGGGGGTACACGCAACTGGAGTTCATTCACAGCAGTTGAGAGGCCCTGGCTAGCCCATTCTCTCTCTGCCTCTTCCTCTCTCTCTCTCTTTGTCTCTCTCAAATAAAAAAAATAAGTGTGAATTTTTATGTTGTGCCTCAGTCATCATTTCTTTGACATTAAAATGTTCTCCACTTGGATGTCCTTGAGAACCTGCTTGAAAGGAAGCGGTTAAGGAAAATGTCCAAAACAGCATCATGAATTTTACTCAGACACATTTCACTACACAGGAAAAGAAATAGGCTTTAAAATGACTCCAACTTCAAAATAGTATCTATCACTGCAATTTTTAACTGAAACCGTTAAGAAGCTCCACATAAGGTCACATTTTATTGGTTTTATCTACTCATTACAAGTCCTCACTGTATTCTTGACACACCAAAGCATAAACAGTTGTGTAAAAATGAATGACTTGTACCCAAGCTAGCTTTAAAAAACATTATTAATTAATTAATTAATTTGAGAGAGAAAACAAGAGGCAGAAAGAGAAGAGAATAGGTACGCCAGGACCTCTAGCTACTGCAAATGAGCTCCAGACACATGGGCCACCCTGTGTATCTGGCTTACGTGGGTCCTGGGAATTGAACCTGGGTCCTTTGGCTTTGAAGGCAAACACTTTAAGCATTAAGTCATATCTCCAGCCCCCAAGATCACTTTTAATGGTGAATATTATAGTAGTATTATGTTGTTATTTCATCAAAAGAAAATTGTCTGTAAATTTTATACAACTATTTGTTCAAGAAAGTGAAAAATTACTTAACTGACATTCCTTTCTCTTACTTTTCCTCCTTCTCAGAGTTACACTGATTTCTAATCCTTTCCTTCTGTTGAATGTCCTAGTATAACTCATCTTTGGCCAAAGAAATGTATTTGCTGATAAATTATCTTCAAGACTGAACATCTGGTCTTCTGATATCTTTCTTCTCAGTGTTCAAGGAATAAATGCTAATTCTGACTGTAGAAACAATATACTGACTATTATGAGCTGGAGACCTCCAGCATGGTGCATGAGACCTGCTGAACTTCATCACATTTGGTTCGCTTTATGTGTCATGAAGGGAGCCACGGAGGGAGTTGTGAAGGGAGAACACAGATAAAACACTCAAGGATATGAGAATAGTGGTCAAATGCCATTATACTTTCCTCTAAACTCACCAGAGGGTCTTGGGGAATGGCTTAGTGGTTAAGGTGCTTGCCTGCAAAGCCAAAGGACCCTGATTCAATTTTCCAGTAAAATTTCCACATAAAGCCAGATTCACAAGGTAGTGCGAGCACCTGGAGTTTGCAGTGGCTGGAGTCCCTGGCTCACCCATTCTCTCTCTTTCTCTTTCTCTTTCTCTCTCTCTACTTGCCTTTTAGGTTTCTCCCTCATAAACAAATAAATAAATAAAATATTTTTAAAAGTCACAGGACAGACAACATAAACTGAACTTTAATATAAATGGCAGAATCTGGGTGACACTGCTTTTTGGATGTCTCTGATGTAGAATCCATAGTCCTGGCCGACATCCCACTGTGTTCTGAGATGCTTGCAGTGAGGAGGATGGTGCCCAAGGGAGTATAACGGCCATATGTGGAATCTTTGTAATTGCTGCAATCTTCATCTGAGAACCTAAAACTACTCTAAAAAGATAAAGTTTATTTATAAAGTGAGGATAAAGTCATACATTGCAGTGACAAAAAAAAATGTTCCAAAATTGTTGGTTTTGACAACACAGAGAGCCAGATATTACTGTAATAATTCTTTTCCAGCCTCTCTGAAGTTTCATATGTCCACATAACTTAATCTTGGCCACTTCCTTGTTTGGGCAGTAACATTACGTGTAAGATTTTGTATCTTTTCCATCTCTATTTTGAGTGTCAATGTCCAACATTTGAATGTCATGCCATAAACACTCATGTGTCTATCAGTTTGAGTACTTGAAACACTTCAGCTGACACATGTCCCCTAATTGTAGCTAGTGTTCTGTAAGTGAAAAATGAACTATTTTTTTTTTTGTCAACATACTGGCTATAGAGGATTATGTATTACAGAAGTTAGTACTATGTTAATAAATCCAAGTGTCTTTGATATATTGTGTGTTTGTTGGGTTATCTGATAAACAGAGCGCAAGAAAATAATCCGGGTATAAAACTGGGTGGGGACAGGAGTCTATGAAGGGAAAAAGTCAAATTTGTTCAGTTCCTATTTATGAGGTTATTGGTCCAGGCTCAATACTAACCTGTATTTCTTCTGAGCCTGCAGAACTTCTCAGAGCCCAGGCTGACCTGGAATTCACTATTTAGTCTCAGAGTGGCCTCGAACTCATAGCAATCCTCCTACCTCTGCCTCCCAAGTGCTGGGATTAAAGGGGTGTACCACCATGCCTATCTTTTTTTTTTTTAAAAAAATTCATTTATTACTGAGAGAGAGAGAGAGAGAGAGAATGAGAATGGCCATGCCAAGGTCTCTAGCCACTGCAAATAAACTCTGCACCTTGTGCTACCTTGTAGATCTGGCTTTTTGTGAGTATTGGGGAATCAAACCTGGGTCCTTAAGCTTCTCAGTGAGTGTATTAACTGCTAAGACATGTCTTCAGCCCTGGTTGTCATTTTAGATGAAGTCTTATTCTGAAGATTTCAACTCACTGACCCTTTCATTCTGTGTTTATTTGTTATTTGTGCTGCTATGGGATGAAATAGGCCCTGGTTCTCTTTCATATGCTGAAGACCTGAAGAGTCCATTTGCAAGCTGAGCAGAAAGGCTTGGAATTTGCAACTTCTAGAACTCTGAGAAAATAAATCGGTAATGATTAAGCCATCCACAATGTGCCCTTTTATGATGGTAGCTTACCTGATTACATACATAAAAAGGAAGCATCCAAAAAAAATGCAGGTCCTTACAGGAAAGACCATGCCCATCACCCTGTTAGAGATGAGTGAGATCCTGAGGGCTCCTTAGAGTCCCCATGAGTCACTCATACACATGTAGACTCTCCTGAAGTTGGCAATTCAAGGTGGTAATGTCTCACAATTCTCAAATCTTAAAAGCTAGTGGAGAAAGCTATTTCCGTTTTGGCCTTTGCCCCTGAGCGTCATCTCTTTTCCCTACATGCATTCTAGATTCTCCCTAACTTCACCCAGTGGCCATGCTAGTCTAGACAGGTCACTTACTTCAGCAGTGGGTCAGAGAGACAAAAGACCAGGCCTTTGTCTCATCATGACTGCCTCTATGGCTCATGCCCTCTGTCACCATGCAGAGAAGTCCCAGTTGATGACCAGAGTTCCACACAAGCTCCCCATGCCTTCTCTGTAAAAGTGTTCCTTTTTGGGCTAGGGAGATGGCTAGGGGTTAAGGCACCTGCCTCCTAAGCCTAAGAACACCCCTTCGATTCTCCAGGTCCCACGTTTAGCCAGATGCAAAGTGATGCAAGGGCGCAATGCCACACTTGCCCACAAGGGGGCGCACGCATCTGGAGTTCCTTCACAGTGGCTGAGAGGCTGCTGGTACACCCATTCTTTATCTGTCTCTCTCTCTCTCTCTCTCTCTCTCAAAAAAAGTATTCCTTTTTTGCTCACAACAGCAAGGACACATTACCTCAGCCATTTTATCAGTTCCTCTTTGCTGATCTCCTGGGCTGAGTAGTTCAAAGCAACATGACAACAGCACAGTTATACATGCCACTCACTCCAAGAATCAAACACACCTACAGGTGTTGGGAACAAAAATAGTTTCCTAAATGAGTCACTGGAAATTATCAGGACAAAAGGCAATCCTACCATTTCAGTTCCTGATCCATCTGGAAGTCATGGGTCACCCACATGAAAGAGAACAAACAAACGCTATTTACGCAGCAACAGAGTTTGGCAGGTTGGGGAGTGAGGAAATTTTAGTAGGAAAGTGGAGGATTTCAGGTACTCTGATAAAAAGACTGCTGCCATGGTGAAGGAGAGGTGGGCTAGCTGGAATCTCATGTGGTTGGGACAGTGAGCACAGTTTGCTTTCTCTGCTTAGTTCAACATTGGGAGGAGGGCATTGGGAAGCTGGAAGTTATTCAACTATCCACTAAGTCCCAACTGTGTTAGCTGGAGGCTGCAAGTTGGCTTCCAATGATGAGTTCAGAATTCTACTTTTACATGTGGTCTAGATCTTGTCCTGCTCCTGTATTCTTGTTAGAAGGGACAAAATCCACCATGTCATTACTCATCCAAAGGATACAAAATGCACCTGCGAGGGTAGAGTACAAACCATAATATTCTATGCCCAACATAGAAGTTTAGCCTTTTTTATAAAAGATCAAAAAGTGTACAGGCAAAAGAATCCTGGTTCCTATGGCATATAAATGGTTCCCACAGCCATTTGTCCACTGCTGTGTTTCCTTTATCAGAAAGTGGATCATTTTGGTGAACACAGAAATCCAAGCTCTGTGGAATTTCATAATTTTAAGTCAGATATCCTGTGAGAGCTGGAATACTTCTACTGCTCCCAATGATGCTGCCTGAGAAACTATTCTGCATGCACGAAATTCAGTAGGGAAACATTCTTACTCTATATATCAAAAATGTGCCAACCATTAAGAAAATGAAGGCTTAGAAAATGAGCTGGGTTATGTATTTTAAATGTTCCATGAAAACTTATTTAATTAAAATCAGTGGACAGAGCATTAATTGAACAAGACAATGTGTACTCATATTAATGAAAACAGTAAAACATTTCACTGGTTAATTAATATATGAAATTATCATCACTGTATTACTATAGAATGTTGAAAATGAAATTTCTGAAATAAGTCAAAGAGAAAAGATGTTTTTTCATTTTATTAATAATTCTTAAAATTCATTACACAGAACAAACATACACATATAATTGTTAGCAACAAAGCATAGTTAAGTAGAAGGTTTATTTTTTGAAATATCTTATTTTTAATGTATTTATTTGAGGTAGAAAGAGGCAGATAGAGAGAGAGAAAAAAAATGGGCACTCTAGGGCCTCATTCCACTGCAAACAAACTGCAGATGCATGTGCCACCTGTGCCTCTGGCTTACGTGGGTACTGGGGAATTGAACCTGGGTTCTTAGGCTTCTCAGGCAAGTGCCTTAACCACTAAGCAATCTCTCCAGCCTAAGCAGAGGGTTTCTTAATCAAATGTTATGTTGGCAAAAACAATTTGCTTTTGGTAGATTATTTCACAACAACTTAATTCCACATCGTTATTTTGATATTCATTTGTCCAAAACATTGAAGCTGAGAAATAGTTATTTAATGTAGCCTGTTGATTGATATAAACATTTAAGTACTTTTTGTTCTTTGATGGTATGAAAGAAAATTGCTTACACTCTGTATTTTTTTGCGTAAGCCATTAAGAAATAGTTCAATGCATTTGTTTGGAAGGGAAATAATATTAAAAGTTTTCATTCATCAAAGCACAGAATAAAAGAAATGACAGACAGCAGAAGGGTGGGAGGCAGTACTTAGAGCACAGCCCCTGCTGTGAGGAGTCATCCGACTCTGGAATTACAAAAGGTCTCTGTTATGAATAAGAAATTTCAAAAAAGAAAAAAAAAAAAAGGGCAATGTAGTACAGATCACAGGCACTTGACAAATATCCGATAAATCTAAAAATCCATAAAGACCTATACAATAGATAGCTTTCCTGCACTGTAGCTAATATGCACACTTGAAAGACCAATTCTGGATAAAAAATAATCTGTCATTATTCAGTGACATGGATCATGTGAACACCATTATATTAGGCCCCACCCTAATGACCTCATCTTAACTCGACTCTCCAACAACTCAGTTTCCAAATAAGGTCACAGTCAATGACACTAGAGGTGAGGATTTCAATGATCTTTCATGAGATACAAATACTGTGATGTGTGACATGAGACTTATAAGTGGCTCAAATGAGGGAGTGCTAGTCTGAGTTAAAATATGACATTAAGTTTAACATGCTAAAAATTATCAGTAGATTATTATTATTTAAAGTAATAACTTGAAAATGCACAAAATATGTATTACATTGCTTACAAGTATTCATGTCGTTTTATGACAATATGCATGTGTCAGAAAACTTTGGGGACACATATGGACAGTGGAAAGGAATGTGTTCCCAGACTAGGATAAAAGAAATAATAGAATGTAACACAATGAATTAAATTATTAAATAAAGTCATAAATGGGTCTTTCATAATAGGTTATAACTATTGATCATGTACTGAGTGACATTAATAACTTAACCTTGTGGTCCCGAATTGTAAAATATAAACCAAATACATTGCCTTCCTTTTTTTGAAATTTTCAAATTTAGCCTTATGTTTTATTTGTTTTCTCTTTTCTTTTCCTTTTTATTGTCAGCTTCCATACATATAGAAAATAAACCATGATTATTCCCTCCTCTCCCCCACTGTCCCCTTCACAGATCTACACTCCATCATATCCCCTCCCTCTCTCCATTAGTCTCTCTTTTATTTTGATGTCATCATCTTTTTCACCTATTATGAGGGTCTTTGAAGATAGACAGCACTGCAAGGTCTAGGCCAGCACTGCAAGGTCATAGGAGGATCACTGTGATTCGAGGCCCTTGAGTTTCTGAATCTGGTCATCTTGGACTTGACATTACTTCAAAAAAAAAGTTTTTAAAAAAGGATACAGATTAAGAAGGCTGGGAGGGAGGAGAGGGTGGAGAGAGGCCAGTTTCTGGTCGATTGCATTGTAAGCAGTCCTACACTTCGGCTCTTACATTCTTTTCGCCACCTCTTCTTTAATGGACCCTGAGCCTTGGAGGGTGTGACAGAGATGCTTTAGTGCTGAACACTCCTCTATCACGTCTTCTCAGCACTATGGTGCCTTTTGGGTCATCCCAGTGGTCACTGCCATCTGAAGAGAGAAGCTTCTCTAACCAAAAGTGAAAGTAGCATTAATATATGGGTATGAATATTACATAAAGTGTTTACAGGGCAGTTTGGTGAGCAAAATATCTGAATTTAGTCAGACAAGAGCAGGCATTACACTCCTAATGCTCATGACCTCCCCCACCATAGGCTTTTGGTTAGGTTTTCAGTACCAGGCTTGTATTCCCTCCCATAGAACGGGTCTCAGTCCAGTTAGAGAGCAGTTGGTTTCCCCCATAACAAACATGACACTATTGCATCCATTGGCTGGACAAACTTGAAGCTGGCAGTATCCACTGTTTTCACCACTGATGGCTTCTGTCTCCCTTAAGGCTACAGGCAGTTTTTTTTTTTTTTTTTTTTTTTTTTTTTTTTTCCCAGATTTCTGTCAGCTGGTCTACCAGGAGAAGGTTTTCAGCTCAGTCCTGGTTTGATTTCTCAGTGACCTTGCAGCCCTGGCATGTGGCGTCTTCAGCAACAGTGTCTTATCTGTTCCTGGTGGGAAATCAAGAGCCTTGGCAATGACCTATAATAATTTGGGGGCATCAAGAACCTCCCTGGCCAACAGCTCACTGGAAGATATCTCATCCCTGGTGCTGAAATTTTTCTGGTCTACAGCTTCGGGGTGTGCCATTATCCAAAAAAGTAAGTTATCATGTGACTTATTCACAATATCCTGGACTTTTGATTACCCCTCCCCCCACATTCCTTTTACTCAATCTCTTCCCCTGACCTCGCTTAGGCCATTCCACCTGCAGTCATCTGTCCATCTACTTACATATATATAGTACCGTCCCCTTAAGTCCACCTCTCTCCTCCCTCCCAGCCTTCTTAATCTGTATCCTTTTTAAAAACCTTTTTTTTTTGAAGTAATGTCTCACTCTAGTCCAAGATGACCTGGTATTCACTCTGTAGTCTCAAGCTGGCCTCGAATCACAGTGATCCTCCTACTTTTGCCTTCCGCAGGCTGGGATTAACGGCATGCACCACCACATTCAGCCAAAAACTATTTTTATTTACAAACAGGGATAGTGGGGGGGGGGAGGAAGAAGTAACAGAGCACGGGCATTCAAGGGCCTCCTGACAATGAGAATGAATTTCAGATGCATGTACCACTGTATGAATCTGGCTTAACATGGGCACTAGGGAAGTGAACCTGGGCTGAAAGGCTTTGAAAGCAAGTGCTTTTAATCACTGAACCATCCCTCCAACCCCCTGGGTCTGGATTCTTTTGTAGACTGCAGCACTGTTCCTGAGTAAGTCTATTAAAATAGGATGCTACGGTATACAACTGGCCTTCACGTCTGTTGTCAGCTGAGCTGCTGTCAGAATTCAGGTTTACTTGTTGTTAAATGTCTAGCAGCACACTATGAATCAATAACTATGAATAAATAAGAATCATAACCCTGACTAGAGTATAATGCTTTGCTCAATGTTTTTGCATACAAGATTTCAGCAGGTTAGTTTAATTGATTCCCCAACACCTTGGCTCCAGTCTCACTACTGACCTCACTATAGTATCCAGTTTTTGAATGATCGGACTCATTGGCTTATTGACAGATGTTTATTTAATGAGAATACTATCTTCTGATTCTCATACTGAGGACATATCAAGTGGCTATGAGAGCTAGAGCTATGATAAATAATACCCTTATTTTAGAATATAATAATTTTGCTCATTTTGTGTAATGCATTTTTTCCCTGATCAATAAAACCCGGTGATTATGGTTAAATTCTTGTTGCTGGGACAAAGTACCTGACCAAAAGCAGGTAATGGAGGAAAGGGTTTATTTCTATGCATAGTTTTGAGGGGAGGCTTCATCATGGAAGGGTGATAAGAGCAGGAAGCCGGGTGGAAGTAGCCTGAAGGGAGCTAGCTGGCAAAACAAAGCTGAGCTCATAAGCCCTGAGGTTTACTCCCTAGTGACACATCCTCTGGCAAGATTCCACTTCCCAAATTGCCACCAACTGAGGACCAAGTATTCAAAACGCATGAGGTCATCGGGGGACCTCTCATTCAAACCATTACACCAACCTTCCCTGACCAGCAGGCAGTTTTAAATTCTGCAACGTCATATTCAAATAGAAATACTTTGAATGTTGGAGAGACGGCTTAGCTGTTAAGGTGCTTGCCTGTGAAGCCTAAGGACCCAGGTTTGATTCTCCAGATCCCACATAAGCCAGATGTACAAGGTGACACAAGTGCAAGTTCACGCATATGCACAAGG
This sequence comes from Orientallactaga sibirica, assembly GCA_036365145.1. Lineage (NCBI taxonomy): Eukaryota > Metazoa > Chordata > Mammalia > Rodentia > Dipodidae > Orientallactaga > Orientallactaga sibirica. Next base: position 5,097,891 of record JAEOAD010002133.1, read on the forward strand.
TGGTGCATGTGTCTGGAGTTCAATTTCAGTGGTTGGAGGCTCTGGAGCACCAGTTCTCTCTCTCACTCTTTCTCTCTCTCTCTCTTTCTCAATCTCTCTTTCTCATTAAAAAAAAAAATCCTCTCACTCTCTTATCATATACACCCTGGGGAATATCTGTACTACTTGAAACTGCTACCAGCAGCAAAGTTTCTATTTTCCTTCATTTCCTCTTCTGATTTGTACCTCCTTTAAGTTTTTACTTTTCAAATGACATGAATTATCTACTCATCGCAATAATTGCTGCAAGTAAATGTGACACACACATTCTTCACACTGGGAATTCTTGGCAAAACTTTTCATTTTGCCCACTGTTGAATTGGATTTATCAGAGGCACTCATAAGATACCTAGGGATGGTTACATAAATGCTATATCATTAGCAGGTCAACTCTCTTTGGATTTTGTGAAAGCCAGAAAAGAAGCCTTTAGGCTTATTACTTGGAGGGTGATTTAACCAAAATTACCTATCTTCTTGCTAGAGATGAGTGGTGACTCATAGAGGTGATATAATTCAAATCCCACTAAAGTAGAATCACATACTTTTATATTTAGAAGTCAATGAATCACTAAGAAAAGAAAAAAAAAAAAAAAAAAAAACCAGACATGAGAACTAAGGATTCTTTTTCCTTTGTTCAGTGAGGACAAAATTCAAACTATATCCTTTTCAAATAACTTCATGTTGAATTACCTTTGTTTATTAGTAGAATTACAAATAATTCACATAAATATGAACTTGGTAATTAAGTAAGTAATGAATGCCTATTTTCAACACAGCAAAGAACATCCCTTCTAGTTGTTCACTTAACTTTTAAAATTATGTTATTTATTTATTTGCAAGCAGAGAAAGATAGAAGAGAGACAGACAGAGAGAACTGGCATTCCAAGGCCTATAGTCACTGCAAATGGACTCCAGAGGCAATGTGCCACTTTGTGCATCTGGCTTTACCTGGGTACTGGGGAATTCAATTCCGGTCATTAGGCTCTGAAGGCAAGCACCCTAACGGCTGAGCCATCTCTTAAGCCCTTACTTAACTTGTGAAAAGCCTAGATTTCTTTTGAGAAGTGACGGCTCTTCCATTTTATTAAAGAACTGAAACCTGTACAAAACATCCTTCAAGAAGCTTCCTTCCAAGGTTGGAAAGTTCACAGGTAGGATGGAAGCAAGGCCTCAAGGTGTGCTTGTGCATATGGACTTTTCTTTGAGTCTCTGCTGGTGTTGCAAGAGGTGAGCATCAAGGAGAGTAGCCATGACCCTTGACCCTTCCACCCTGGTCTCCAGCCAAACTGTGCTGTTCTTTAAGTCTGCACAGTGGGGCAGAATTACACAGCCTTTTCCTGCCCCCCCCACCAGCATGCGCCCAGTGACTGCTTCAAGATAGTAGGGAACCCAGTATATTTTCCAGATCTGTGCCAGTAGGTCTGAAAAGATAAAAGGAAGAAAACTTATTTCACATCGCTGGGACTTGGGGGACTGTATGTTTTATAGCTTTTGGCTACATCTACAACCCAGGTTTGGTTCCTTAATTTTCCAGTTTTGTGCTAGCTGTTTAACAGAAGGTCATTACATAGCACCTATCTTTTCTTCGTCTTAGAAATATAATACTCTATTATATCTGACTATTATTTCTAAACCATTACTTCTGCTTACCTTTTAGGGACACACAGATGTATTTATATGGAATTTTATTGGTTTTCATTCTTGTTTTCTGTTCTCATCAGTAGACACATTTTCGCCGACATTCTGAGAAAGTTTATTCGGCATTACTCACTATCATTGACTCAGTTTTCATTTTGTATTTGTTTTCCTTTTCTTGGTACATTATTTAATAGTTACAATTATTCTCCATTTTTATTTTTCCCCTACCTTTGAACTCAGAATACAAACTATTCCATACCTAAAATATCCTGTTTTAAAAAAAAAGCAAATTTTAGGAGATGAATTAATTGTTTGTTTTGGGGGTACTGGGGATTGAATCCAGGGCCTGGTATACATTAGGCAAATGGCTTGCCAAGAGGCTTCCTCTACAGTTCCAAACAAATTCTCATTGGTACTCTTTACTGTTCTAAAGAGTCTGTGGAATTCTTCCTTTCCAGAGTCTATGCTGAGAGAGAGTTGAGAGCTATTTTCCTCCTAATCAAATGTGTGGTAATTACTTATCTGTACTAAAGCAGAAAGTTCTGTTCTCCATTCTGTTCTGATAGTCACCTGTATCTCAATTCTATATGTGCAATGAAGGGCTGATTTGACGTTGAGTCCACGAGTTCTCCATACTGGTCTCTTGATTTAGCATCCAATTAGTTTTTCCCTAACCTTAACACTTGCCTTTTAGTTATATTGTCTCTTCCTTAAATACAGGATTTAGCAGATTTTTCAAAAGATTTTATTTTTATTTATTTATTAGAGACAGAGAGAGAAGGAGAGAGAGAGAATGGTCATGCCAGTGCCTCTAACCACTGCAAATGAACTCCAGACGCATGCACCACTATGTGTATCTGGCTTATGTGGGACCTAGAGAATCAAACCTGTCTCCTTTGGCTTCACAGGCAAGTGCCTTAACCACTAAGCAATCTTTCCAGCCCTAGCAAATGCTTTAAATAAATATATCAGTGATCTATCCAATAAAAACCAATTTAAAAATTTTATGTTAATTTTAGCATTTAATAGTTATTTCTTCCAGGAAACCTATGGCATTTTAACCTACCAGTTACTACAAATGTTGTGCAAACAGGTGATGACTACCTCAGTTCTTATGTTGTTTTCTTATTCCTCATCACCTAGAAGGTTAAAAATATATGTTTAACAGAATGGAACATATTATGCACAGAACTGCTTAGTGATATCTCTTTCCAGATGAAGTCTCCACATTTCAAATAAATAGAAATTTTGTCTTGGCTGTTCTGTGTGGTTCTATTTCAGGTAAGGCATGATTTAAAAAGAATTTAACTGACAACGTTGACCAAGTGAGAAGCACAGATATTTCCACTGTTTCTCTATAATATTAACTTTTATACCAAAATTGATGTTCTGAGAGAACACAGTGGATTACATTATTAACCCACACAAAAGAAATGCCTTTTCAACTTACCATAAACCTTTCTTTTCTGCATGAAACAAATCACAGGACATTGGCAATACCTATTGGAATGGATAAAGGAGAGGTGGTGGCATAGAAAAAACTCTAGGCATCCTCTAAGATGAAATTTGAAGCTAGGAAATGAGACCAGTCAGAAAGTTCTGAGGACATCTGTGCCCATAGAATGCATGGAAAAGCCACAGCAATGGATACTGAAAAAGACTCCCCCAAATATGGGAACCACACCAGCATGAAAGCCACAAGGAAGGGGCACAGTCTGGACAGGAAGAGGGTGAAGAGGCCTTAAGACACAGGAGACAGAAGAACATGGAGATGTTAGCAACACAGTTTCACTCTGGAGGATTCAGTCCTCCTAATACAGGGATCTTTTTTTTTTTTTTTCTTAAACATGAAGTTTTTTAAAATTTATTATTTATTTATTTATTTGAGAGAGAGAGATATAGAAATAGGCAGGGAGAGAGAGAGAGAGAGAGAGAGAGAGAGAGAGAGAGAGAGAGAGAGAGAGAATGGGTGCGCCAGGGCTTCCAGCCACTGCAAACGAACTCCAGATGCATGCACCCCCTTGTGTATCTGGCTTACGTGGGTTCTGGAGAATAGAGCCTCGAACAGGGTCCTTAGGCTTCATAGGCAAGCGTTTAACCGCTAAGCCATCTCTCCAGCCACAGGGATCTTTTTAAAGAGAGGCCAGTGGGAATTTTAATCCATTCCACTAATCTCAAACACTGCACCTTACTTTCAATACTTGTCAAATGATATAGAAAGGAAGAATGGTATGAAGATAGTACTGAGTTATATTAATTATGAAATACCTTGAATCATGGTATGTCTTCATCTGAGTGGCAGAGAATGAAAGTCAAATATTAACGAACCTACTTTTTCATGCCCGTGCTCTGTGTGTCCTAAACTGTGCTAGTCCAATCTACTCTCACAAACACTTCCTACGGAACTTTTAAATAAAAGTTTATGGGATTCTGTCCTTGTGTTTGCTCCTTTGATCTACTTTTTTTCAGTTCCATGGATTGATCCCAGCATTTCATATAGGCTAGGCAAGGGTTTTACCACTGAGCCACATTCCAAGCCCTTTGATGTTTTTTGTTTTTGGAGAGAGACAGAGAGAGAGGAAGAGGAAGACAGATGGAGATGGGCATGCCAGCAGCCTCTCAGCTGCTGCAAATGAAATCCAGATGCATGTGCCCCCTTGTGGTCAAGTGCAGCATTGCACCCTTGCATCACTTTGCATCTGGCTAAACATGTGACCTGGAGATTGGAACCACTGGAGATTGGAACCAGCATTCTTTGGCTTAGGAGGCAGGTGCCTTAACCCCTAAGCCATCTCTCCAGCCCCCTTTGATGTATTTTTAAGTTCATTGTTGTAATATAAGATCAGATAAAGATTATATTTTATTTTTTGCCTGTTGATGCCCGGTCACTGAATGTTTCTAAAATATTGGCCATGTATGTGTGGCCTTATTACTTACTCTATGTGTCTGTTCTTATCCAACACCAGATGTCTTCATTGTTATAAGAAACTATTTTCCTGATCCTAGTTAATTACATATTCACATTTCCCCGTGTGCTTATTAGCTCTTTATAGTTCCATTTTTGCTTTACAAAAAGGTAATCCATTTTATTTTGGAAAGTTAATGCTTTTCTTCTTATTGTATATGAACATTCTTTCTATATTTCTCCTGTTTGCAGTTGTGTCAACTTTTTCTGGTCTTTTATAATTAAGGTTGAAGCTTTAGAAACATTTTCTGTATTTTCTCAACTACTGGTATGCTTAGGTAAACCTTTCCAAAAACTAGCTTGGCCATTGTGCATCCATCTTCCTCTGAATAAATATTTCTAGTGAAATAATCTTTTTATCACTTTTTCTGTATCACTTCCTAAAGTTTAAAATTTTTTTGTCAATCTTGTTTACATATGGTCTACATTTTATCCATGAAAGTTCTTTTCAGAAATTTTTTTCGAAATGTAACTATAAAATTCTCTCTCTCCCACAATGTCAGTGGCAAAGGTTTCTTATCACAGAGCTGACAATAGCTTTTCCCGATACATGAAAAAATCCATTAGAGAAAGATACTCAGGCGTTCACAGTGAGCTCTGATGATCACAGTCTACAGCTTTGAGTATAAAATGAATTGCATAGTTACATGCATGTCTCCATCTTATTCTGATGTGACTCAGTGATAGAGTTCCTAGGTTCAATCCTAAGCGCCAGACACTTATCTTTCCTCATCAACTGCAATGTCTACAAATTCAGGGACTATTTCTAATTTTATAAATCTAGTTAGGCATGCAATAGATAGGACATACACATGTTGGATGAAAAACACTTATTGTTTGCAAGCTGGGACATGAATATATCTTCCCTGTATGCATCTCTTTCAATTATTTTGTGCAAATAAATTAACTTTGTTTTACCTTACTGAGGGTTGGAGAGATGGCATAATGGTTAAGGCACTTGCCTGCAAAGCCTAAGGACCCAGGTTTAATTACCCTGTACCCATTAAGGCAGTTGCACAAGGTGGCACATGTGTCTGGAGTTTGTTTGCAGTGGCTGGAGATCATGGCATGCCCATTTTCTCTCTCACACACATGCATGCACAGATAAATAAACAAAGTATTTTTAAAAGCATTACCCAGCCATGGGATGTTTCAGGAGATAAACTATGCAGTGTTCATGTCTGAACTGTGGACTTTGGAGAGATGGGTCCAAGTTCTGTCATTTGGTAGACCAAACCCTTGTGAAATCAAGGAAATTTGCTTCCATCTCCAATGCGTGACTCTTTACCTGAGCCATCAGAGTTCACGGAAAACAATATTTTCCATGTGTGTTGCCCGCATAACCCTTGTGTGCTCTACTCTAGTATCACAAGTACTTTTGCGGACTACATTTTTAAAAATACAATGCCATATGCTATGAGTCATCTTCTGCCCTGCTCCCTGTCTTGCCTTTGTGTTTTCTGGTCATTTGAGACTCTCTGTTGCTGCTAAAAAGGTTTGCTGGGAGGAGGAAGCAGAAGAGCAGAGTGCTCCTAGGGAGGAGCATCCATCAGGACTGTCCGTGCCTAGGCACAGTGGGCTGCTAGGTAGTGCATGTTATGTCAGCAAACTCCTGTGGTGGAGTTTTATTTTATTTTATTTTATTTTATTTTATTTTATTTTATTTTATTTTATTATTTTATTTTATTTTATTATTTTATTTTATTTTATTTTATTTTATTTTATTTTATTTTTTTTTGTTTTGGTCTGTTTTTGCTTTTTTGAGGTAGGGTCTCACTCTGGCCCAGGCTGACCTGGACTTCACTGTGTAGTCTCAGGGTAGCCTTGAACTCACAGCGATCCTCCTACCTCTGCCTCCAGAGTGCTGGGATTAAAGGTGTGTGCCACCACGCCCCGCTGATAATTAGCGCCAGGGTGAAGGAGACAGACACTGAGGATACTCAACACTTACCAAAAGCGGAGATCCAGAGGCTCCTAAGAACTCATCACTGAAGTAGACTTAAAACTCATCCACTACAGCGCAGGGAATTTTGCAGAAGAGGGGACGGAAAGATTTTAAGAGCCACAGGTTGAGGTATCATGCTCAGAGGCATTGCCTCTCCCCCAAAACTGACTGCTGCTCCCACAACACATAACCCAAAATCCTGTGGGGAATATCTGCAACTCCATTGAGGAGGACCCCAATGGAATGGGAGCAGGGATGAGGGAAAAGACAGTACCAACACATGATGTATCCATATGAAATTTGTTACTAATAATAAATTTAACAAAAAAATTGAAAAGTGCCTTGGTTTATGACTTTCTTCAGTTCTGTTACTATAAAAACTTCACAGGTTGGAGAAAAGGCTTGGTGGTTAAAAAGAGAGAGAGAGAGAGAGAGAGAGGGAGAGAATGAGCGCTCCAGGGTCTCCAGCTGCTACAAATGAACTCCAGATACATGTGCTACCTTGTGTATCTGGCTTACATGGGTCCTGGGGAATCAAACCTAGTTCCTTTGGCTTTGCAGGCAAACATGTTAACTGCTAAGCCATCTCCCCAGCCCTTGAAACAGATTTTAATTGTATTATTATTTTCCCTTTTGTACTTCCACAATAAAAAATTATGACATGTATTGGCTCTTATAAGGTAGAGCTAATATGTCAGAATCATTTTTTTCTAACAGGAACATTTCAAACAAAATCAAGAAAAGTGGTCTTATTTCTTTCATTATTTTTAATACTGTATTTTAAAGCCATTAGATAAAGATATTGTCCAGAAAGTCCTCATTTCTTAATGAGCCTAAAATGTGACACAGATGTCTCTATTAATTTTGAAGAATTTAGATGTAAAGACCCTGTCCCTTCCTCAAGGCTGCCTGACTCCACCACTTTCTCTCATGGAAGACATGGAAAATGCTGGCTGTACTTTTAACTCCTGTTGTTATTCATCATTCAGAAAACCAAACTTCCTCAAATGACTATGCTAGAAATAGAGGCTTATTATATTTCATAAGTTATTTATTCCATGAGTCAGCTTTCTGTCACTAGAACAATGTAGCCAAGACCATCAATTTATAAGGAGAAAAGCTGATTTTTGTCTCTCAGTTTTAGGGGTTTCAGTCCTTGTTCAGTTGGCTCCACGGGTGTTCAGACTTGGTGAGTCAGGACAGCATGATGTCAGCATGTGGCACTGCAAAGTGGCTCACTGCATGGCTAGGAAGCCAAAACAGGAAGTGAAAAAGAGGAATGAACTCAGGTTCCAGTGGCATGCCCCACTGAACTAAGGACTTCCGACTCCACTGCTTAAACGTTCCACCATCTCCCCAAGAGCACCGTCCTGAGAAGCAAAGATTTAATACATTAGTCTTTGGGGACAATCATGACCCTGTCTAACATGTAAACAGATAAGAATGCCATACTGCTTGTCACAAAGGTCACTGCATGGTGATTATAACCACTCGCCCCATAGTTCATTAATATCTGACTTCCCTTCCTTTCCACTCAGTAGGTACTGTAATAAGGCCACATATGTATGCCAACTATGCCAAACTAATCCAATAAGGAAAAAATAGCCTTTCAATAAGTTATACCACAGTGGCTGGGCATCCACAGACAAAAAATAAAATATAATATTTTTTTCTGATCTTATATACAACAGTGAAATTAAAATACATGAAAGTGCTTGGAATGTGGTTCAGTGGTAGAGGCCTTGCTTAGCCTATATGAAACACTGTGCTCTATCCCTAGGACTGAAAAAAAAGTAGATCAAAGGAGCAAATTTAAGGACATAAAATTTTATTTAAAAGTACTGTAAGAAGTATTTGTGATAACAAATTAGACTAGGACGTTTTAGGACACACAGAGCTTGGGTATTTAAAAAATGTAGGTTTAAGCTTCATTAAAAAAATAATTTCTTCCAATATTTTTTTTTCTGGTTTTTTAGAATCTTGTGTGGTGGTTTGATTCAGGTGTCCCCTATGAACTTAAGTGTTCTGAATGCTAGTCTCCCCAGCTGACTGCAATTGGAAATTAAAGCCTCCTGGAGGTAGATCATTGTTGGGGGCGGGCTTATGGGTATTATAGCCAGTGTCCCCTTGTCAGTGTTTGGTACACTCTGCGGTTGCTGTTGTCCACCTTATGTTGACCAGAGGGTGATGTCCACCCTCTGCTCATGCCATCGTTTTTCCTGCCATCATGGAGCTTCCCCTTTGAGCCTGTAAGCCAAAATAAACCTCTTTTGTCCCACAAGCTGCTTTTAGTCGGGTGATTTCTGCCAGCAATGTGAACCTGACTGCAACAGACCTCATCAAACATATGCTGATAGTTTGCATGCTTCTTTGTCTACCAAGTTCTTTTTTATCTGTTTTTCTGCGTTCTAACCCAAATGTCCCTCAAAATAAATAATTATCTATTGAGACTTATTTCAAACATCAGCACCAGATTATGTTTTGAAGAGACAATTTTTCATTGGTTCTCTTATTTTCTAAAATAAGAACTTCCAATTCATTATCTTATTTTAAGCATTTTTAACATTTTTTCTTGTCTTGGTGCATTTGAAGGGATGAAGACATTTGTTTGAAAGCCCACAAACCCCATCCACATAGCACAGGGCCCATTTAGTTCTCTGCAATTGGTGCAAAGAGGCAATTGCTGTCACTTGGTAGTTCAGATATTTCAATATCATTCTCATGCTTTTCATTTTGTTGTAAGAATATTATAATTAAGGAACATTAAAAAAAAGAATCATCAACAAGGCCAAAGGCTGCCAAGAGGTTAGATTTAAGTGCTGACTTAATACCCTTTTATCTAGCAGCAGAAAGTAGGTGAATTGTCACCTTGGTAACAGTTTTAGTGATGAATTTTTGCAGCACCATAGCACTTTTTATATTGTATGGTGTGTGTGTGTGTGTGTGTGTGTGTGTGTGTGTGTGTGTGTGTAAGTTGAATATTTATATGAATTTGGGTGTATGTGCACATGTGGAGGTCAGATGACAACTTTCTGGTCTGTACCCACCTTCCATTTCATTAAAGGCAGGCTAGCGAGTCTGTGAGCTTGCAGGAGATTTTTCTGTTTCTGCCTGGCATCTCACAGCAAGCCCATTGTATTATATGGATGCTTGCAGTACAATGCCTGTGTCCTACTTCATTAGTGTTCTGGGGATCCGAAGCCAGGTACTCGTCCACAGGGCAAGGGCTTTATACACTGGGACATCTTCCCAGTACTGACCCCATTTTATCATGGATTAAAACAATTAGCGAGAAAAGTCAGCTTCCTAACCATGAGAAATTTCAAGAACTGAATTCAAACGCATGGATACTCCAGAGATCATTTGCTTCTCTTGCAGACATATCCAACCTGTGACCCAGGCTATCTACCGTACAGCCCAGTATATTTGTATAGGACAGCATTATGCTGCAATGACAAAAGGTTAGACACCCCGGTTTAGAGAGTGCATACTAATATATATGTACATGTGTATATTATCTGAAATTACATTTTCAATATTATCAGCATTTAATTTTAATTACTAGATTTAATACTTCTAATCAGACATAAGGTACTATCAAGCTTTAGTGTATTTGTGCTTACATTATTTAATCCATATAACTTTTAAATAGTTGATGTAAACTTAATATTTGAGAAATAAATCTTGCATTATTGCGCTACCAATTCTGAATTGTTAGTGTTTATGAATTTAATTATTGATGTAATCACCTGAATTATGCTTTCTCCGAGTAAAGATGAGTCGCATAATTTGGAAGGATCTTAGGCTAAGATGGACTACACTATATTTTCTTCGGTGTCAATTTTAAATCACTAATGTTGGACAGCAGTTACAATTCAGGCCACTGATTTGTTGGTCTGAAATCTAACCTTTTTTTTTTTTTTTTTTTTTGGTTTTTCGAGGTAGGGTCTCACTCTGGTCCAGGCTGACCTGGAATTAACTATGTAGTCTCAGGGTGGCCTTGAACTCACAGTGATCCTCCTACCTCTGCCTCCCGAGTGCTGGGATTAAAGGCGTGAGCCACTACGCCAGGCTGAAATCTAACCTTTTTAACACTTCACATCCCAATATTTTTCTTCTCTAGCCAGAATATTTTCAAATTTTTGTCCTGGAAAGATTAAAATAGTGGATTTAATGAGCCAAAGGAAAGCCTGTTAATGAGACTAAACATTTTTGAGCTGTGAGCTTGGTACATATTCATCATCCATCTTAGATGGCATAAAAGGAATAAGAAGAATGGAAGGTGTCAAGTGCATAGCTCAACATTTTCCTTTATATTAAAGAATTTCTGGCAAAATGCAGAGAAAGTGTAGATGATAAGGAGGAGGGGCCACACATCTTTCTATTCTACAACTGTTTTCAGCGGTCTGTCCGCATGTCCTGGTAAAGGTTGAATTTCACCAGCATCAATTTGGGGACTATCTAGTATACAGTGGGCTTTGAGGTTCACAGACTGGCTTCAACATAAATATCTAAATCACCTAGTCAAGTTTCTATAAGAATTTCTATGTATAAAAATTTCCCCTACTAATTGTTTTTGAGGTAGGATCTTGCTCTAGTCCAGGCTGACCTGGAATTCACTATGTCATCTCACAGTAGCCACAAATTCACAGCGATCCTCCTACCTATGCCTCTTGAGCACTGGGATTAAAGGAATGAATCACCATGCCCAGATTAATTTCTTAATAATAATAAAATGGAGAGCTTTTATATTGTCATGATCTTTTTTTCTTTTTCTATCTCTACCTTACATTATAGCATCTTGAATTTTTTTCCCAATGCATAGAAAATGGTTAATGGCTGGGCACAGTGGTGCATGCCTTTAATCCCAGCACTCAGGAGGGAGAAGTAGGAGTATCGCTGTGAGTTGGAGGCCACCTTGAGACTATATAGTGAATTGTAGGTCATCTTGGGCTAGATGAATGCCTACTTCAAAAAACAAAAAAAACAAAACAAAACAAAACAAAACAACAACAACAACAACCACAAAAAGTTCTACCACTGAGGTATATCCCCAGACCTCTGTTTACTTTTTATTTAAGACAAGGCTCCAGGCTGGAGAGATGGCTCAGGCATTGAGCACTTGCCTGCAAACCTAACAGGCTGGGTTTGATTCCCCAGCACCCACATAAAGCCAGATACACAAAGTGGTGCATGCATGTGGAGTTTCTTTGCAGCAGCTGGAGTCCCCGGCATGCCCATTCTCTCTGTGTATTCATCACTCTCTACTTGCAAAGAATGAGTAAATAAATGAAATTTTTTTATGCGGGGTGGGGGGAATTGAGGTAGGGTCTCACTCTAGCTCAGGCTGACCTGGAATTCACTATGTAATCTCAGGGTGACCTCAAACTCATGGTGATCCTCCTACCTCTGCCTCCTGAGTGCTGAGGTTAAAGGCATGCACCATCACTCCCAGCATAAATAAATTATTTTAAAGAAAAGATAACGTCCCTTTATGTAGCCCTGGCTAACCTTAAAGTTAAGCTTTTCCTGGATCAGCCTCCTGAACAGGTTGGATTAGAGATCTGTACTGTCAGACCCAGCAGTTATATGTTCTTGTGAGTTTGACTGCACAAGGTGGCACAAGCATCTGGAGTTTGTTTACAGTGGCTAGAGGTCCTGGTGTGCCCATTCTCTGTGTGTGTGTGTCTCTATTTGCCTCTTTCCCTCTGTGTGTCAAATAAATTTTTAAAAAAATTTTATAAAGGAGCCATGAGGAAGGTCAACCTGTCACTTAATTTTTTTAGTTATTTCCTGATGGCATTTTCATGAGTACATATAGTCATGGATTTCATATATATATATATATATATATTTATATATACACACACACACATCATTGTCCCTTGCTCCTATTTGACTTCCTGCTCCACTACCCCACCCTCCTAGCCTATCTCCTGGGTTTTCTTCCTCACCCAAAGCAGTCCCTCTTCTCCTTTCATGTCACCTATCTAGTTAAAACTAGATTTTGCAAGGGAGAGAAAATATATGACATTTTGTTTTTCTTCCTGTCATGATTGGCATTAAAACTCAGGAGTGAAATAATTTCTACAGCAAGAAATCTCCAGGTGTTATTGTTTTGTCTCTGTTGTTTTCTTAAAGTCTTTCAACGAACTGAATGAAGCCTAACCAGACCATCCAAAATTGCTTATCTTGCATCATCTCCTTTAATAAGGTGATCTTAAACTTCAATTCATTGCAAAATGCCTTTTCTTCTTTCTCACTAAATTACTATTGGAATAAATGAAGAATATACTTTAGCTTACCAGTTGTAGTAGAAAATCAACACACATCCTGTTGTTTTTTGGTTTTTTCTAAATACATTTCCTTACTCAGAATGTACATAGCATATTGCCTGAAAGGTTATAGTATAGGATGGCACAAAAATAATGGTATTTATTATTGTTAAACAATTTGATAGTCTTTGTATAAAATTAACACAATATCATTACATACAAATGACTTGTGCAAATAGAAATTCAATAACATTTATCATAGTGAACACAGTTAAATTATTTTGTCATAAAATGAATGCTGGAAGTGTCTGTAGGTATGTATGAATTTTAGTAACATTGCCTATTCATTAACATGCTTCTAAAAATCTAATTTAGCTTGTCTGGAGTACAAGGCAGTGTGACAGAACACTTTTTATCTAAAATATGTGAGTTAATTAGATAAAAATTTCTATCAAGTGCTAGTATATATTTTAATTAGAAAAACACCATAGATTATTATCAATTTTTCCAAAGAAATACCTCTGAATATCCCTGCATGAGTTAGCAAATACACAGTGTGTGTGTGTGTATATATATATATATATATATATATATATATATATATATATATAGTTAACCTGCAGCATATTATGACAACACAAATTTTACATGCTTAATTTCTACCCAAGTAATATGTTCTGTGCAAAACTCATAAATTAATCAATGCCTGCTTTCCAGAACTAGCTTTATGGACATTTTTAGGATTTTAACCATATATTATATATTATTGAACCCTATATTACTTCTGTGGAGTTAAGATAACATCTCTATGGAAAAATGTGGTCAAAGCTCTTTTGTCCCACTGGTTTTCAGTCTTGTATTGGCCCAGTTTTTCCTTGCTGTTTCTCTTGCTTCTTTGGAGTTGGAATGTTTACTGTGTGCCATTATGGGTTGGGACTTCTGTAACTTGTGTTTTGGTTTTTCCACAGACTCACAGGCAAGAGATCATCGTGAGTCTCAGATGAGACTTTGGACATTTAGCACTGGGATTGTTCAAAACAATGGGGACTTTTAAAATTCGCTGAACAAATTTTGAAACATGAGATGGCCATGAGCCTATGGAGGCCAGGGGTGGAATGTGGTGGTTTGAATGCATATTTTTAAATATAATAAAGGTTCACTTCCACTTTTATTTTAATTTATTTAATTATTTATTAGAGACAGAGAAAGGGAGAGAGAGGGAGATAGAGAGTGAGAATGGGCATTCCAGGGCCTCTAGCCACTGCAAACAAACTCCAAATGCATGCGCCACCACGTGCATCTGGCTTATGTGAGACCTGGAGAATCGAACCTGGATCCTTAGTTTTTGCAGGCATGCACTTTAACCACTAAGCCAGCTCTCCAGTGCTAGTTAGTTATTTTTGAGAAAGGGATTTGCCCACTGTCCAGGGTTGGCTTTAGCTTCTCAACAGCTATGAGTACAAGTGTGGACCACCATACCAGGCTCAAAGTTTCCAAATGTTTAGGTTGGAAATTTTAAATTTGAGGGTTAGAAAAGGAATTATCACAATTATGCATACTTGGACCTGCGCTAAGTGAAACCCTCATATGTGAAAGCACATTGTACTGAACAGAAATTACACGTAGAAAAAAAATCAGAAAACGTAGACCTATCAAAGCACATAGTCAGAAGAAGAGCAAGTAACATGATTTTTTTTTAAGTGTAAGTGATTCTGACAGATATGTCACATTATGATATGCAGCTCATTTTGTAAAATAAACTAGAGGTACAGAGAGAATGTGACTCAGTCACCAAACCACCATAAATAAAGACCAGACTTGACTTCATGGCTTCCTTTCCTGTCACACACATCCTGCTCACCCCAGTCCTTTCTTCCACCAAAAGCTCATCTTTCTCCTTTCCTGAGGACAACTTGCTCTTGATCCTAAAATCCATCCAGACAGTGGATCTCTCACTTCCTTCCAAGGTCTATGTTGTAATGGGAAATGAATAACTCCAATCTAAGTGTTAATCTTTGGTTTGTCTAAAGTTAAAAGACAACATAATGCTTGAAAAAAAAAAAATCTCCACTTAAAAGCACCCATAGAACTTTCTGTGCTTTTGACCTCTTCAGACGTTACTGTCTGGAAATTCACATTTTTAGGTTGCCTATTGACTAAAATAGATAAAGTCTGAAATAATTCACCCCTCTTTTATCTAAGGTTTCAGCTTTCCTAGTGGCCATGTCACCTGCAAAACAATCTCGTAACACATTTTGTTCTTTCTAGGGAAATATCTTCATGGTTTCAAATCATTGTTTAGTAAGCTTGTTCCATTAAGCAATAAATGCATTTGGCTCAGGGAACTTAATTATCTCTTTTCTTGTTTTTCTTTTTCCTCCAAACTCTAGTTATAATTCAGAAATAATTTTAGGTTTTTTCCCCAACTTCTTTATTTCTCTCTCTTGCTGCACTGAAACCCAAGGAGTAAGAAGTAAAAGAAAGTGAAAATAATAATAATAACAACAAAACCATTAAAAGGGAAAGAGCAAGATTCTATATGCCTAGTAATAACAATCTACAGACTTCAGAATGGGGTGATTCTATTTCTACCACAATCTTGCTGGCTTTCAGCATTTCAGCAATGCTGTTTGAATAATGTGTTTGTACTAACACTTTTATTTTTGTGGCCAGAAATATGAATTTCTTAAAGAAAAGCACACATATCACAGAACTAAAAATGTTGCTTAATATTTACTTAATAATAATTAAACCAATAAATAAATAAAATGAATAAATTTTGGCAATTATAGTCATTTCTTGGTATCTGCTAAACATTTGATCTAAAATCAAATTTAAGATGTTTTACAAGACACCCCCAAAGATACTTACAATCTAAACATCCCTCTAGTATACTTTAAATCAAATCTAGTTTAACAGAATGCTTAAATGATGGGGATTCTATGTGGATAATTGTATTGCATTCTTATTTTAGATTTATTATAATTTTTTGACTATTTTAATATACATTTGGTAGAATTTACAGATGTGAAATTTGTGGATATAACATCAACAGTACAGTATAGCTAAATATAAAAGAACTGGGTAGAAAGATCACTCCATGGTTAAAGGCACTTGCTTGCAAAGCTAGACAACCTAGCTTTGATTCTCTAGCACCCATGTAAAGCCATATGCATAAAGTGGTGCATAAATCTAGAGTTCATTTAAAGTGGGAAGAGGCCCTTTTGCATGCCCATTCTGTCCATCTCTCTCTCTCTCTGTGTCTCTTATTCTCTCTCTCTTTCTCTGCTTGCAAATAAATAGTCAAATAAATAAATATGTTTATTTTTATTTTTATTTTTGGTTTTTTGAGGTAGAGTCTCACTCTGGTCCAGGCTGACCTAGAATTAACTATGTAGTCTCAGGGTGGCCTTGAACTCATGGTGATTCTCCTACCTCTACCTCCCAAGTGCTGGGATTAAAGGTGTGTGCCACCACGCCCAGCTACAAATAAATACATATTTTTAAAAGGCGGTTGTAACGTAAGTCATAATACTTAAACTTTTTCTAGCTTCCCAGATATTTGTAATGTTTAAGACCAAGTATATTCTTCTGTTTTATTATTTATTATTAATTATTTCCTTTCACTGATTATTTACAAAAGTTTTCACAAGTGTAGAAAAGATATTTGAAAACACTGACATCAATAGAGTTTGGATAGCATTAGTGTAATGTATTTCTTCAATTTGTTTTGAAATTCACTTTTTCCTTTGTGGTTTAACATAAAAATTACTTTTCTTAACTTACATATTTTGTGGAGTCACAAAGAAAGATATAGCATCTTGAAAGGCAGGATCTTCCACCTAAAAAAACATATACTACCAGTGGCTAATGCCACCATGGGAGCAAATGATGAGTGGAAGGTGGCCACTGTGGAAAACTATAAAAGCAGAAACTACATCACATGTACGCTTGCTGCATACATGGGAGATAACCCAGAGGAGTCAGAAAATCTCCAGAGCAGTCCTCAGAGAAGAAGCTATGTGTCTAAACTGAAATATTATAATTTTCTCAAGAATTAAAAAAAAAAGGAAAAAGAGTATGGAAAAACACAGATAAGACTAGATGACCAGAAAAAGAAACATACATTGGTAGATTGAAATAAACAAACCACCTTTTAATCCTTCTAATCCTTTATCCACTGACAGCACAGGTTTTCTTGGGTGAAAGATCCTAGCCTTGAAGCAGCTCTCTCGTGGTTACTCTAGTGCAGAGGATGAGAGTCACGAGTGAGTCCCTACTAGATAAGCTTTCCTCTTCCTAGAGCAAAGCCTTAGAGCTTCAGAGCAGGTGGGTTTCTGAGAAGAACCAGCTCAGAATGAACGTAGGGTGCATATTCTTGTCTCCTACTGTGACGTTGTGGGTCTCATGAATGGCATGCCATGCTCACTTGGGCTTTTGTTTCCTCAGCTGTTAATCTGTGAGAAGTGAGTGAGTCTCTAAAGCAGTTGTGAGGGTCAGATGAATCAGTGAAGAGAGCAGTCCCAAGGTTACCTGGGATATAGTTTGCCTAATAAACAAGCACATTCTGATGTCGAGTAAGTTGATGATGAAATGAATTTAAATGAACTGGAAGTATAAGACCAAGACTTAATGGAGAGAGCAGAGATCTGATATCTACTTGTGGGTTTAATATTTTTATCTATTTCTTTGTGAGAGAGAGGGGGTGGTGCCCCAGGTCCTCCAACCACTACAAACAAACTCCAGATGCATGCGCCACTATGTGCATCTGACTTTACATGGGTACCAGAGAATGGAACCCAGGCCATTAGACTTTGCAAGCAAGTGCCTTTAACCGCTGAGCCATCTCTCCAGCCCTATTTGTGGGTTTAAAGGATAATAGTGAGGAATAAGTTTTGGGAGACTATGAAAAAAAGTCTGCACAGATATTTTAATAAGAAGCGATGAACATTATGTTGGGAAAATTTAAATGTGTCAAAGTACAATGAAGTATAATTGGAAATAAAGAAATATTAATCTCAAGAAATAATTTATTTGACAGCTTGCCATGACATCTTGTGAATTCTATTAAAATGTAGCAAATATTATAAAAAGATTTTTTAAGTACACATAGACATAGATTGATGAAGAACTTGTTTGTACCTGTGAACTAATTTAGGAAAGGAAGGTATCAAGAGTGCTCTAAACTAACCACCACAAAATATGGGTGCCGTCTGGACTTGAATATTCACCAATAGATTCCCAATATGCCCTTTTGGCATAAAGATGGGTTGGAGGTGATTAGTTTTTGGAGGGGGAAGGCAAATACTTAAATCTCTGCAAAGTTGCCTTTCTATAAAGAAATTTATACCTATGAAAGAAGCTTCTCTCTCTCTTTCTGTTTTATTTCTGTCTCCACCTAGACAAAGATGAATCAATCACTGGAGACTCATAGATGGAGAAGGAACAGACTTAATTTAGTCATTGCTCTGGTTTGGTTGTGTCCTCCTGGGGCCCAGAGGTTAAAGACTTGCCTCGCAGCCTGTGCACTGTTGATAAAGAAGGTCGCACATTTGAGATGCGGGGCTTTATGCAAGGATGCTGTATCGCGGGAGGTGTTCCCTTGAAGAGAATGCTGGGACGCTGGCCCCTTGCTCCCTACCTCTGTTTGCTTCCCAGTTGCCACGAGTTTAGTTTCTTTCATCATGAATTTCCCATCATGCATTTCGCACCGTGACTTGCTGTCTCATTGCAAATGCAAAGGAAGCTACCCTTAACCCTGGCAGCTCTGAAATCATTAAACAAAATGAACTTTCCTGCTTTGTAAGTTTCTTTACCCCAGGTATGGATCACAGCAACAGAAAGCAAAGCTAACTTAAGCGGAACATCATGGCCAAGATGTGCGATCATTGCTGTGACTCTGAGATGATGTGGAAGAGCCTTGCGAACAGGTCTTTAGAAAGAGTTTGGAGGCATGAGCTAGGAAAAGCCCAGAATGCTGAAAGAACCAAGTACTGACAGACGTAAACAGTAAGATCTGGGGAGGTGGCTCCGTGAGAAAACTGTTTGCTGCGCAATCTTGAGAAGCCAAGTTCAGGTTCCCAGACCCCAGGTGGGAGTAAGTTAGACCACTGGAGTGTGCCTTGTTTGCTTTTTGTTTTTGTTTGTTTGTTTGTTTGTTTTTCGAAGTAGGATCTCACTCGAGCTGACCTGGATTTCACTATATAGTCTCAGGGTGGCCTCAAACTCATGGTGATCCTCCTACCTCTGTCTCCAGAGTGCTGGGATTAAAGGCATGCATCATTCCTGGCTGGAGTGTGCCTTTTTTTTTTTTTTTTTTTTGGTTTTTGAGGTAGGGTCTCACTCAGGTCCAGGCTGACCTGGAATTCACTATGTAGTCTCAGGGTGGCCTCGAACTCACAGCGATCCTCCTACCTCTGCCTCCCAAGTGCTGGGATTAAAGGTGTGTGCCACCACTCCGGGCACTGGAGTGTACCTTTAAGAGGATACTTAGACATCCGCCTAGTTTCTTTCTCTCTTGCTCTTTGCTTCCCTGGTGCTTTGAGCTGAGCATCTTTGTTGGTCTTTTGCTCCACCCATAATGCACTGTTGTGCGTCAGGCCCCAACCCAACAGACCCAACTGACCATTAACTGGATCTTCTTAAACTGTGAGTCAGTATGAACCTCCTTGAAAGTTGATTACCGTAGATATTTGGTGATAGCAGATAGAAAACTCACACTTACTAAATGTTAACCTTGCTTATCATGCTTTTAATGGCCACTTCTTCTTATCATAAATGAATATCCTCACATCATCTTTGCTTTAAAACAAACTGTCATATTTAATCCTAGAGACAAAACTATTTCTTTGGGACATACCATAGAGATTTGCTGACTTCTCTGTTCTCTCCTGTGTGATAGGAGGTAGATGTGTTATTAAATTAATTTGTTTTTTCGCTTGTTAACCTGCCCTATTTCCCCACGTTCACATATTTGTTAACATTTTTTAGTAATTATTAATTCATGGTAAGACCATAGCCCATGTTGGTCACTTTCCCATTGGGTTGTCCTCTTCTGTGCCCTTTTCCACACACCCAGTCCACTGAGGGGTTCAGCGGGGTTCTTGGTGTTCACCGTGGGGTCAGGAATGCACCGGTAAGTCTCTGTGGGGTGGACAGTGCCTTACAGTCTTTCCACTCCTTCGTCCACAATGTCCCCTGAGATGTGGCGGGTGTGTTGTAAGTCTCCTTTAGTGGCCGGCTCTCTGAAACCTCTATTTCTCTGCTTTGATGGGTTCTGAGTATCCTCATTTTTACCACCCTCTCCCTTGAGCATAACTCCCTTTGTTACAGGGGAACCTGGAGCAACCGTGAGGGATGGAGAAGCAAAAATCACATTTCTTCCCTTTAGAGTAGGCTTCTGTAATTTTGGATGAAAAATAATTGAGAGTCACCTTTTCATAACACTGGATAGAATAGCTATCTCTCGTGTAAATGAAGGCAGGCACTAACAGACACTTATTACTGGCTTTTAAGTTTTCTGAAGATCAAAGAAGTCATTATTTTCTATTAAAAGCCATATTTATCATAACTGTTTTCTCAGTCTGCCAGCTCCTTACTTTGAAATATGTAAACCAGGGTTTGACGTCTATGACTTGACTTAGTATTTATGATCCTCATTCCAACCATTATGCATTTTCTTGTGCCCTTCAGCAGAGATAAAATTGTCAATCTTTTTCTCTGGGGCAATCTGCATTTCAGCTGCATGTGTCTGTCTTGAGTGATTCATCAGCCAGACCTCGATTGGCTTCCTGAATGTCTCAGTAAGTAGAAAAGAAAAAAGGCTTTATTGTATTTTTTCTGATAGTTTGGAAGTGTTCCTTTTGTGTCTCCCTCCCTTTTTGGCCAAGAATAAAAGGTAAGAAAACCAAACAAAATAATTCCACTTTGTTTTCGGTAGGAAAAAGATAGTAATTTTGAAAATACTTGAATACAATCTGGAATGTGTTTGGCTCCAATTTGGCTCTGATTTGCATAAAGACTGATTTTTAGAAAGCATTGGAAGTAAGAAAAATAAATAAATAAAATCCAATGAGTATAATGGAAATGTTCCCTCTGCTGCTCACTAGTTCAGGTTGATTTGTAAAGAAACAATGCCAGCCACATTTGTATTCTTTCTCAAATACTTAACATGAATTTATAGTGCTTTCAATCTGTTATTGGCTTTGTTTTCTGAAAGCCTATTGCTCTTTTCACAGCCATCCTTCCTCTAGAAAAATAAGAAAAACAAAAACTCCTCTCCTTTTGACAGTAGCAAACTTCTAATGAAGCAGCACACAAGGTATTTATCAAATGATTACTAGGGTGAACATTTTTCAAAGTTAAATAACAAATGTCATTGATTAAGTTATATTTGGAAATAAATCTTGTAATTACTAAAAGTCTATGTTACTCCATAATTAGCACTTTTTAAACAACTGCATCATTGATATGTCTGAAGTATACCACAGACTGTTTACCTCCTCAGTAATTCCTTTATAATTTCAAAGCAAGTAGTCTCTGTAATATTAATGTGATTGCATGTTCATAATCTCTTACAATTTGTAACAGAATACATTTTACAAAAAGTAATTTTAAAGTAAAAATGTTTTCCAACTATAAATGGCTTTGGACTGCATTTTTAAAAATTTAATTCTTTAAAAAAATTTTATTTCTTATTAACTGCATTTTAATTACTAAAATTATTTGATATAAGAAGCCTGTTTTAAAGGATTTCAATGATAACAATGTCTTATTGAATCAGGGTGGCTTTTAGTGTACAAGACCCTCGGCAACTAGTTTTTGAGGAAAGATTAGGCTTCATACAAACAACTTGTTTTAAAAGTATGTGATGAGGGCTGGAGAGATGGTTAGGAGCCCTTCCTATGCCAGCATGAGGGCTTACCTGAATGAACCCCAGAACCCAAATAGACAGCAGGGAATAGCCACACACATCTATAACTCCAGGCCTACAGGGAAGTGGAGTCCTGACAATTGCCATGGCTCATGAAAAAGTGGCAAGGTCTGCCATCAGCAAGAGACTCCTGCTCAAGTAAGAAATAGAGGAGCAATGTAGGAGGACACCCAATGTCCCCTGGCCAACGTAGGTGGACACAGCCCACCGCATGAATGCATGGGGTCCCACACTGGCACATACATCATGTGCATAGAGTACACCCCCCACAACACCGTGTGTGTGTGTGTGTGTGTGTGTGTGTGTGTGTGTAAATGATAGTACATAGTTTCAGGTAAGGTTCACGATTTGTTACTGAGGATTCATAAAGATGGATAGATAAGACATTCTTATTTAATAACTTACTTCCTAATAAGAAAACATGGGGGGCTGAAGAGATAGCTTAGCAGTTAAGGCATTTGCCTACAAAGCCAAAGGACCTCAGTTCAATTCCCCAGGACCCAGGTAAGCCAGATGCACAAGGGGGAGCATGCGTCTGAAATTCGTTTGCAGTGGCTGGTGCACCCATTAAAACCTCTCCCACTCTCTGCCTCTTTCTTGCTCTCTCAAATAAATAAAAATAAATGTTTAAAATAAAAATAAATGTTTTTAAAAAAAGAAAAAGAAAACATGGACCTCTTCAGTCTCTAGGTTCACCTTTTCTGGGTTCACTTTCAGGGACCAGCTTCTCCATCCTTATTTCAACTACATCCTCTTTGACCGGGTGCCCCCTTGTGCATCTGGCTTACATGCATCCTGGAGAATCAAACCAGGGTCCTTTGGCTTTGCAGGCACACGCCTTACCCACTAAGTCATCTCTCCAGCCCTTCTATCAAACTTCTTAATTTCTTTCAGCCTTGGCCTACAGCCCAATTTCAAAGTCACTGTTCCATTGTTAGATGTTTTTTGGCACTAGCACCTAACTCCGAATCCTGCATGAGTTTCTAGTGCTGTGTAAAAATTACCATAAGCACAGCAGATTTAAGATGTAATATTTTTAAATGTCACCGTTGTTCCTTATGGCAGTGACCAGGGTGAGGTCTTCTGCAGTCTAAGCAGAGTCCCTTCCTGTTGTTGCCAAATGCTTGCGCTGCCAGCTGAGGGCAGCTCTGAGTTCCCGCGGATCTTTCTCTGAACTCCTCCACCTCTCTCATGCTTGGAGCAGCCCTGATTCATCTCTACTTTGTCTCATCCTCCCGACTGCTTCTCTTGCCTCCAGCCAGATAAAGCCTTCTGCTTATCAGGGTCCATGGGATTCAGCCAGATGAAACCCTCTGCTTCATGAATTCAAGAATTCATGTGATTGGAGGAAGCCTACCTGGCCAATACAGGTGTATAACCTGCCCATTTCCAAGGTCATTTTGTCACGTGATAAAACATACTAGTAGATCAAAGGGGTTGTTAAATGGACATCTTTTCAAAGCAAATATTACCACATAGATAATTGGGTTTTATAAGGTCAAGGAAGTCTGGATTTCAAAATCAGGAAAACAATACAAGAAAAGGAGATTATGTACTCATTTAATTTATGAAGGACAAGACAGAATTACAAACACATTAATAGATAATCAGAGGAAACAAGTATAGAAACTAATATGTCATGATCAGGGGAAGGGGATTCCAACAATTCATTAATGGGTCAGTATCAGGTAATTAAATTTTTTTAGTTTATCAAGTTGCCAAACTAAATGTGGAACACAAAGTTACTATGCCAGTATATGAATGGAATTTCTTTGATAAAGTTGAATACCTTGTGTTTCAAAAAGAAAACTTTTTAGCTGCATAGCAATAGAGTAGAACTCTGAGAAGAAGTTGATAAATCGTATATCAAGATTTCCTTGAGCATTTTGTTTTGTTTTGTTTTGTTTTCTGAGGTAGGGTAGCTAGCTCAGGCTAACCTGGAATTCACTATGTAGTCTCAGGGTGGCCTCGAACTCACAGCAATCTGCCTCCCAAGTGCTGGGATTAAAGGCGTGTGCCACCACAACCGACTTAAGCAAATATTTTTAACTATTAATCTTTAGTTGTTTTTCCCTTAACTTACAGCAAAAGAAGACTGCTTACAATTACTAGTACTGTTTAACATCATTTGAAAGTTTCTGGCTATTGCTGTGAGCAATTAAAACAACAACAACAAAAAGAAATTCAAATATTTGAAGAAAAAGTTAAACAGTATCTTTTATCTATCCCTGTACCTTTCATTTATCATCTATCTATCTATCTATCTATCTATCTATCTATCTATCTATCTATCAATCATCTATCTGTTTATCAATCATCATCTACCTATACTATAGCCAGCTATATACCTGGAAAAAAAAAACAACAATTGACATTCTGTTTAGATAAATAAGAAAAGCTCCATGGTGTCTTCTGATATGAAATAAAACATTTTTTAAATTAAAAAGTCAATTATAAGAAAAAATCATATTGCATCCAACAACAAAACCTATAAATTCCATGATAATTAAGCAAGAAAATGTTAGTATTACTTGAATAATATGTTAAGACTTCTAATAAAAAATTTAGAAGAAAATTCAATGGGATGGAGTTCCATTTCTTGGATCGATTTTGTGTTAGAGAAATATAAGCTATTTTATTTGCCTGTGAATGGGGTGTGTGTGGTGTGAGTGTATAGGCATATCAGTTAACATTCTTTGCTTGTTCCCTTGAGATAGGCTCCCTCTCTGGATTTGGAGCTGCCATTTTCAGGAAGACAGGTTGACCAGTAAGCCCCAGTGATGCCATTGTTTCTGCTCTCCAGAAGACTGGGGTTTCAGCTATATGTGGCTACACCCAGATTTTCACATGGGTGCTGGGAACTGAACTCAGGCCATCTTAGACCCTCTCAGGCTTTCATGTTTGTTCTTGCCTACTGAGCTATTTCCTCAGATTCTCAAATTAGTTTTCAATCCATAATCTTATAATCTATCAAAATCCCAACATATATATATTGATGAGAGAGAGAGAGAGAAAGAGGCAGATAGAGAGAAAGAATAGGCATGCCAGCACCTCCAGCCACTGCAAACGAACTCCAGACACATGCATCCTTTTGTGCATCTGGCTTACATGGGTCCTGGGGAATCGAACTGGGGTCTTTAGGTTTCACAGGCAAACACCTTAACTGCTAAGCCATTTCCCCAGTGCCCCCAGTTGACTTTTTGAAGGACCTACTAAACTAATGATAAAAAGCCTACCAAAAGTACATGTCCACAAATAACTAAGCAAGCTTTACCAGAAGTAGAAATAGAGATGTTGCCTTAATGAATATATATTCTAGAAAGTCATATTAATATACACTGAAAGAAATTATCATGATATGCTTCCTCATACAAAACAAACCAACATGTCCATGCCTCAAACCCACAACATACAAAAAGATGGCATCACAAATTAAGTTAGAATGTTTATATAATTGAAAAATCACTACAATTTATATATAATAGTTTGCTAAATCTCAACAAAAGTTGGGCATGACTTAGATGGAAGTAGTGAATGTAATAAAAACAAAATAATGCCATATACTGAGTATGAGAAAAATGGAAAAGGCTGTCGCTTCTCCTGGGTACAAGGGAGGAGTTATATAAGAATCATAGCACTTAAGGAAAATCTGATGAATCTTGAAGATGATATTAAAGATTTCTATGCAATGAAGAGCATGCATACAAAGTCAGCAGAGATAATTGACTTTAAGAAGATAATGGCTGAGTCCAAACCCATCAGATAGGCATTGTCCAGGAATGTAAGGAACCCCAGCAAATCCTCTGGGGAAAGTTTGCAAGATGAAGATTAATAGGGCCATTGTGGAAGGGAAAAATATCAAACACCAAATCCATTAAGAGACATTCAAAAGCTTTCTAAATCAGGGACAAACTAAAGCAATAAATGGCTATCATTTTACATTTATTTTCAGATGATGATGCTATAACTTTTCTAGTTAGTGTTTAGAATTTGGCTTTCATTTTCTGTATTTTCATTTCTCATATTCTGTCACAATAAGTTGAATTGCTCTTATGACTAGCATTTTTATACCTTCTGTGAGTTAATTTTTCTCCCTCCACCCTTCCATCCCCTTTATTTATCTACACCGAATTTCCCTGTCATTAATACACATAACTAAAAGCCAAGCATGCCACTGAGTAACTAAGCTGGGTTTGCTCTTTGGGGAGAGCTGTCATTTTCTCCCCTCTCAATCCTTTCCTTCTGTGCTTCACAGAACACTGATACCTTTGTGGTTTTCTTCCTGAATAATTAAATAACAAGACTGTTTCTACCTTGATTCCAACAGAATCAGGACATTCTGCTCAGCCCTGGGAAAGTAAAGGAATTAATTTGCTATTTATTACTATCATAAACACACTTGATATAGTTCCTCTGGTTGGTTTCAGTGACCTACAGATGATAATACCACTGATTTGGACAACCGTTCATTTGACAAAAATAAATTATAACTGAGTCATTGCCAGAGAGAAGAAACAGTGTGGTATTATTATTAATATTTTCTCATAGCAAATGAGTAATTACAAACTTTATAAGAGATGACAGTTTTAATAAAAAGAAACTATTAATGTCAAGTTTGATAAATGCTGATGCCTTTATGTGAACCTGACTTAAAATGATAGTGAGAGCTGGGCGTGGTGGCACATGCCTTTAATCCCAGCACTCGGGAGGCAGAGGTAGGAGGAGCGCCGTAAGTTCAAGGCCACCCTGAGACTACATAGTTAATTCCAGGTCCCTGGGCCAGAGTGAGACCCTACCTCGAAAAACAAAAAAAAAAAAAAAAAAAAAAAAAAAAAAAAAGAAAGAAAGAAAAGAAAAAATGACAGTGAGAT
This sequence comes from Orientallactaga sibirica, assembly GCA_036365145.1. Classification (NCBI taxonomy): domain Eukaryota; kingdom Metazoa; phylum Chordata; class Mammalia; order Rodentia; family Dipodidae; genus Orientallactaga; species Orientallactaga sibirica. The sequence goes on from JAEOAD010002133.1 coordinate 5,124,556, forward strand.
ATTATTTTGACATGTCCAGGAAAGAAGCAATTATGGAAAGGGAGTGAGTTTGAATTAAATCTCCCTAGATAAAACAATAAATAGATAAACAGCCAAAAATCAAGAGGCTTATTTATTTCCCATGCGAGTAGAAGCAATTAAGCAGTTCCTTCCCTCAATTGCCTATAGGATGTAACATCACCAAGTTATTATTTGCTTAGAAAAGCAGCCACCTTTTTGCACACTCTGTTTGTTTATTCCTTTTTTTAGGCAGGTTCTCATGTACCTCAGGCTGATTTACACCTCACTGTGTAGCTGAGGATGACTTTGAACTTCTGATCTTCCTGTCTCCACCTCCTTAGTGCTTGTATTCTAGGCATGTGCCACCATGCCTGGCTTACTTATGGATGAGGTGTGCATGGACACCAGAACATGCCAGCCAAGTGCTCCAAGGATTGAATTAATTCCCCTGTCCATGTATTCTATTTGAGAAACTCACTTTTTGTAATTTGGTTTAGATGTTTCACTCACATTTTTTAAAAAAGTGGCTGGAGAAATGGCTTAATGGTTAAGGGGTTTGCCTGAAAAACCAAAGGACCCCAGTTTGATTCTCCAGGACCCACGTAAGCCAGATACAAAAGGCAGCGCATGCATCTGGAGTTCATTTTCAGTGGCTGGATGCCCTGACATGCCAATTCTCACTCTCTCTCTCTCTCTCTCTGTCTCTCTCTCTGTCTCTCTCTCTCCCTGCCTCTTTCTCTCTCTCAAATAAACAAAGTAAGAAAGAAAACATTTTTTAAAAGTATTTCCTCTATGCCAAAATATGTATTGGCTCATAGCAGTACAGGTCTTGTGAGGGTATCAGCAGCCGCTGTGGGGTCATGAGTGCCTCAGTTCTTTCTTGGAGGCCAGTACCCACAGTTTGCCTCCTACCCCTTGGCTCTTACATCCTTTCTGTCCTCTCATTCACAATATTCCCTGGGCCTTATTTGACACAGAGGACAGAGGAGGACAAAAGGGATGAGACACAGAACAGACAGAGGAGGGTCCTCAGTGGAATGGGGGTGGGGGAGAGGGGACAAAAGAGGAAAACATGATTGGGACATGACCAAATTGCAGTATGTTCATACATTAATGTTCTTAATTTAAAAAATTTAAAAGTGATTCCAGATTGAGTATAGAAGATGTATACTGTCCCTGACAGACATAGCTCCTTGAGAGGCCATGATGAAATGGAGTAATGCACAAGGGTACTATGGAGACCAGCAAGCAAGCAGTCAGGGGAGTTGAGCTCAGAAAAGCCTCCTGCACAGTCCGCCTAATGGATTTCCTTTTTTGTTCCTGAATAAATTCAGGATGTAAGTAAACTCTCTGTCTCTGTGTTATTTGTTCCTGTGAGTAAGAGAATCCCTTTTGTGTTAATTTTTAAAGACTATTGGATGTACAGCAGAGAAAGGAGCTTCCGTCACTTTGACACTTAGTGAAATGTCCTGTTTTGTGTGTCCTTTTTTTTCTATTTCCTCCAGTTTGAACTGAACATTTTATCTGATTCCACTTTCTTCGCTCAGAATATCATATTTCTTTTACATGTTTAAGTGGCTTATTAGGTTTTCCAAATTCACTGATGACTAATGAATAGCACACATTATTTCAAATCGCATTGCGCCCATCACAAGTAGAGGAGGCATCTTAGGACCCTGAGCTCCTGGTCCCTGCCTGTGCCCGCCCATGGCAGTGCTGCAATTGACCCGTTTATCCACAATCCAGACCTCGCAAGTGGCTGCTGCTACTATTGCTATGAACAAACTGCTATCTACTAGATGAAGTGAGAATAAGAAAAGTAAAAAAGAATATCTTATTTTATTTTTAGATGCTACTCACTGAACACTCCTCCTTTTTTCTTTGTTTTATTTATTTATTTGTTTGTTTGCTTATTTATTTATTTATTTATTTATTTATTTATTTATTTATTTATTTATTTTTGAGTCAGATCTCACTGTAGCTCAAACTCGCTCTGAAGTCCAGGCTGGCCTTGAATTCATGGTGATCCTCTTATCTCAGCCTCCCCCTCCTAGTGCTAGGATTAAAGCAATGTACCACATATTGGACTCGAATCTTCCTTTATGTACAACCAAGTTATTAACCTATATTCATGTTTTATGAAGCTCTTTTAACATTATTTTTGTAAGGAAGGTCTCTATTTTTAAAATTTTTTTGTTCAATTTTTTTTTTTGAAAAATCTCCTTCATTTTAGAAGATAAAACACTACAAGGTTTCCCAAAAGAAGACAGATTTCTGTCAAGAGTACTTGCTGACCCACCAAAGGTTCTTGGTAAGACCCTACTGCTAAAGACACTATATGCTGTTCGGATGGAACATGGACAGAACGTTTTATTGTTATTGTAAATAGGATTAACTCTACCTTTATTTCCTATTTGTATGGAATGTTCATATTATATATTAGTATATGATTAATAACATATGTTATACTACACATACTCATATATTATATAGTATATAATATGTATTAGTACAATATAATCTATTAAATGTCACTAGGTAAACAATATTAGAATTATAACCTATAGAGTTTAATATGCATTTGTTGGGTAAATGCAGATTTCAAAAACCATAATGGGAGTAAGAAGAATAGAAAAATAAATTAATAAAAACCATTGTAGAGAGAAAAAGTATTTGAAAAATGAAGAGGAGTTGAAGAGGTGGCTTAGCAGTTAAGGTGCTTGCCTGCAAAGCCAAAGACCCAGGTTCAGTTCCCTGGGAACCACATAAGCCAGATGCACAAGGTGACACATGCATCTGGAGTTCATTTGCAGTGGCTGGAGGCCCTAGCACACCCATTCTCTCTCTCTCTGCTTCTTTCTCTTAAATAAATAAATGAAATATTTAATAAACAACTGAAGAGAAAGAGAGGGAAATCAGCTTTACAGAGAATAAGGGATAATAGTTGATATGATCTACACTAAAGTTTCAGGACAGAGTAGAGAACATGGGGGCATGACACTTGTGGGAAACAAAATTGATGATTGTCATCAAATGTAAACTCCATGTACAGCAGATCAGATATGTTCCTTTGATACAATTGTGAAAATGTAAAGCAAAAAACACAGGCATACTTATATGTATGCGTGCCATGCACACACACATATATACAAGCACACAAAATTAAACACATGGCAGAGAACAATACAGACTGCCCATGGTCAAATCAGATTTAGAATAACTGTAAATGCCTACAGCAATCTGTACCAGAAAGTCTGAATCCATACAATCTCAAATTTAGAGACTGGAACTCCCAACATAGAATTTATTCAAGATAGAATATTATCTTGAGAATCACCATGACAGTTTCTGAACTAAAAACTCTTAGAAAGTTGCCCCAGTAGGAATCTTATTAGGATTATTAAGACTTTTTTTTCAGGCAAGTGGGACAATTCTTCTTTTCAATGTATCAACTGCAGAAAGGAATAGTTAATAAAAATGATGTTTAATTTATGAGACTTTTTTTTTAGAGTGACAGAGAGAGAGAGAGATGGAGGGAGGGAGAGAGAGAATTGGAAAGACAGGGCCTCAGCCACTGCAATCAAACTCCAGATACTTGTGCCACCTAGTGGGCATGTGCAGCCTTGTGCTTGCATCTGGCTTACATGGGATCTGGAGAGTCAAACATGGGTCTTTAGGCTTTGCAGGCAAGCGCCTTAAGCACTAAGCCATTTCTCCAGTCCTCAAACAGTGCTTTAAATTGTGCTGGAGGGCACAGGGCAATGTAGGATGACTTTAGGGAAGAACAGTTTGGAGATCTGTTATTAGAAGAGAAGAATATACGGGTTGGATGATGGCAGATCAGAGTGAGAGAAGTCTAAATTATTTTGAGTCATTTGAAAGGGGAATATGTAGATTACCCTTAACCATCATCAATCATGCAAGTTTATGATGCTGGAATAATAACTAAAAGAGACAGAGTATGTAATTTCAAGACATATGGGAAATTCTAAATATAACTGACATAAAAACAGAAAAAAAGTATTTATCTAAAAGAAGCAACATAAAGCAGAGTTAAAATATGATAAAACTGAAACATTGGAATAGATACAAATACTTCTAAATGCATGAATAATAAGCACTGCTAATGAAAATTTAAAAACAGAAAGAATTTTGTTTAGCAATGCAAAATTCAGTCATACCTTATGTGAAGCAGACCAACCTGAGAGACAAGCACACATCCATTTTAAAGCCACAGCATGGACAAAGTTCACTGGGAAAATAGATATCCTTGAAATTCTGGTGTAGCCTCTGTAACAACCAAGGCAAAAGCAAAGAAAAACAGGAAAGCAGAACTATTTCATGATTACTCAGTGAATTGAATCATTGCTTAAAAATATTCATGAGGTCTGGAATTGTGGATCAGTAGTACATATGTATTTGCCCATGGGATTAATGCTAGAATCTGTGCCAAACAAGAAGAAAAGGAGGGATGGAGGGGAGGAGAAAAAGAGAAAAAAAATATTAGGAGAATATAAACCAAGCCTAGAAAGATTCATGCTTTATAATCTGTTCTCCCAAGCTTTCATAGAACAGAAAAATCCAATAATAAATAAAATAGTTAAATAAATAGAAAGAAAGAAGGTCTTGCTTTTTTAAAAGCTAATATAGCTTTGAATTCAAAACCTGAGGAGAACAATAACTTTGATTTAAAAATATATAAATAAAATATTGCCCTAAGTCTAATAATGTACAAAATAAAACATATTATTATTTTTGTTTATATGAATAATAAAATATTTTTTTTATATTTAGAGAGAGTGAGAAAGACAGAACGAGAGAGAATTGACACACCAGGGCCTCAGCCACTGCAATCGAACTCTAGAAGCTTGCGCCACCTAGTGGGCATGGGCAACCTTGTGCTTGCCTCACCTTTGGGCGTTTGGCTAATGTGGGATCTGGAGGGTAGAACATGGGTCTTTAGCTTTGTAGGCAAGTGCCTTAACTGCTAAGCTATTTCTCCAGCTGATAAATGTTAATTTTGTCAAAAGGGAAAATGTTATAATTACCTGACCTATGCCAAAAAAAGGTTCAAAAATGTATCATTCATTTGTCATAACATTACATTTGGAGCAATTTTTATAACATGACAGAAGGCATTTATAAAAACAAAATAAAAGTAAGGTAGCATTTCTGTTATTACTGTAATTATTAGGATATTATAATTATTTTCTTAAAAATCATGAGTGAAAATTTCTGCCATCTTTGTTGTGTTTCTATGTTGTCCTGCAGTGCTTCATGTGAGGAAAGAAATAAAAAAAAATGTACAAATGAGAGAACTGCCATAGTAATAATTTGAACATGATAAGATGATTTATAGACAAGTAAGAGTTTGTTAAATTAACAAGGAGCTTTAGAAAGAATGTCAGGTAAATATCTTTATTACAATATCAAACAAGGGCTGGAGACATGGCTTGACAGTTAAGGCACTTGCCTGCGAAACCCAAGGACTCAGGTTTGAGTCCCTAGTACCCTCATAAGCCAGATGCACATGGTGGCTCATGCAGGTCTGGAGTTCGTCACTGGTGGTGGTTGAGGCCCTGGTGCACCCATTCTTTCTGTATATCTGCATCTCTCTCTCTCTCCAATAAATAAATAAATAAATAAGTAAAAAATTTTAAAAGTCAGACAATATTTATTGTTACAAATGATCCATACTGTAATAAATAATATGGCAATAAAAATGAAGTATCTAGAAATAAATCTAAAATTAAAACCTACAGCTCTGTGTCTAGAACATGGAGGACCTAATCGAAATCTACTAAATAAGATCATAAATGAAAGCCTCACCAACGGTTGTGGACAAGAACAGGAAATACCATCAAAATGTCAATTCTGGGCTGGAGAGATGGCTTAGCGGCTAAGGCTCTGTCTGTGAAGCCTAAGAGCTCTTGTTCCATTCTCCAGTTCCCACATATTGCCAGTCGCAAAAGTGACACAATCACGAAATGTCACACATGAGCACAAGGGGGCGCACACATCTGGAGTTTGTTCACAGCAATTGAGAGGCCCTGGCTCATCCATTCTCTCTCTGCCTCTTCTTCTCTCTCTCTGTCTCTGTGTGTCTCTCTCTGTCTCTCTCTCTGTCCCTCTCAAATTAAAAAAAAATTTTTAAAAAAAGTCAATGCCTCCAAATTGCCCTAGAATATAATCTGAATAAAAATCAAAGAACTTTTAAAAGAATTTCAAAATCAAATGCATTCTGAGGTTAATTATGTCCTCCTTCCACCTTTATAGCTGGTAGCATTTGGTTGTAGAATGCTGACCCTGACACATTGGGTTATGATATTTTTACATTTTCTGAAGCAAAGATTCCGCTCACAACCCTGGGTGCTGAAAGCTAGAGAGAGAGAAAGCGTGAGACTCATTGGGTCCATATGTGCTCTTGGCCTATGGGGAAATTGGGCTGTTGGGAGATCTTGCAGGCTGTCTATACCATGTGATTTCTTTACTAGTTTATGTTCTTTTTTCAAAACCAACCAAACAAAAAAGCAGATCCCTCATATGACTATTCTTTGTGAAATCTCACAAAGCATTTCAGTTACACATACTGGGAAAAATTCTAAGTATCTGCACAGTAGCTATCATTAATATAGATTCTTTTAAAAATATGTTCAAATATCTATTTATTTATATTCACAAGGAGAGAGAGGAAGAGAGAGGATGGGCACACCAGGACCTCCTGCTTCTTCAAATGAACTTGACAACATGTGCCACTTTGTGCATCAGGCATTATGTGGGTACTGGGGAATTGAACCCAGGCTGTCAGGTTTTACACACAAGCGCCTTAACTGCTGAGCCATCTGTCAGCCCTATTAATCTAAATTCTTTTTTTTTTAAACATTTTATTTATTTATTTGACAGAGAAAGAGAGAGAGAGAAAAAATGAACACACCAGGGCTTCCAGCCACTGCAAACGAACTCCAGACTCATGGGTGGGCCCCCTTGTGCATCTGGCTGATGTGGTTCCTGGGGAATGGAACCTGGGTCCTATGGCTTTGCAGGCAAATGCCTTAACCGCTAAGCCATCCCTCCAGCCCATAAATTCTTTTTTTTTTTTTAAATCAGCATACACACATAGATCTTACATATTATAAGCGAACTAAGTGGAATTCTACTCTATAGTAGAAGGTTATCTATTTGAGGGGATTTTTTTCCTTTTAGTGTTAACAGATTAATCAAAAGAATGCAAACACAGTTTAAAATGAGTATGCAAATTAAAACAGAGTGATACTAACATCAACGAGTAAAAGTATATTCCATTTGCTCGAAACTAAAAGCATTCGTAAAATAAAAGTCACAGCGCATAGACCTTTAATAAGTTGGTTTTAGTGAAACAGTCCACATGACAGTACACGAATGTTAATTTTCACAGGGCTTTAAAACATGTTTAATGAAATCTATGCATATGCTTTAGATTTGCCACTAAATATCTTATATTTAGGAATGCAATGTGCAAAACTTTAGGTAAACACATACCTAAATCGTGTTCCCGAAGACAGCTTTCTCACCAAAGCCAGACAGCCAGACAATCTCTTTTTCAAATATTTGTTTTATTCCTCACCTTTGAGGACCAAATAATTCCTTGTCTTGAAATTATAAGATTTTTCAGAAAAATCACAGTGTGGAACTGTTTCTAAGTGAGATAATGACAATGTGATTCAGGCAAAGAACACAACAAATGATGTCACCTGCTGAGAAGCAGTGAGGGAGACATCCTGTAGTTTACATAAGTCAGGACTGAATATATGTCTTTGAAATGGAATTTACCCTGCTTATCTCCAAGCTCGCTTGCATTTAAGATGAAAATGAAAGTTTTGCGAGTAACTCCCACAAGTGTCTTGGACTTCCCAGTTTTTTTGTTTTGTTTTGTTTTTGAAGACGTGAATGTGTCTGGAGCAAGGAGAACATGGTTTTTGAGTATAGAGAATAACTTCTCATCAATTTCTGAAACATAGATATCTAGTGTACCTTACTAAAGCAATTTTAACCAAGACATGTTTGTAGTTCATAATTTTGAAATTTTGTTCCCTATTTATTCACACATTTCATAAATAGCCTTATTTACAAAATAAAATATGACAACTTATCTCATAATTGGATAAATTACTTTTCCAATTAGAGGTATTTTCCCCAGACAATACAACAAAAATGCCCGTTCCCACATCAACCTACATACAAGTATTTCTAGAGGATTTCCTCAACTGTCTGAAATTGCAAAAACCCTCAAATGCCTCTTTACTAGGGAATGAGTCATAAAGTGCGGTACATCCACAAGATAAAATACTAACAGGCAATAAAGACCAATGAATAATTGACTCCACCACATGATGGAATGTTAAATGCACTGTGCTTAATGAAAAAGAAAGACTCCAAAGGCTGTACACTGTCTGACTCACTCATGAGCTGTTCTGAAAAATGCTGCACCAAACCAAGAGGCCTCAGGCCAATGCTTTCCAGGACCTAAGAGTAGAATGAAGTGCTGGCCATCAACTTCACAGGGGAAATTTTGGAGCCAGTGTAATTGTTCTATCATTTTGAATTTATTGGAGCTGATATAACTGTGTGCAAAACTTGTTGAACTTTATACTAAGGAGATTTTTTATTTGAGAAAGAGTTACAGAAATAGGCAGGGAGATTAAGAGAGAGAGATATTTCTTCTCAGGGAGCTGTGACAATGACATAAGCTTTTGTCTTCACCCTTGGGAGGTTATCTTTCCTGGAGAGAGAGAGAGAGAATGGGCACATCAGGGCCTCTAGTCACTGCAAACAAACCCCAGAGGAATGCACCCGCTTGTGCATCTAGCTTAAGTGGGTCCTGGGGAATCGAACTAAACATCAGTTATACGGTGAAGTCATAGTCTGAAGGCTTTCTAGATCACTGTTTTTCTCTTCTGGGACCTTTTGCAGAGTACATAACTTTGAGAAGTCTCCGGGTTCCATAGAACACTCTATGCATAGTGTCAATGTGCTCAAAATGTTTCCTAAAGCTATGTTACCTGTGAGTCAGACCCTTCTCTCTTCCCTGGCTCACGAACAGTTCAAGTGCCACAGGAGGTCAGAGTAAAAATAATGAGTCACATAAACCCCTGAGCCTTAAACAAACTCACATTCACTTTGATTAAATGTCATTGCAGCAATTAGGATGAGAAACCATCAAAGACATACGTAGGCTCTGGGTGTGTGTACTTTATTCCAAAGAAATCAATAGGCCTCCCTCCCTGTGATTCCAGACTACTCAGAGACTAAAATTACAGCAGTGTCCATGCCAGCAGTGGTCTTTAATTGACCCCTGAAAGTTCCTCCGTCTTGAAAAGACCACAGGTCATAAGAGGGAATATTCAAATGTGCAGGAATAGGGGATATCAACTCTGCATAGCACGTTAGTGAGAGAATCACTGTGCTTTCCTTGTTCACATAGTCTCTATTTTATGGGTGTGAGAGACAAGGGACCTTAGGGGCTAGATTAGTAATTCCAGGCATGATGGCCCAGATCACAGAGATTTACAGGATTACAATCTATTCAAGGAGATTTAAGAACAGAGATCAATATTTCTGCGTCTTCTCATAAAGTTTGAGATGTGAAACAATTGATTTGAAATGCTAAGCTGACAACAAAAAAAAATAGATGAATTTGAAAATAGGAAAAGAAAGCTGAGCTGAGACTGTTTCTTCTCATTCATTCATCATTGAATACATTTTGAATACCTACTATGAATAATATAAAAAAGTCTTAATGTCCGAAGACTGACAAGCATACAAGTCAATTACCAAGAACTTGATTGAAAGCAGATGAAAATAAAATGTACAGACACAGGGCTGGAGAGATGGCTTAGCAGTTAAGGCGCCTGCCTACTAAGCCTAAGAACCCAGTTCCAATCTCCAGGTCCCACGTTTAGCCAGATGCAAAGTGACACAAGGGCGCAATGCTGCACTTGCCCACAAAGGGGCGCACACATCTGGATTTCACTCACAGCAGCTGAGAGACTGCTGGTGTGCCCATCTCTATCTGTCTTCCTCTCCCTCTCTCTCTGTCTATCTCTCTCTGTGTCTCTCTCTCCAAAAATAATAAAAAAAAAATGTACAGACATAGGCCAGGCATGGTGGCTCATGCCTATAATCACAGCTCTGAGGAGGTTTACATACATGAGGTTAAGACCAGCATGGGCTAGTGAGCTCAAGGTGAATCTGGTGTTAGAATGAGACCCTGTTACATTCTCCCCTGCTCTACAATAAGACTGTACCTCAAACCATCCCCTGGAGAGATGGCTTAGAAGTTAAGCACTTGCCTATGAAGCCTAAGGTCCCCGGTTCAAGGCTCAATTCCATAGAACCCACGTAAGCTAGATGCACAAGGGGGCACATGCCTTTGGAGTTCATTTGCAGTGGCTGGAGGCCCTGGTGCACCCATTTTCTCTCTCTCTCTATCTGCCTCTTTCTCTCTCTGTTTGTCACTCTCAGATAAAATAAATAAATGAATAAATAAATAAATAAATAAATAAATAAATAAATAAATAAAATGTACAGACTTGAGGACATTTATAGCCCAGTGTAGGTCTGACTGAGAACCAATATAAGAACAATATAGAATGGAATACTGAGAATCACCAGAGATCCAGGCTATGAACTGTAGACAAGAGCAGATGGCAAATGTTTTTGAGAGGTTGAAAATGAGGAATAAATGAAGGAAATCTGTGGAGTGCAAAGGTAAATGCCAGGAAACAAATGATAAAAATTGCAATTACACATTAAGGACATGAATAAAAGATTGATATCAATGTTACAAACCAGTTTTTTCATCACTGTCACAAATATCTGAGAGAAACAGTTGAATGAAATACTTATTTGGGGTCAGGCAGTGGTGGTGCACACCTTTAATCCCAGCACTTGGGAGGCAGAGGAAGGAGTATTGTCATGAGTTTAAGGCCACCCTGAGATTACATAGTGAATTCCAGGTCAGCCTGGGCTAGAGTGAGACCCTACCTCAAAAAACAAAAACAAAATGAAACAAAGAAAGAAAGAAAGAAAGAAAGAAAGAAAGAAAGAAAGAAAGAAAGAAAGAAAGAAAGAAAGAAAGAAAGAAAGAAAGAAAAAGAAGTACTTATTTTGGTTTGTGGTTTCAGAGGTTTTAGGTCATGCTCAGCGGACTCCATTTTCTCTGGACTTGGGTCTCTGGGCAGCGGAACAGAACTTCTTGCTTCTTGGCTTCCGAGAAACAGAAAGAACATCAGATAGGAAGAGCCATGATGAAACAGATCTTTCAGAGACATGCCTTGTCCTACTTCCTCCCATCAGGCCCCATCTCCCAAGTCTTCACTATAGATCATGGACTCAAATTTTGAAACCATCAAGGTATTATGCAACTAGTTTCAAAAGTCAAATGTGTGGGCTGGGATTGTAACCTAGTTGATAGAGTGTTTGACTAGGTCAAACAAAGTCATGGGTTCAATCCCCAGCACTGCATGAACTGGGTGTGGTGGTGTAGGGTTGACCTTCAGTGTCACCTTCCTTGTTTTTATAGCTTACCTAAGAGACACATGTCTGGTTGTGTCTGTGAAGATATTTCCAGAAAGGATGAGTGGAGACTTGCCCTCAAAGTGAACAGCACCTTGAAAAGGGTGACCCAGTTCTAAAGAGGTCTGAGTAGACAGTACCATGCACCTGCCTGCCTTTGCTTCTTTCCGAGTGAGGCCATTTCTCACTGCGTTTGTCATCCACCACTGACATCAGACTCCAGCTTCATCAGTCTTTCACTGTGGACTCAATACTCACATCTCTTCCAGGAACTTCCAGGCCTTTAGCAGAGGATGGGGACGGCTGTAGTATCTTGTATGGTGGAAAGAGCAACTACCAGGTTCTCAGCCTCTCCAGTGTGCTTATGGCCATTGTTGGCATGCTCACCCTAGGGCATAAGCCAATCTAGCAAGCCCCTACTCAGTGCATAAGAGAACCCTGCCAAATACATCTGATAATAGATGGGAGATAGAGGTAAGGACGATCACAAGGTAACGTAGGTCAGAAATTATCAGAGCAGGAACCGGACAAACCCCACAGAATACTAGCCGGTAGATGGCTTTAGGTGGTGATTAGATGGTTGTGCTGATGTGGCAGTTTAATTCTAGTTTAATGCAGAAAAAAATAGTTCAGTTTCATAGGCACTTTATGGTTTTCTAATTCACATTTGTGTGATAAGATTTGGGGAACTCTAAGAAATATTTCTGTGTAATTACTGTCATCATAAAGAATTTAAGTTATGAAAACAAATGAAATTCAATGTCAAGATACTTGATAATGTCAACAAATACTTCAATGAAGATTTATGCTTTTTTATTTCTGTGCATTTCCCATTTCCCATTTTGATTTTTTGAGAGGTCCTGGGCAGTGAACATAATTAGCATATATAATTATAGCATGTGTAGATATGTGCCAATTATATACTCAACTACTGGACTGTAGTAACAGCCCACACAGTTTGATTTCACATTTTAATTGAATTCTATAAATATATTTTATGTACAATTTGAAGTATCACTTCATTCTAATTTCCCACTTTCTGTCATCCGCTCACAAATAAATATCATTATTAACTTACTCTGCACTTCAGTCATCAGTTGCAAAGAAAAGTTTTAATTCTTATGGAAAATTTAATCAGATCATAATTATTGGATCACTTATATTGGCCCATGTAATTATTTTCCTTTCTGAAATATTGGCACAGTGAGACAAACCAAACATCAAACATATTTAACATGTGATATGAATGCAACCTGTTCTGGCTTAATATATTAATACTTGGGAGTGTCTTTGTAGCAAGCAAAATTATGAATAAACACAAAAACTATCTTACATATATTTAATAAGTAGGGCTTTTTATAATTAGTCAAATATCTCAGTGAGATTTGTAATACTAATATTTCTTTATGATATAATTTTGATTTGAATGGTTTAAGAAACAGAAAGAACCCATTTTTTCCTCTTAATTTTACTCACAACACTCAGCAGAGAATACTTTTTGCTTTCAGTCATAAAAGGTGTAATGCTTTCTGTTTCCGCCCAACAAAGAGTTCTTTGGTAGATAGGTTGGGGTTCTTGCAACTTAATTCAATTCTGATATTATCTACTGGATGAAGTCAGGATCCACAGGTTAAGGGCTCATTGCACAAGAGTCCCCCCTACTTTGGATTCTAATAGCAAGTCATGAGTGGCCCCTTGTACCTCTGACAGATTGGCTATAAATTAGGGTGCTGTAGATTTGTTTAATTTGCTGGATGATTCACAAATGTCAGGACAGCATTTACACTTACTGGTTTATAACTTTAATAAAAGATATGAGAATAAATACATGAATCAGTAGATGACAAGAAAGGCAGCAGACCAAGTGTGGGAAGAAGTATGGTATGTCATGCCTTCTCTGGGCAGAACATTGTCTAGGGTACTCCATGTGTTCAGTAATCCATAAGCTCACAGTATTCAGTCAGTTTGGGTTGTTATAGAAGCTTTCTGGCATAAACATTGTTGCGGATTGAATGTGAAATGTCCCCCTTAGGCTCATGTGTTTGAGTTCCCGGTCTCTAGCTGGTGGACTCCACTTCCTGTTTTCTCTTTCTGTTTCCTAAGAATGAAAAGTGTTGAATTTTCACTCCTGCTACCATGCCTCCCCTACCATGAGGGAAAGTGACCCGTTGAGCTGTAAAGCTTAACAAACCCTTTCCTTCCTCAATCCACTTCTTGTCAGATATGTGGTCACAGCAATGAGTAAATGAATTCAGTGATGATTATTGATATCATTGGCTATTTATGATCAACACCAATTTTAGACCTTTCCCCTTCCTCTCAGTAAAGGCTGGAGGGCTGAATTTGCAGCCCTCTAAACAAGAAGTTGTTGTCCCTGTCATTCACCTCCTGCACTGAAGCTGTACTGGAGCCTACTAAAAGTGTGTTCTGCTTTCTCTCACCCAGGACATTCCAAGGTGTGTGTGTGTGTGTGTGTGTGTGTGTGTGTGTGTGTGTGTGTGTGTGTGTGTGTAGGGGTGTGGGGTTAGGATCTCTGTGTCAGCCGCACTACTCATCACTCAGGAAGTTAATAGGAACTGTGAGAGTCAAAGACCAGCTAGTTCTACAGAAGATTTTCCATGCACTCAGTCCTTCAGAATGTGAGGAGCTCCTTCTCTGGAACCAGAAACAGAGACATTGATATCTATTTCTTATAATTTCACAATCTTATCACTATAAATTGAAAAAAAAGTAATTAATTGATAGGAAATGGAAGTGCTCAAATATAAAGAAAGTTTCCTTAAAATAGATTTTATGATTCATTCCCTAATGTAAAATTTGAATATTTGATCAAGATTTTATAAGAAATATATTTACACATTTGTCATGACACTATCAGCCACATCTTTGTGTGCTTTGCAGAAGGCATAAGAGCATGGAAGACATGTGTCTGATGAATTATTAGACAGCACACCTAACTAAGAAAATGCCCTTTTCCATGGAGCAGACAGATAAGACTTGCTTTAGCAAGAAGTATGGAAACAAGAAAAATTCTAATTATTCTCTCTACATTTAAAAAATTATGTATTTATTTATTTTCAAGGAGGGAAGGGGGCCACTAGCCTCTGCAAATGGGGTCCAGATGCATGCACCACTTTGTGCATCTAGCTTTAAGTGGGTCCTGGGGAATTAAACCTGGGTTCTTAGGTTTTGCAGGCAATCACCTTAAACACTAAGGCATCTTTCCAGCCCAGGTTTTTGTTTTTTTTAATATTTTTATTTATTTATTCATTTATTTGCAAGCAGAGTGAGAAAGAAAGAGCAAGAGAGAAGAGAGAGTGAGAGAGAAATAATGAAATGGGCATGCCAGGGGGCTAGTGTCACTGAAAACAAACTCCAGACACAAGTGCCACGTTGTGCATCTGGCTTTATGTAGGTACTAGGGAATCAAACCCAGGCAGTCAGGCTTTGAAAGCATGTACCTTTAACCAATGAGCAGTCCCTCCAGCCCCTCTCTACTTTTTAAATATTAAATGAGCAGCTACAACCATCTTTTAATTTATATTCACTATGAATTTACATTAACACATTTAATTCATATTTACATTATAGAGCACTCAGTATACTGTACATGAGTGCATATATATGAATTTACTGGCTTCTCTATATATCCACACATGTTTAATCTTCAGAACTCTGATACATGTATGTATTACCCTACTGTAGAGAGAAAGCACAGAACAGTTAAGTGACTTCCTCAAAATCATCTGACTAGTAGCTAATCAATAGGATAGCCATAGTAACTCACCAGAAAATGATTTCAGAGTCATTGCTTTTAAATCCTTATATATTACATTTCTTGTGGGTTTAAAAAACTTATTTATTTGAGAGAGAGAGAAACAATTGAATCATTAATTTCAAATATCAAAAAGTTCAAGGAAAACTCACCTTGTCTATGCGTGTTTTAAAAGAATTAGTAGACACGCCAATACTCCAGAGAAGTCAAGTAAGTAAAATGAGATGAATGCAGCCCTTACTCATGTGGGCACACCACACAAGTTTTACTCATTGACTGGCCTCTGCAATGAATGAAATGGTGTCCACCAGGTCAAATGGTCTCAACAGTCCATCACTTCCCCACCTCTAACCTACTGGTTACTCCGAGGAAAACTGTGATCATATTATGTTAAGTCAACATGCTTTTATAGTGGAGCTGAGTTTTCTTAGATTCCATCCCCTGATGTTTGTGTGAGAGTATATGTGTATTTCTGACCTAAGTTGCCTCAAGAGTATTTCTGGATGGCGTTGGAGGGTAGAAGGAAGTAAAGTGGCTTCACAAGACTGTGAAGGTCAGTGTAGGTTGTTGGGGCTACACTGGTGCTCATGAACTTGTGTTTTTGGGGAGGTTGCACCAGTTGGTCTATAGCTCTTCCAGCTACAAGGGGAACTCTCTTCCAGTGTTTCCTGTCCTGCAGCTCCATGGCAGTGGGTTTCAGTGGGACTACAGGCCCTGTGCACACAACCCACGCATGGTGTAGGTTTTGCTCTGTCATCCTGGGGCCAGCTTGAAGTGGCGGATCCCTGCCGGTCTTCACTTCCCTGCCTTTCTGCCTAGCATTTCTTTCCAGCTACCTGTCAGCAGCTTTCGTAACTGCAGAGCCTTCACATCAACGTGTCCTAGCACACTGCTTGGCGGTGCTGGTTTGCTGGTCACGCTCTGATTCGGAAATGAGTCCTGGAGGTGGCGTCTATGAGAAGTGGGTTATCTGCAGTTGATTGTTGTTGCTTTGTGTTTCAGAGTCGGTTCTCTGTTCTGATTTCATTTGAAGGCTTCATTTCAGGCTATATACAGCACGTCTGGAGACAGCCTATCTCAGTATTGTTGGTCTTAAATTCTCTTACTCAGAAGCTCTGCCAGGTTTATCCACTGTCAAGTTATCCCTTCCTCTCCTGAAGT
Source organism: Orientallactaga sibirica (assembly GCA_036365145.1). Taxonomy (NCBI): domain Eukaryota; kingdom Metazoa; phylum Chordata; class Mammalia; order Rodentia; family Dipodidae; genus Orientallactaga; species Orientallactaga sibirica. The sequence continues at coordinate 5,141,045 of JAEOAD010002133.1, forward strand.
TAGTAATTAACCTGTGTGTGACATAAGTAGGGTCAGCTCATATAGTCTGTCAGAGTTTTTCACCCAATAGTTCGAATAATTCTCATTATTCTTACCTGACATTTTTACTAACAGCTGTTGAAAATGATGACTCAATATAAACCCATCATTTCATCTGCACTCATTCAATATTCCTCAGTAAAGACATTTTCACTTCTTCTATATAAATGTGTGTGTATGCATCTGGTATGAATATACATTTATATATATTTTTTCTTTTATTCCATGATTATAAATTGGCTTCATATTAATGTTAAATAGACCCAGATTTTTCCATATGAGTCCATTTAAGCTTACCTTATTTAGACCTGTTTCTTGTCTTTTGTGTGTGTGTGTGCATATATATATATATATATATATATATATATATATATATATATATATTTCTTACTGTCTGGCACAAATAAGATGGTTTAAAAGACTCAACATGCTATTTATTTTGGCTCCTGCATTGGGCTTGGGTATTTCTTCATTGATTCCTAGTTCCTTTTCTTGGTAAACAGAGTTTAGAAACATATTGTCAACACTAAGAGTATTTTTCCCTGAATATCTCACATGCTTTCTTTCTTTTTTGGTTCTTAACTTTTCTTTTGGTTTTTCAAGGTAGGTATTTGCTTTATCCCAGGCTGGCCTGGACTTCACTATATAGTCTCTCAGACTGCTTTGAACTCACAGAGATCCTCCTACCTTGGCCTTCCACATGCTGGGATTAAAGGTGTGTGCCACCATGCCTGGCTCACGTTTATTTTTTTTTTTCTCCTAATTTTTCACTTGTCCTTTTGAGTTTCCTTATGACACTTTTATCCTTAGTCTGTGAGTGTTCCATTCATATGAAGATATGTATTAATGTATTTTATCCAATCAAGATGTCAGCTATGTAAAATCATTCCATATCACCACATAACAGAACCTGACCTATAGCATTTGTGTTCGTGTATTTACATTTAAATTCATAAACCATTTGGCATTTGTTCTTAGGTATGGTTAATTTTAGGTGTCAATTTCGTTAAATTAAGGAATATATAGAAACCAAAGGATTATTTTTGGTTGTGCCAGTGAAAGTATTTGCAGTGTAGATCAGTGTGTGATTCTGAGGAACCAGGTAAGGAGGTCAACCTCAGTACGGCAGGCCACCATCTAATGGGTCGTGGTCCTACTACAAGGACAGGAAAATGTCTCTGTCAAGCTCTAGGAGCTGGGATGAATTGTCCTTCTCCAGTCCTTGGATTCTCAAAGGCCAAGCTCCACAGCCTTTGAACACCTATGCCCTACCAGCACCTATCCTTGACCCCATGGGTTCTCAGGTCCTTAGCCTTGGACTAAAACTCACATCATGTGTTTCCATGGTTCCAAGTTTCAGGCTTGGCCTAAGGCATGCTACAGATCTTCCTCAGTCTTCTCTGTTCCCGAAGTCTCCATTGCAGATGGTCTCACTTAGCTTTCAAATTGTATAAGTCAATTCCACTAATAAATTCTCTCTGTAGTACCCATGTGTGCCTCCCCCCCCCCCTTTGGAGAGGAGAGAGAGAGAGAGAGAGAGAATGGGCTGGCCAGTGGCTATGAATGAACTCCAGACGCGTGCACCCCCTTCTGGGCAAGTGTGGCATTGCGTCCTTGTCTCACTTGTGTCTGGCTAAATGTGGGACCTGGAGAATCGAATGGGCGTCCTTAGGTATAGCAGGCAGGCACCTTAACCACTAAGCCATCTCTCCAGCCCCCATATGTACCTTTTTTATCAATGCCCCATTGAGCCTGTCTCCAGAGAACCCCAGGAGAGTTCAAATACATCTTGTTTTTTTCTTTCAAATGTATCTTTGTATAAATAGCTTTCCAATAATCTGAATGTAAAATAAAATTTTAAAAATATTTATTTATTAAGTTAGTTAGTTAGTTACGGGGGACAGAGAGAGAGAGATTGAGAGAGAGAGAGACAGTGAGAGCAAGAGAGAATGGACATGCCAGGGCCTCCTTACACTGGAAACAAAATCCAGATGCGTGTACCACTTTGCACATCTGGCTTTACATGGGTACTGGAGAAATGAACCCAGGCCATCAGGCTTTGCAAGCAAGTGCATTTTAACCAATAAACCATAGTTCCTGTCTTGAACAGGATGTTATATATGTGTCCAATAAATATTTATTAATTATACATTATTATGTTTAGTATGGACCCAGTATATATTTATTGATTATATTATATACATTCTTAGTATATACCCAATATGTATTTATTATATAATCATATACTTACTTGTTGTGTACCAAGTACTTTTATATATATTATATATTTACTTGCTATGTCCAGTAATTTTGTTTGTTTGTTTTTCTGAGGTAGGGTTTCACTCTATACCAGGTTGACCTGGAACTCATTGTGTAGTCTCAGGCTGGCCTTGAACTCACAGGAATCCTCCTGCCTCTACCTCCCAAGTGCTGGGATTAAAGGCATGTGCCACAATGTCCGCCTCTATACATTTTTATTGATTATATATTTCTTCATACTTGAATTAAATTTCCTTTTCCGTACGCTTCTATTACTTACATGAACACAATATGAATGAAAATTTCTGCCCATTTAATCATCCATGAAAAGAACATTTCATTGTTATTACTGACATTATTAATCATTTCTGCCTACACATATAAAATATAAACAGTCAGTGAATAGCCCGAGATGGTGTAAAATACAATCAGTTGACGAGAAATCTAGTTTAGAAATACGATTGGATCAGAAGTTCATTTACCTTCCAGCTAAGCCCATTATGCTGAAAAGATAAAAACACTCCCACACACAGGAACTAGAACCGGTAAATTATAGCAGGGAATTGGACACTACAACAGAATGATCTAATATACTAGCAATTTACCATGTTATGAGGAGCAGGCAAGGCAATTTAATAAACACAATTTGGTTTCTATTGCTTCTAACCTAGTTGTGGAGTTTCACAATCATCTTTTTTAAAATACAGTATTTTAGTCATGGAACTACAATTTTATAAATTAAAATTCATGTTACTAAAATTGCTATTGGAACTGCTTGGTAATCAGTATATTTGTAAAGGCATTTTCCCAGAGGTCAAAGTAAATCAAGACTCTATTATAATGTAGCTAAGTTTTAAATCATTTTATGTGGGACCCTCTTTTTGAGATTTTAATTTTTTCTCAAAAATAATTAGTGAAAGCACTTTTCTTCTTTTCAATATTTTTCATTTATTTTTGAGCAGAGAGGGAGATAAAGAGAGAGAGCAAGAGAGTGAGAGAGAGAAGAAGAGAGAAAGCAAGAGAGATCAAGAGGAGAGAATATGAATGTGAGTGCCAAGGCCTCTTGCCACTGAAAACAAACACCAGACACACGCACCACTTTGAGCATTGGGATTTTACACAGTACTGGGAAATTGAACCTGCGCCAACCCAGCCCAGCAGGTTTTGCAAAGAAGTGACTTTAACCACCAAGCGATCACCCCAGCCCTGAAAGCACTTTCTATTTTTCACCTCGATGCACATTTTTATATAATCATGGTAATAAACCCTTTTTAAAATTCTTCTGTGAATATCAAGGTGCTAATTAGTTGAAGGAAGATTCCCATTTTGAAATTTCTATACTGTAGGCCAAAAAATAAAAATAAAAAAACACCATTGTTTCACAATCATCAAGGCAAAACAGCACCCTAAAGCTAGCTATTCTATTGTTTCTTTTTGAAAGTGCAATGATTAAAATTATTAAAAAAATGATCCCAACTTATAAAAGGTTAGTATTCAATTCTAAATATCTTTTTTTTTTTAAGATCAGACATAGAATTGTTAATGCTTGCAGTGTGATAGTTGGTCATGAGAGAGAGAAGTCTTCTCACGAGACCTGTCATTCTGAAATTATTACATTGTGCTGCTCACTCAGAATTACCAACAGGAAATACACATAATGGTAGAAAGCTGAATTCTCTCCTTTAGATCACTACTAAGGCAATGCCATTACACCACATCTATTTATGTCATAGTGGGGACGTGAGCCATTACCATGTGACAATAAAGAGATCAGGTGGTAGAGAAACTGAAACCCCCACATATCATTGGGGGGAAGGTAGAATTCACTGTGTAAATTCCCATGGAAAGCTTGTAAGGTGACACTTTTATTTTTTTCCAAACAGCAGGATAAAGCTGAACAAACAGAATAACAAGAACTTAATTTTGGGCCCATCAAAGAGCTGAGATCCCAGAGTAAACCTCACCCTGAACTCTGAGACCCTCAGTCAATTTAGAAAGAAACAGTGGAAGCTGGGCATGGTGGCGCACGCCTTTAATCCCAGCACTCGGGAGGCAGAGGTAGGAGGATTGGCGTGAGTTCGAGGCCACCCTGAGATGACATAGTGAATTCCAGGTCAGCCTGGACCAGAGTGAAACCATACCTCGAAAAAAAAAAAAAAAGAAAGAAAGAAAGGAAGGGAGGGAGGGAGGGGGAGGGAGGAAGGGAGGGAGGGAGGGAAAAAGAAGGAAGGAAGGAAGGAAGGAAGGAAGGAAGGAAGGAAGGAAGGAAGGAAGGAAGGAAGGAAGGAAGGAGGGAGGAAGAGCAGAGATCTACTGAAATAAAACCACTGATACCATAAACTCTAGGTACTTATAAGTGCTGATTATTAAAAAAAAATACTGGCTATCACTGTGGCCATTGTCAATTGCACAATCCAGTCATATGACATTTATTCACATGCCTGGGCAAATAATTGCTACCAACCATGTGGAAAACGTTCTTGTCTTCTAAGCAGAACTTCAGCTTGTTCCCTTACCTAGCTCCTGGCTATACTCATTCTATTTTCTGGCTCTATAAACCTGAATTTCTAGATATCTCATGAGTGGAATTTTATAACTGTGTTTGTGACTGGCTTCTTCCGTTAGCAGATTGTCTTCAGGTGTCATTCATATTGCAGTGTAAATTAGCATTGCTCTGCTTCTTAAGGTTAGATGATATTTCACGTCATAACTAAAGTAACTTCTGTTTGTTCATTCATCTGTCAATGGACGTTTGCATGTGTTCTACCATTTGACAATCATGAGAAACAGACTACACACTGGAGTATATGGGTATAGTAATATCTGGTTGAAATCTGCTTTCGATTCTGTTGTGTACATGCTCAGAATTGGAATTTCTGAATCATATGGTGATTCTGTTTGTCTCTTTGAATTACAGTGTTTTTGACAGTGGCTGCACCATTTTACATTTACACAAACAGTGCATAAAGAGTTCAATCAATACTTCCACATTTCAATTCTTTGTTTTCTCTCCCTTCCTTCCTTTTCTTCCTTCTCTTTCTTTCTTTGCTTCCCTGCATTATTCTCTCCCTTCTTTTTTCTGTCCTTCCTTCCCTTATTTCTTTCTTTTGGTAACAGCCATCAAGCCACATTAATGATGTGATTAATGAAACTGGACATAATTTATTGTTTACTGGCCGTCTGTATAATTTCTTTGAGGAAATACCTATTAAGGGTTATGCTCAGTTTTTTTTAAAAGTTTATGTTATTTTACTCTCTCTCTCTATTTTTTTTTTTTTTTTTTTTTGCTGGGCCTGGTGGCACATGCCTTTATAAGAGAGAGAGAAAGAGAGAGAGAGAGAGAGAGAATTGGCACGCCAGGGCCTCCAGCCACTGCAATCAAACTCCAGTTGTGTGTGCCCCCTTGTGCACATGTGTGACCTTCTGCATGCATCATCTTATGTGTCTGGCTTATGTGGGATCTGGGGAGTTGAACATGGGTCCTTAGGCTTTTTAGGCAAGCGCCTTAACTGCTAAGTCATCTCTCCAGCCCTATTTTACTCAAGTTTTCATAATTTCAAACACACACACACACACACACACACACACACACACACAAAATGTTTTGACTATATTCACTGCACCTTTTAATCCCCTTTTTCTTCCCCAGATAATCTCCTTTGTAGTTATGTCTTTTTTCTGTATATGGTCAACTGGTTGCTTGCATGAGCGTGGGTCAGGGTTACTTACTGGAGTATAGGGTCAGAGGCCACACCACTGGTGAACATGCTTTTTCCTCCCCCAGCCACCATTAACTACCAATAGCTACTCTGGGGGAGAGTGATTTTGTGAGTTCCTCCTCCATACATGTTGAAATGTTGACGTGCTCAATCTTATGCAGGCAACCTTAGCTGCTGCAAGTTTATGTGTGCAACGGCCATGTTGTGTCCAGAAGACGGCCCTCCACAGCACTCTTTCCCATCCTCCAACCCTTAACATTCGTCTTATTCCCTCATCTGCAATGTTCTCTGCGTTGGATTGCCTTTTCAGTGTAATTTTCATGAGCTACTGGGACCTATCTTTAATTATGAAGAAGAAATTGAGAAACTTATGTGGGCTGCAGTCTGAGGAGCCCCCACATGCTCTTGGGCTTACCTTTTGAAAAAAAAAAAAAAACTCTAGATTTTCGGCTGAGTATTTGAGAAGATACCTCGGGATCTCTGGCACAATGAAGCGTGATAGTGTCTCCATAAGACAAGTCTCTTCGGTACAGGCTGTCCACAGCCTGGTCTCATGCAGGAGAAATTGTTTCCTCCAACTACAGCCTCTTCCAGTATTGCTGGTGATGAGATTTTAGGGGTGGAGGGAAGAGAGATTACTGAGTGCAGGCAGATCCTGTTAGGCTGATGAAAAGTTCTAAAACCAGAGATTAGCAGCCATTATGCAACTGTGGAAATATATTTTAAAATAGTGCATTTTAAGACTGGGCATGTAGCTCAGTGGTAGACAGCTTGCCTAGAGTACTTGAGCCCCTAGGTCCAATCCCACTCAAAAAAAAAAAAAAAAAAATTCCATTGCATTATATACTTTAAAAGGGTAAATTTCATGGTGTGTGAAAACCAAAACCCCTGTTGTCCTACAAAAAATTCCATGTTTAAACCTAGTCAATCTATGAAGGCATCATTATAATTAACCCATTAATATATGAAGTAAGCTGGACCAAAAATTAAACACAAATAATTTTTGTTTACAAAGAAACAAAACAAGCCTTAAATAAACACAGCATGTATAATAATAACAAATAGCGTTACTTAACCAGAAAAAATGTAATTAAGAGTGTATAAAACCAGGATAACAATATAATTCAAAATTGTAAAACATGGGCTAGAGAAATGGCTTAGCATATAAGATACTTGCTTCCAAAGTCAAAGGACCCAGATTCGATTTCTCAAGACCCACAAAAACCAGAGGTACAAGGTGGTACATGTGTCTGGGGTTCATTTGCAGTGACTAGAGACCCTGGTGCACCCATTCTCTTTCTCATAAATAAATAAATATTGTAAAACATTACTTAAGGGCATTAAAATTCCTGTATAAATAGAAAACTATTCCATTTTCTGGAAAAATATAAAGAAGGCAATTTATAAAATAAAACTATTATGCAGAATCAATTAAATTTCTATTAAGACAATTAGGTTTCTTAAGGGAATCTGAAACTGCAGATTTAAAAAATATACATAGAAGGGAAGTGAGCCCAAATCAGTAAGCTATTGTTGAAATTAAAAAAGTCATTAGAGCTTATACTTACAGGGTCTGGGAAGATTGCTCAATGATTTGAAGCACTTATTAGCAAAGCCTGCTGGTCCCAAGTGGGACACAAAATGTGGCTCAAGTGTCTGGTGTTTCTTTGCAATGACGCACCCTCAGACATACAGTTACTGATCCTTATACAAAGAATGCAGAATCGACAATTAGAGAAAATAGCACAGGGCTGGAGGGATGGCTCAGCAGTTAAGCCACTTGCCTGCACAGCCAAAGGACTCAGGTCCAATTCTCCAAGACCCACTAAGCCAGCTGCACAAGGGGGCACATGCGTCTGGAGTTTGTTTGCAGTGCCTGCATGCCCTGATGTGCCCATTCTCTCTTTCTCTCCCTCTCTCTGTCTCTCTCAAAAAATAAATAAAAATTAAAAAAAAAAAAAAAAGAAAGTAGCACAACCATGAAGAAATGCAGAGCAAACCCACCAGAAGGGTGGGACAGTGACTAGACAGTCAGATAGCCACATAAGAAAAATAAAATAGAATGGATTTGTGTTTAGGACTTTACTCAAAAGGGAAAAAGAGAGATAAAGATGACAAATATGGAAAATAATCTCCAGAAGTTTTGAGATGTCCAGGTGAAGGGACTACCTTCATCAACTGGAGCAGCAAAGATAACTAAACAAGACAGGCATTTGCAAGCAAGCAGAGTGATCATTTCAGAACGTCTCTTTTAATCCCAAGACAATCTCCAGGCATATGAAGGCAGGACACAGATTTGAACCAGCGACTTCTAACACTTACGCAACCACAAGCCTTGACATAGCCACTACATGGGATCTCCTAATAATGTGTGTGTAATGGACAAATGAGTGAGAAAACGAGCCAGAGGTATGAATAGACACGCCTGGGAGAGGAAAATACAGATGGCTTTCAAGCCAATTAAAATATGTGCAATTTCAGTGTTAACCGGGGAAGGCATAGTATAGCCAGAATGAGATGTGCTATCAGACGCACTAGATTGTTCAAAGTAAGCCAATCTGTGGAAATTTTCATGGGAGCCAATGACTGGTTTTGTCACTTGGAGACACTGGTGAAATCTAATACATTTCCGTGGACATGCTTGGTGTACCAGCCAATCAGGTCCTGTATGTATATTCCGGAACCACTATGTAGCAGCACCTTTGTGTCTGCGCAGATCATGCGAGAATTTGCGTGTAAGGATAGACACATCAGTATTGTTCGCAAGAGTAAGTGATCTATCTGTATGTTCAATGATGGAAGAAGGACTACTTAAATGAGCTCCATTCTCACCTCTGATAGCCGCGATCCTCAAAATATGATACAGGACCATTTAAAAGAAAAGCATGGAGAAAAACACAGGCTGTAATAAAGAGTTTATTACTTAGCAATATAGACATTGATGAAAAATATTTATAAAAACAAAACGAAGAGAAAAGTGAACATAATACTCAGGGTGATTGTATCTTCTGCATGAAACAGATATGTTTTACTGGGCTGGGCTGAGCAGCGGGGGAATTATAAAGAATGTTTCTTACATCCTTTGGTGACTTTGAAGACATTGATTTTGTTTTTATTTCATAAAGTGTTTTGTCATTTTCTATGCACTCGTTATTCAAGTAATAAAAAGTTAATTTTTTAAATGAACAGAAAAGCAACACAGATGCATTTATCTTGGCCTTTAAGGAGAGCCCAGATTTGGAGGGTAAAATATGGTTTGTGAAGACACTGTACAAGAATCTTGCACTAGAGAGATGGCTCAGAAGTTAAGAGCACTTCCTGTGCAAGCATGAGGGCCTGTGGAGGCCCGAGACACCTCTCTACTGAGATCCCCAGGGCCCACATAAACAGCTGGTGTGGCTATACACATCTGTAACCCCAGTACCTTGGGGAATAGAGACCAGAGTATCACCAGAGCTCATGAGAAAATCGCAAGGTCCAGGATTAGTAAGAGATTCCAGCTCGGGCTGGGGAAATGGCTTAGTGGTTAAGGCATTTGCCTGCAAAGCCTAAGGACCCCAGTTTGATTCCCCAGGACCCACCTAAGCAGTTGCACAAGGGGGCACATGTGTCTGGAGTTCATTTGCAGTGGCTAGAGGCCCTGGAGCTCCCATTCTCTCTTTCTCTGTATTTGCCTCTTTTCTTTCTCTCTCTCTCCAATAAATAAATAAATACATTAAATAAAAATTAAAAATTAAAAAAAGAGATTCTAGCTCAATGTGAGGAAGTGTGATTTAGTGGGATGCCCAAAATTTTCTCCAGCCACCATAGGCAAACACATGGAACACGTCATGGGTATATACATGGGCGTGCACCATCCAATAGACACTCACTCAAAAACAAGACAGAATCCTAAGTGGAAGCAATTTTTGAAAGCACTTCATTTTGATAGGAATGGAATCTTAGGAGTGAGGAGGAATGGGAAAGGAAGAGGAAGATAAGGGAAGGGGGAGAGAGAGAGAGAGAGAGAGAGAGAGAGAGAGGACATTATTTTTGCCCAGCCAGTGTACCCTTCATGGAGCTGCTCTGCACAAGTTCCCTCCAGCACTCTTCATTAAAACCCTTGCATCGGCATCCATGGCAACAAAGATATTCTTCATGTACTTATCAGGTCATGGCTCCATGCTGAGTGTCATAAATAAGCCACCACACACCCAAGCAATTACTATGATTTGTACTGGTGCTTACTCCTTGTAAGCCAATAAGATATGCATATTTCTCCCTCACCTCACCACATTTACAAGTGATGGCAATTAAATGAGAAGTAACTAGGATATATAGTGACACGGGGGTAAAAACCTTCCTGTTAGTTCCCTGTTTCAGCAAGATCATAATGAAATTTTGCCCTTTATAATCTTAAAAGAAACATTTATTTTTACAGTTGACCAAGAGTTGAAAATAATAGCACCTGAATGTCTAAGCTTATTAAAATAATTTATTAAAAAATAATTTATCTACAACCATAAACGTGTGACTTCTTCCCTATTAAGAGTTTGGTATAATTATGAATAAAACCACTCAAAGTATCCCATACAAGTTGAGTTTTAGAATCTCTAGCATGATTTAGATTTGGTAAAGCTGGGCTGAAGACATGGCTTAGGGTACCCTTTGCAGACTATTCAAAGGATGCTTAAGGATGACAATGCTATTCACAACTTCATCCCAAGTACTTGGTGCATCCATACAGCAAGGCAGAGTGTGTCAGAACTATGGGCTTACGCCTTTGCATATGCTCCAAAGATTACACATGACAATATGTTTCACAATTCAAAATTACAAATGTTTTTATGTATTTTAAAAATATTTTATTTATGTATGCTTAAGGAGGGTGGGAAAGAGAAAGAAAGAGAGAGAAAGGTCTCCAGTTGTTAAGAACAAACTCAAGATGGATTCACCACTCTGTGCATCTGGCTTTACATGGATACTGGAGACTTGAACCCAGGTTGTTTGTTAAGCTTTGCAGGTAAGTTTCTTAAGCTCTGAGCCATCTCTCCAGCCCTAAGTTTTTTTTATTCAATTCTTAGTTTTGGCACCTTCACACATATATGTAATGTTTCCCTCTCCCTCTCTCATGAAAACCTTTCTTCACAATTAATCTCCATCCTACTTCAAGTCCTAATGCCTTATTTGTTAGATTGCTGGGTTTTGCTTGATTTTCATTATGATTTTTATTGGAAAATTTACTACATGGCTAATGGGTTGTATTCTTATCAGGTCATCCTTCCTTGTTCCCTGTCCACTCCCCAGTTCCACTTCCCCACTCCACTTGAACCATTGAGTTAAGTCAGGGTTGCTTGCACAGTCATGGGTGGGAAGTTTTTCACTGGAGAACGAGTAACTTACCCCTACTTACACCACCAAAAAACACAAGTCCCCCTCTCCCAGCCATTAGCAACTCTGGGGGCAGTGGGGTCTTATGAACCTTTCCACTGGCCATAGTGAAATACTGACTGGCTCAAGCATGTTCTGGAGACCACAGCCGCTGTAAATTCTTCATTGTGTATCCAGAAGTTAGCACTCCACAGCCTTCCTCCCCATCTTCCTGCTCGTAGATTCTTCCTGTCCCCTCTTCCTAGGGTTCCGTGAGCCTCGGAGAAGGTAGACTGGATGTCCTGTTTAGGGCTGAACCTACAATAATAAGGTAGTCTTGACAATTTCTTCCAGCCATGCGCCTCTGAATAAGTGTTTTAAATGCAGTGCTTTCTAAATGGAATGGGATGAAGTAAAGGGGAGCTGGAAGAGAAATCTACCACAGCACACACTATGGCTCCAACAACACATTATTTTTTATATCAAAATCCTGCTCTGTTGCTCTGAGTTTTTAGGACCTAGTTTCATGCTTCCTCCTGCCCACACAGAAACTTTTCCCTGTCATTTCTACAACGTTTAGTGCTTTACTAAAAACATGCAGGCATCATAAGGTGACGATTGCAGAGATAAATATGTTTAATACTTTGACACTGGAGACTCCAGATGCAGAGCAAATCATGCCTGGAGGCCTTTCAGTATTTTTGGAGTTTTAATAAAGTGCTAGAAAACAATGAGTTTGGCAACTAGTAATCTGGGAATAAGTGAAGCATCCACGCCCACAGTTCATCGTATTTTCTTTTTCCCATGGCATGTGGATTTCACATTTCTCAAGTGAAAGGGAGGAAACATTTTTGTAGATTGCTCTGCTAAACACAATATATAATACGTACCTTTTCTATAATTGGTAAATTAATTATTAAGCCCACCTCCTATGAAACTATATAGGCATATGCTTAGTAGATTTCCCAGAAATTTTCTTCAGTGTCCCTTTCTTTTTTTCCCCTTTTCTTTCCATTCTCTCTTTCTCTCTGCAAGGCATATTTGTGTGTGTGTGTGTGTGTGTGTGTGTGTGTGTGTGTGTGTGCGTGTGTGTGTCCATGACTACATATGTATTTGCTGATCAAATTGTTTCAGTGAATTCCAGTAGCTTGATTTGGGAGTTTACTGCCAATTTGAGGAATTTCCACATCACCCCTCAAAGGACAACAAAAGATTGCATATCTTGATACTGTCTGCAACACTATCAGTAATGATAAAAGACCAAGGGAAAGACACTGGTGGTCTGCAAAATTTTCTAGACATGCAAATCCTCAGGGTATTTGTTGGAGTGCAGATTATGACTGAGCAGGTCTCAGATACTACCTGAGGCGCTGTGTCTTCCTTATTCTCAAAGCCATGGTGTCGTTTCACATATCATTCTAAGGAGTAGCAAAGACAGGGTGTAAGTTGTATAGGCTATGTCAGACCTAAGCTCAAACTGCCGCTTGGAACTTGCTGCTTTGAACCTCTCTCGGTCTCGTCCATAGAGTGGAAGAAGTGGAAACACAGGTTTGCTGCCATGGCCTGACAACTATATGTCTGTAAAAATGGCCCAAATGCCACATTTTATTCAATTAATTTCAATGTGAAGGACTTTGAAAGATCTAGGAGTAATCTTAAATGTCCAAGAAAGTGTTTTTTCAGAGTGCTGTGAAATACACACACACACATACACATATATATATATATTTGGTTTTTCAAGGTAGGGTCTCACTCTGGTCCAGGCTGACCTGGAATTCACTGTGTAGTCTCAGGGTGGCCTCGAACTCATGGTGATCCTCCTACTTCTGCCCCCAAGTGCTGGTATTTTTTAAAAAAATATCCGCTTAGCTGGTCATGGTGGTACATGCCTTTAATCCCAGTGCTCAGGAGGCAGAGGTAGGAGGATTACTGTCAGTGATTGAGGCCAGCCAGACACAACAGAGTGAGTTCCAGGTCAGCCTGGGCTAGAGTAAGACCCTACCTCCAAAAAAAAAAAAAAAAAAAAAAAAAAAAAAATAAATAAATAAATAAATAAATAAATAAATAATCTTAAAATGTCCACTCAGCATGATCTTGAAGAAGTAAGAACATGATCTTAATGATCTCACTGTTACAGTGATCTACCATTATACTTCATAGATCTCAACCGACACTAAATTTTTGTTTGCTTGCTTGAAGTTTTAGACAGTGTCTTGCTATGTAGCCGGTCTGTGTATACCAAGTTGACCTCAAAGTTGTCACACTTGTGGCAATCTTCTTGCTAATCCCTCCTGAATACTGGGATACAAATTTTTGGCAATTGCGTTTTTGTTATTTTATTTAATTTTAAGTTTTTAAAATCAAAGACAGAGAGAAGGAGAGAAAGAGAGAGAGAATGGGTATGCCAAGGCTTCTAGCCACTGCAAACGAACTCCAGACACATGCTCCACATTGTGCATCTGGCTTATATGGGATCTGGAGAATTGAACCTGGGTCCTTAGACTTCACAGTTGAGTGCTTTAACCACTAAACCATCTCTTAAGCCCACAACTGCACTTTTAAAAGTCATTTACCTACTTATTATATGTCTTTCTGTGTGCATGGATGTATGTGTGTGTGTGTGTTTGTGCATGGATGTGTGTGTGTGTGTGTGTGTGTGTATGGATGTGTGTGTGTGTGCATGGATGTGTGTGTATGGATGTATATGTGTGTGTGTGCATGGATGTGTGTGTGTGCATGGGTGTGTGTGTGTGCATGGATGTATGTGTGTGTGTGCATGGATGGTGTGTGTGTGTGCATGGGTGTGTGTGTGTGTGTGCGTGCATGCATATGGGCAGATGAGTGGAAGAGGTCAGAGGAGTCTTTGCTCCACCTTGTTTGAGACAAGGATTCTTGCCATGCAAAACAAGCAAACAAACATCAAACAAAATAAAACCAATTTGGTACATGATCAGTTTTACATGGGTGCGAGGGAATCAAACCTTAGCTAGCCGACTTTGCAAGCAGGCGCTTTTAACTGCTAAGCCATCTTCCCAGTGCCCGGCAGGAGCACTTACAGTGAATAGTTTCAAACTACAGAAATGGCTGGACAGAGAACCACCAACATGATTTGTGTGCACATCACAATTTGAGGGAAAGTAATAAGACTTTTGAATTCTGTGTGACCCTAAACTTAGAGTTTCCTGACTGCCGTCTCTGTGAAGGGGACTCTGGCATTGCCTGTTGGTTGTCAGTCTCTTGTGTCTGATTTCCAAATGTACCTTCTTGACTTTGCCCAGTATGGGGGCACATAGCTCCTTGGCTAGCTGGCAGGTTGGGTAAGAATAATGAAAATCCACAAATTAAAATGCAAGGTCAGGGCTGCAGAGATGGCTTAGTGGTTAAGTGCTTGCCTGTGAAGCCTAAGGACCCCTGGTCCAGTCTCAATTCCCCAGTACCCACAGGAGCCAGATGCACAAGATGGTGCATGCATCTGGAGTTCATTTGCAGTGGCTGGAGGCCCTGGTACACCCATTCTCTCTCTCTATCTCTCTCTCTCTCTCAACCTCTCTTTCTCTCTCTGCCTCTTTTTTCCTCTCTTTCACTCTCAAATAAATAAATAAAAATAAACAAAAGTTTCAAAAAAACATAAAACAAAATGCAAGGTCAAATCCACCCAATAGATGGCCAATGACAAGCCATTAAAATGGAAAGTCTCTCTTGCACTGTCAACAGCCATGTGTCTTCTTTCAAAATTAGTTGCTAGATTGTTATCAGCCGGTCTCTGAAATACTGCTTAGATTCTTCCAGAGCTTTGTAAAAGTATTCAACCTTCATGCAGTCACCTTTATCTTTGCTCCCTTTCCGTTGAAGGGCAGTGTGCCAAAGCCTCAAATGACTGCTGGCTCATTTTTCTAACTTGAAAATCATATGAACACATTCGTTTCAATTTCTTTACCTTTTATTTCTTTCTCCTTTCCTTTGTTCCATTCTTCCTTTTCTCTCTCTTCTTTTTTTGTTTCCTTTTTTCTTTCTTTCATTTCCTTTCACTCCGGGGCCTCCAGCCACTGCAAATGAACTCAGACGCATGTGCCACTTTGTACATCAGGCTTACGTGGGTCCTGGGAAATAGAACCTGGGTCCTTAGGTTTTGCAGTCAAGCGCCTTAACCACTAAGAACCTTTCCAGCCCCGTTTTCTGTTCTTTTTCTTTTCTTTTCTTTTCTTTTCTTTTCTTTTCTTTTCTTTTCTTTTCTTTCTTTTTGATAAGATCTGGTTATCCCAGGCTTATAATGATCTTTGAACTCACTATGTAGCAGAGGGTGGTCTTGAGCTCAACTCTCCCATCACAGCTTCCTAAATGCTGCAGCGATGAGCCCAGTTTCACTTCATTAGTTTGAAGTTTAGTGGAGTAATGCTAATTTCTGTGCACCTTTGGTTAATATCGAAAGAAAATCAATGAGAAATCATCAATACAACATATCTAGTTCTTTCTTTCTAGTGTCCTACCTACCTGATGGCTAATGGCTTGTCAACCATTGATATTGGCTCTGCCTATAATGTATCATAAGAATTCATGGACTGGAGAGATGGCTTAGTGGTTAAGGCACTTGCCTGCGAAGCCTAAGAATGCCTGTTTGAATCTCCAGGTCCCATGTTTAGCCAGATGCAAAAGTGATGCAAGCATGCAATGCCATGCATGCCCATAAGGGGGTGCACACATCTGGAGTTCATTCACAGTGGCTGAAAAGCCCAGGCATACCTATTCTCTCTCTCTCTCTCTCTCTCTCTCTCTCTCTCTCTCTCTGTGTCTCTCAAATAATTTTTTTAAAAATTAAAAAGAATTCAAACATTTTTCACCTTTCTCACTGCTACTATTCTGGTCTGGTTCTACCTTATATAAATTACATATATTCTTTGCTATATGCAAATACATGTATATATAAATTACATATAGTGTTGCTACATATAAGTGTAGGTATATATAAATTACATATAGCCATACTCTTCTGTCATCTCTCACCACATTCAGTGTGAAATTTTTGCAAAGCAAAAGGAACTTAAAACATGGGCATATTTTCCTGAAATAATAAATCACTACTAACATTAGAAAAAAGCCTAGAGTTCAATCGGTTTATTTAACAAATAAGACAATTTAGCTGAGGCTGTTTTGTGATATTGTGATATTGTCATGGTCACACTGATAATCACAAAGGGAACCTGGAAAGGCTCGAAGGGAATGGAAAGTCAGTCTAATGCTTTGCAACCTAAAAGTTTCCTAAGGGGAACAGGGAGTCTTGTTTCCCATCATCTATTCCCAACAGAGTGGCCATTATGACACCTGTCCATCATATAACTGATCCTGTCTCTTCCAGCCCAGATCACTCTACTGGATTTCTGTCTTATAGATGAAGCCAGGTATGTAATCACACACTTGTAATCAGAGGCAGAAGGATCTGGAGTCCAAGCTCATTCTGTACTACATGGCTAGCCTGGGCTACTTAAGATACTATTTCAAAAGAAAAGAAAAGAAAGAGAATGGAATAAAAAGAAAGGAAGGGAGGCAGAGAGAAGGAGGGAGGACAGATGAGGAAGGAAGGAAGGAAGGGAGGGAGGAAGGAAGGAAGGGAAAGAAGAACCTAGGAAGGAAGGGAGGAAGGAAGGAAGGAAGGGAGAGAAGGAAGGAAGGAAGAGGAGAGAGGAAGGTAGGGAGGAGGAAGGTAGGGAGGGAGGAAGGAAAGAAGGAAGGAAGGGAAAGAAGAACATAGGAAGGAAGGAAGGAAGGAAGGAAGGAAGGAAGGAAGGAAGGAAGGAAGGAAGGAAGGAAGGAAGGAAGGAAGGAAGGGAGGAAGGAAGGAAGGAAGGAAGGAAGGAGGGAAGGAGGGAGGGAGGGGAGGAAGGAAGGAAGGAAAGAAGGGAAGGAGGGAAAGAGGGAGGTAGGAAGGAAGGAAAGGAAGGAAAGAAAACAACAACAGTAACAAGAAGGGTCTGCAGTCTGTATTAGGACCTACAACCTCAAGCTGCTGTGGCTGTGAACAACAATTTGCTATGTCTTCTGCTTTCTCCCTTGATAACCGCTTATTCTTGGAACGCGTCAGGCATCTGCAGCAATCTGAGCTCACTGTGAAGGCTGCCTTGACACGCTTCCAAGTGCAGGTTCTCCGCTTCTCCTGCCTTTCCTCAGCAGTCTCCTCAATACGACGTCTCCTTGTTCCTCCCTTTAACGCCGGGCAGTCTTCTCCCCAGCAGTCCCCTTCTCATCAACTTCCTTCATGCCTCCCCCATTCTGACACTTTTTTTAACCTAATATTCCTTTATGTGATTTATTTCTTATCTGTACTGTATTTATTTGCCCTTAGAATCAAAACTCTGTGAGGATGAGGACATTTTGCCTTTCTGGGTTTTTAAAAAACATTTTATTTTATTTACTTATTTGAGAGAGAGAAAGAGGCACAGAGAGAGGGAGAGAATGGGTACACCAGGGCCTCTAGCCAGTGTAAACAAACTCCAGATGCATGCACCTCCTTGTGCATCTGGCTTATGTGGGTGCATCTGGCTTATGTGGGTCCTGGAGAATCAAACCGGGGTCCTTTAGCTTTGCAGGCAAATGCCTTAACTGCTAAGCTCTCTCCAGCCCTGCCTTTTTGTTTTATCCATGATTATATCCCTAGCATCTAACAGATTGTTCAACACATAGTAATGCTTAGTCATCACTTGTCCAAATTAAGAAATAAATGTTGCTCAGTTTTGAATTCCCTTCGTTCATCTCGTTCTTTGTACCCCCATTTTTCCGAAAAAAATTCTACTTTAGTTTGTTTATGTTTGTTTGCATAATACATGAATACACACTCATATATGATTAACGTTTATTCTAAATTTTCTATTGCACATGTCTGTGACTCTTGGTTGAGTATCATAATGTATTATTGAGAGTAGGGAAAGGAGCTTGTTAGGCAGTTGGGAAGGGACCTTGAGAGTCAGCTAGCTGTCCTTGGCTGTAAATTCTGGTACTTCCTGGCAGAAGTTCTGCCTTTTGTCCCTCGGGGCATGGGGAATGTAACAGTTAAGGGAATGTTGGCAAAAAACAAGAGAAGAGTGACTGCAGCTGGGTATGAGATGGTCAAGATGGCCAAATAAGAGGAAGGGAGCTAGGAAAAAAAAAGAAAAGAAAAGAAAAGAAAAGAAAAGAAAAGAAAAGAAAAGAAAGCCAGTCTTAACCAGGCTCCAGCTGGCCCCCGAGTGTGTTCTCTTGTCTTTAATTCTGGTCTGTTTTCCCCTTAAAAACCCTGCAGCTGTGCCCTGAATTTCCCTGGGTCCAGTTACCAAGTTGGAAAGGAACATGGCCAACTCTCTGTTTGAAAAGGAGACGTGGCCAGTTCTCTGAAAAGGAGACACGTGGGCACCTCCGGGGAGCTGCTGAATGGGGCAGAACTATTCTGCATATCTCACACCAGTCATTTGAAAGATCAACTTATTTTGCTAGCCATACATCCTTATAAACCCTGATTCCCTGAAGAATTGCTGTAGCATTCTTACCTAAACTGCAGCTCCAAGTTAAGGAAAGGAGGGAGAAAGGAAGAAGAAGAGAGAGAAAGAGAGAGAGAGGGAGAGAAAGAAAGAGAGAGAGATTGATGCCTTGTGTCAGAAAAGTATGTAGGTATGTGAATAACCAACAGAGAAGGGGATGCAAAATTCTCTGGCGTCTGTAGGCATGCATGACCATGCACACAAGTGCATACCACACACACAGTAGTAGCAACACTTCTTGTGGACACCCCTCCCCACCACCCACACACATTCCTTGGGAGTTTAATCTCCTCTGTTTTGTCTTAATAAACTTGCTTTCTTTTTCTTTGAAAATGAAATAAAACTTCTCTTTTCTAAAAACGTTGTCCATCAATTTCATTCTTCAAATTGGTGAGACAAAAAAAGAAAAAAAAACCTGAGCCTTTGCCACAAAGTGGGTTTGATAACCACAGACTATGTGAACACCCTCAACCTAGAGTTAAGCCCACTTAAGAATGGAGAAAAGGCTGCCTTGATCTCAAGGTGACCCATCTAATTATGTTCTCCATCAGTGCATTGATAACACAATTATTATGATATTGTGTGTGTTTAAAATGTGTTTTCAAAGGTTAGTTGGAAAATACTCTGCCATCTTTCTAGTTAATCAAATACAAAGGAGTTGGGAAAACTAGACATACAGAAAAAGGAGAGCACATGAAAGACGTTGATGTGATCGTGTTAATATCCTAGAAAAGGAAATCCCATCAACTGATTAATGGGAGAAATGAACCTACTATATTCCCAATTTAGTTCCATTTCTTTTCTCACCATCCATGCTACCGGCAGATAGATGTAGAGCAAAACATGATCCTTTGAAATGGAGTGTTAGACATAAAAATAGCTCTTATTTCTTGCATTCTACAACTATTCTTTCATTTTTAATCCTATAATAGTCGAGGCTGATATGTAAGGCAGAAACATTTTTAAATTTCTTTTATTTATCACTTCTAGGGTCTAGTTTCCATGGAAATACAGCCAAAAATGAACACCAGGAAAGAATCACAAGGAATTAATGAGAAAGGCTTTCCACAAGCCTGACCAACAGTAGCTTAAACAGTCCAGTGCATTATGCTATTTAATCCCAGTATAATCATCTTAGGAGGAAATTCATTCACAAATAAAAGTAAAATGTGGGGCTGAGGAGATGGCTCAGAAGTTAAAAGCACTTGCTGCTTAAGCATAAGGGCCTGAGAGGGCCCACGACTGCCAAGTTGGACTCTTCAGAGCCCAGGTTAAAGCTGAGGATTGGCCAGACACATCTGTAATAACAGTCTGTGGAGGAGAGGGGAGTTGAGAACTGCTGTAGCATTCTTACCTAAACTGTAGCTGCAAGTTAAGGAAAGGAGGGAGAAAGCAAGCGGAAGAGGAAGAGAGAGAGAAAGAGAGAGGGAGAGAAAGAAAGAGAGAGATATTGACACCTTGTGTCAGAAAAGTATGTGGGTATGTGAATATCCAACAGAGAAGGGGATGCAAAATTCTCTGGCGTCTGTAGGCATGCATGACCATACACACAAGTGCATACCACACACACATACACACAGTTAAACATCTTCTGACGGTCACAGATCATAATGTATCGGAGACCTGCCTGTGCCTTTTCCAGGCAGATCTGGAGTTAACACCAGGGCTATTACTTTCAACCTTTCCTTCTTGACACCCCCCCCCCTCATACTAATTGATTTCGGGAGACTGCTGAGGGAATGTCCAAAGTAGTCAATAACTTATGCATTTAAATGTCTATTTAATTTACATACTATGCTTTTTTGAAAAAAAAAACTGCAATAGATGGATATACCTTAATATGATTCATTGAGGACCCACTTTGGAAAAAAATCATGTGTGTATATTTACTGTGCACCCCAATATTCACTGACAAACTAAAAATGAATATTTTAGACTTTCCATCCATTTTCTGGTGCATATGTTGTTATAATGAAAATAACTTCGCAAATCCCCAATTTTTAGTTCATGCATATTTAAAGTGGACTTCAACCTTATTTATTTATTTATTTATTTATTTATTTATTTATTTATTTATTTGCAAGGAGAGAGAAGAAAGACAAAAACAAAGAAAGGGAAAGAGAGAGAGAAAATGAATGGGCAAGCCAGGTCCTCTTTCACTTCAAATGAAATCCAGATGGAAGTGCCATTTTGTGCAGCTGGCTTTATGTGGGCTCTGGGGAATGGAACCCAGACCATCAGGCTTTGCAAGCAAGTTCCTTTAACTTCTGAACTTCCTCTCCAGTCCCAAACTTTTAAAAATAAATATCACTCTTTCTTCTCCCTTTGTCCTCAATCTAAACCTTTTTCACCTCTAAGTAGAACACTGACTTTTGGTCAATATTTTTCCTTTCTTTTAATATCTTTAAAGGCTTTCTACAAATACTTTTCAGTTTGATTGCCCTCTTGCTTCTATTTTCCTCTGACACAGACAGGAAAAAAATTATTGTTTTTAACAGAACTAGCCCTTATAGATTGAAAAATTGATTTTTTTTTTTTTGCACTAAGCATGGGAATTAAATACTGTACTTAATGCCAGCACTCGGGAGGTAGAGGTAGGAGGAGCGCCGTGAGTTTGAGGCCACTCTGAGAATACAGAGCGAATTCCAGGTCAGTCTGAACTAGAGTGAGACCCTACCTCGAAAAAAAAAATTCATCAGTATTTTATTTAATGTTAGGGAAAAAATCTTTTTACAAAATGTACAGATTCTTGGTTCACACATTGTCAGAGCTCATGTATTTTCCTTTATAAATTAAAAATAATATTCCTTATGTCCATAAAGATATAGCAATTTGCTAAAAGATCACATTGGCCGCCTTACAAAGAGCCCAGAAAAGCAAAGGGTAACTTGTTTCTCTCTGGAGCATCATCATTTTCTAATAACCACCTCTGCATCTGCTCTTGACCTTGAGACTGTTCTCAGTGATCAGCGAGCACCATCCCTTTAAAATGTCAGTCAAGGGCCTAGAGATATGGCTTAGTGGTTAAGGCACTTGCTTGAGAAGCCTAAGGAGCCAAGTTCAATTTCCCAGGACCCACATAAGCCAGAGGCACAGGGTAGTGCATGCACCTGGAGTTTGTTTGTAGTGGCTGGAAGCCCTAATGTGCCCACAATCAGTCTTTCTTTCTCTTTCTCCCTCCCTCCCTCCCTCCCTCCCTCCCTCCCTCCCTCCCTCCCTCCCTCCCTCCCTCCCTCCCTCCTTTCTCTCTCTCTCTCTCTTTCTTTCTTTCTTTCTTTCTTTCTTTCTTTCTTTCTTTCTTTCTTTCTTTTTCTTTCTTCCTTTCTTGTAGGGTCTTGCTCTAGCCCAGGATGACCTGGAATTCACCATGTAGTCTCAGGGTGGCCTTGAACGCTTGAACTCACGGGGATCCTCCTATCTCTGCCTCCGGAGTGATGGGATTAAAGGCTTGTGCCACCACTCCCAGCCCCCACTCTCTTTCTATCTGCCTCTTTCTCTCCCTCAAATAAATAAGTAATATTAAAATGTAAATCAGATTATGACACACTCTGAGGAAGGCTTCATCTCTGTGAAAACCCAAGTCTTTGCTAATGCCTGGAAGCCTGCACCATTCATTTTCCTTTCTTTCCTCTGGCCCACAACCTGCATGCCCCTCGGGCCACTTTGCAGGCAAGCACCTTAGCTGTGGAGCTATCTCTCCAGCCCTGTGCTGCCTGACAGTTAATGAGAAGCAGGATTGCTATTCAAACACTAGCTCTTATCTTTCCAGCATACTGTCGTTTCTCCATTGTTTAGTGATTCCTGATCTATCAATCAAGAAAATAAGGCTATTTCTAGCAAAAAAAAAAAAAAAAAAAAAAATTACAAATCTTAGTGATATCAAAATAGTATCAGAGCATTCTTGATTAAAGTTTCACATATTGTATCATAATGCATTATGAGCATTACACACGCTTATTGAAACGTATCTTCTAAATTCACAAATAAAATGCACTGACAAATTAACATGCATTTGTTACTTGGTCGGCAATCTGATAATGCAGCCAAAGGATATGCTCCCAGAATGAAACATGCCCGTCCTCCTGGGAGGGCGCTGATTGTGAGGACAAGGTGAAGTTGTGTGGAAGGATCCATAATGCTTCCGAGGACCAGCCAATCACTGGCAACCGTGACTCAGAAATGAGCCAATTGGCAACTGCCTCACTCCAGTGAAGACATTTCTGAGAGGAAGCCTATCAGCTCTACCCTCCCAAATACCTTGCCTGCACTTAACAAGCAAGAAACCCAGACTTTTGCTTTAGATAATGAGGCAAAGTTTGTATCTTCTTCAGTTGTAGTTTTAATAAAGATTTTTAAAAGATTTTATTTTATTTTTATTTATTAGAGACGGGGGGAAGAGTGACTGAGAATGGGTGTGCCAGGACCTCTAGCCGCTGCAAATAAACTCCAGACACATACACCACTATGTGCATCTGGCTTACATGGGACCTGGAGAATCAAACCGAGGTCCTTGGGCTTCGCAGGCATGGGCCTTAACCGCTAAGCCATTTTTCCAGCCATTCAGCTGTGTTTTTAAAACCTTGTCATTCTTCTCTTCCTCTTGATATCTCAGCGTTTTTCACTGCTCGCATCTGTAAATATGTTTGGTGTCTTGGCATATTATTTTAACAAGTATGGAGTCTTGAAATCCTTCACTTTTACATATCTAAACTCTAGTAACCTTTTTAAAAATATATTTTATTTATTTATTTGAGAGAGAAAGAGGTGTGTGGGGGCGGTGAATGAATGGACACACAAGGACCTCTAGGCACTGCAAAGAAACTCCACATACATGCACCACCTGTGCATCTGGCTTACATGGGTGCTGGAGAATTGAACCTGAGTCCTTAGGCTTTGCAGGTAAGTGCCTTAACAGCTAAGCTATCTCTCCAGCATCACAGCTCTAGTATTCTTGAGGTATCCCTTGGATACACGAAGTCAGAAATGGCTCTCTGTGAGATAATTATATCGTTAAGATTGTATAGAGCCAGAGGAAGAAAGAATTAGGAAGCACATTGTGTTTGCTTCATGGCAGACATTCTACCATAACCTTTAACTTTAAAAAAACAGAAATTCTTCCTGGGTGGCTGCCACATTAAAGCAATTTGAATATTATTTTCTCCATCTTAATGGAAAAAAAATTCTTCCACATGTATTTTTAATAGTTCATGAGTCAATCTAATTCTTGAAATGCATATCAATTATCTCATTAAGTGATTACTCATGTAACTGGAGGAGATTACTAATAACAGTGGTGAATTTAGGGTTATGCTGATCACTTACTAAGATGATGTGACTATTAGTGAATGATGCAAACATTACTATTTAATGAAGTACAATGCCTATAATCGTTGAACGTCTAAAATGAATCTTAGAAAATACGCGACTCATTTTGTTCCTTTCTACAAAAATTTTCTGGAACTAAAACAATGAATTGAGTTGCTTTGAAACTTTCCCAATGTTCACATAAAAGGTAACCATACCAGATCTGGAAACATTATCAACTGAGCTGGGAATCCTATGTACTCACCTCCAAACTTCACATTCTACTTATAATGCTAATTTTTTTTCTGAAGCAACAGAAATAATCTATTAATTCCCTTCATTTTACCTTATTCAAATGTCATTTCTTCAAAATATAATGAACTGAGTATCAAACATACATTTAGAGTAAGATTCAAATCTGTGGTCTGCCACTTCTCGGTTAACAAGGCTTCAAGAATGCTCGGGTCAGGGTTTCTTTCACTGAATATAGTGACTACAAAGTAAGATGAAGAAACAAATAGTGCTTAGCATTCTCTCTCTCCCTCTCTCTCCTTTTCTATGTCTGATAAAATAATTTGCTTCCCAGTGCCACTGCATTAACTTCCTAGGGCTACCACAAAAGTGCCACAAATTAGTTGCTTAACAATTATTTTCTCAGGCTGGAGATGGCTTATCAGTGAAGACATTTGCCTGCAAAGCCAAGGGACCCTGGTTTGAGTCTCCGGGACCCATGTAAGCCAGATGCACAAAGTGGCTCATGTGTCTGGAGTTTGTTTGCAGTGGCTGGAGGTTCTGGCATGCCCATTCTCTGTATCTGCCTGCCTCTCTCTCTCTCTCAAATAAATAAATAAAAATTAGAAATATATATATTCTCACAGTTCTCAAAACCCACAGTCTGAAATCAAGGTGTTAGCTGAGTCATGCTCTCTCTGAAAGTTGTAGGATAAAATCTCTTTTAAGGTCCCCTTCTCCTTACTGGTATCCCCAGCAATACACGCATTGTCAGTGCATCACTGACCTTAGACCTTTGTATATGAGGCCTTCACATCACCGTTCCTTTTCTTATAATATTAATCATATAGAATCAAGAGCCCACTCTATTCACAAATACTTATACCTTCCTTACATACTCAGTGAGTCTACTATTAAATAAGTTTCCTTTCATCCATGCCAGGGACTTGAATGCATTTGGCAAAGAGGCACCATTCCACATGAGATGTTCACCAATGGAATTATGGAATGCAGCTGTGACTGACTGCCTGTGAATTCTCCCAACTTATTTGAGTGAAAAATGCTGTATGAATCCCCTTTCCATTTGCAACAATACGGTTCTGGTGATTTAGGTGTGTGGCACAAGCACCTGCTGGGCTCTTGGCTGCATCTCCATGTGACAGATGGCATCCTGACCGGAGCGTATGCTAGAAGGGAAGCCAGGGGTCAGGGAGGGACCCCTGTTGTTCTTTCATAGCCCAGGAAGTAATTCACCGAGAGACTCGCCTTAATCTTAACCAAAGACATTGACCTCACTCTTCCACAGCAAGCCCCGCTTCTGAAAAGGCTCCACCCCTTTTCAACATCACATGCTTCCCACACACGAACCATGAGAGGACACATACTGTGTGTTAACCATACCATTCGGCACCTCGCTCCAAAATTCCATGTCCTACTCAAAAAGGAAAATGCATGCATTCAGTCTGTATACTCCCAAAGTATTAGGTCATTCCAACCTTGTTTTAAAACTTCAAGGGTTTTGGGGCTGGAGAGATGGCTTAGCAGTTAAGGAACTTACCAGCAAAGCCAAAGGACCAAGGTTCAATTCCCCAGGACACACGTAAACCAGATGCACAAGGTGTGGCGCATGTGTCTGGAGTTCTTTTGCAGTGGCTGAAGGCCCCGGCATGCCCATTTCTCTCTCTCTCTCTCTCTCATTAATTAATTAATTAATTAATTTGTTTTTAAAAGTCCAAGTCCAAGACTCGAGGAAAATTCTTCAACTGTGAGCTTGTATAATAATAATAAAAAAACAAGCCATATGCTTCTTAGTTATAATTCCAGAACAGACAAGGTAAGACTTTCTAGACATTTGTCAAAACAGAGAAGCATAATTACAAGGTTAGACTGAAACTCAGAAGGGAAGGCTTGAACTCTTAAAGCTCTGTTTTCCAGCGTGAACTGCCTGAGTATTCTGCCACCCACAAAGGTTACGCCGGTTGGAGTGCAGGATGGGACAGGCGTCTGCCTTCTGGGGTCACTGCTGACTCCATTCCACGGATTGACTAGGCATTCGAATGCAAGCTCCCTGCATAGGCTTTACCTCGGCAGCAAAAGTTTGGCTGACTCCCTGGGCTCTCCTCTGAAGTCTTGGTGGAAGCCACCATGACCCATAGGTCTTACATTCTGCCTACTCCAGAACTAGCACCAAACTGTACATGTCAGTGGGAGAAAGCGTTATATGTGCCCGTTGGCAGCCCTCGGAAGACATTTTCCAGAAAGCAGAATCCTGTGGAGAGCCTTGGAATCGCCGAGACCAGTCACTAAAACAATTGTGCCTTAGGTTTACACCCCCGTGATGGAGGATGAACCGTGAAGACTTTTTCATATTTCCTTGGACCCCTCCCCCATTTTTTAGATGCCCTGGTAATTACGAACTGGTTCACTCATATCTCTGTCAGTGTCTTTACAAAGTGATGACTCAGTGGCACCCTAGTATGCTTTTTGTTCCTCCTGTTTTGCTCTTTCCCTTGGTCAGGCTGCAAATTATGTATATATTTTTACTCTCTTCCTTTTTGTCCCTGTGTCTCACTACAAATCCCACAAAAAGTGGTTCAATATCCTTGTGATAACCAGAATGCTTTATTAGTTAGTAATGTTCTCCACTGATGAAACTAGTCCACCATCTTCTTTGTGTGTGTGTGTGTGTGTGTGTGTGTGTGTGTGTGTGTGTGTGTGTGTGTGTGTTGGGCGTATGCAGGTGCCACAGTGCACATGTGCAGGTCAGAGGAAATTCTTAGGGAGTTGGGCCCCTTCTTCCAACATGTTTGAGACTTCACTTCTCTTGTTATTTCACACTGTGAAGGCCAGACTAAAGTCCCCAAGCTTTGGGATTCTCCCGAATCTGCTTCTATTGACTGTAGGCATGTTGGACTTACTGACACATTTGCCACTGAGCATCTGGCTTTACATAGGTGCCAGGGATACGAACTCCAGTCATGAGGCTTACACAGACAGTGCTGTGAACCACTCCCCAGCCCTTGGCCCATGATTCTTCAACTCAGCTTCCCAGGAAGCTCTAGAGTATTGAGTAAATTCAACCATGTCCTTTGCTACTGCATAAGGATAGCCTTTTCTCCATTTTCTCTTAGGTCCCTCCTTTCTTTCTGAGTAAGTTCCTAGTCCTCTCTTCTAAAAATTTCTCAAAAATCAACTGTAATGCTTTTCATGGTCTCTGGGCTTTCCTTGACTGCTTCGTTAAACCCTTCCGACTGTTGGCTATTACCCAGTTCCAAAGCTAATTGGACCCCATTTCTTAGCACCCATTTTCCATATTGGTCCATTTATTGGTGTCATAAAACAACATTCCTGAAGCTAGATAAATCATCAAAGAAAAGAGGTTATTTGTTCCATGGTTCTAGACATTCTGCGGGCCTCTGGTGAGGGTCCCTTTGGCTGTATCACAACATAGCAAATGGACTCATGGTGAAAAATCCATGCAGATAAGAAATCACATACCAAGACAGGAATCCAGAGAATTGGAAGGGCCAAAACCTGTCTTTTTTGACAATTCACTATTGGAGGAACCAATTCTCTAGAACAGACCAGTCATGAGCCCTTTCAAGGTTACCATATTCCTATAACTTGATTGCCTTTCACAAAGTCCCTCCTCTCAACATTATCATAATGAGGACCATGCTTCCAATACAGGAAAACCTGGGGAGAATTCACCCAAGTATATTCAA
The DNA here is from genome assembly GCA_036365145.1 of Orientallactaga sibirica. Classification (NCBI taxonomy): domain Eukaryota; kingdom Metazoa; phylum Chordata; class Mammalia; order Rodentia; family Dipodidae; genus Orientallactaga; species Orientallactaga sibirica. Next base: position 5,169,176 of record JAEOAD010002133.1, read on the forward strand.
ATTTCAGTGGAGATCATGAGAAACTAGTCATAATGTATTTGATCATATATTTTGATATATGTATATGCATATGTATATTAGGCACAATGCAAAATATTGATAGAATGGACAAAAACAGGGTAGTATAGATATTTTCAAAGTAATATAATGAATTTATACCTTTGATTTTGTGGATGATTAGGACTTTGTCCCTACTCCACTAATACAATTCAGATGTCTTATTTTAGTTTAGCAATTACTACTTAATTATAACTTGCTTCTGGATTATCCTAGTATATTATGGCTCTTTCATAGTTTCACTTTAAAATCATAAACTTTAAGTTGCAATCAAGTACACAGCCAACAATTCTTTAAGCGTTCATTATGTGTAATTCTTTCAAGAATTCTCACTTATCTAAGAAAACCAGTGAGTCCCAGATGCTGAATTTCAAAGCTGTTGTTAAAATTAAGGAAAACAATTTATGGTGTGAAAGAATATGTCTTTCTTATGGAATCTTGAATTTCAAATTATACATTATGACTCTCGTGGAGCAAAACCATGAAGTGAGTGGAAATGAAAGGGAAATGCACATGGCCACGCTGCAGCATAAAGGTATGGACTTCTTTCTTGATGCTCATTGTTCAAGTGCAATGCAGTCTCATAAACTCAGAAATTCTCTCTGTTTCTCATAACCTCAATATCTGCATGGCAAACTTACTCTCTTAAGTAAAACAAATAAAACAAAACCCTTTTCTATATTCAGCATTCTCTCTCTGAAACTGGATAAGAGAATAACTTCATCTTTATCTTATCTCTGAACAAAATATAGTCCATTATGACTCCTCTATTGTTTTATTCACATATTTTTGTCATTATTATGCACACTCAGCTTACATATATGACTTGTTTGAGCAGAAGAGAAGTATCTGCCTCTAAGTGGGATTGTTTTGACCAATGCCTCAAGCTTCTCATGCCAAAATGATTTTTCTTTCCTTATTATTTATTTACATTTTTTCTTTCTTAGAAATCGTTCATCTTAGCACGATTATGAGACCATCAATCTTCTTCCAGTGAGTAAAATAAGTCTTGACATTTCTGACATTTTTCTTCACTTTTGTTAATATCTTTTTGATTTCTGAAATGATTACTTCATGCCTTGTTCATTACATGTAAGAGGGTCTTAGCATCTCCTGAACCTTTAAGTTCTGTCTCCAGGTCCAGTCTTTGCTGTTAAATGATTTTCCCCTAAGTTATTATGTTTAATTGGGACTCTTTTTTCTCTTTTTATTTCATAATGCTGCAGGGGTTAGAAGCTCAAGAGTATAGTGACATAGAGACAGTGTCTGGTGAACCTTCACTTCCTGTCATGTGTGTATGTCCTCTTACTATATCTTCACATGTTTGTCACATGGCCTTTTTTTTCTGTGCACAGAGGGGACAGAGAGAATTCACCATTCCCATCAGATTAAAATCTGCTTCCTTATCACCCCAGTTGGTGACTTCTCTACATGCCTAAATTCCAATTATACTGCAGGTTGGAGCTTCAGTAACACCTATTTTTATTTAATGAATATTCCAGTCCATGACAGGGAAGAGTGTTCAGGCTACAACCAGTTTTAGTTATCAAGAAAAAAAAGTACTTATTTTACTTAAATAAAAATGAGGATTTTTTTTCAAATAAAAAGTGATATGATTATAAAATTCCATATGTACATAAATATCCTTTCATCATTGAAAAAAACAATGTTTATTGTCTTACTAACTGCTACATTTTAAAGTGAAATTAGGCATCTGACTACTCAGTTTTGTTCAATGACAATATCTACCTGCATTTTTAGCTTCTTTTTATTTTTAATTTAAAACCCTTTTGTTTTGAGAATTACATGCTATTGTTAAAATCTTAGTTCAGTGTGTTCATATTTACCCTTCACCCAGTTTCCTTTAATTGTGAATTTTGGTATTATTCTAGTATAATGGACACTTGACATTCACTCATTTAATCCACAGATCTTGTGTAGATTTCAGATTTCTACAAACAGTCATGTATGTTCCTGTTTGGCCCAGTCAGTTTCAGAACGAGTATAGTTGATATCCATGGGCACAGTCAAAACACAGCACAGTTCCATCACAAAGCTTCCCTGTGTGATCTGGAGTAATCAATCAAGCCTCCCCACAACCCAGTGGAAATTACTACTCAGATAGTGGCTAGTAATCTCTATAGTTGGAACATTTCAAGGATGTTTTGGAAATAGATTCCAGCACCATCCTTTTTTTTTTTTTTTTTTTGAGAGAGAGAGAGAGAGAAAGAGAGGGGGGAAACGGAGAGGGAAACAAAGAATGGGCCCGCCAGCAGCCTCTCAGCTGCTGCAAACAAAATCCAGACACGTGTGCCCCCTTGTGGTCAAGTGCGGCATTGCGCCCTTGCATCACTTTGCATCTGGCTAAACGTGCGACCTGGAGATTGGATCCGGGTTCTTAGGCTTAGCAGGCAGGTGCCTTAACCGCTAAGCCACCTTTCCAGTCCAACCATCCCTTTTTGAGTTTATCTTTTCTACACTCAGGGTATTTTGCCTGAGATCCACCTAAGCTCCTGTGTGTGGTGAGAGTTTCTTGCATGTAATAGGTGTATGGTATTTCCTGATGATGGTGTCACCTTTCTCATTGCTGTCATAACATCTCTGACAAAAGCAACTTAAGGCAAAAAAGGATGCATTTTGTCTCATGGTTTGAAGACACAATTCATCAAGGGGAGGGAGGCAGGGCAGCGGGAGAAGCTCATAAGGCAGCTGGTTACATTGCATCTGAAGTCAGGAAGCAGAGAAAGAAGGCTGGCATCCATGGTTTCACTTTTTAGTCCAGTCCATGGAATAGCACTGCCCACACTGAGGGTGGGTTTTTCTCACCTCCGTTTAGCCTTCCTAGAATGTTGATGGTTTGTTGTCAAGGTGATTTCAAATCCTATACAGCTGACAAACACCATTAGCCACCATGCATGGCAGGGCTGCTCCACAGTGTTTGACTGTTCTACCCTGGGAAAGACAGTTTGGTTGTTTCTTTATTATTATTTTTGTTTATTTTATTTATTTTTCAGAGTGACAAAAGAAAGAGAGAGAAAGAGGCAGAGAGAGAGAGAGAGAATGGGCACACCAGGGCCTCCAGACACTGCAAACGAACTCCAGGTGCATGTGCCACCTTGTGCATCTGGCTTACGTGGGTCCTGGGATACTGAGCCTTGAACCGGGATTCTTAGGCTACACAGGCAAGCGTTTAACCACTAAGCCATCACTCCAGACCCCAGTTTGGTTGTTTCTATGAGCATTTACATATAGCAATTTGTATGAAATATAAATATGTTTTCTGGGATAAGTGCCAAAATTGCCATAATTACTAACCAAGATTTATTTATTTATTTATTTGAAAGAGAGAGAGAGAGAATGGAGGCACCAGGGCCTCCAGCCACTGCAAATGAACTCCAGATGCATGCGCACCCTTGTGCATCTGGCTTATGTGGGTCCTGGGGAATGGAACCGGGATCCTTTGGCTTTTCAGGCAAATGCCTTAACTGCTAAGCCATCTCTCCAGCCCAAGTTTGATGTTTTTTTTTTTTTTTTTTTTTAAAGAAAGTAGCATAATCTTGTAAAGTCTGTGTGTACAGGGTATGAATATTTTATGTTATTTAGATTATAATATTTATGTATACTATATATTTTTATATTCCTTCATATTTTAGATTTTATATTTGATTTCTAGGGGTTTTTTGCTGGCTTTTAACTTTTTTCCTTGTCATTAAAATATAACATACAGCTATACTTCTGCTTCTTTATTTTACATGATTAATTTTGTTACCTGCACATGAAAATTCATATATATTATACATTCTGGAAAAATCTCATCTTAAGTCTGTTAGATGTGTATTAGCGAGTTCATTTTTCCGCCTACCTTTGTGTGTTATTATTTTGCCACAGAGCTCTGTATATTTACCTAGTTTCCTCCAAGGACAGAAAACAATCATAAATCTCTTTTCCACTAATAGCAAAGTGCATAATTTAAAACACTGAATCTCTAAGGATTGCTTTACACAAAATTTATTTTTAAAAGATTCAAGAAATTTAAAGCCAGTTCCTGACACACACCAAAAAGGTGTGCACAGTACATTGTTAACCTTTCTACTAAAAAGAAATCAAGGAGAAGAAGAAAATGTTGAGTCATTGGATGAAAGGGGGAAACCAGCAGAACCAAGGGCACAAATCTGGCACAAAACATACACAAGTCGTCCCTGCGTCAACACAGCGAAGTGTGTCCGTGCCTTTCTGCTTCTTTTCCATAGATACTATTCAAGTCATTTCGATTTCCTTTCCTTATTCAGCTCCAAAGTTTTGAGGCAGGTATTTTCAATTTCTTTTCTTTTCTTTTTTATTTTATTTTATTTTTTTAGGTAAGGTCTTGTTCTAGCCCAGGCTGACCTGGAATTCACTCTTTAGTCCCAGGCTGGCTTCTAACTCACAGTGATTCTCCTACCTCTGCCTCCCAAGTGCTGGGATTAAAGGCGTGCATCACCACACTTGGCTTCAATTTCATTTTTGTTACAACTCTTTAACCACAAACTTTAATGAAGTTTTCATTTCATACAAATGTTTCTACACTTTGCTTTGTTAATATTTGTTCTCTTGCCATCTGACTCATATTATGGTTTTATGGAAAAATCTATAATATCTAAGTTTACAAATTGTGGGCCATTTAAAATATACTTAGATTCTGTACACAAGTATTTTGGGGTATTTTCAAAATATAAGTTCTTATACAGAGTAGTGAAAACTATCAGATAATGTATATATTTGTGAACAAATCATTGAGATCAGTATATATATGTATATATGTGGATATAGATCAATTTACACATATATGTATATGTACACACATATATACATATACATATATACATATATATGTATATATATATATATATAGTGGGGGTGATGGTAGCACTGTGAATCAAACTCAGGGCCTCACATGCTACTAAGCACTGTGCCACTAAGCCCTACCCAGCCCTTTAGGTTCATTTTCTTAGAAGGCATTGGCCTTCTGTCAGCATCAAAATGTTTTGGAGATCATGCATTTGGAATACAGATGGAAGTTTAGTAGTAATTTGACTTTAAATTATATTCATTAGAAATTCTTGCAGTCAGTTTCATGCTGCTGTATGAACATCCAACTGGAAGCAGCTTATGGGAGGAAAGAGCTTATTTCTGGTTTACAGACTCCACAGGAAACACCATCCATGACGGAAGAAGCTGGTTTATTCCATGGATCAGAGCGGAGAGTCACACCCAAACAGCCAGAACTCAAAAGAGGTCTGAACATACCTTGGGGCTAGGCTACAAGATTGGCCCCAGAGAAGCCTACTTTAGCAGGGCTTTGCCTGCTGCAGGCTCAAGTTCCAAGCTTAATCAAAATTACCTCAGGCTATGAGAGACGAACATTTACAATCAAACTACCACATGAATTGACTAGATTGACAGGAAATCTAGGGTGCAGTGGTCTGTGATGCAGTGGTTCTATATGCATTTATTTATGAGTTTGCTTCAGTCAGCTGCAAAGAATAGAGGAAAATTATTTCATTGGTGCCTCAGGTTTGAGGATTTCAAGGATCAACAAGAAAAGCAATCACTTATTATGTATTCATGGAAGCAGGAAGAATATTGCCATGAAGTACTTGAAAGCATCCTATCTCCTCAGGCACCATAGAGACCTTTCGTGACAGCCTGACACATTTCAATGGCTAGATGAAATGAAGTCTCAAACCTTGTCATTTGAACTCATGATTATTTATCACTGGAGTGTTTATGATTAAAAAGTGTATCTCTCATTTATATTGTATTAGTAATTTAACATTTCCTGGGGAGAATAAAAATTATGCTTTAAATGAGATTTTTAATTTCATCACGATATGCATCTGGATGCATAGCATTATGCATATTTCATCAGGATAAAACAGAAAGATCAATTCTGGGACCAGATATTGAGAAGCTTTGTAAACACATCTTTGTGTTATTAAAAATGAGAGTGATGGAACAATCTGCTATTACAAAGAATTTAGGAGGCAATAAAAGGCTCGTTGGAAGTGGAGAAATATAATAAAGCATATATCTTTTTTCTTTTTTGGTTGTTTGAACAAGGGTCTTGCTCTGGCCCAAGCTGACCTGAAATTCACTATATAGCCTCAGGTTAACCTCGAACTCATGACAATTCTCCTACCTCTGCCTCCCAAGTGCTGGGATTAAAGGTGTGCACCACCATGCCCAACAATAATACATATGTCTTAACTGGACACAATCTAAATGTGAATGTATTGCTACTAAGTGACGGTGAAATAAAATTTTATAATACTGAAAGTTACTTCAAGACAGGATGGAGAAATCAGAAATAAATTCACACATTTATGACTGATTGATTTTCCACAAAGGTGCTAAGAACACCCAAGAAAGGACAGAAAGGACAGTCTCTTCTTTTGGGTAAACTGAATGTCCACATACAAAAGGATAAAATCAGATTTTCTCACCCAGTAACGTTTAATTTTAGGTGTCAATTTGACTTACTAAAGAATACCTGGAAATCTAGTAAAACGTTATTGTTGAATGTGCCTGTGAGGGTGTTCCCAGAGAAGATGAGCGTAAGTGTGTGAGTAGACCTTATAAGGATCGTCCTCCTTCCACACGAGCAGGTGTCAATCCAATCATCTGGGGACCCAGAGAGAAGGAAAGCAGACACCGGTTATACCCTGGGCTGAGATATGCTCATTTTTCTCTAGTCCTTGGATATTATAAAACTGGACTTCCTAGTCCTTAGACCTCAAGATTACCACCATGACCCTCTCTGCTGCACAGTTAAAATTTATCATTAGCTTTTTCTTTGCTCTGAGGCCTTCAGACTTGGACTGAACAAAGCTAATGGCATCTCAGAGTCTGCAACATGCACTTGGCCTGCTGTGTGTCTTCTCAGCCTCCACAGTCATGTGAGCCAATTCTCCCAGTGTATCCTCTTGAATCTATCTATCCATATCTGTATCTATACCCATAATATTAATACCTTTATAAATATCTCTGTCCTAGCCGGGCGTGGTGGCTCACGCCCTTAATTCTGGCACTGGGAAGGCAGAGGTAGGAGGATTGCCATGAGTTCGAGGCCACCCTGAGACTACATAGTGCATTCCAGGTCAGCCTGGACTAAGGAGAAACCCTTGAAAAACCAAAATAATAATAATAATAATAAAATTAAATAAATAAAATAAATATCTCTATCCCATATGTGCCCGTCAATCACACACCTCTATTTATTTATCTAGTAAATACCATCAATCTTTTATCCATCTATGTATCCATCAATCACCTATCATCTATCTATCTCCCCATCCATTGTATATCAGACCATTTTATTGTTATTCACTGTGCAGGTGATTTTCAGAGGAAGCTCTTATAGGGAACTAGTCCATTTAAAAGATGGTCAACCTTTCACAATGTTCCTTGGTTCAGAGAAAACCTTATAGAGGAAACCACAGGGAACTGGATTAATCCACCGAAGTACCTCAACCCACCTTTCATGTGACCTAGGGTATAATACTCTGTCAATCCTAAATGCTTGACCCAGAGTTCATTCTTGTTCCCTTGTCTTTGTACATGCCATGTATAAAAGATGGCCTGGAACTGCATATATTGGGGCTTGTTCTCAACTCTGCATGTGACAGTCTCTCTTGTGTGAGGAATCAAAGGTGTCCGCTTCTTTCTCAGACAGAGGCACTGCTCAGAAAATTACCTCCCACCCTGTGCTCACTCAGGGCAATAACCTTCCTTCACTCCTGTACTGCCCATTTGTGTCACTTTGCCCTTCACCAATTACACTATTCAATTACACTATATTTTTTTTTGAGGTAGGATCTCACACTAGCCCAGGCTGACCAGGAATTCACTATATAGTCTCAGGGTGGCCTCAAACTCATGGAGATCTTCCTACCTCTGCCTCCTGAGTGTTGGGATTAAAGGCTTGCACCACCACACCTAGCTAATTACACTATTGAAGGTTCTCTATAAAACTGACAAATACCAATTAGTTAAGTTACCAAAATTACTAAAACATCAAATGCCAGGATGGTTCTAGGGGAACAAAATTTCAGAGATGTGTTTCTTTAATTGCTTTTGAGGTTTCTGGAATTGACTCTGTATTGTGATTAAACCTAAAAAGTTTGAAGGAAATCTATTTGTAATAATTGACACATGGACTCACAGGCCGTGCCATGGACTGTTTCCAGAAATACCCAGAATACATGCATTTGGTGCCCCTAATTCATCACATATAAGAAACAAGGAATTGGGGTATCAATACATGGTAATTCCCAGATGTTTGTCAAGGCTGGAGTAGATAATCATGCTGGTGGCTGTTCTTTGGGCAATTATTTTAATAGGAAGCTCTCTCAGTACTATCATTTTTAAAGAGTTTACAAGCATGCCTGGGTCAAATCCTATCTCCAGTCATAGGATTTTGCTAAAAACTGACCAAGTATATGCCTTTGGAGAATGGCAAGAAATGGAACAAAAGTTGAGCTTTCAGCCTCCCAGGGGTGTGCTGTTAAAGACACTGGTTGGGGAAGAAAGGGCTCCTGTGATTTGGAATGCAAATGTCTGGGAAACTTTGATAAGACATGGGACATGGGGTTCTTAAATTCTCATTAGTCTTATGTTTCTAAAAGTGGTTCCCCTACTTCTATGAGTAGTCATGGCATTCCCATAAACAGTGGGATAGAGCTTCCACTACCATATATATATGCATACATACATACACATACAGAGAGAGAAAAAGAGACCTGTTTTGTAAACTAAAACATAAATTAAGCCGGGCGTGGTGGCGCACGCCTTTAATCCCAGCACTCAGGAGGCAGAGGTAGGAGGATCGCCGTGAGTTCGAGGCCACCCTGAGACTACATAGTTAATTCCAGGTCAGCCTGGACCAGAGTGAGACCCTACCTTGACCCCCCCCCCAAAATAAATAAAATATAATTTAAGCAGTGCTACAAATTATAATATAGCTAACATTTGTGAGGTGTAGGAAAATTTGTGTAGAATTAGAATTATGTAACATTTTAAGATGAAAGATGGGCTCTTTACTGTCCCTGTATTCCAATTTAGTGCTTAGCAGATGGAAAGAATACTCTCAAAACACATAGTCTATCTTTTCAAAAATATTTATTTATGTGTGTGTGTGTGTGTGTGTGTGTGTGTGCGCGCGTGTATGCTCCATAGCCTCTTTCTACTGCAGACAAATGCCAGTCATTTCCACCACTTCTTGTGACTGACTTAAAATGGGTGGCTGGGAAATGAATCCAGGCTAGCAGGCTTCATAAGCAAGTGCCTTTAGCCACTGAGCCATCTCTCCAGCACCAACATTCTAGCTTATGGAATGTCATTATTTGTCTTCTACAGATTTCAATAATTGACAATTTAATCACGAATATTACTATTAACTAAAACAATAATAGAATGACTGATCTCCATCTATCAGGCATAGGCAGGTTCTTTCTCTTTTAGTATTTATTGTCAATTTAGTTTTGGTTGATCAATAACTTAGTAAATATAGTCCTTATGGGTACTTTTATTTCAGTTTGCTGAAATCAATCACATTTTTGGAACTTCATTAAAAATTTTATGGATGGTTATTGGTCATGAAAATAATACAAAGAACTTCTGACTGACTGGTCTACTAAAGTGAAGATTTTATTAAGGCACCATCTATAAATAAGTAAATAGCTATTCCAGTCAAGCATAAATGTTTAAAGATTATTTGGCAAATCATTCTAGGCTTTATGTTCTCGTTGATATTTTATTAACAGGTCTGAATTCTCTCACATCATTCAGGAATACACACAGCCTGGATAGACAGACAGACAGACACACACACACACACACACACACTTGAAAAAAAAAGCAGTTGCTTCTTTCAGCACTGACAATATTTCTTGAAGTATAATCATAATTTGGTTGTTTATTTATACATTTCTCTTTATTAAAGTCATAATTGGAATGTTTGAGCTTTGTATTGTGGATACTATATTGGAAAGCCTTGCACCATTATATATTATTACTATTTAATGATCCAGTGTTTATATAAACATTTAAATGCTTTGACCACTAGAGCCACAACTTCTTAGAGGCAGGTGCTTTTATTTTATCTTTATTTTTGGAAGGCTGGACCTAAGGGTACTTCCTTTGAAAGATTTCAATGTACTGTCTACATCTCAGCCTCTAGTAAGTTCTTTCGCAAATGTCCAATTGTGCTTATTCTGAAGGACATGATGGTACTGTGCCAGGTGGACTCTGGGACTCTTTCATGGAACAGAGTGTCCAGAACTGGTTTTTGCAAAGCTCCAAATTGACTTTCATATGAATCATGTTTTCCATAATTTGAACCTCAGGCACATAGAAGATGTGTGGAATACAAATACCATTAGGTTAAATTCAGTCTAAGATTTCTAATTTAAATTCATAAAATTCATGAAGATCACCATTAATTACATGTCATTTAATGTGTTTGGATGTGTTTTGAATTGAAATGTTTATTTTAATTCTCCTGATTTTCATATACATATTCCACAATAAAATAAGAAAAGTTGAACAAGTACAAAATCAAGTAATGTCTAATTGATAGTCTGTGTGTGTTAGTGATGTATATGTAGTGTGTATATGTGTCTCTGTGTCTGTGTGTGTGTGTGTGTGTGTGTGTGTGTGTGTGTATGTTGAGTTCAGAGGTAATATCAGATGTCTTCTTCAATCATGCTACCCTTTTTTTTTTTTTTTTTAAAGAACTGATCTCTCCCTGAACTTGAGTCTCACCAATTTGAGTAGTCTAGCTGGCCAGCAAGCCACAGGGATCCCACTTCCATCTCCTTAACATTGGGAATTCAGATGCACACCATCATATGCAGTGTTATGTGGCTGCTGAAGATCCAAACTCAGGTCCTCCTGCTTGTGAAGCAAACACCTTACTGACTGAGCCATCTCCTGAGCCTTAACTGATATTCTTGTTTATTTAGTCTTTTTAAATTTTTATTGTATTTATTTGAGAGACAGAGAAAGAGGATGGGTGCACCAGGGCCTTCAGCCCTGCAAACAAACACCAGATGTATGTGCCATCTTGTGCATCTGGCTTACATGGATCTTGGGGAATTGAACCTGGGTCCTTTGGATTTTCAGTCAAGCGCCTTAACCACTAAGCCATTTCTCCAGCCCTTAGCTGATATTCTTAAATATCATTAAGCCTATATTTCTGAACTTATAGGAATACAGTAAGTAGCAAAACATCAAGTGGATTAAATGGATATATCAGTATGCTAAAATTCTTAAAGCATTAAAAATGGACAAGGGAATTGAGGCCCATGTTCTTAAGCCATTAGGGCAGAAATCTGTGAAGCCTGCAGGGCATTGGTTCTGAGTGAGACAGACAGCTATGCTGAACACCGAAAAAGGAAATGGCACAGGGCTCTGTTTTCTATAGTTTGAAAATCTCGAAAAGACCAGCGAGAGAGGCCAGCAGCTCTCAGGGAAACAAGGCATGAGCAGTGGATCACTGAAATTTGGATTTCTCTTATTATTAACCTGAAAGAAGAGATATGTTATTTAAGGAAACCGTGCTGTTCTAAAATCTCTCAATATTTAGTGAAAGATCTGGGTCCTGGGCCCCAGCAATTGACAAGTGCTTTCGGATCTTTCTTTGTTTGACGAGGCATGACTCTGTAGCCCAGATTGGCCTTGAAATATGTACCACTACACCTGGCTTAAATCAGCATTTGGCACAGCAGGCTTTTGCACCTCTTTGCAATTGTTCTCTATCTTCCCTTTTTAAAACCCTGATCTGACACTGAACTGCCCAATACTCTAAAATGCTAAAAAAAGAAAAACAGAAGAAAACACACAGAATGCAAAACATAAAGCTATGAAAAGCATGTTATAAGGAACTCATATGGGGGTTTTGGAGTTCAGGAAAAGTTCATTAACCCCAATTTTTGGACTCTTTACTATTTTTTAGCAAAAAAAAAAAAAACTAAAATAAACAGACTGAGAAGGATAAATTATAAGTCATTACATGTATTTAGGGGAGTTTATAAATCTAGAGAAGTGGTGGGAACATATAATAAATATATTCTCCATCCACATGGAGGTAGGACCTGGGAGCCCATGTGGGAAACTGAGCATGGGGTTGGAAGGAAACCATGAAGGAGGCTTTCCAGGGAAATTTAAACAGGCCCAGGGCCTGAAAAGAAAGCTAAGCTACTAGGTAATAAGAGAGTAAAAAAATGAGAACTACCCCCCTCCAATTTCAGCAGCCAGGCTGCTAAAATGGTAGGAGTTCCTTACTGTACAGGGACTCCAAGGTTCAGGTGAGGAGAAATGAATGGCCAAGAAGTATGCCTTGCCCACCTGGTAAGACCATCTGATCGCTTATTGGGGTAAGACGATTTTCCTCATGCTCAGGTAGGCCCAAGAGAGAGCTGACTGATTTGGAGTCAGGGGACTGCCCTCCCCCCAAAAGGGCAGCATACCTGAGTAGAAGGTGCTGTTGCTGAGCCATAAGACTGGACTGGATCAGATGCTGAATTCTCTTTGAGCACTCCTCTAGCTGGCTACCTAAAAATAAAACTACCTAGTTCCTTTTTCTCCCTAAGAATGATATATTAGAAAGGGCAAAACTGATGACCTGTGAAAAAGGTTAAATAATTGTGTGTCAAAGGCTTATTTCAATTACAATAGTGGCCATTACTTTAAAAATTATCATGGGTTAAATATCTTTTACCTGATGAAGCTCCCCTCATTACAATGATGCAAATATGGTTCAGCACAAATCCATCAACATAACAGAGTACATAAATAATCTCCAGCACAGACATTATATGAGCATCTCAGATATAGAAAAGACCTTTGGCAAATTCCACTCTCTCATAATGGTTAAAGCTGTGAAGAAACAAGCAATAAAATGAGCATGCCTCAACATCTAAAGTTAGTATCATACTAAATAGGGGGATATTTCTAAGCCTTTTCTCTAAAACTCAGAAACAAAATAACGGTATTCATTCCTTTCATTCTTACTCAGGGGAGTGCTTGCATCTGATTTGACTGCTAAGAGGTGCTGTTCTTTTCATGAGAGAAAAAATAAAAAGGCTGCCTCTGAGAATGATACGAGCCCCATGTGAGAAGTGCACTGGGATTCTTCCATGGGAAGCAAAGCTCATTTTTCTCATGCTAAATTTCCATGTCAAGTTACATAACAAGAACAGACACCTTGCATGAGTCAGAGCAATTCTGAATTTTGAAATGTGTGCAGCTTTTTATGTCATTCTGTATCTATACATTCCTTTATGTTCTACATTTCACCCTATTACTTATCATTCCTTTCTATCTTAATGTTCTTAGGTTTCTCTCTCTCTTTATAACATATGTCTACTCGTTAGTTTTCCATAGCTCTTTTCTGCATGAGAATGTTTAGTACCAAAATGTACTTCATTTTCCTCATTGCTCCTGTTTCTCTAATTGGACTGAATTCTACATCTTCCCAACATAATAAAAAGACTGCAGAGCTTATTTCTCCTTCCCCAGCTTTAGAATACAAAATGAAACATTCTCCAGGATGCTTCTCATTTCTCATGCATTGGGTCTACAGAAGTCTTGTCTTTAAGATTTAGGGAATGTGTTATAAATGTGTTTTATTTAAAAAAACTCTTGACCTTTGGAAACCATACATGCCAATCAACAGACAAATGAAATGAATAGACAGTTTTCAATATTACAAAAGCAATGAAGATATGAAAGTACATTCCACACCCTTAGTGTTGTAGTTACTTTCTCATTGCTGGGACAAACAGCATATTCCAAAGGGAACAAAACTAACCTTGAGAAGCAACAAACTGCTTTCAAAATTCTTCCTTCAGACTTTACTTGACAAAGAGTCAGCATTATTCTTGCTGTCCCAATGCAGAACTGCTGGCCCAAACTCAATGGGAGCTATCTCTCAAACAATTGCTTTCTGTGTCATATCCATCTGCCCACACAGGTGCATTTCTATGCAATGAAACTCTGCACAAGCTCTCAAGAGATGGAAAGAATACAGTAAGCCTCTCACAAAAGCTGCCTCTATCCCAGTCTATACCAATTTCTTTCTTCCCCTCATAAAACAAACCTCATTCCATAGTTCTTACTGCATTCAGGTCTTTCAAACTCTGACCACAATGGTCCAAGCAAGCTCTATTTAGAGTACTGAAAGGCTTCTCTTAGGCCAAGGTTTCAAATCCACATTTCCTCCTTCAAATCAGTTCCAAAAGGCCAAAAACCACACAGTCAGGCTTCTTTCAGCAACAACCCCATTCCTCTGGTACCAATTTTCTGTTGCACTTACCTTACTGTTGCTGGGACAAACATCCAACCAAAAGCAACCTGTGGGAGAAAAGGGTTTATTTTGGCTTATAGATTCTAGGGTAAAGTTCATGATGGCAGGGCAAAGATGTTAGAACAAAGGCTGGACATGACCTCCTTACCAACATCAGGTAGACATCAGCAGTGGGAGAGGGAATCAGACTCAAGCAAAGGGTATCTGGCTATAACACCCATAAGACCTCCCCCATCAGCACACTTCCAGCAAGGCTCCATCTCCCTAACTGTGATCAGCTGGGAAGTAAGTATTCAAAACACATGAATTTATGGGGACACCTAGTTTAAACCACCACTCAGATATCAGAGTATTCAAATCAAAGCTCCAATGAGATTTTTCTCTTATGCCAGTTATTATGTTTATCAAATAACAACAAATGCTGGTGAAGATATAGGAAAATTGGACCTTGATACACTGACACACCCACTATAAAATACGTCTGTAATCTCAGCATTCAGGAGGCAGATGTTGGAGGATATGAGTTCAAGACCATCCCTGGCTTGACTACCTATGGAGTTTGAGACCAGCCTGGGCTTCATGGTCTTCTATTTAAAAAAAAATACTCTCAAAAGAAAAACAAAAAAAGCTAAAAATAGAAATATTATACAAACATCTTGATTGTAGTACAGGTGTATACACACACACACACACACACACACACACACACACACACAATGGAGTATTATCAGGCACAAAAAGAGTGAAAGGGAACAGGTGATCATCATATTAAGCAAGGAAGGAACCATTCAGAAGGACAAATATCATATGCTTTAATATGTGGAACCTACACTTCATATACAAACATAATATCATACATATGAGCCATATATATATATATATATATATATATATATATATATATATATATATATATATGATTATACATACATATTAATGTATAGATAGTGAAAGAAGAAGTGAGACTATCTGGGAAAGGAAGGGGATTACAAAAACAGGGTACAGGGAGGAGAGGAAAGGTGTAGGATGTGAATACAGTCAAAGTTCATGACATATTTGATATGAAAGTATCTTTATGATACCCATCATTATGTACAATGAGTATACGCCATTAAAAATAAATAGAAAAATAAGTGAGAAATTAGTTGACCTATAGCAAAAACATAAACTCAAACAACCAAAAAGTGATCATGGACATATAATTCAATATATTTTATGTGCATTTAATATGTATATTTATATACACTTGTAGAAATACAAGTGCATAAATGTAAAATAATAACTTCTAGAAGAAAACATAGCAAAATACATTTTTTTTGGAGAGAAACACAGAGAGAGACAGACAGAGAGGGAGAGGGAGACAGATAGAGATGGGTGCGCCAGCAGTCTCTCAGCTGCTGTGAATGAAATCCAGATGCGTGCACCCCTTGTGGTCAAGTGCAGCATTGCGCCCTTGCGTCACTTTGCATCTGGCTACACGTGGGACCTGGAGATTTGAACCTGCGTTCTTAGGCTTAGGAGGCAGAGGCCTTAACCACTAAGCTATCTCTCCAGCCTGAAAATACATTTTTAATCTTGTGAAAGGCAAAGATTTATATCTGTGGTGGTTTCATTCAAGTGTTCCCCTGTAAACTTAAGTGTTCTGAATGCTAGATCACTGGCCCTCATGGAGCTGCCCCTCAAAGTCTGTAAGCCAAAATAAATCCTTTTTTCCCAAAATCTACTCTTGGTTGGGTGATTTCTGCTAGCAATGCAAACCTGACTGCAACAGTAATGTTGCTACAGAGGAGTGGTGTCATTTGCTGATAGACACCTGACTGTGTGGCTGTGGCCTCTCAGAGCTGATTTTCAAGAGGAATGTGGATGAATTTGAAATCTTGGCCTAAGAGATGCCTTTCAGTACCCTAAGGACAGCTTGATGGATTATTCTGGTCAGAGATGCAAGACCTGAATTCAGTTAAGAACTATGAACTGTGAGGTTTGGCTTATGAGGGTGAAAAGGAACTTTGTCTGGACTAGACTAGAAGCAGTTTGTATGAGAGGCTTGCTGTTATACCCATGTCCTGAGAACTTGGCAGGATTGCTTTGTGTAGAAATGGACTGGTATGAGTAGAGGGATATGGAAAAGAAATGACAACTTTTGAGATTGGGCAAGTTGACCTGCACTGGGGCAACAGGAAGAATATAGACTCTTTTGAAGGAGCCTGAGTGCTCAAGGAGTGTCCTGTTCTTCAAAGTCTGCTTTATTCCCCCCTAGATTAACAAATTGGCACCCTACCTGGTATTGTGAAGTATAAGAAATGCAGGAAAGAGAGGGTCACTAAGTTTGCAACGTGGTCTTATATTTTGGAAATGGCCATGGGCAGTGTGAAGCAAGTTTGCAGAGTGCCTACATGGACACCCGATAAGAGTCAAGAGGATGAACCGTGGATTGCAGTGGAGACCCAATGGAGATGCCAGGACCATGATATGGTTGCCAAGGAGGGCTGCCGGCCCCAGTGAAGTTTTCCAGGACTGTGAGTAGCCTAGCTGGAGGGGTGGAATTGTAACTCCAGAGACTTGTTGCTGGTTAGAATTATCAGACTCGGAGATTTGGCACTGACTAGAGTTGTTGGACTTGGAGTTACAGAGTTTGATGTTTGCCTGTTTAAGTCTTATATTGGTTCAGTATTTCTTTGCTGTGCCCAATGCCATCTTTTGCAATGTGAATGTTTATTCTGTGGCATTATGAGTTTTGGAGGAGGAATTTTTGGTATTATGGCTCAGTTGAAAGATCTTGGACCATGGGGATAGATGAACATCATTAGAATTGATAAAAAAAATATGGGTACTTTAAAAAAATATTTTATTTTTATTTGTTTATTTATTTGACAGAGAAAGATGGAGAGAGAAAGAGACAGTGGGCTCACCAGGGCCTCTAGCCACTGCAAACAAATTCCAGATGCATGAGCCCTCTTGTGCATGTGGCTTACGTGGGTCCTGGTGAATCAAACCTACATCCTTTGGCTTTGCAGGCAAATGCCTTAACCTCTAAGCCATCCCTCCAGCCCACTATGGATACTTTTAAAGTTGGATGAATGCATTGCATTTTACACTATATATGGTTATCATTTTATGGGGGCCAGGGGCAGAATGTGGTGGTTTGATTCAGGTGCCCCCCCCCATAAACTTAGGTGTTCTAAGTGCTAGGTTCCCAGCTGATGGAAATTTGGGAATTAACACCTCCAGGAGGCAGTGTATTGTTGGGCGTGGGCTTATGGGTGTTACAGCCAGTTTCCCTTTGCTAGTGTTTGGCACACTCTCTGTTGCTATTGTCCACCTGATGTTGGGCAGGGGGTGATGTCCAACCTCTGCTCATGCCATTGTTTTTCCCTGCCATTGTGGTGCTTCCCCTCAAGTCTGTAAGCCAAAATAAATGTCTATTTCTCTGCCAGCTGCTCTTGGTTTGGTGATTTCGACCAGCAATGCAAACCTGAGTGCAACAACATCCAAAATATGAAGCTACGAATCCCCAGATGAAAATATTATTTGAGGTTATAAATATTTTATTAATGAAATACAAGTAAAAAAACACTGACTAAATAAATGTTATAGATTTAGTATATACATAGCAAAGTACATAGTGTCTATATGTTAAAAAAAAAAAAACTGTGTAAATCAATTTGCAAATGGAAATGGGCAAAAAAATTGAACAGATAGTCCACAAGTAAAATGTACCAACACCCTGTCAGTTCATATGAATAATTCACCATTCAAATGTATCATAAAGATGAAAATAGAGGGTACAGGGAGACATCTTAGAGAGTAAAGTGCTTGCTGTGCAAGCCTGATGAGCTGAGCACATTTCCCCAGAATCCAAATTCAGCTGCTGCACACATAGCTTGAACTCAGGAGCAATGAGCATGGTGAACAAAGAGAAGCCTGGTCTCAAGACAAGGTGAAAGACATGCTCTTGCACGCGTGTGCACACACACAAATATAGAATTGTTAATGAAATGCCAACTCTTGTCCACCAAGTGGAAAACGTTAAAAAGAACAACAGGGGCTGGAGAGATGCTTAGCAGTTAGGGCATATGCCTGTGAAGCCTAAGGACCACGGTTTGATTCCCCAGGTCCCACGTAAGCCAGATGCACATGGTGGCGCATGTGTCTGGAGTTCGTTTGCAGTGGCTGGAGGCCCTGGCATACCCATTCTCACTCTCCCTCTCTTTCCTTCCCTCTCTCTATCTCTAATAAATAAATAAAAAAAAAAGAATAACAGCCACTCTCACAGGTAGACTCTCTTAGGAAGATGGTATTTTGGCATGTTTTAATTTCGTGTGAATGAGAATCTACCATATGACCCAGCAATTCTAATAGTAAATTGACACTCTGAGAGGTGAAAACATATGTCTAGACAAAAACATATGTGAAATGTGTTATTCATTCTATCACCAAACTGGAAATACCAGAAGGGCCTATTAATATGTGAATGGGAAAAAAAAAAAACTGGTCTGGCCTATCCATGCATTATAATACAACTACTAGGTCACTTTGTTACTGTAAAAACTACTTGTGCTTGTGCTGAATGAGCAAAGCCAGACACAAAAGAAAAATTAAGTTGTACTTACTGAAAGTAATATCAGTAATGGTCAAGGGGGGGATGTGTCTGGGAAGACTGACTCCAGAAGACACAATGGGGGTTTGTAAAAGCATGAAAATGTTCTCTGTACAGTCACTGGCTATGAAAGTTACATATTTGCCAAAATCCATCCAATTATTCACTTAAAAGAGCCCTCTTTTAGTGTATATTGCAGCTCAGTCACTGTCCACAGCACCCTGGTTTCTGTAATAACCATCCTTGGTTTTCTTACAATGCATCATTGACCATTAGACGTATGTATTTAAAATGCCACATGTATTATAAGGCAAGCATTTTAAAGACAACAGGCTTTGTTTGTTTTGAACATCACAATGAATCCTTCATGTAGAATGCCCAGACTCAGTGATTTAGAATAAACACTTAGTCTAAATTATAAGAGGAAGGTAGCTGAGTTGATGTCATGCTGTTAAGAAAGTGATAACATCTGTGTGTGGTACTCATGATTCTAAAATGTCACAGACAAAGCTTTACATTTAAAACTAAGAGAATATTTACTTGAAACTGAACTATTTTTATGTTTACTTTCCTTGCTTAAATACCAATGATATTACCTAGTCATATCTCAAAAGTTTATTCATTTTTTGTGGAATTCATTTAAACTCAATTTCACAGTTGAATCAAAGCTAGATTAGAAAATGATAACAAAATTGTTGACTTAGAAATTCTTTGAAAAATATTTTCTTGCTTGAATTTATTTTACTTTATCCAGTTAATCATCTATATTCTTATTTCTCTGGAGTTTTCAGATGATAAACAGAAAGACATTTTACTTTGACAGAATAAAACCAGGAAGGTTCTATTGCTATGCTGTAGGAGAGATAGCAACTTTCATTTCTAGGGTACCCAAATCAGCAGAAGCACATAAACAAACAAACAAACAAACAAACAAACAAATAAGTAAATAAATACTTTCTCTCCAAACTTTCTTTCTGAAAAAGTAAGTATATTTCAATAAATATTGAATCAATTATGTAAAGATGAACTCAAACTCATAACAAGGTTGACTTACAGATTATCTAACTTGGATATGCTAAAAATGGCCTTGTTGGGCTGGAGGGATGGCTTAGTGGTTAAGGCGTTTGCCTGAAAAGCCAAAGGACCCAGGTTCAATTCCCCAGGACCCACATTAACCAGATGCACAAGGGGGCACATGCATCTGGAGTTTGTTTGCAGTGGCTGGAAGCCCTGGCCTGCCCATCCTCTCTGTTTCTCTCTCCCTCTCCCTCTTTCTCTGTGAAATAAAGAAATAAATAAAAATAAAATTTTAAAAATGGCCTTGTTAGCCATTGCACTTCACCCAGGCCCCAGCTGAAACCACAGAGGAATTGGGGAAATGAGCAAGAGTGCTGCTTTCTTAGTGAATCTGATATCAGCACAAGGGTGAAGGAGACAGACACTGAGGACACTCAACACCTACCAAACCAGGGATCCACAGGCTCCTAAGAGCCCATAACTAAAGTAGGCTTAAAACATACCCACTGGGCTGGAGAGATGGCTTAGCAGTTAAGGCACATGTCTGTGAAACCTAAGGACCCTGGTTCAATTCTCCAGGTCCCGTGTAAGCCAGATGCACATGGTGGTACATGTGTCTAGAGTTCTTTTGCAGTGGCTAGAGGCCCTGGTGCACCCATTCTCATTCTTTCTCTCTCCCTCTCTTTCTCCATCTGTCTCATATAAGTAAATAAATAAATAAATAAATAAATAAATAAATAAATAAATAAATAAATAAACAAATAAACACACCCACCATGGCTCAGGGAATTTTGTGGAAGAGGAGGTGAAATGATTGTTAGAGCCAGAAATTGGGACATTATGCCCAGAAACATTGCCTCTTCCTCATAACTGATGGCTGCCCCCCACAATGCATGACCCACAATCCCCATGGGGATGACTTGCATCCCGAATGAGAAAGGTCCCTTTGGAAAAGGGGCAGGGATGAGAGAAAGGATGGTACTAACATGTGCTGTTTGCATATGAAGTATGTCCATAACTAATAAAAATAAAATATAAAAATGTTAATATTTCCTTACATCCCATGTCCTCTCTTCACTCTTTGGCTTATTATTTTCTTTGCTGTATAAAAAGCCATTTAAGTTTGAGACAATCCCCTGTGTCTATCTTGACTTTTGCTTTGGGTTTTATGTCCAGAAACGCAGCACCTATATTGGCATTTTGAAGTGTGTTATCATTTTAGGTTTTGCACTTAGGTCTTTGATTTTCAGTTTCTTATTTGCATGGGATGACATCTATGTCAAGTTTCAGTCTTTTGCATGCATCTACCCAGGCCTCAAAATACCATTTTTTAAAGAGCATATATTTTGTCCAATAAATACTTTTGGTATCTTTGTCAAGAATCAGATGGCTACAGTGCTCGGGTTTATTTTTTCTGGTCTTTATCCTGTTCCAGGTCTCTGTGTCTGTTTTTGTATTAGTACTATATGGTTTTTGGCTACTATTTTGACTCTGCAGTATGTTTTCAAATCAGGCACTATGATGCCACTTTTATTTATACTGGTCAAGATTGCTGTGTCATTCATGGTATTTTATGATTTCATATAGGTTTGGGGGGGTTGATTTTCCTAGTTTTGCAAAGAATGACATTGACATTTTATGGAGATAGCATTAAACTATTAAGCAGTATGCAATATCCAATAAGTCAGTATCCAGCCTACATAAGGAATTTTTAAAAATCTTAATAAAAAGGATTCATGCAACCAAGAAGGGAAGATGATTGAAGCAGACTTTTCTTAGAGGAAGAAATACAAATTGTCAATAAATATATGAAAAATTATCAGTATCGATCTTAGGGGAATGAAATCAAAACTAAAATGAGACACTATTACACTCTAATTAGAATTGTCATGATCAAAACCACAAAATGTCACCATTGTGATGAGTATGTGGGATAATAGGATCACTTGTATTCTGATAGAATGTAGATAATAGGATAGAGGGTCCCCAGATAAGTAATAGCAGATCTACCACATGATGCCACAAACCTACTTGAATATATATGCAAATGAGATGAAAAGTGTTCCAAATATATACCTGCATATGTATGGCTGTTGGAATAGTTAACCACAAAAGATGTAGAACCTACCTATTTGAGCATTAGCAGATACAAGAATAAAGTATGGTAAGCATATCCAAGATTGAAAGCCTGCCATTTGTAGCAAAATGGATGGAATTCAAAGACCTCATAGTAAGTGAGATGAACCCAACACAGAATCATAACTAAGCCAGACACAGAAACATAAAACTGGTATGCTCTCTCTCTTATGCAACTGATTAAAACTGTTAATATGGATGCAAAGTTGTGTTTGCTAGTTTAGGGAATGAGGGAAGAGCCTAGATAAAGAGAGTAAAGAGAATTAGAAAGAAAACATAATTACGGATGTTCACAGCACTGTGATATGCCTGTACTTCACAATGACCTATTAGATATTTTATAAAGTTCTACAAGAGAGTTGCTCACTGTCCAAAAATAAGGAAAAAACAAAGAGAGGGAAATGCCAGTACTCCTGGTTTGATGAGAACATGCTCTATATGTGTTGAAATATTAAACTGTACCCATTTCATATTTAAAATTCATAGACATGAATATGAAGCATCTTTGTGAATTCCTGCAGTATTACAAGCCCTGAAAAAAATCACTATCTTCACAATGGAGAGGATCACACATACACACACCTCCATGTGTGAACATGCACACACACATCATATACATACACATGCACCCACAAAGAAAAAGTTGACTTTCCATACATACTGTCTCAAGTACCTTAAGGTACAAAGCCATAATGAAAGAAAAAGAAATGTTCTTTTGATTAAATGCTTGTTTGAGAAAGGACTCATTATCTTTTCTCATGCCGGGTATGCTGAGATCAATCAGGTGTCCTGGGGGAAAAAAAATGAATACACCATAGATTCTAAGCCTACCATAATTAAAGATAAAGATAAGCTTTTCTATAGTCATTCAAAATGAGACTTTAAATTGAAACTTGCTGAAATGAATCAAATCTGTCCTCAGCACCATTGCTATAAAGAATAAAGTTTCTAAGGGGAATAGACATGGCTGGCCAGGGATCCTCACGTTCCTGGCAATACACATTTATCCTGGAAGATATACATGTGTGATTTGGACTGCTCAGAGGTGCTGTTCTTTTTGGAAAGAGGCTGCCTAGGAAAATGATCTGAGCCCCATGTGAAGATTGTACTGGAGTTCTTCCATAGATGATAAAAGCACATTTTTCTCATGTTAAACTTGTGTGAGGAGTCATAGCACAAACAGACACTGTATGTTACTCAGATCAACTCTGAATTTTGAAATTTGCCTCTTGATACAGATCGAGTGCAAGAGAGCCCTTTCTCTTCTGGTAGTTGGTTAGCTAGGGAGGGGCCCACCATGCCACCTAGTATGCCATGGGAGGACTAGAACCTGTGTCTGTTCCAATCTCATCCAAGATGGCTGCGGGTACCAACTCCTCAACAACAGCTTCCTGTTTCCTTTTCAGCCTCGAGCTCACCAACCAACCCGGTCCCTCCCTTATCCACCTGAGTCCACTGATGAGGCTCATCCTAAGTGGATGTTTGAACCATATAAATGGATCCAAGGCACATGCATGAACCCATGAACCCTCTTTTGGTCCCTCTTGACTCTGGGTCCCTATTGTAAGCTCTTGGCTTCTTGAACACTCTGTGTTGACCCCCACCCTTTGTGAAGAGAATCTTCTAGATCTCTTCCCCCCTTTTCCAGCCATGCTCAGAGGGAAGGGGAAGATGTCTCTTCATCTAGGAACTTTCTGGCTTTGTTTAGGGTACTTGCCTGCTCTTCTCTGTGCGTGAGCTCCCATTAATCTCTGAGCTCCTCACTCACTCTTAGTCCTCTCTGACCTCTATGCAAGGAAACATCTCAGCTGCTTTGCTTTCCTTGTGTGTGAGTCCCTTCCCCAGCGTTACGAGGGAGATTTTCTCTGTCTCCCTCCTCCTTTCCATCCAGGCTGGGAAGGGGGAGATATTCAGTTGGCTTGGGTTTTCCTGTTTTGTTTTCCCTCCTAGTAGTCCCTAAAATAAATCTCATAAGTCATAATTTACCCTTCTCTGACAGGGGCCTGAAGTTGCAGTTCACTGGCTGGAATCTTTGTGTTGTTACAAACATCTACTCCCTCCCTGCACTCTAACCCCACACTACAGCCATACCTTTCATTATGTGGCTTCCACATTTCACTATGTTCCTCATCTTTATTTCATTTCTGTCTTAATCATCTTATTTTTGCCTCTCTCTCTTTCTCTGTCTTTCTCTCTCTCCTTCTTTCTCTCTCTCTCTCTCTTTACCACATATGGCTACTCGTTACTCATCCATAGCTCTTTGCTGCATGAGAATGTTTAGGGCTACAATGTACTCCATTTTCCTAATTGCTCCTATTTCTCTGAATTCACCAATTTAATTGGACTGAATTCTCCCTCTTTCCAACATAATAAAAAGACTCCTGGGGTGATCCCCCCATCCCTGCACACAATGCAAGAGCCTCCAGGATGCCTGTCATTTGCATGCATTAAGACTACAGAAGCCTTTTCTTTGAAGTTTATGCAATGTGTTTTTATATGCTTTATTGAAAAATAATCAGGAAGATTACTTATCCATTTGCTTTCATCAGACTCAGTCTTTAATCCTAAATCATTTATGTTTCCTTCATCTTCCACAGATTTAGTTCAGTCTTTATTTCTTCTCATTTGTACAAGATTCTCTTCCTCTCTCATTATCTCTTTCTAATCTTTCCAAGTGATTTTGAGTGAGAGTTATCATGTTCTAGTCATATTTCATTTTCCACATGCATAAAAATGTTAAATGAATCATTATGTTCAAAGTGACTCTGAAACTGTCTACTTCACATCCACGCTGTCTTACCAGTCTGTTACTGGTCCATTCCGTGCCTTCATTAGTCTTTATGATATTTTCTAGTAAAACAAAAGTGCTATCACATCAGAAAATGCATTAACTCTCTCATACCTTGTTTCTGTTCCTCTTCAGTCGGCCTGGAGTTCTCCTGTCTTGTCTGTATCTGGATATGAATGTTTTCCCATCTTTAAGTTCCATGTCAAATAACAGGTTCTCAGAGAAGCCTTCTTGTTTTTGACTTCAGAATGGTTTTCATGCTTCTGCTGAGTTGTTTCTGCATGCTATACATCAGGGCAGGGTCAAACAGAACTTCAATTTGATTTCACCACAATTGGAAGTGAAATTGGCAATTACCTCTTCCAAAGACAACAACTTCCCAGGGGAGAATTTCCCATCAGTAAATGCACATGCAGGATAATTCTAAAGGGCATGGAGACTTGGATTGTCAGTTATTCCACTTGTTTGATTCATCCACCAGATTGTTCTGCCTTATAATATAAATAAAATATTAACAAGCTTATATTGCCATTCTTAAATACTTTCAATACAATAATAACACTAACTTTGGGCTTACATATAAAACTTGGACTGCATTTTCACTGAGCTACAGGTATTTTAACAATAACATTATCTGAGTCTCTTGAAGTTCACATACAAGAAACCTAATGTGTAGTAATAACAAGACAATTTTGTCTGTATGGTTTAGATTTATGTCTCTTCACTTATAAGTTCATTGCAAAGATCTTAACATCTCTTGAAAGATATTAATAGATGATTCTCTTAGAGAAGATTGTAAAAATCTGACTTTGGGAAATTGAGAATTAGCTTTTGTGACATATACATACATATATATATATATATATATATATATATATATATATATATTTTTTTTTTTTTTTTTTTTTTTGAGGTAGGGTCTCACTCTAGCTCAGGCTGACCTGGAATTCACTATGTAGTCTCAGGGTAGCCTCAAACTCGTGGCAATCCTCCTACCTCTGCCTCCCAAGTGCTGGGATTAAAGGCATCTGCCACCACACCCAACTTGTGATGGTATAAATTTTGAATGTCAACTTGACAGGATGTCTGTAAAGGAGTTTCTAGATGGTTAATTGAGGTAGGAAAAACCCACCATAAATATAATTGGCAGAATTCCGTTCACTGGGGTCCAGGATTAAGTGATAAAGTGAAAGTGGACTCTATACTATGGCTCATTTATCTCTTCTTCTTAAAGAAATGATGTGATCAGCTGCCTCATGGTCCCACTGTAAAGAGGGCAAAATGTTGTTATTTCTTTACAACAAGCTTAGAGAAAAATAGAAGTCACTTTACACATTGCTTGAGCAGGTGGGGATGGTAGATAAACAGGATTCTCTGCTGGTCTGAATAGCATTACCCTGAGCCTGCATTGTTGTGCAAAGTCCTTAAGGGCAGATAAGTGGACCAAGCCTACCTTACAGCACCCGCTCCCAGGTGCTTCCTGTAACTGACCAACAGACTTTTTCACAAGTTCATTCTGTTTTTTCTTCCTTATAATCCTCTAAGAATGTAAGTTGTGATTTATGGCTTAATTCCCACCCTCTTTTTTTCTATGAACATCATGTGGTTATTTCCAATAAAAGCTAACATTCCAAACAGTACAGTGCTACATCTTGAGGACCTGAACTCTGGGTGTAGTCCTGGTGACACTAGATTTTATTCTCTTTCTTTTCATTCTTTTTTACCCAATAAAACTTTACCTCACATTCCATGAGTTGATGGTCTTACTTGTGTGACATCGGACCCCATAACACCACCTTTCCTTCTGTGATGAACTGTATGTCCCTCAAACTGTGAGACAAATACTTCTTTCTGTTGCCTTTGTGAGGAATTTCATTACAGGAATGTGCAAAGTGATAGCTATAGTTTTCTTATACCCAGCTTCCTGGTGATAGGTTTCTAAAATGTTGAATTCAGGTGATGTAATCATTTTCTAGATGGACATTACTAAAGCTTTATGACCTTCTTTCTCCAATTCCCAACACATGCAGATGTACATAACCAAAGATCATTAGAATTGTATTAATGATTGTGTATAGGTCATATAATGAAATGGGAAAACACAGAACAGAACCATGGATCAGGGCGCATGAATTCTGTTCTGAGATCTACTACTCTGACCAGCCTGTGCCCTTGATCAAGTTAACTAGAGTTAATAGACTTGGCTGTCTTCATCTCCAGATTTCTTTGCAAATGCCAAATTGTTGCACCAGTATAAGGACTTACCTCATTAACTCTAATGATTTTCTTCCAGCCTTCCCTTCCCCAGATTTTCTGTTAAATTGATGGAATCAACAATCACTCTTCTTGTGCCTCTACCACACTAAAATTGTCAGTCATCCTCTTTCCCCTTTCCCTTTATCATTTCAGCCATGACCCATTTCAATGATACCAACACAGTGTCTGTCCTATTGTACTTCTCTCTGGCTTATTTTCTACTCCTACAGCTGCTGTTCCCTCTGACACTGTGCTATATGAGCTTCTTGATGCTGGTTTCTTTTCAAAGTCATTGCCTAAGTGGTTCAAATTGCTTTCTATCAATACCGATCTCAGTAGACAACACACACACACACACACACACACACACACTCCTCCAACTGATCAATGGCTTTTCCTCATTGACAGTGTTGTTACCTGTTGGAAGGCACAGATGCTCTCCCTCTGAACTAAACACTTCACATACTTTTTGTTACCTGTTTTTATACTGATCGATCTCAATTTCATTGGGTGAAAAAAAAAATAACAGAGCTATCCATATGTATGCACAAATGTAAATCAAAGATCTGCTATTTATTTTAGTAATTTGTTCCAGAGAAATAATCATGGCCTTCTTATTGGAAACTGTATAATAAATGATAAGATAAACAAATTAGGAAATGAGTCATATGTTTGTAATTATGTCTGTCTTAATTATAAAAGCATCCGTATTAAAAGTTTGACTAAAACAATGTTATGCTTGGACATCTACTATTCAAGAAGAGAACAGTTCATTTGCATGTTGAAAAAGTGATCCAAAACAAAACAGTGATCCACATTAAACCATCTTTCCATTTGAACTTAGGGAAATTATGGTGCTCTGCCTTGCTGAGCACAGAATGAAATAATCTTTTTTTACTTAAATGGGTGTTCTACTTGCCATTCCAGATTGCATCCCTTGGTTAGTCTCAATGATGAATGAGGATTAGAATTTACTGTGTGCCTTTAATACAAATGATAATGTCAGGGGCCTATTTCTAGGAATTCTGACATAATTGGTCTCTATTGAACATGCAATTATATTTTTTAAATTATATAATATTTTATATAAGCTTTTTCAAATGTGACAAAATTAACTATAATTCTTACAATTATCTCTGAAATACTTTTAATAATCAAATATAATTAATTAGGAGGGGGTACTTATGTTGAGATATAGCCTCCATAAGTTGTTGCCCTAACCTACTTGTGATCCTTAGCCAATGAACTCCTACTAGATAGGAAATGGAATTTAATATGCAGTATTGCATACTTTCATATACTTTTATTATTGGATTAGATTGAAAGACTGAGTTCTTATAGCTCAGATTTTAGCTTACCATTTGTGAAATACTTCCTGTATTCAGTGTAGACATTGACCTGGAGGAGTTCCCTCTAATCAGAACAGAGAAGAGACCAGCTGTAAGTGTAGAGTTCTCACACTGAGCTGTGTACATTGTTAAGTGGTGAAGTCAAGCATTCTTTTCATTTACAATATGTTCTAAGAAATAAGTCTGCCTTATACAGTGTAAAAAGCAGTAAAACTATACATTCATGTTCACAAAACTCATTCAGAGATATGTAATATATCCTTGGTATTTCCACAAATTATTAGAGCATATATGGTTCATTTCAAATTTGGTCTCACTATTAATTGAGTGGGATTCTATGAATATGTGAGAGGCTAAGACAGAAGGCGATCATCTGGAAATATTTAAAACTGGAAAAAAGTACTACAGTTAAGATTTTAAAGGTGAAGTTGAACATTGATTTTAATAAAATTCATTTTTCATCTGACTTACTTAAGGAGAGTAACTTAATTTGAAAAGATCAAATGAGTTTATGAAAGTATAAGTTTTCAAATACTCAACAGGAGGGTATGTGTAATGAAAAGGAACTTGACTTTCATCTGTATGATGGACCAGGCTTGAACATTTTAATGAATAAGCCAATTTCTATGGAGTCTGAGGTTTGCCATTTGATATTAAGGTCATCTTTTTCTAGACAGTTCTCAAGTTATATTCCACTTTGAAGTACTTTTTATGTTTATTTCATAGTCAATTATATATTAGTAGAATTGATAATAAATAAGGAGCAAAAATATAAAATAAAAGGTCAGGTTTTTCTCTTGATTATATTTTAATAATTAGAGGGGCTTCCTGGCAGGTAATAGTGAGAGTTCTTAAACTAGATTAGAGGCAAGAATTTCATTCCCTCAACTCAAAGTAAATTTTATTTTTCAGAAGATATGAGTTCATAATTGGTTGATTTGGAACAACAAGGAACTAGTCGAAGTATAGTTCCATGAGATGATTATTCTTTTTAGAGTTGTATTATAACATGATGGTAGAGAAAGGTAGATGTATCCACTACAATATTCATAATACATCCTTGTAGACTGCTATACTCTGTTCAGTTGGTTCATAAAGGAAACATATGATACTAAATAAATCATTAATTACCCTTTTATTAGATTCAATTATTACACTATTATAGCTCTGTATTTCAAAGGCATACACATATTACATAATGTCAGAGGTGATTAATGAATTTGCATAAATGGGGATAGTCTTTTTCAGTATTGTTGCAAGTTAATATTCTAAACTTAATAGAGTTCATTTAGATTAAAGTTTGAATTTGTATAATGCCCAAATTGATGTTATATATACACATTAAGTCTGGAGTACATTTCACTAATATCATACCCATGAAAACATGCCACAGCAATCATAGGATGTTTAGGTTTGATTAGGAAAAATATAGAGGTTCATTGTTAATTGGGGAATATATTTCCTTCATGAATTATGGGAATAAATAATTCTGGCACTCTTTAAACAAGCCAGTGTCTTCCAGCTGCAGAGCTGCCACTACACTAAGTGCTCACATCACCGCTAATGTGATAATGCAGCTGTGCTCATGGGATTATTGGCAAACTTTTCTACACTGGGATGATTTCTTTATCCTCTGATAAACATCAGCTAATTTTCAAAATAGTAGTTACCTAATAAATATTTTCCTATGCAAGTTGACATTTTAGCATTCAGTAATATTAGTGCTATGAAGCATTGTAGTTGGCAAAGTTTCAAGGTGATTTTTCTTGGCAGGAGCACAAATAATAATTACATTGCCATGACTTTTAAACGAGTTTATATTTTTGTAACATGAAGAAACCAGTTGTTAATCAGGATGTAAATCCCACATTATAAAATATTTCTCAAGCTGGGGCTGTGGCTCAGGGGTAGAATGCTCACTTTCCATTCAAGAGGATCTGGAATGCAATACCCCCCCAAAAGATAGAGGAAAAATGAAGCCTTTCTCACCATAGAATATCACTATAAAATGTCAAAACCTTTTACAAGAGTCAAAACTGAATGATGATATGAATGGATTATTGGCTCTGGATGCAAAATACTTTGCTAGTGTTTTCTGTTTATGTGCCTATGTCACATGCCCAGATTATAACTGCAGCTGAGTATTTTCATTACTCATATGATATAATGCCAAGGAAACTGATCAGGTGACTGTCTTCTGTGTCTCTATGTAGAAAAGTGAAATACTGAGGGCAAACCAACCCCAAACTATATAATTATTTATTAATGACAGCTGTTAATAAGTCATGAGGAATTGTGACAAGCATGGTTATGTAACATATTTATAGTTAAATGTGACCTAGTGTATATAGGTAAATATATGTATACTATAATATGATATTATATATATATATATATATATATATATATATATATATACACACACATACATATATACATCTGTAAGGATTTTTCTGTGTAGGTGTGTCCACTGTTGTCTTATAATAGTAGCTATAAAATATTTGTTTGAATCAGCACCATTTGGGATATTTATTTAAATAATGACTAAATAATACACTCTGAATTCTGTGGCATTCAGAAAGAAAACTTTTGATGGCATCTTTAGGATATTATTTTTATTTCAAAATTGAAAATTGCTGTTCTGTTTCCACAAGAGTTACTCCACAAAATATTTTATGTGTGACACTGGGCAGATGAATATTCAAAACTCAATGACATAAATTAAACAATGGTGAGCATTATCATCTTTTCCTACCTCACTTGCATTTCCCTGTAATGTTACATCTCTTACTTTTACGAAATTTAACCATGCCAATTTCCCTGTGCACAGTGGACATCTCTGCTTCCTTGTACATCCCTGAAAAAAACCAAGCAAGAAAGTAGTGTTCTAGAAAGAAGTAGACGTCACAGCAAGATCATTTGAGCAAAGATGTGTTTCCTATGATTATTTAAGTCACTCAAGAATGTTGTTTGCACCAATGCCCTAGACACTGTATTTTCCACTCTTAATGACTCTCTGTCCATCTTTTTATGTGTCATGGCAATGTGGACCAATTATCCTATATGGTGCACCCCATAATACTGCTGAACACTGTCTGCACACTTTTATTTTCTAGGTATGTGTGATTGGGCATTGCTTCTGCCTATGTCATCTGTAGGAAACCATTTCCAAAATTCCTGAAGTCTTAGCTATCTTCTAAAGATTTTTTCTCTTTAAAAAGCCCTCAGTGACTACTTTAAGCTTAGAAATAATCTCCTGGTTTTCTATCGTTCTTTGTACTTTAAGGGTTGTTTATATGGTTTTCATATGCTTTTTATTAAGAAGTATGTGTGGAGTTGGAGAAATGGCTAGATGATTAAGGATGTTTGCCTGCAAAACCTTCCCCAGCACCCATGTAAAGCCAGATGCACAAATAAATAAAATCTACAAGATGTATGAGCATAATTGTAGTAATTTCCCAACTCACACCAAGTAAGAGCCATAGGAAATTTGATAAGTGACTATGGAGTGATAGTCTGCACATATGTTGAAGTAAGGACTGTTAAATAGTGTCACCAAGGATTTATCAAGTAAAAAAAAAAAAAAAACTGTACACAAGAGTGATTACTTTTTAATTTAGAATTCAAGTCAGGAAATTCTTTTCACTCCAAATGTATATGAAAATTACCAAGTCTGCTAGTAGACTCAGTGTACAGAATGATTGTGAATCACTACAGATCAACACCAGCCA
Organism: Orientallactaga sibirica; assembly: GCA_036365145.1. Taxonomy (NCBI): domain Eukaryota; kingdom Metazoa; phylum Chordata; class Mammalia; order Rodentia; family Dipodidae; genus Orientallactaga; species Orientallactaga sibirica. The sequence goes on from JAEOAD010002133.1 coordinate 5,201,451, forward strand.
ATTTAACATGACTGGGAGCTATGTAATCCATTCCTATGTCTTTGTAAAACATCCTTAGGAAAGTCAACTGTTTGTAATAACTCAAACTCAAAGTAGCAACAAGAAGAAAATGAATAGGAAATAAAATTACATAAATATGCCTCAGTTAGATACACCCATATAAAGATCCAATGGTCTCTGTCATTTGAACATTTTGTAGCATCAAACTATGAACAGTTCAGAAGCCATTTTAGCTTAGAAGATACATTGCAGATACATTGCATGGTTCAGCTCAAAACCTTCTATTCAAAACAGATCTTACTGGTTATCCCTGCCCAGTTCATCATATATTCTAAACTTCAGCTTTTGTTGATTTGCTAATATATTTTAGGTTTAAGCAAGTGGTTAAGGCTTACTATCTCACAGTTCTCAGATCAGAAGTCCTTTTCTTTGTTTGTTTCAATTTCCTTTAATAAGATGTCCTGCAATGCCTATTCATACCTAAAAATTGTACAGTTATTTTCATACTGTGAGGTACATGACCCTCCTAAATAACAGAGAAGCAAGCACATCATGTGGAGAATTGTTGGAGACACTTGCATTTTGCATAATGGGATGATAGTGCCTTTTCTATATATTCACCCCAAGTTTCCAGAGCCCACTAATACTTTAAACATGGTCCAAGAGATTAGGGAGAATTTGGGGAACAATGGTGAGAAAAAAAATGTGGCTAAGATTTTAAGCTATTTGGCTTACTTTTTTTTTCTTTATGATAACAAAGAAAATGGAATATAGAATTCACTGAGGGCACAAAAGAACCAAAAATATTTTAAATGTCAAAACTATAAGAACTATTAAATATAGATTGAAAGCATTTAACTTTACACTCATAATAGAAAAAGTTCTAGAAGTCATCACTGAAGTGTTAGGTGGTAGAAAGAGTATAATCAAGACTTTAAATATCTACTTATATAGATAAAGCTAAGGTACCAATTTTTATTTTGCTCCATACCTGTTTCTACCTATTAATATTGAGTTAGAAATATATTGACCTATTCCTTTAGGAGTCAGAATATGTCCAAAACTGATACGTATCATGATATGATAAATTATCAGAAATTATAAAAAGAAAGGCTTCCTTATTTATAAATAGTGTCCTGATCTTTTTTTAAATTTTTTTCATTTTTTCTGGAGTTCACCATGTAATCTTAGGGTGGCCTCAAACTCATGGCAATCCTCCTACCTTTGCCTCCCAAATGCTGGGATTAAAGGTGTGCACCCCCATGCCCGGTTCTCCTGATCTTTTAATTAAGCACAGCTTTAAGCAGAATCTGAAGAAGTCCCAGAGCCCTTCTTGCTGTTCCCCACCGGACTACAGGATTTTCTGTACACCCTACTAATACTGATTATTGAGTACAATTGAATGTCATGGTCCCTACAAAATGCAAGAACCTATGACACCAGACACTAATGAACAATACACATCATAGATAAATGGCAGGAAGCACAAAATGACATGTGACTGTATATCCTAATTGAATTGATATTCAGTTAGAAATTGCATCATGATTGTCAGATCAAACACTAAGAGAAGAAGGGAGGCTTAATATCCTAATGCTAAATCTGCTTTACACAGAACAGATACATGCAATTATTTCGGTTGACTTTTCCATACATTATCATCCAGTAATAGTTCTCATTTGTTTGACTGATCTAATCCAGTTCTTATGGGAATTTTCTGAACTTCAAAGATGAGAACATCAACTAATGCTATTGTTAGTTAATATTACAGTTAATTGGGTAGAAAAAGATTAAAACAAATACAACTAAGAAGGTGATCCTTTTATGTTTGTTTGTTTTCTTTACTGATATCATTATTACCATTTTTAAGTATTTTATTCATTTATTTGAGAGAGAGAAAGAAAGGAGAGAGCAAAAGTGAGAGTGTGAGACAGAGAGATAGTCTGTGGCTATAGCACCCTAAACATGCCTGGTCTTGTCTGATCTCAGAAGGTAACCAGGGTCAGGCCTGGTTGGCACTTGGATAGGAGACACAGACAGACAGACAGACAGACAGACAGATGAGAGAGAAAGAGAGAGAGAGAGAAAGAGAGAGAGAGAAAGTGGGTATTTCAGGGCCTCCTTCCACTGTAATTGAACTCTAGACACTTGCACCACTTGGTACATCTAGCCTTATGTGGGTACCAGGGAATCAAACTCAGAGCATCAAACTTTTCAAGAAAGCACCTTTAACCTCCGAGCCATCTTCTCCAGCCCTATTATTTTTATTTTAAAATTTATTTATTTATTTATTTGGATGTGTATATATAAGTATGCCAGGGTCTCTTGTCCTTGCAAGGGCACTCTAGACACACATGCCACTTTTTGTATGTGACTTTACATGGATAGTGGGAAATTGAACCTGAGCAGGTAGGCTTTTCAATCAAGTGCCTTTAACTACTGACACATCTCCCTAGCCCCATAATTATTTTTAAAATCTGTGTAAAATATGAAGTTGATAGAAGCCAATTGAATTTGTTATTTTCCTTGTCATCATGACCAAATACCTGATGGAGTCAAGATAAGAGATGGGAGATTTCTTTTGGCTCATTGTTCTGCAAGCATAAAGGCTGAGCACTTACATCTTTTGCAGTGTGAACTAGGAGCAGATTGCTCACATATTAATACATTAGAAACAGAGTTGGTGCTTGAAGGTAAGTTAAACCTGCGAAATTCCACCCACAGTGACCCACACCCCAGCTATGACTTTAGCTCCAGCGATTTCTCAGCCCCTCAAAACAGGAACCACCATGGTGGGGCTGGGGGGCAAGTGTCAAATATATGATCCTATGTTGGAGATTTTACATTTAACCATAGCATCAGCCTGGAGCATACAAGTGGGTGATTGGGAGAAGCTCAGGAAACATTTTGCAGAAGACAATGCCACAGAAATCTACAACTTTTACAGAAGACCGTAGAGCAGCAATCAATGGCTGAATAGAGGAACCAGACCCAACTTGGAGGAAATTGTGCACAAGGAAAGAATTGAACACTCCTGAAAAAAAAAATGTTATTCCTTTTTACCTGACTTGAAAAAACACAGAATCCGCCCTTAATGTGTGGCAAGTTCTGCAAGATAAATATGATTAATGCAAATGGCCTATGCCCTAGCGGATGTGTGCATGTGTGCAGGTAGTAAACACAGAGGGAAAAAGTGTGGACGAATCAGCCACTGTGATGACATACCTCTATTTTTACAAATGCTATTGACATAGGAAACCACTCAGTCTTCTCTGCTATACTTCACTGCATGTCTACTTATGGGTTTAAACATTTCACTCAAAGCAGATGGCTTATTTTTCTGCTTCCCTTCCTATTTGCTTTTGCTAAAGAAATAGAAAAAGGGCACCATAGTTTTCTAAGGTGTTTCATGCATGTGAGAAAAAAAAAAAAACACAAGGCTATTCTCTTCTGCTCAAAAGAATAGAAGACATTTTGCTTTAAAAGTTTCAGGTGGGGCTGGAGAGATGGCTCAGTGGTTAAGCTGCTTGCTTTCAGAGCCTAAGGACCCAAGTTTGATTCTCCAGAGGCACAAGGGGATGCATACATCTGGAGTCTGTTTGCAGTGGCTAGAGGCCCTGGTGTACCCATTTTCTCTCTGTCCTACAAATATACATATATATTATATATATTATATATATTAAGGCGTTGGGTAAACAGACCTGATGTTCATTTCTGGGAATAAGGGAAGCATGCAGGATAGAGAAAGATGGGTTTATGGGACCAGTGGGTTTGGAGTGCATTTCAGGCCACTAGGGGAGCTCACTGTGAAAGACTGAAAAGGAGGTCCCTGTGCCAGGAAAATGAAGCAATTGTTGAGTAAGATCTAAGTAGGTTGTGCCAAAGTGGGGTAGCACCATTTGTTCAAAACAAGAAGAAAAATCTGTAACAGATCCTACCAAAGATAGCCTCACCTAATGGTTTTATTTTTCATGTAAGAATTTTACCAAATTACCTATATTATTTTTAAAGTGTCCATGATAACAAATAAACATTTAGGGTGGTTCCCCATCAGCATATGTTACGGAAACATATAAGGATTTATCCTTCCTAATGTGACGGACATTTGAGCAAGTTGGAGTTGGAAGTAAATATTGCCAATAAATAATTTGCTTTCTCACAGAGGGACAAGTCCGCAGCAACTTAAAAAACGGAGGTGAAGTGTTTCAGGAAAGGAAGATAAATATGATATAGTGGTTGGATTTTGGGGTAGAGGGGAAGTACGTGTATGATTAAGACACACTTTGTTTAAGAACTGTACTTTGAATTGAATCTTCAGAGATGAGGGGGCATGAACCACACACAGGAGCCAAGAGCAGTGAAGGCAGGGTTATGAGACTAGAAAGAATTCTAGATACCAGGATTCTTGGTAAAGTTAATGACCGTGCATATAATGTGAAAACAGCTGAATTTTATTTCAGGATGAGGTTTGTGGTAGTCCAAGGGAAAGATCTCCTGGTACTTGTGATAATTTTCTCATTACAAATAAATGCCCTATTTGTGGGGAGGGGCACAGCCCTTAATTTAGTGAAGACTAGCCTCTGGAACTTTCCTACCCTGACGTAGGCAAACTGCTTCTAGGAGCAGAGCCTGAGAAGTAGAAGGAACTCCTATCCAGGAGTGAGCTAGCCATCTCTAGCAGGAGCCTGAGGAAGAAGGAACATGAGAGAAGTTTAATTTAAGACATCGGTAACCTCTTGCATCCGCTGTCGCTGCTGCTCTGATGGGACTGCACCCATGGCTTCCTCTATTCTGCATACAAGCACTCACTAGCACTTCTACTAAATAGCCAAACAAACCAGTACTGCATGAACAAGTAGTACATTGTAGGAGGAAAAAAATAGATAATCCATAAATGTTTGTTAAAGGAAGGGATCACTACAAGTAAATAAGTAACTAAATAAATAAAAAGTCTTTCACAGTTTCCTCAAAGATAACATTAGTTAAAAGGTGTGAATACTCTCCCATTGTGGCTCATTGGATCTATTTGTATGAAGTCTCCAGAAACATTTAGAGATGACCAGCTCTCATTGGGCTCTATATGATCACTTTGTCCATTACCAGTGTGAACACTCCTATGCAGAAGTTGGAGTCTTTTACAATGTTGCAGGGACTCTGAAAAGCCATTGAGATCAATGGTTCCCTCGATTTCTTCCAAGTGGCGAGCTGGAATAGAAGGAGAGCATCTGCTTCTCCGTGGAGATCAATTTTTCTAAGCCTGTGGCTCAGCTGAGCGGATGTGATTATTTCTTCTGTCCAACAGAGCAGGGGCCTTTCATGCTGGGCAAGAAAGATGTCCCCGCACTGCCACAGGGATCCAAATAAACAAGGATGGCAGTCAGGTTCTCACCGTCTGGAGAAATGTTTCTCTCGTGTGCAGGGAAGAGAATGGACTAGGCATCAAATAATAGGAAGGCATCAATTTGTTTTTTCCTCTAACGCTGTCTTGGGTTTAGCTGGATTGCTCTTGCCACGTGGGGAGGGAGGAGAGCCTAGAAGAAGAGAATTGCTTTGTTGCTATTGGAGGTATAAAGCAGTGCCAAAGACCTTGTGGCTTAAAATTATATGAAGGTATTTTTTAATGTAAATCTTCCTGTCTGGGCTGTTATTTATTCACTTCCTTCCTAGCAGAGGTTGTGCATGAGAGACAGGACAGTGACATTTTCCTAATCTTTACAGTCTGGTGACTTCACAAACAGCTATGGAAGCAGAGACGTGCTTTAAATATTTTGAAAATCGACTCATTCATGGAGATGTTATCAGCGGAATCAAGGAGACCTGAACTATCAGAATGGAAAGTATTCTATATTTCTGTCAACACTAAGACAGCCTGTGTTTTTTTAAACCAGGAGACATCAGAGAAAAGCACCAACCAGGAGGACAGTTAAGCAGAACACACCATTTCCTTTGAAAGACACTTTCCTCACACCGTGTTGTTAGGCTGAACAACCTCCTAGATGGAGATTGAAGAAATAAGGACTTTTAGTTCAAAGTATGTATGTGGCCCACACATGCATGGGTATTGTTTAAGTTAAAGTAGAATCATATTTTAGACAGTTCTATTTAAGTTTCAGTTGATTTGAAGCCAAAATAAAAGAGAATAAAACTTAACATATTTAGTTTTAACTTAACATGATGCTCCAACACCCCAGGGGCATGAATTTACATCCTTTCAGAAGGATCAGGTGGGAAGATCCACTTGACATTTCATTGATCTACTAGTGTGATCAGTGGTCTCAGCAGGTCCAGGAAAAGAAACAGACCATTCAAGCATCATTCTATGAGGAAAGGTATTTAATATCATTCTTATAAAGTAATTATTAAAGTTTGTTTTGTAGTAGAAACATATTTCATTTTCTGTCATAGTTACACTTTGGGGTCAGTTAGCTGTTTTATCACTGAGTTTTGCTTAAAGAATCACAGGCAATGTTTTTCTTCTGTGCTGTTTAATTTCTCAAAATATTTGAAAAGTAATCACATGTAGCTGTGGAATAATTATACTCAGACACATATGAGGCAAAATAATACAAAAACGAATTCCTTTTGATTTGGAAAAAATATTCAAATTTCATTGTTACTAAGTTCTTTCTGTCATCAGAAATGGCATTTTATTTTCATCTGTGATGTTTGATGAGTGAAAAGAGAAAGTGCCAGGAGTCAGGGACCTGCATTAATTCCTTGGCCCTTCTATATGAACCAGGCAAAGCATTTCTTTACATTTGCTGGGGCCTGGTTACCAGGTCCTCCAAATGCATGAAAAAGGTTTGCTAAGATAATAATAAGGGCTATGCTGTTGTGATCACTTATTCAACTCTTACTATTTAAAAGCCCTGTACTGCAATCTGAGTTTTAGAAAACAAGCCATTTATAGCCCTTCCAATTTCAAATAGTGTGATATAAGGTACATATTTTTATGGACACAAATAATTTCTGATTGGGAACTATAGCCATAGCACAGCTATGAAATGACTCTTCGGGTCTTAAACAAAGAATTATTGTCTTGTCTGGCTTCTAAAAGAAGATTGATTTGGAAAGGCCCCACAGTTCAAATGGAACTTATGGGAATAAGTTCAAGTTGGAGGTATGGGAATAACTGTGGGTATTGCATTGAAGTATCCATAGCAGCAGGAGGAAGAGAATTATCGACTGCCTGTAAAATGAATTCGTGGCATTATATGCTTTAGATACTTGGGACTTTAAAGCTTTCTTGTCTAGTGAAAATGTAGTATGAGAACTGTTGTTTGAAAAAAGTGCAGCATGTCATAATTATTATATATGTAAAGGTTAAATTCACATAGAGGGATCAATGGCCTATTTTCCAGAAGAAATCACTAATTAAAATGAATATATAATAGTAAATCTATTAGCTTGCTAGGAGTAGTAAGACAAAGTACTGAAGACCGAGTGTCGTATACAAGAGAGATTTTTTTCTTTAAGGTCTGGAAGCCAGACATCCAAATCAAATGTGAACCACGTAACTTCCTTCTGAGGCCTATGAAAATCTGTTCTAGACCTCCTAACCTTCTCTCTATTCTGTGCATGTCTGTGTATGAATTTCCACTTCTTTAAGGACATCCATCACATAAGATTGAGACCCACCCTCATTGAGACCTCATTTAAATTCCTCTATCTGGGTATTTACAAAAGCAGTTACATTCTAAAACTCTGAAATGAGAACATCAAGATGGGAACTTTTGGAAGCCACATCTGAGCTCCAGGGATCATTCTGCCCATCACCATGATTATAGGCATATGCTACTAGGTCTAGTGTTTTCTGTGGGGACAGAGGAGCAAACTCAGGTCCTCAACGCTTGTGTAGTAAGAACTTTGTCCACTGAACTCTCTCCCCAGCTGCTCAGTCTATTAATATCGTAAATCACATTGGTTGATTTACCAGTGTGGAATCTGCCTCATGTTTCTAGAAATGAACTACTTTATACTGAGGCACTATTCTTTTCATACACTGATGCATGTGACTTGATGAGGTTTTAAGGAGTTTGCATCAGTGTTAAGAAACCAGTATTGATGTGTAGTTTTCCCTCTTGCAATGTCTTGTATTTCCCTTTGGTTTTAGGATAGTGAATGTGAAACTGTTTCCCTTGCTCCTGTTTTCTGGGTGAGATTGGGAAAATGGTATCATTTCTTCTTTGATTGTTCATTAGAATTTACTATGATACCACCAGGTCTGTGATCTGTGTTTTATGAGGTTTTGAATTATTGATTCAAGTTCTTTTTAAAAAAATAATTAAGGAACCAGGTATGGTGGCACACGCCTTTAATCCCAGCACTCGGGAGACAGAGGTAGGAGCATTGCTGTGAGTTCGAGGCCACCCTGAGATTACATAGTGAATTCCAGGTCAGCCTGAGCTAGAGTGAGGCCCTACCTCAAAACATCAAAAAAATTATATTAATTAATAATTAATTAATTTATCAGAGACAGAGAGAATGGGCATGCCAGGGCCTCCATCCACTGCAAACAAACTCCAGGTGCAGGTATCCCTTTGAACAACTGCCTTATGTGGGTACTGGGGAATCAAACCTGGGTCCCCAGACTTTAGAGGAAAGAACCTTAACTACTAAGCCATATCTTGATTGCTGATTTGATTTCTTAATAGGTTTATCCCTGTTTCTCCTTGGATTAGTTTGGGAGGTTGTGTCTTTCTAAGGATTGGTTCATATAACATAAGTTTCCAAAGTTGTTGTCAAAACATTGTTCATATGTTCACAGTATCCTCTCATTATACTTTAAGTGTTCAAAGTATCAGTATCAGAGAACACCATTTTGTATATATTCCATGTTTTCTTATTCCTTTGCCCACTGATAGAGTCTCCAGTTGATCCCATGTATATTTTATGTTCAATAGTGTTGCAGTGTTCATGGGAGTGTAGTTACCTTTCCGATATGCTGTTTTTAGTTCCTTTGTACATATACTCATTATTGACATGACTGGATCACCCTGGAATTGTGTAATTGTCAGTTAAATAACCCCTATAATGTTTTCTTTAATGGCCATATTAATATGCATTCCTATCAACACGTGCTAAGAGTTCTTGCTAAGAGTACTTGCTATCATTACTTCTTTGTCTTTTAAAACAATTATTATCATTATTATTATTATTATTATTTGAGAGAGACAGAGAGAGACAGAGACAGAGAGGAAGAGGCAGAGAGAGAGAATGGACATGCCAGCTACCTCTCATCTGCTGTGAATGAACTCCAACCCCCTTGTGGGCAAGCACCCCATTGCATGCTTGCATCACTTTATGTCTGGCTAAACATGGGACCTGGAGATCGAATGGGCGTTCTTAGGCTTGGCAGGCAGGTGCATTAACCTCTATAAGCCATCTCTCCAGCCCTCTTTGACTTTTTACTATGAGCTATTCTACTTGGAGTGAAAGATATTTCTCTTTTCTCTTAAATGCAATGTCTACTGACTTGCTCATTAAAGCCATTTTTCACTTCAGTTGCTCTTTTTTCTTAATTTCCTACATTTCTTGGTTAGTTTCTACCTCCCCTTATGACATCCATCAGCTCTTTTGTGTTATATAGTTTTCATATCAGATCTCTGATCATATTGATTAGAGCTATTTTCAAATTACCTCTCCAGTATTCCCAACGTCTGTGACTTCTGCAAATGAGGTTGATGACTCGTTGGTGGTCTCAGCCACCTAGTAGGCCTGTTCTCAGGGGCTGTACAGTTCGCTAGTATTTCCACATCTCTTCCAGCATTCCTTGGCCTTGGCCCTTCCTGGCTCCTGGCATTTTCAATCAATGTCACTGATTTCCTGTTGCCTAGAAATGTTGACAATATTTCTTGTACTTAAAAAAATTATTTATTTGACAGAGAGTGAGAAATATAGAGAGAGAAGCTGACAGAGAATGGGCACATGGTGGCTTCATGTTACTGCAAATAAACTCCAAATACTTGGACTACCTAGTGCATCTGGCTTTACATGGGTACTGGGGAATGGAACCCTGGGCCATCAGGCTTTGAAAGAAAGCACATTTAACCACTGAGCTATCTTTCCAGCTCTCTTACACTCTCTTTTAATGAGAGAGAGAGAGAGAGAGAGAGAGAGAGAGAGAGAGACTGAGATTGGTAGAAGCAAGTGGGGGCGAGGCTATGCACCTCAACTTAGATAAAGTTTCACAATGTACTTGCAAAGATCCTTCCCTTGGAAAGCAGAAATTCTCAGCTGCAGGGGTATAAGCATATCTCAAAACAGTTGTCTTCTTCTCTTCCCTCTCAGTGCCAAGAGGACTTATTATGGGATCTTTAGCTGAATAGCTTGATGGGATCCTAGTTATAAAGCCAATAAAATTGTCAGAGGTCCCCTAAAACTCTGTTTTTGGATCTTTATACTCTTTCACTCACCTTCTCAGTTTAAAGATTCCTTGTACTTTAGAGCTTTGTCAGACTCTACTCCAGGGAATTGGAGTTTGGCTGATGTATGTCCTTGGCAATACCTGCCTCTGAATTTTGAGGCATGATGCCCTATGACCTAGCTTTTCTAACAGGATCAATAAAACTCGATTTTCAGGTTTCTAGGTCTCATGTATTGTAAAGGAGGGTGTGATGACCTCCAAGATCAGAGTTGAAACTGAACAGTTGCAGTCATTATAAGCTTAGGAAATTCTCCAAAGGCTCACATTAATCTACACAGAATATTCAACTTTTTCTTAATAAGTCATATTATGGAATTGAGGCATATCTGAGCCTTTAGTGGCATAAGACTCAACTCCCAAGTACATCCTGGTATTGGAATATATTTTAGTTAGAAAATAGTCTCATTCAAAAGGTATAGGCTAACATTGGCCTAGTTTTTCAACCTGTGGACTATAACACAATATGATTAAATTTTCTATTACAACATCACATTTTTAATAAAAGAAATGTTAGGAGCTCAGTACTGTGGCACCACAAAACATCATATTGTGTGTTTTCTCATATATGGTTTGGGTTAAACCATGCATTCATGTGACTGAGATAACATATGGGAAATAGATTTGTTAACTGAGTGGTGAGATGAACTACCTTTTAATGTAGTAACTTTTTAAAAAACAATAAATAATATTGAGATTTCAGAAAAAGAAGTAATATACCTAGGGATTCAACCTAGGTCTGTTTAATTCCAATCCCCCAACACTATTAATCTTCATGCTACTGTAAACAGATCACTATGTATAATGAACATATGCTATTAAAATTATTTTTATAAAAAAATTATGGATTGTAAAAGTAATAAAGCAAATAAGACTGTATAAAGAATATGTAAGCATATGATAAAGATATGCTTGAAAGACAATTCTTCAATTCTACAACTTTTAGTACTTCTTTAAGAAATTTTTTTCACTGTTTGTATATATTCCATGATACAGGACTGTAAAATATATCCTACTTCCTTCACATATTATTGTAGCAGGAAGTTATTTAGCCATTACTACAGTATTGTATATATCATTTGAGATTAATATGCTTCATCATTTATATAGCTACTTTGGGTTGTCAAATACCTAGAGTAGTTCTAATATTTTATTGGGTTTTATTTACATTAATATATTTCCATTTTGACATTAAGATTTATGGAGTCAGAAATAACTTTAATATTTTTTCCTCTGCACAAATTATATGCTTTTAAGGTGAGATTTATTATTTCCTACATTCTAGATAACATTTTAAGTGCTTTTATGTGTGTTATGGTTCAAATGTGTATTTTCCTTCAGAGGTTCTTGTGACTAAAACCTTGCTGTGCAGTGTGGAAATGCTGGTCCTAAATAAGTTTCAAGAAGTGGTACTCCACAGAAGGTTATAAGATCACTGGGGTTTGCACCCTTGGAATGGATTAATGTAGCTATCTTGGGATTCCAGTTAGCTCTTGTGAAAATAAGCTGCTTTAAGTGAGTCTGTTATTTCATCTCCATCTCCATCACCTCCTCTCCTTGCACGAGCCACTTGCCCTAATTATACATGTGGCCTTCAGATGGTGTTAACTCTGCTGGAAGCTCCCACCTGGGAAAGCCCCCAGCAATGGTTTATCCCTATGAACAGTGCTTTAAAGAATTTCCCCATCAACATAATATCTCATTGTATAATTTCCGCTAGCTGGTCATTGAAAACATAAATAAAAACTATTTCAGTATACATTACTAAATATGGAATAGCAATTGGATGAACCAAGGGAACATTACTTTCACACATTTGAGTCAAATCCCACACATTTGGTACAAGTGTCATTTACACCTTGGTACAGCACACATTTAATGACCACAGTTATTATTATATTCTTTTCTGTGAATCTCCTCTATCTGTCATAGGGAGGCTGACTGTGAAAACTTTGTAATTCATGAAATAGTTCCCATCTCAGCTTTTTTTTTCTTTTTAGAATTGTCTAACTTCCCAAAACTGAAGCAGGGTAATTATGTCATACTAGGCTACACAAATGTAAAGTGAAAAAACTCAGCTCCTTTATGTTTGACCACAAATGATTTTTTTTTTTTTTGGTTGTTCAAGTAGAGTCTCGCTCTAGCCCAAGCTGACCTGGAATTCACTATGTAGTCTCAGGCTGGCCTTGAACTCGCAGCAATCCTCCTACCTTGGTCTCATGAGTTCTGGGATTAAAGTTTTGTGCCTGGCAAATATTTTTGATCAAAAACAACAAAGTGACCAAACTACAAAGATATTTGTACCAGTAACTTAAAATAAAGTTAAGTATTAAATAAAGTTCTTTTATGTTTATTAACTATGGAATTCCATTTTATAAATATATTTTATTTATTACATATTTCTTTATATCTTTCCTGAGAGGTTTTGACTACACACAAAAAAATTTAGCTTTGTTTATACTTAGATTGTTTATGGACATGATAAAATTTAGTAAGTATAATAGAAACATATCTACTGTATTTTCATAGACTTGGCCCTTTTAGATGCTTCATGATTTAATGCATTAGATAATTACAGTACTATTAAGAGGAAAGATGTGTTATTATCTGCTATGTTACAGGAAGGAATTAGGGCAGAGTATTAAACTGGCCAAGCTCACACAGGCAATAGTTAAAGTGAAGTACAATTGAATCTAAGCAATGAGATTCCTGGTCTCCACTAACCACTGTGGCCTCTCATAGGTTATGATCAGACAGCTGGGATTTCAATGGCCAGTGTCCTTCTCATTTTACTTCATAAGAAGGAAAAAATGTGAGTCAGAGCTTGGGTTCTAACATCCCCTGTGTTCAAACTGCAATTCCACCTTTCAATCGTGAGCAACCTTTGGATCATGTGTAAGTCCATCTTCTCAGGAAAAGAGGAACAAAAAAAGTCCCTTCATGGTAGGGTTGTGAGAATTAGGTGATCAATAATTTACTCTTATTAGTTTTTCTGCTTTTTCCCATAAGCACTTACTGGCAATTATATTTTATACCATCTCAACAAATAGGTCAATACTGAAAACTTGATTCTGATGTATGCCAATAATCCCAGCACTGGGGAGGTGGAGACAGTGTATCCCTGAGGCTCATTAGCCAACCATTGTAGCCTAATGGGTGAGCTCCAGGTCAATGTGAGCCCCTGTGTCTTACTTATTCCCTCTAACGGTTATACTGCCAACTTGACTAGACCTCAAATCCCCTGTGAGAAATTATCTTGGTTAGATTGTTGAGGTGGGAATACCCACCTTGCCTGTCAGCAGGGTCCTGGACATACATGGTTGAGCACCACATTCATGGCTCTGCTCTGCATTCTGAGAGATGGCTTAGCAGTTAAGGCGTTTGCCTACAAAGCCAAAGGATCCCAGTTTGATTCCCCAGGACCCACTTAAACCAGATGCATAAAGGGGCACATGCATCTGGAGTTCATTTGCAGTGTCTGGAGGCCCTGGCCTGACCATTTTCTCTCTCTCAAACAAACAAACAAACAAACAAACAAACAAACAAATAAATAAATAAATAAATATATAAAATATATTTAAATGTATGGTCTATTTTTTTTTTTTTCAAGGTAGGGTTTCACAGGCTGACCTGGAATTCACTATGTAGTCTCAGGCTGGACTCAAACTCCCTGTTATCCTCCTACCTCTGCCTCCTGAGTGCTGGGATTAAAGGTGTGCCCCACCATGCCTTTTTTTTTTTTTTTTTTTGATTTAGGGTCTATTTGGATCATAGACCTAATGATCATTCCAATGGAATAAAAATAATGTTGCATCATGTTGAATTTTATTATGAGCACAGATGTGCAGTGAACTTAAAAAACAAAAGCCAAGGCTGGAGAGATGGCTTAGCAGTTAAGGCATTTGCTACAAAGCCAAAGGATGCCGGTTCGATTCCCCAGGACCCACGTAAGCCAGATGCACAAGGGGGCCAGGTTAGTAAATAGATCAAGTTTTTGGGATGTTTCAGTCTCTGTCAAAACTATAATATACTACCTTTCTAGCACAAACATAGTCACAAACAACACAGGTAGGAATAGTCCAATCAAATTCCTTTAATACAAGAAACATAAGGCAGGGTTTTCTCACAGTTTATATTTTACTATTTCCAGTTTTAGACCAATAACTTAAAACATGTTTTGTGTCTAAAACACTAGACAGTTCATTGTAATAAAGGTTATGATTACTTTTAAGTTCCAGGATATTGTTCTACTCTAAATGACATTGAGAGATTGAGATTTTTAGTTCAGAATAAAATGAGTGATAACATGAAACAATTTGTGTGTGTGTGTGTGTGTGTGTGTGTGTGTGTGTGTGTGTGTGTGTGTGTGTTTAGCTGAAGTTTTATATGATCTAAGACTTAAGCATCTGAGGTTTCAAGAAAATGCCAGCTTTATAAGTTTCAATGGCACTTATGCATAGATTAGACTACTATCATAATATGATATAGAAATCCATTCACTGGCATAACATATTGGCTTCATATTGTTGTATGCAAAATTTGGTTATTCCTGATTGAGAATACTGGTTGCTCTTGTGAAAAATAAAACCCAGAATTTATATTACACTTCATTATTCACTGTTTGAATATACCCCACATGTTGTACAACCAAAATTAACTACCCCAGTACCCACATAAAGCCAGATGCACAAAGTGGCACATGCATCTTGAGTTCACTTGGAATGGCAAGAGGCCCTGGTCTGCTCATTTTCATTCTCTCTCTCTCTTTCTTTCTCTCTCTGTCTTTGCTAATAAAAAAAACTAAGCATGTAAAAAAATATAGCAAAACATGTAAGTAAAAAAAAAATAAATAAGATGGCTATGAGTCTCTTGGGACCATGGGTGGAATGTGGTAGTTTGAATTTATGTCCCTCAAAGACTTGTAACTTGGATTTCCAGTCTCCTTGCTGGAGGTGTTGGCACTTTGGGTAGATCCTGCATGCAACCTAAAGTGTTACAGGGCAGGGATGGGTCTGAATTCTAGTCTAAGGTGTGCAGAGCGCTTGAGCTCTACCTTGGGTTCCCAGAATGTGCTGGCTTGTGGTACCAGTGGTGGTTTCTCTCTGTGTGTGGCTCTGTGAAAAGGGTCAGCTTACAGAGAACGGGCTCCTTGAGGCCTCTTGCTACCACAAATGAACTCCAGCTGCATTCTTTACTGTGTGTATCTGTGGCTGAGAATTTGAACTTGGGGTTCAGGCAGGCTTTGCAATAGACACCTTTAACCACTGAGCGATCTCCCCCACCTTTCACACGTCACCTCTGCTCAAACCCTCTCTACTTATCTGCCAGGCTACTTCCTTTGCTTTAGATTTTCAAATCTTTTGTTAGTTTCCATGATTACAGTGAAATTGCTATTTTTGTTTTAATTCCTCTAAAAAAAAAAATAAAGACCAGTTTCATATTTGTCTCAAAATGAGAAAGAAATCCATGAGGAACACAATCCCAAATCCTATTTTAAGTATGAGGAATAATTTAAACATGATTGCAATCAATAGTACTTTCTGTAATGGTGTTTTTTCAAACTCAATTGCTTAGTTCAGTTTTGAAATCTTGGTCAATAATTTTACTGGTCATTATTGCACATAATTTTTATTTAATTTTGCACCATTTAGCTTTTACTCACTCATTAAATACTTATTCTTCAACTCATACTTTTATTGCCTTATTTAACTTTTAATCAGATTGAATCTGGCTAGGAATACTACTAATAATATTGCCTGATATTTTACAAAGCTTTTTCATATTTGATTTTATTTAACATTTTAATACTGTTATGAAGTAAACATTGATAACATTCTTATGAACACCAATTTGACAATACAAAATGGATTTTAAGATATATTTTATTTATTTATTTAAGAGGGGCGGAGAGGGAGAGAGAAAATGGGCACACTAGGACCTCCAGCCACTGCAAATGAACACCAGATGCACGTGCCCCCTTGTGCATCTGGCTTATGTGGGTCCTGGGGAATGGAACCGGGATCCTTTGGTTTTGCAGGCAAAGGCCTTAACCGCTAAGCCATCTCTCCAGCTCCAAAAATGGATTTCAAAGCAGTGTTTTTACAAGGTAATATGCTTGAAAGTGTTTAAATGATTTAGTGTTGTGTTTGTTTTTACAAGTAAAGTATCTTATATAAAGGAACTATTTTAATTTCTCCAAATAAGCATTGGTATTGATACTTTTGCAACACTGTTTTCCTAGGTGAACCTAATATTGTACACATAAATCATCCTGATTCCATTCTGATAACCCTGTAACTAAGCTATGCGATGTGGAATTTTGCCAAATATCCAGTTCCACTTAGGAAAGACAATGAATGACTCCAAGTCAGAGTGCTTGCCTAGCTTACTCAAGGTCCTGAGTTCAAATCCCAGAACCACCAAAAAGCAAACCTAACCTAAAAAGACAGAAGGAAAGCACCTCACACTTCCCAATGGGGAAATGTAAATTACTTACATCATAAAAGTTTTAATTTTTTTGTTTTGTTCTTGCTTTGAGGCAGGGCCTCACTCTCACTGGTCTGGAGCTCATTCTGTAGCCCAGGACGGCCATGAATTCACAGGGATCCTCCTAACTCAGCCTCCCAAGTACTGTCTTTAAACAAAACAGACTTGTAATGTTTTAATCTTATGAATAAAACTCAAAAAATTATAGGCTTTGCCTACTGTGAACAATTAATTTCCGCTGAGTCAATTGGGTGACAGGTCCTCTTTAAGGGCTTTCACGGATCGAGATCCATTGTCCTGTTACTTTCCAGTCCCTTTCCCCTAACTCACGGCCAGTCCACGTCACTTCTTAGGAATGATGCTAGAACATTTGATGACAGCAGGCACCTAATTTGACTTGCCTGCTTTTTGATTCTCTCCTGGGCATCTGGTACCTTGTGAGGCTTGCTGGAGGACTGGAAAACGCAAGGAGGAGAACTCAGTTGTCTATCAAAGGGTGCTTAGGGCAGCCAGGCCCTCATTCACTAAGCCAGCTGAGGGCACATGGCTCGGTTAACCTGGCTCAGATCATCACAATGACTCAGCTAACCCACAAGCTTATGATGTTGGCTATTGGGAACAAGTAATTCTGAGGTTGTTATACAATATGACTAGAGTAATAAATAACTGACACATCAACTCTATTTATTTTCATTGTGCTTTAAACTAGATTACACTATTATTATCACACTCATTAAATGTCCATATACTTTACACCAATGTCCTTGGTTTTGGCTATTTGGATTGGATTACATGTAGCTGATGTAGGCACATACTTGTGTGGATATATATATATATATATATATATAATATATATATATATATTTAAAAAGAATATAGTTTGCTTTATTAACTTACATTCATGTCATTTATTTTTTAAATTTATTTATTTGCAAGCAGAGAGAGAGAGAGAGACCGAGAAGAGAGGTAGAGAATGGGCACATCAGGGCCTCTAGCCACTGCAAACGAATTCCAGATGCATGTGCCCCTTGTGCATCTGGCTTACCTGGGTCCTGGGGAATCAAACCTGGGTCCTTTGGCTTCACAGGCAAATGCCTTAACTGCTAAGCCATTTCTCCAGCCCAATGTGTCATTTATTTTATATGTCTAACACTATAGCTATTATTTAACTTTCTTTTTTTAAATACTTTTATTTTTTTATTTTTTTAGAGAGAGACAGAGAGGGGGGAGAGGGAGACAGACAAGAGATGGGTGTGCCAGCAGCCTCTCAGCTGCTGAGAACGAAATTCAGATGCATGTGCCCCCTCGTGGTCAAGTGCGGCATTGCATCTGGCCAAATGTGGGACCTGGGGATTGGAACTGCTGGAGATTGGAACCAGCGTTCTTAGGCTTAGGAGGCAGGTACCTTAACTGCTAAGCCATCTCTCCAGCCCTTAACTTTCTTTTAATAATGGTAGGTTGGAAGTCAAAATATTTGGGAGTAGAAGGTCAGGTTAGTAAATAGATCAAGCTTTTGGGATGTTTCAGCCTCTGTCAAAAGTATAATATATTGCCTTTCTAGCACAAGCATAGTCACAAACAACACAGGTAGGAATAGTCCAATCAAATTCCTTTAATACAAGAAACAAAAGGCAGGGTTTTCTCACAGTTTATATTTTACTATTTCCAGTTTTAGAGCAATAACTTAAAACATGTTTTGTGTCTAAAACACTAGACAGTTCATTGTAATAAAGGTTATGATTACTTTTAAGTTCCAGGATATTGTTCTACTCTAAATGACATTGAGAGATTGAGATTTTTAGTTCAGAATAAAATGAGTGATAACATGAAACAATTTGTGTGTGTGTGTGTGTGTGTGTGTGTGTGTTTAGCTGAAGTTTTATATGATCTAAGACTTAAGCATCTGAGGTTTCAAGAAAATTCCAGCTTTATAAGTTTCAATGGCACTTATGCATAGATTAGACTACTATCATAATATGATATAGAAATCCATTCACTGG
Organism: Orientallactaga sibirica; assembly: GCA_036365145.1. Classification (NCBI taxonomy): domain Eukaryota; kingdom Metazoa; phylum Chordata; class Mammalia; order Rodentia; family Dipodidae; genus Orientallactaga; species Orientallactaga sibirica. The sequence goes on from JAEOAD010002133.1 coordinate 5,220,360, forward strand.
CATAACATATTGGCTTCATATTGTTGTATGCAAAATTTGGTTTTTCCTGATTGAGAATACTGGTTGCTATTGTGAAAAATAAAACCCAAAATTTATATTACACTTCATTATTCACTGTTTGAATATACCCCATATGTTGTACACCACCCCAGTACCCACATAAAGCCAGATGCACAAAGTGGCACATACATCTTGAGTTCACTTGGAATGGCAAGAGGCCCTGGTCTGCTCATTTTCATTCTCTCTCTCTCTTTCTTTCTCTCTCTGTCTTTGCTAATAAAAAAACTAAGCGTGTAAAAAAATATAGCAAAACATGTAAGTAAAAAAAAATAAATAAGATGGTTATGAGTCTCTTGGGACCATGGGTGGAATGTGGTAGTTTGAATTTATGTCCCTCAAGGACTTGTAACTTGGATTTCCAGTCTCCTTGCTGGAGGAGTTGGCACTCTGGGTAGATCCTGGGTGTAACCCTAAAGTGTTACAGGGCAGGGATGGGTCTGAATTCTAGTTTAAGGTGTGCAGAGCGCTTGAGCTCTACCTTGGGTTCCCAGAATGTGCTGGCTTATGGTACCAGTGGTGGTTTCTCTCTGTGTGTGGCTCCGTGAAAGGGGTCAGCTTACAGAGAACAGGCTCCTTGAGGCCTCTTGCTACCACAAATGAACTCCAGCTGCATTCTTTACTGTGTGTATCTGTGGCTGAGAATTTGAACTTGGGGTTCAGGCAGGCTTTGCAATAGGCACCTTTAACCACTGAGTGATCGCCCCCACCTTTCACACGTCTCCTCTGCTCAAACCCTCTCTACTTATCTGCCAGGCTACTTCCTTTGCTTTAGATTTTCAAATCTTTTGTTAGTTTCCATGATTACGGTGAAATTGCTATTTTTCTTTTAATTCCTCTAAAAAAAAATAATAAAGACCAGTTTCATATTTGTCTCAAAATGAGAAAGAAATCCATGAGGAACACAATCCCAAATCCTATTTTAAGTATGAGGAATAATTTAAACATGATTGCAATCAATAGTACTTTCTGTAATGGTGTTTTTTCAAACTCAATTGCTTAGTTCAGTTTTGAAATCTTGGTCAATAATTTTACTGGTCATTATTGCACATAATTTTTATTTAATTTTGCACCATTTAGCTTTTACTCACTCATTAAATACTTATTCTTCAACTCATACTTTTATTGCCTTATTTAACTTTTAATCAGATTGAATCTGGCTAGGAATACTACTAATAATATTGCCTGATATTTTTACAAAGCTTTTTCATATTTGATTTTATTTAACATTTTAATACTGTTATGAAGTAAACATTGATAACATTCTTATGAACACCAATTTGACAATACAAAATGGATTTTAAAATATATTTTATTTATTTATTTAAGAGGGGGGCGGAGAGGGAGAGAGAGAAAATGGGCACACTAGGACCTCCAGCCACTGCAAATGAACTCCAGATGCACGTGCCCCCTTGTGCATCTGGCTTATGTGGGTCCTGGGGAATGGAACCGGGATCCTTTGGTTTTGCAGGCAAAGGCCTTAACCGCTAAGCCATCTCTCCAGCTCCAAAAATGGATTTCAAAGCAGTGTTTTTACAAGGTAATATGCTTGAAAGTGTTTAAATGATTTAGTGTTGTGTTTGTTTTTACAAGTAAAGTATCTTATATAAAGGAACTATTTTAATTTCTCCAAATAAGCATTGGTATTGATACTTTTGCAACACTGTTTTCCTAGGTGAACCTAATATTGTACACATAAATCATCCTGATTCCATTCTGATAACTCTTTAACTAAGCTATGTGATGTGGAATTTTGCCAAATATCCAGTTCCACATAGGAAAGACAATGAATGACTCCAAGTCAGAGTGCTTGCCTAGCTTACTCAAGGTCCTGAGTTCAAATCCCAGAACCACCAAAAAGCAAACCTAACCTAAAAAGACAGAAGGAAAGCACCTCACACTTCCCAATGGGGAAATGTAAATTACTTACATCATAAAAGTTTTAATTTTTTTGTTTTGTTCTTGCTTTGAGGCAGGGCCTCACTCTCACTGGTCTGGAGCTCATTCTGTAGCCCAGGACGGCCATGAATTCACAGGGATCCTCCTAACTCAGCCTCCCAAGTACTGTCTTTAAACAAAACAGACTTGTAATGTTTTAATCTTATGAATAAAACTCAAAAAATTATAGGCTTTGCCTACTGTGAACAATTAATTTCCGCTGAGTCAATTGGGTGACAGGTCCTCTTTAAGGGCTTTCAAGGATCGAGATCCGTTGTCCTGTTACTTTCCAGTCCCTTTCCCCTAACTCACGGCCAGTCCACGTCACTTCTTAGGAATGATGCTAGAACATTTGATGACAGCAGGCACCTAATTTGACTTGCCTGCTTTTTGATTCTCTCCTGGGCATCTGGTACCTTGTGAGGCTTGCTGGAGGACTGTAAAACGCAAGGAGGAGAACTCAGTTGTCTATCAAAGGGTGCTTAGGGCAGCCAGGCCCTCGTTCACTAAGCCAGCTGAGGGCACATGGCTCGGTTAACCTGGTTCAGATCATCACAATGACTCAGCTAACCCACAAGCTTATGATGTTGGCTATTGGGAACAAGTAATTCTGAGGTTGTTATACAATATGACTAGAGTAATAAATGACACATCAACTCTATTTTCATTGTGTTTTAAACTAGATTACACTATTATTATCACACTCATTAAATGTCCATATACTTTACACCAATGTCCTTGGTTTTGGCTATTTGGATTGGATTACATGTAGCTGATGTAGGCACATACTTGTGTGGATATATATATATATATATATATATATATATATATATATATATATATGTGTGTGTGTGTGTGTGTGTGTGTGTGTGTGTGTATGTATATCAACATCATGGAGATATTATGGGATGCAGATCAGCAAATGTAGAAAATGTAAATGAGAAATAAAGAAGCATATAAATGTATTGGAGAAGAATTCAAAAATTTCTGAGAAAATATCAATAGTTTTTATCCCTTATCAGAATTCTGGAGAAATATGAAAACTGAAACATTAACCATATAACTAAAATCTGTTTGTTCTTGAAAATCCACAGTTAGTCTTTTCACAATAAAAAGATGTAGTAAACACCTCCCTGGAACTTTAAATTTTCCAATTAAAATAATATTAGTGATAATAAAAATAGCCCTATAGAAGTGTTATTCCAGTGAACATCTGAGGCTGTAATCTTAATTAGTAATCAGAAATACTTGTTATAGAAATATTAAAACCCAGTCTTAAAACATAAAATGGTCATTATATTTTCAAATGCACTTTTATGAAGAAAGGAACGATGGTTTAGATATTGAACATTGAAGAACAAATTGCTCAGAGGGAATGGTGACCATTGTTTTCACATTCTCAGCCTGTCCTTTCAGATGTTGTGAATTCTCCCACCAATACGTCCGTGTTCTTACTCATTTCTCATCTCCATTTAATGCTCTACATCCCACAACGTCATCATAATATATATAAGGGTTCTGCCATCATGAAGCATCTAACAAGGCTGGCAGCACCCCTTCCTGATCAACTTGTGGATTTTTCACAACCTCATTTAACATCTTGCTATTTTGCCATTTATTTCAGTTTGCAGAGGTGAACCATCAACCTGTACAGTCACTTTTTTTTTTTTTTTGAGTCAGATCTTCCATTGGTAGCAGTTTCAACCCACAAGCTCTTTAACTTCCTGATCTAGCTGGAAGGTCACATTTTAGTAAGAAAGCATCTGACTCTGTGGACAGTCCATTAGGCCCACACTCACACATGCTTCTCCTCCATCAGTCACTCTGCTTGTCCCCCATCAATTAATGCTGGTGGGCGTATTGACACCCTGTGCCATTTACTTTTGGTCTTTCAGAACAGTTCCTACTGCAGAATTTTTTTCCCCAGAAATGCAAGCTACATGTGCCATTTTTATCACCCCTCTGAGCTTAAAAATGATTGGTACCTCTGTGTTCCTTTTAATTGCACTGCTGGCATCTTTGACCTTCCCGTGGATTTTTGTATTTATCAAACATGATGGGTACTAAATTATTCATCAAACACTTTGGCACTCACAACAAAATTAACGGAGTGTCAGTAGAAATTGTGAGTGAAGAAATGAACGTGACAGTGTGCACATTGGAAAGCCCTATATTTTTGCAAGCTGAAGTGAGTGATATTTTCAAATAAATATAAATTTTAAATAAATTTCTGCCTTTACAAAATAAAAGGTTGAGGAGGTGTCACCATTGGCAACAGAACTTACTGTACAAGCATGAGGACCTAAGTTTGACACCCCCCCAGGGCACCCACATAAAAAGTCAGACATGACCATGCATTATCAAAACACTAGAGCTGATGTGAGTGGAGACAGGAGGATCACAGGGCTCCCCAGACAACCAGCCTAACTGAAAAATGGGCAGCTTCAGGTTAAGTGAGAGATTCTGTCTCAGGGAAATAAAGACAAAAAACACATTAGAGGAGGATTTCTGGTGTTTTCCTGTAGCTTACACAACCACAAGCATGTGTCACATGTACACACACTACACACATGTACACATATGACACACTCCAAATAACAAAAGATCAGAAAGCTTACCACATAAGAATTACTACTTCAATAAACCTCAAAAATATATGCAATCTATTGTGGAGATATTCACCCCTCTTCCATTATTCATAATGTAAATCTACAGGCACACTGGCCTGCAATCCAAGGGACTAGAAAATAGGGAGAAGGTGTTTCCTCTTTGTGCAATTTTCATACCATGCATGAATTTTCAAATTGAAAACATCAAAGAAATACTAATGACAGCAGCAACAACTATAATAATTTAAACTTTTAATAATAATGTGAGCTGACTGAGCTATGTTCCCAATCTTCTAACATTCCTTGTTACTTTATTTTTATTTATTTTGTTTGTCTATTATGCAGGTATGTGTGCATGTTCATGTGGGTACATGTATTCATAGCACATGAGGAGACCAGAGGAAAACCTTGGGTGATTATATATATACTTAATTTTTATATAGCCAATGTCTCCATCACTGTTTACTAACCTTTCACAATTATAACTTGCTCTTCACTGAACTTATTTTCTTCTTCTATTTTTGTCAATTACTTTTGGACAAAGTTCCAGAATTGAAATTATCACATGTTGATGTCTTTCTGACTTGCTATAAATCACGGCTTACTTAAAGCAAAGTATTAATTCTTGTTCATTGCTAACTCATAGTATAAGCTTAGTCCCTCTGTTATTGTGACAACTTCCATCTTTTAATTTATAGAAAGGTTAAACGTAATTTTTTAAAAAAATATATTTTATTTATGTATTTGAGAGAGAAGGAGCCAGAGACAGAGGAAGAGAATGGGCATGCCAGGGCCTCCAGCCACTGCAAACAAACTCCAGATTCATGGATCCCCCTTGTGCATCTGGCTTATGTGGGTCTTGGAGAATCAAACCAGGATCCTTTGGCTTTGCAGGAAAATGCCTTAACAGCTAGGCCATCTCCCCAGCCCCAATTTTGTCCAGTTGAATTTCATCACACTTAACTTATCCAGGTCTTACATGATGATTGATAGGTAATGTCTAACTTTGAAGATATCAATACACTGTTATATGTATACATGTATATTTATATATTTCTAGAAATATTAGTTATATAGTGTCCATTTAATAGATTATAACTCACTTATTTTAGGGTATATTTTATGATGTTTTATCTATTACAATAGTTTATAATTCATTTATTATACAATAAATAATATTTCATTGTACTTATGGATGCTTTTTTTTAGCCATGTGTAGAAGGTAACATATTTATATATGAATTGAAGGTTTATTGTTTCATTCTAAAAGTTTCATATTGTTTAATCTGATCCTAGGTTGAAAATGCATAAGGTACGTATGCTTAATGACACCAAATTTTATCTTGTATTTTAAACATTCAAGGAATTTTTATATGCATTGTTCAGCATCGTAATTCTTCATTTAGTTTCAGGTCATGTTTCTTATTTCTTCATGTCTTCTGTATATGAGGTAATGACCTAGCAACAAATCACAATCCAAGTATCTTCAGTCAATTTTTTTTGTTGTTTTTCAAGGTAGGGTCTCACTCTAGCCCAGGCTAACCTAGAATTTACTATGTAGTCTCAGGGTGGCCTTGAACTCACAGTGAACAGCCTATCCTCTGTCTCCCAAATGCTGGGATTAAAGGCATGTGTCACCATCAAATTTTTGATAGTTTTTCATCATAGATTTATTGTGAATTTTTTTCTCATTAGTTTTTCCTCATTAGAATTGTTTCTCAATTTGTTTTGAAGAATTTAATGGGGTATTTAAAATATTTAAATATATTATATTTAAATATTATCATAATTAATGAGTCTTTTCTTATACTCAAAGAATGAGTGAGGCCCTTGCCTTATTCAATTCATCCTACTCTCCCCATGAACTTGACTAACCGTCCCTCTCCACATTATAAAATTTACCATTTGTACACATTCTCTTTGTGCATTCTTTTAAAACTTAATATTTAGCTATTTAATATATCTGTAATGCCAGGACACCAAAAGATGTAAAAGAAATATATCATCATATTCTTTCCTCAGTGGTTCCTAATTGGTAGACTCTTTAAGTTGAATGTCATTTTAAGCTTGTTATAGATTGCCTCTTTCTTTTTCCAAAATAAGACTCTAGCACAACTGCATTTGATACTTCATTCGTGAGCAACTTGAAAGTCTTTACTGAGGAATCAACCCTCGCATTCATTACCAATAGGTTTACCTTTAGGGAGAGCACTTACACACAAATGTGTTAGAGTATAGCAACACTGTTGTTATTCATATAACTAGTAATAGTAAGAGGACATAATGGTGCCCATCCCAGAAACTAAGACAGAGATGGTTACCTAGGCAACTGGTAATTTTTCCCTGTTTCCATCAACACCAACCTGGAGAGATTGCTTAGTGATGAAGGTGCTTGCCTACAAAGCCAAAGGACATCAGTTCATTTCCCCAGGACCCACGTAAGCCAGATGCACAAGGTGGCACATGAGTCTGGAGTTCATTTGCAGTGGTGGGAAGCCTGGCATGCCCATTCTCATTCTCTCTCTCTCTCTCTCTCTCTCTCAAATAAATAAAAATAAAAAATATTATCCTAAAATAAAAACATAACTTCAAGAAATTCACATCTCAATATACATTAAAAATAATTATCACTTAGGTGCTCTTCCTAGTAAAACATTTTTCAAGTGCTTTTGAAAGTTGTCCTCATCAGTCAGATAATGAATAATGAATGGAATAATGAAGTCTAATTTTCTATACTTGCTCATTTATACTGAGATATACAATTTTCTATATTTATATATATATTGTATGTCTATTATGGAAGCAAATTCTAAACATATATGCAAGACATATAAATAGTTAATAAATGCCAAAATATACTCCTGTGTATAGCAGCATACAAATTTTATTATTTCTTGGTATGTTTCACACAAACCAGATGGTCTGAATTTCAACTTTGAAAATATATCATGTTTTATTGGCTTGTAATAACAATTAATGAGATATGTAATTTGTATTGGACTTTAATTAAAAGAAATAGCTTTGAACATTTAATATATTTAACTAAGATTCATTGTATGGCAATAAAATTCAATTTCATTTTGTGATGGAATAGCTGATGCTTTCTAATTTGGTATGCTTTTCTACAAACTCAGTTCATTGCTATAATAAATTTTCAGTTAGCATTCATTAGTTTCTAAGTTCATTGAATTATCTGACCATCGTCTTTTGAATATCCATGGTACCTGGAACAACACAACGATCTTGATGAGTCAGGTTTAGGGTCAGATTGGAGTTGCCTTCTCATTTTTTGTGCGTGTGTCCCTAAGTAGCTACCTATAAAAAGGGCTAGCTTACTTCTAATCTCTATCATCACCAGCCTGGCAAGGGAAAGTAATGACTTGGTGAGTGCCTGGAGCCAAATGATATGGCTGAACCTGGGTAGGAGGAAAGGACTTGGGTGAACTGCCTACTGGTCGGTTGGTTTCCAAAGGTGACTAGAGCCACATTGTATATTTTCCTTAGGCAGAATGCGAAGAATGTCCTTGCATTTTTATTATCTTAACCTCCCCACTTCATGGAATGTGAACTCAGCAAAAGCTAGGGGCAGACAACCCCAAGTGCGCAGAGCTCTGACTTGGAGATCTGGGACATTGATTTCTACTCTATTATCTTCCATGACCTAACCTCATCATCTTTAGCAATTAAACATGCTGCAGCTAAGTTTCCTCTTTTGTAAAACAAGAGTGTTCTAAATGAACTCAGTGATTGTTTCCTTAACTAAATCTGAGTCCCAAAGAGAAAACGAGAGTTACTGTGCTGAAATCCCGTCTGTGGTTTTCAGACCTGTTTGCTCAGCTCTCAAGACCTCCACCATTCCTTTGCATTGACACACTTGGAGGACAGGCACGAAATTTGATTATTTTCTGAATACCCAAGAATTTTCTGCAGTTTGAAATTAGAAAAGGCTCTTCACACCCTGCAACATTTTATATTGGTATTGATTCTTTTTCTTTTTAATAAACTTGGGACCTCTCAAGTTTGCAGAACTCAATAATTTTCTGATTTGCTGTAACTCCTTAAACTAATTTCTTCTTTTGTTGGAAAATGTTATTGAGGCTGCAGGAAGTTCATCAAAACCAGTGAAAATGAGTAATTGCGCAAAAAAGCTCTGCAGGGTAGAAAAGAAGGGAAAAATAGATATTCCCCACAACTGTTTTTTTTTTTAAAATCTTTGAAAAATCTGTGCAAGTTCCTGCACAAATTCACACAGAGGAATTTCATTACTTTATCTTAAATATTTCAGGTTTGATTGAGAAATGGCCTTTAACTCTGAACATTTTGGAAGTATTAAACTACACTAGAAATGTACCACTAAAGTGGGTTCAATTTCCATGTATACCTCAGACATATACTTAAAGAAGTACCCCTCATTTGCCTCCTATATGTACAATCCCTACTTTTTCCACTGGTAGGGTTTATATGACAACAGTGCCCAACCATATAGACTTCTCTGATATTAAGAGAGGGATCTTCTTTTAGAAATGTTTAGGTCAAAGTAAATTTTTCAACTTTTTCATGTCCAGGTATGTACATGTATTTGTAGTTGTAGGTTTCATTTTATTTACAATGAAAATTTAAATATATTAATTTACATAATTGTTAGAAACATATAACTATTATATATTCATATGATTTTCACATAACAATTTCATAGCAATTTTAGTTTATTCACTTGTTTTTCTAAATGACTGATCAACTCCACTGTGTAAAGCTCCACTGTGAATTGACCTGATATAGCTTTCATTGGCAAATTATTCACTAAAACTTGAAGTACAGAAAGAGTTTAAGAAACTGGCATCATACTGTGGCTTGGATAAAGAGGAAGAGTATAACAGAAAAGACAGTTGATAGAGCATCGTCAAAATTTTTTTCTCTCTTTTCAGATAGTGAGTTATCACAAAATTAATGAAGTAAAACCTTACTATTTTTCACAGTGCCATCCTCCCCTCCCCAAGGCTCCCAATGATGAGAGGTGGGTAACATTCCATAGCCTTTGTTTTGTTAATACAAACATATACCATTGCGCTTCACACACCACAAACACACACACCACTTGTACATTGTTTCTTCACTGTACTTATAGTATTACTAGAAAGCAAAGAGTTTATTTTGGAAAACATTCCAAAATTTCTTATAAAAATGGAGTGATAGTAAGAATGAGAATTTGGGAAAGATCAGGGAGGATATGGAATTTACAAAAAAAATAATAAGCAAAATCATATATGACACATAGATGACAGGATCAATGCCACCAACACTAGTGACAGAAGATGAGCAAGGTTGGTAAGAAAATATGATGAATTTTGGCTATGATCAGAGGAATGACTAGAAAAGGTTGAAAAGAAGAATTTTAAAAGTAGGGGAAACTTTACATCCTATAATTCATAAATCATGAGCTCAGGTACAGTTCATGATATAGCTGACATGATATAATTGGACAAATTATTAACATCTTTGGTTCATCTTGCAATGTAAAATAAGGTTTTCATAATGTGACCAGATCATTAACAGACTAGGACTTAGATTAGATGATAATCAAGTGCTTAAAATGCAATACATATAATTTCATCTTCAACTTTGAACTAAAAGTATCAATAAATCAGGGCTGGAGAGATGGCTTAGAGGTTAAGGCACTTGCCTGCAAAGCCAAAGGACTCAGGCTCAATTCGCCAGGACCACGTAAGCCAGATGTACAAGGTAGTGTATATGTCTGGAAGCCCTGGAGTGTCCGTTTTCTCTCTCTTTCTCTCTCTCTCTCCCTCTTTCCCTCTGTTAAATAAATAAATTAATAAATAAGATATCAATAAATCAACTGAGGCAAGATAATATCCTATCTTAAAAATGTAATTGATATTTTGAATCTTAATGGAAATTTCAGTTAAAAGAATTAAGATTACATCTAAAACTAGGGTAGTATCATATATCTTGTAAAAGTACAAACAATATTTAAACAACTGTTAATTGCATTCACAGATCCATATTTATTCATTGGAGCAAAGTTGGGTTTTAAGTTTATCATAAGACACCTCAGCTGCTTTTGGACGGAATAATTTGTGATAGCTTTATCATTAATATTTCGGAAGCACCAAGTTCTCAATAATTAGGGATAAGGCTACACCTAGTACATAGAGAATGTCTGTGAAAAATTCAGAAATGATATCTACTCTAGGTAGACAAAACGTCATGGAATCACAGCTTAGCCAGTGGATGTTGTCTTATGCAAATTGGGAATGGTTCTGTGTATATAGATACGGGTTATTTCCAGGGTATATAAATGTAGTAGTTTGAATGTGTGCCCCCATAGACTCAGGTGTTTTATGACAGCTTGCAACTTGGGTCACCAGCCACCTGGTTTGGGGAGGTGTTGCCTGGGCTAGATCCTGGGGTCCAGCCATCAGGTATGTTTGAAGAGATCTGACTTTCATCCCAAAGGTTTAAGAGAGTAGTCTGAGCTCTGAGATGCTGCTGCTGGTGGTGGTTTGCACTGGTTGATTTTGGTATCTGCTGGCTGGTGATGGTTTCTCTCTGCTTGGATGTATGGAACCATTTTCTTCTGACATCCAGAGGATGACCTCTGGATATGTACACTTGAAATGAACCCTTTCCTCCCCTACATTGTGTCTGGTTTGGATGTTCATCCCAGCAACATGGCACTTACTACAACAATGTACAGTTTACAATGTGAAACACAGTTTTGACTCCAGTCCTAGCTGCCCCTTCATCTGCACACTCTTGAATAGCAACCTGCATGTATACCTAAGCATAATCATCTTCCTAGGGATAAAATAACCAGTGAATGTTAGTTTATAAATTAACTGAACATGGGTCTGTAAACTAAGGTCATTTCTATAAAATGAAAAGCCATATATACATCACAAGTTCTTATGCAAATTAGTATAACTCTGTGTTACTATTAATCCCAAGAGACTAGAAGTCCTATTGTATCCATGAGTAATGTAGGATGCTTTTGACAAACTTCCTATATTAATCAGTCTTCTCTAGAGAAACAGAACATAGAGGATATTTGGGTATGTGTGTATTATGCCTGTCTATCTATCTATCTATCTATCTATCTATCTATCTATCTATCTATCATCTATTATATAATCTGTGTAATTTATATAATATTTATAATTTGACTACTAACTTCACAAACTTTCTCTTCTCTACAGTGGTATGGCATTAATCTATATTTAATTTTCTCTTGAAAATTACACATACACAGAGAGAGAGAGAGAGAGAGAGAGAGAGAGAGAGAGAACACTTGCTTTATGCTTTATTTTTAAAATTATTGGAGCTGGCTGTTCTGAAATGAGATTAAGAATTTATGTTTCAGTCTCTACCCTGAAGACTTGGTGATAGAATTCTACCTTCCTCAGAAAAATTTAAATTATTTTTATTTCAAGGCCTAAACAGATCAGATAAAGTTTGCCCACATTATGAAAGTAATCTCATTTACTCAAAAGTCTACTGATGTAAATGTTAATAATATTTGACAAATAACTTGGTAGCAACAGGTAAACTACATTTGTACCAGATACTTGGGCACCATAACCTAGCCAAGTTGACATGCAATATTAAGTACCACAACATTAAAATTAATGTTAGTAAAATTAAGGGTCACAACACCTAATTTTTAGTCAATTTTCTCTAGATGCATATCCATTGTTCTGTAAACTTCAATTCCCATTAAGTCTGCAACTTCCATACTCCCCTTTCTTTCCAATAGCCCTAAATTCTACTATTTTAAACTTAATTTATGAGAGCATGAATTTCCTTCTCAGAAGCACTTCATAGATAACTAGGTACCAAAATGGTTCTCACATATAATTTGAGAACAGATAATTCTGTGTCTAAATCCATTTTCAAAATAATAGTTCCCAAGATTCAATCAATTCATGACTACTTCACAATTTTTCCCTCCTATACACCAACATGCTTCTTAGCTTCAGTTTAATTTTTTCATGAATTAGTTTGTCAAGTCCATTTCCTTGTTATGCACATTTTATTCAAAAATATATCTGTTACATTATTGAGGAAAATTAGGGGATCTAAGAGGGTTATATATTAAACCCACAGGAATGGAAAATAACTTTTAGAAGAGAGACTCAAATTCCCAGCACAAGTATGTGCTTACCCTGTCATTGGAAAGCTCTTTCATATTCTCAGAATGATGGCACATTGACACCTTTGCCCCATGTTCAATGACTACCTGAATCTAAAGAAAATTCACTATCAGCAATGATTTATTTATTGTAAAAATGTTCTCAGCTTTTTTTTTTTTTTTCACCAGCCCTCACTATGAAACTCTCCTTTACAATATAATTTTTCAGTTTCTAGTTCTGGGTTTATAACTTTCTTTGGTCAGTTAAATAATATCATACCAATTTGGGCTTTTACTTCATGTTTCCTTAGAATTCCATTGCTGACTGAAAAGGCCCTCTAGCAAAGATACAGTGTGGCAAGCCTGTAACCCTCACACTCAAGGAGGCTGGAGCTAAGTAGTCGCAAGACAGAGGCCAGTCAGGGAGGCTTTAGTGAGAATCTGTCTCAGCCAAACACAATAATAAAATATTAATAAACCATGAATGAGTGAATGAAAAAATCTTTCTGATTGTGAAGAGACTTCTGAATTAATTATCCCAGAAATAGCCTCCAGAGTACAGTGGCCAACCCAGATGGCCAACTAGTTCCTAACCAGTCTAACAAAAAGAAACATTTACAATCTGGGCATGGTGGCACATGTCTTTAATCCCAGCACTCAAGAGGCAGAAGTAAGCTATTGCTGCAAGTTCAAGGCCACCTTGAGAATACAGAGTGAATTTCAGGTCAGCCTGAGCTAGAGTGAGACCCTACCTCGAAAAAACAAAACAAAACAAAAAAAAAAGAAACATTTGACAGTTGTCTATTATAGATTTTTAAACTACTTTCCATTGAAACTATGACATCATTTTAATAAAATTTCACAGGAAAACTCAAGGCTTAAACTTATAGCTACCTTACCTACTTCAAAAGACAATTGCCAGCTGGGAGTGGTAGTGCACACTCATAATTCCACTACATAACTGCCCTGAGTTCAAGAGTATCCAGGGTTGCATAGCAAGATTTTGTCCCAAAGGGGGGAAAATGAAACAAAAGATACCATCTGCCAATGTTTCTAAAAAGAGAAAAGGTCTCTATAACATGAAAGTATCAATCAAAGAAAAACTTTTTCATAAGTATATAAACATTTCTTTGTGTCAGTAATTCACTTAAAGGAAGTCTTCATAAAACAAAATGGGTTGCCTATGAGCTAAATGCCATGTATGCTTGTTTAACAATGAATTTGCAGTGGTGAGAGACCTTGTCACATGCCCATGCCTGCCTGTACACACATGCATGCATGTACACACACACACACACACACGCACGCGCGCACACACACGCACATGTGCACGCACACAAATAAGTATTTTTAAAATACTGAGATTGTTGTGTGAGATAATAAATACATAAGATGATAAGTTTCTAGTAGTTTATTAGATAGCAGGAGATAATACTGGCATATTAATCAAGAAATAAATCACATGTATCGTTTTAATATCATAAGAATCATATGTATCATTAACTACAGTGAATGTTATTAAATAAGATAAGTTATGAAACAAGAAGATCATGGTGTTTACAGATAGACATATTGATAAAATAGAAAGACTGAAACTAGACAAAGTGAAAAACTTATGGCAATAATTAGACCATAAAATACTAAGAGAAAGCTATGCATAATATTCCTATCAGTTCTTCATTAGACTAAAGACAGTATGTCAAGATCATTACTAAATAATCATAGAGGGAATAATATGAGAAAAAACATAGACAAGAAAATAACATATAAAGTATAATTAATTAATACAACATGTAGGATATTTTAATGTGCTGGGAATGCAAAAAACAAATTGGTCCCTGAAAGCAATTGCAGAGTAGCTAGCCCGGCATTAAGAGCCAGACCAGAGTGTTCTCCTGGTGATTATAAACAGTTTTACAGCGCATCCATACCAGAAGAGATTGGAATGCACCAACCGCACAACTAATGCAACATGGCCTTCTAGTGTGTGTGAATTGCCTCTCATTCTGTAGAAACTAGTGTTTAGCTCCTATCACTTTTCCTGCTTTCTGGGGGAAGGATTTTAAGATATTCAGTCATTGTTCTATCTCTCTGCCTTTAATATTGTGCTGTTTTGAATATAACTACGACTCTTTGACATCTTCCCCAAAGCAACTAGGACAGTCTTAAACCTTAAGCTGCTCTTCTCACCCTGCCATGCCGAGCTGCCACAGCATTGACTGTTTTCTCCCTCTTCGCAGCAAACCGATAGACTCAGCGTCCATTGACGATCGGTGTATTCCAGGTGCTCTCTGAATGGAGACTATCAGCATTATCTTTCAAGTATGATATCATTAATGACATATTTCCAAGGCAGCTTAGCGAGGAACCAAGGTGGAGAGAATGCATCAAAAAGTGAAAACACAGCTGGCCATCGTGGCTCATGCTTTTAATCCCAGCACTCAGGAGGCAGAGGTAGGAGAATCGCTGTGAGTTAGAGGCCAGCCTGAGACTACGTGGTGAATTCCAGGTCAGCCTGGGCTAAAGCAAGACCCTACCTTAACCCCCCCCCAAAACAAAAACATGGAAACCCCACAAATTACAAGGGGTAATTAGGACATCTGGGCTTTGTCGAAAAAGTTGCCTATCAAATCTACTATGCTTGCATAAAGAAAATTCCCAATGAAGTGTTACGGTGTACTTTCATGCTTAGTAAGTTTCATCTTTATCAATATGAAGTTATCAGTGGTAATTGTGTTTTTGACTAATAATGAAAACACAACCTTTTTCTGGAATTTTAAAAATCATATATTGAAGATATCAGTTAGTAACTTAGTTCAAACATATGAATTTCTAAGAGTTTCTAGAAGTTTTCAGTTCATTGTTCAATAGTTTGACAATAGGATAAACATGTGGTTTACACATGTATGTTGTGTGTGTACACATGTAAGCATGTATGTGTGTGTGTGTGCAGATGCATGCATCCCATGCACAAGAATGAGAAGTCCAGAGGAGGACTTAGGGTTTCTGTTCACTGAGCCTGGAGCTCATGCTATTCTCCAGTTAGATTGGCTGACCAGAGAGCTACAGGTATCCTCCTGTCTCCACCTCGCTCCGTTCTGGGCCGACAGGCTTGCACAGTCAAGTTCTGCTTTGTTGTTGTTGTTGTTGTTGTTTTTGTATTGTTTTTTTTTTTTTTTGTTTTCAGAGGTAGAGTCTCTGGGTGGCCTTGAACTCTTGGTGATCCTCCTACGTCTGCCTCCCGAGTTCCGGAATTAAAGGCGTGCGCCACCACGCTCGGCTTCATACTCAGCTTTTAATATGAGAGCTTGGGATTGAATTCAGGTCCTTATCCTTCCACAGAAAATACTCTTACCCACAGAGATGTCTGCTCATGCCAGTGGTGCTAATATAGACATTTATCGTTTTAGAGAGAATTAAATAGGTGTAGGCCCTCTTGTATCCCACTATTTGTGGGACCTTAATCTTGGAGCACGAACTCATTTTTGGATATGGTTCTGACTTGTTTCCCAGTACCAGGTATAGGTTCCATTCCACTGAGCAGATCCGTTAGCCAAATCAAGAGCAGTTGGTAACCCACCATGGCTGTGTGCCACTAATGCATTTGTGTGAGCATCATGTCTGGTTGATTGCTGCTGAGTAGTTTAGACCACGAGTTGCTTAGACAGATGCTGGTCATTTCCCCCCAGTCGCTCATGTAGTACCTTCTGGCACTAGACAAGTTAACTGGGGACTGACTCTTTTCCAGGTTCCAGCCAGGTCACTCCATGTTCCATCCTGATTTTGTGGTATTTCTACACAATGGAATTCTACATAGCAGTAAGGAAAAATGACACAATGCAATTTGAAGAAAGATGGTCAAACTTGGAACAGATCATTCTCAGTGAACTCACCGAATCACAGAAAGATAAGCGTCGCATGGTCTCATTTATCTGTGGCACCTAACTTGAATTTGCCTGAGATGCTGACAAACCTAATAAACATTTCTAGGACTGGACAATAGGGATGGTGGGGCAGGAAGAGAGGGCAAGGATGAGGAGGGGACAAGAAACTGGACCCAATTGGAAATGGCACCACAAAAACCTATATCCTGAAAGAACCTGAATCACAGGGGCCTGGAGAGGGTAGGATGAAGACTAACTTCAACCTTCTCCTGTTCCTCTCTCTCACTCCCTCTTCTTTCTCTTCTCTCTCTCTTTCTCTTTCATACTAACCTATATTTTTTCCCTTCTTTTCCCTTAGCACTGACCTATAACTCCCAGTACCAGCATGTGGTTAACATCCACAATGAGCTGTTGATCAGTGAGACCTACAAGGGGTTTCCCGAAAGAAAACAGATTGCTGTCAGAGTACTTAATGACCCACCAAAGGTTACTGGTAAGACCCTACTGCCAAAGATTCCAGTGTATGCCAGGGCCTCCAGCCACTGCAAACTCCAGATGCATGTGCCCCCTTGTGCATCTGGATTACGTGGGTCCTGAAGAGTTGAACCAGGATCCTTTGGCTTTGCAAGCAAACAACTTAACCACTAAGCCACTTCTCCAGCCCCTCTAGTGTATGTTTTTGATACCTTTGTCAAAAACTAGATGGTCATAGCTGTGTGGGTTTATTTATGGATCTTGTATTCTATTCCATCTGAGTATATGCCTATTTTTGTGCCAGTACTCTGCTGTCTTTGGCAGTATAATTTTAGGCCAGGAACTGTGATACCTCTAGCAGTTTTCTTTCTGCTCAGAATTATTCTGCCTACAGGTGGTCTCTTTTGTTTTCTTGTTTTCATATGAACTGTTAGATATTTTATCTAGTTCTGAAAAGAATGTTATTGGAATTTTGGTGGGAATGGCACGGAACCTGTTGATCATTTGGGTAATCTAGCCACTTTCACGAATTGATTCTGCCAAGCAAGAAGCATGGGTGTTCTCTCCATTGTCTGCTATCTTTTTAAATTTCCTTTTTGTCAGGGTCTTAAAGTTTTCCTCGTAGAGATAATTCACCTCTTTAGTGAGATGTATTCCTAGGTATTGCATTTCTTTGATGATACGGTGAATGAGATATTATTTATGATTTCTTTCTTGGTAAGTGCATTGCTGGTATATATGAAAGTTACTGTTTTTCTTTTCTTTTTTTTATGTGTTGACTTTTGTATTCTGCACCTTGCCTGAGTATAGTTGATTCTATGTTGCTTAAACCAAGGACACAATTCTAATGGCATTAAAAATCAGTGTGGCCGGGCATGGTGGCACACACCTTTAATCCCAGGACTCAGGAGGGAGGTAGAGGTAGGAGGATCACGATGAATTCAAGGCCATCCTGAGGCTACATAGTGAATTCCAGGTAGCCTGAGCTACAGTGAGACCCTACCTCAAAAAAAAAAAAAAAAAAAAAAAAAAAAAAAAAATCAGTGTGTACAGGAAATAGACCTTGGAAGGTAATATACAATTGTCTAGCTAAGAAAAGGAAACGTTTTATTTTATTTATTTATTATTTGGTGAACCTGGGCCATCAGGCTTTGCAAGCACCTTTAACCACTGGGCCATCATTGCAGCTTGAATACTGCTTTTGAAGCTAGGGCTTCCAGGTCAGCCAGTCCCAGGCTCTCTCATGCCTGAACCATTTCCCTTTTTCAGGTTCCTTATTTTAATTTTGGCTACTTAGTCTATTTATCTTAAATTTGTTTAAAATTTAAATTAATCAAAACATGCAGCGTGCATAATTATTTTCAGCTTTGCCTAAATCAGTTTTCATTGATTCATAGGTCTCTGTTTACATCCCATGTTCAGAACTCTGAAACTGAACTGTCTCCATTTCCTCTGAAATCAATTTGGATGGGGGGGAAATGAGTTTAGAAGTCACAGCCCTTTAGGTGGGAATTATGAAATGACATTTTATGGTGTTTTCCTCATAAGGCCACTGAGGAAACACCACATCAAGTAATGAATTATAATACACTGAATACGTTATTTTTATAATAGCGGATGGCAGTACTGCTTTAAGAACATTAATTTAAAGTTCAGTTTTAATTTCAGAAAAAAAATTGATAACATATTACCCTTCTGTTATTTCCTCTTTACTGGCAACAGTTTCCTCATTATTCTGTGTACACTCATACTTTATTTGTTTGATTCTCCTTAAAGCCAAAACCCTGATTTTTATCTCTATATCCTTGGGCATGTAAAATAACTGGATTTTATAAATCTATAATATTCTAATTGAAAATATTTACCCATTGAAATAATTCAATCTCTGATCCTGGCTTGTGTCTTGAAACAATGATAACAGTCTAAAAACAAAAGAGAGTATTATTTGAACATTTTCCTCAAGTGATTTTTAAGTTCCTTAATGCAAATACAATTCTCATTTTAGAAAACAATGAACTGAATCAAGACAATCTCTTCAGTTCTGCAATGTGAATCAAACGTGTGCTTCCTTCCATTAGGAAAAAAACAAATGCTGTTGATTGTTTCCCATATTCCAACAATCACTTTTTCATCTCTTCATCTGGAATGCAATGACCCTTGCACTCTGAGGTCATTTAGCTGACCCAAGAACACACATGATGAGAGATGGCCCAGAGTAAATTACAAGAGTAAAAAATTACCTTCATGGGCTGGAGAGATGGCTTAGCGGTTAAGGCACTTGCCTGAAAAGCAAAGGACCTCAGTTCAATTTCCCAGGACCCATGTCAGCAAGATGCACAAGGTGGTGCATGCATCTGGAGGTCATTTGCAGTGGCTGGAAGCCCTGGCGTGCCCATTCTTTCTCTCTCAGCCTCTTTCCCTCTCTCAAATATATAAATAAAAATTAAAAAAATACCTTCATGTACTTTGATGGTACAAAAGTTGAAAGTGATTCAGGTCCATGGTATTTTAGACATACCAAGGTTTACAAAAGAAAAGTAATCTTTCACCAACATTAATTTGGCAAAAATCCTGTGAGGGGAAAGAGGACCTTGATAACACAGCCTAAGAAATAAGTGTTATTTTATCTCAGTGAGTTCATCCTAGGTGATTGTGCTGAATGCTAAGTAGACTGCAGACTGCAAGTGAGATAATATGGTGCATCCAGGATTTGATGGAAGAGCACTGAAGGGGGAGGAACTCAGAGAATCAAATACTGAGTGTGGCCTGCTGGAACTCTCTTTTTTGCCTTAGGATTACATTTTAATGAAGAATTGGGACTCCAAGACAAATTCCAAAGAACTGCTGCACAAATTTAAAACACAATGAAATAAGTAGGTCTTTATGAAAATACTTTGCTATAGAAACAAACAAACAAAAAAAAAAACCCTTTAAATTTAAAAACACAGGGAAGGAAGAAAAAAATCCAATAAAATGCAATGAGTTAAAGAAAGTGATATTAACATGTTTGGATGTCTAATTATTTCACCCCCTTTTGCTTGTTTTTGCCTAAAAAACAGAAACATCCACAGCAACTATTTATAAACTACATTTTGCAACAATATTGCTTAGTGGACTGATTCTGAAGGCATGTGTAGAGAGAGAGCAGATGCACCAGCTGTCACGGCATCCTAAATATTCTCTGACCAATTTTGTCCTGGGAAGACTCAACCTTCTCCACACAGCTAATGAAATTATTTTGTGGTATGATGATGATTGTATTGGAAAGTGTCAAATTTAAATGAATGTGTTCTTTTGTTTATGTCCCCAGCACCTTTATGTAGTGGACCTGGGATCTGAACGGATCTAGAATCAGCACACTTCTTCCTTGGTCTTTAAATTTCTCGTAGAAGTCACCATAAGGTAACTCGATGGCCTTAGGAGCAAGTTATAGCCCTGACCAAATGGCACAGTGCCATGTCCTCCTAGAAGTCAGTTACAATGATCAATACCAAAAACTGTACACTAGGAACATTTAAGAATACACTCTATGTTTCTTGGCTGTAGTAAAATGTGTTTATGGGGGCTGTTTATACAAGTATGAGTACATGAGTTCAAGCCCAGGAACTCACCCCCCCCCCAAAAAAAAAAAAAAAAAAACAGAATGGAGGGAGGAAGGAAGGAAGGATGGATGGAAGGAGAAAATCACTAGGCTTGATGGTGGCATGAATTTGTATTCCCAGCAGCTCCGGGGAAGTGGAGACAGGAGGATCCTTCGGGCTGGTGTAGGCAACTTGGCAAGCTCCAAGCCAATGATACACTGTGTCCAAAATGATGGGCAGTGTCTAACACATGACACTCAAAGTTGGCCTCATGCTTCAACATATACCTGAGCACACATGCATGACAACCTGCATGCACATGTACACATGCATGAATACACACAAACATGCGCACGCATACCCACTCTTAGGGATTAGAGTACATGATTTTGGCTTTGGCACCAGATATTTAGGCATTAAATGCTGACCTGAGTCCAGTGCTTACCTTCTCTGTGCCTCTTTTTTCTTTTCTTTTCTTTTCTTTTCTTTTCTTTTCTTTTCTTTTCTTTTCTTTTCTTTTCTTTTCTTTTTCCTTTCCCTTTTCTTTTCTTTTCTTTTCTTTTCTTTTCTTTTTTTTTCTTTTATCAGTTTCTGAGAATCAGCTGTAGCACAAGCCAACCTCAAATTCAGACTCCCCCTGCTTCAACGTGTACCACCATGTCCACCTCATAACTTCTTGTTCTTTATTTTTCCTTATTTTTATTTATTTTTCATAATACTACTCATCAACCATCCACGACTCACTCTCACTTGAGGTCTCCACCATTTATCTACATCCCTGACCTTGTACCTATTTCTTTAAATTGAATCTTGTAAGCTGTTTTTGAGCAATATTTGATACTAACTCAGCCTTCAACTGACATTAATTATTAGAAGCTTGATTTATCAGAAGGTCTTCAAAAGCACTGTTTTGAATTGGAAAGTTATAAAGCATGTCACATGTGATTTTTCTCAACAGTTTGACTTTTGCATGCGATTGAAATCTAAACTATATAGAGAATGTATTCCCAACAGTTCAAGGGCTTAAATTTTTTAGGGTAAAAGTATCACTAAGTACAAATAGTATCTATTAAATTCATTTAAAAATATTAGATTAATGGCTGGGGGAGATTGCTCAATGGTTAAAGGTTCTAGCTTGCAAGCCTGATGACCTGGATTTGATTCCCCACATAAAAGCCAGATGCACAAAGTAGTACATGAATTTGGAGTTTGTTTAGAGTGGCAATAGGCCCTGGTGCTTGTTACCTTCTTTTTCCTGGCAAATAAATAAAAGATATTTAAAATAAACTAAAAATCAGATTGCCTTCTGTGGGATAGATGTGGAATATTTAAGATTTATGATTTCCAGCAATCTTTCGGTACATCTGTATCCTTGGGGAAATGAGACGTCACACTGGCAGACCCTATGCCAAGTGCTAGGAATGAATTCTGACTGGAAAGTCTTCCCTGTGGCTGCATTGTGTTCTGCAGCATTGCTTTGGGTCTTTGGCACAGGAAGTAGAAGAATCCTTCAGCCATTCATGGTAGGGTGTACAGCGGAGACTCAAGCACATCTCCTTTCCTGTAAGTTGCCTCTGCTGACAAACAGCTTCATAGGTAGGGGGAGGATATAGAGTCATGATGCAACACACGGAAGAAGACTCAAAATTTGGAATACGGGGTGGGGTGGGGGCAGATCAGTGGATAAAAGGCTGTTGCATGAGTATGGGGATGGCAGTTGAGCTCCCCAGGCCTCACATAAGTGCTGGGTGTACATGGAGCCACGCCCCCTGTACTTCCAGCATTTAGGGGGAGGGACAGCGTTTTTCCAGGGCAAGCTAGACTAGCCAAATGGGTAAGTGCTGGATTCAGGTGGAAAACTCTACCTCAGTCAATGAGAGTAATGCCGGAAGACATCTGATGTCATCTTCTGGAATCCACACACACTTGCACACATGAGCCCACACAGGCAAACATATATGTATACATGTATGCACACCACACACATACACATACTATAAAAATGGAATCGAAATGAAAACACTCCCCAGAGATATTTATAGTAAAAATAGGTGTAGATGTTGCAATGTACTTCAGTAGTAATTTATCTTAGCAAATTGGTTGAAATATAAATACTTCTAAATGTTGCAGAATAAACATAGTATTTTGAGGAAAGTATTCCAATTTTTCTCAAAATATTCTTTTACAATTCTTCTGAAATGCATGAAATATTACAAACTCCATGTATCTCATGTGACTATGCAAGCAAGTAATTTTTAAATGAAACAAGCCCTTGTTGATCCAATGTGATGGAGACAGAAATCAGTGTGTAAATTTATATGTTATCCCAGTTACTTTGACATATATACTCAAAAATTTGATAATCATTTCTTTTGACATCTATCATGCATAATCTAATGACTATCTGATTTTCATTTCTACAGTTTTAAAGTCTGTAAGAAGTTCATTCACACAAAGCAGCATCATAGGCTTGAAAACCTAGGTACTGAAATCAACTCCCATTCTTCTCTCATGAGCTTGAAGGAATTACATTAGTACCCCTTGGTGTTGGAGGAACAGTAAGTGCAAACATAAACCCAGTGCCTGAACTTGCATAACAATACTATATTATAAAAATTATATATGATACTTATATATTCTAAATACTATATTATAAAATGCTATATACTATAAACAATACTATATTATGAAAGCTGGCTATATTGATTTTTAAAGTAACTATTTCCACTGAACACATTTAGGATTCACCAAACCCTCCCCACACTGAATAATCTGACCTCAGACGATACTGTCCTGTATGAGGACTTGACTTACTGCCGTCTCCTGTGTCCTGTTCATTGGCTCATTTGCATCTTATTTGTATCCAGCCAGCCTTGCATTCAGAAGAGATTTTGGTCATCACTGTGTCCATATGCAAATTTCTGGGGGGTTTTTATTAGTTTGTACAGCTAATAGTGATTATTTATTTACTTTATTCGCTAATAAGTTATGTGTGTGTATATATACTTGTATGTGTTATCTGAGTACATATGCCCATGTGTTTATAGAGGAAGGACATGAGAACAATTTCTGATATGATTCTTCAAATGATGTTCAGTTTTATGGTATTGTTTTTTTTTATTATTTTTATTTTTCTGTCTGTGACAAGGTCTCACTAGCCAGGAACTCATTAAATAGTCTGGCTAGCCATTGAGTCCTAGAGAGTCTTCTGTATCCACCTCACCATGGCTTGGATGAAGTTGTCCACCAGAAATACATGGTAAGACCCTGTTGCCGAAGACTCCACATGCTTGGACTGCAAGGTCACTGAGAAATCTTGCTGGAGCTGAGCTGAAAACCTCCTCTCTGTAGACCAGCTGACAGAAAGCTGGAAAAAGCTATGCCACATGCAGCTCCCTTGGGAGAGAGAGAAGTCATCACTGGAGAGGAACAATGGTGGATACTGCAAGCCTTAAATTGGACCAGCCAGGCCAATGAGCCAATGGGTGCAATAGTGGTATGTCTGTTATGGGGGAAACCAACTGCTCTCTAATTGGACTAGAGGTCCACTCCACAGGAGGGAATACATGCCTGATACTGAAAACCTATGATAGGGGAAGTCATGAGCCCTCATGGTGTAATGTCTGCTGGTGTCTGGCTAAATGCATATATTATACTCACCAAACTGCCCAGTAAGCACTTTTCTTAATGTTCATATCCATAAATTAATGCTACTCTCACTGTTGGTTAGAAAAGCTTTTATTTTCAGATGGCAGTGACCTCTGGGATAACGCAAAAGGCACTGTAGTGCTGAGAAGTGACAGAGGAGGGCTCAGTTCTGTAACATCTCTATCACACCTCCCAGGCTCAGGGTCCATTGCAGAAGAGGTGGAGGGAAGAATGTAAGAGCCAAAGGAAGGATAGGACTCTTTACAGGACACAAAGTGGCCTGGATATCCACAACCTCACAGTGCCTGGCACTACCTACACAAGACCAGGATAAAAGGAAGAAAAGATGATGACATCAAAATAAAACAGAGACTGATTGAGAGAGGGAGGGGAGATGATGGAGAGTAAAATTGTGGGGAACAGAATTAATATGGTTTATTGTCTATAATTACAGAAGTTGTCAATAATTTTTTAAAAAGAAAAACAGCTTACCAGGGCCTTAATCCCAGCATTCTGGAGGCCAAGGTAGGAGGATTACTGTGAGTTTGAGGCCAGCTTGAGACTCCATAGTAAATTTCAGGTCAGTCTGGACTACAGTGAGACCATACTTGGAAATAAAAAGTGCTTACCACCACCCTGGGACATTTTTATGCTTGCTTGCAAAGCATTTTATTGACTAGACTGACTTCCAGCCCTATTTTCCAACTTTTGTAAATGATATTGTCATTCCTGGTTTTCCTAGTATAATGGGTCATTTACTTCCTATACAGAAAGTAATGCAAAAATTTAAGAAGCCCTGACTGTTTAAGAAGCAAGACGTTTTCTTAATTTTTTTTTTTAATTTACATTTGGGCTGTGACAGCACTGGTTTTTAGTTGACTTGTTTAGAAGTGTGATACTTAAATCCTACAATATTACAACAAAGTCAAGTAAAGATAGGCTTGACAAACACTTAAGCCAAAAATAAATAAATCAGGTGTCCTTGGAAAGTGTCTGACAGGGTTGGGATTTAGCAACAAAAGGAGAGGGTGGGAACTAAATTTATAGGCTTGAGTATCAAATAAAATTAGTTGACACTTCCAGCCTTGGAAATTGATCACTAGAAGCCTGCATTCAACTGGCTTAAACTTATCTCTTTCTTTTTCTGCTTTTTTTTTAAGAGAGAGAGAGAGAGAGAGAGAGAGAGTTGAAGCACCAGGGCCTCCACCCACTGTAATAGAACTCCAGATGCAAGCACCACCTTGAATGCTTGCGTCACCTTGTGCATCTGGCTTACATGGGACCTGGAGTGTCAAATATGTCCTTAGGCTTCACAGGCAAGCGCCTTAACCACTAAGCCATCTCTCCAGCCCTCATCTCTTTTTCTTATGGTACAACATGCAGTGGTTGGGATGTTTAAATGACAGAATGTTTCCAATGCACATGATCATCTCGATTAGAGTGACTGTCGCATCAAAGATACGTACACACTCACAGATGAGCATGATGATGGAGATAAGGATGAGAAAAGTAACTGAGGCTTCCCATGTAGGATCCTTTGAGATACAGGGAATAGAAAATGACCTGGGAATTGGGAGGCAGGATTAATGACTACAAAATGTCTGGGTTTATCTAGACAGAGATTAAAGCTAGAGGTAAAAATGTGACGTCTGCATTGAATAGGTAATATCTAGATTGATCGTTCAAGACAAGAGGTTAAGTGGGATTTAAAAATATCTTAAAACCATTAGGGGTGATTGTAAACAGAGATGACAGTTTCATGGAATTAGAAGAAAAGTAGATGAGAATATTATCAGAGAGACAAAAAGAAACTTCACAAATATAGGAAGATGAATATCGTGAGTGTCAAGAGAGGAAAGTAAAATGAAGTAACACGAGAGACACTGCATCGTACAAGGTAGAAGGCTAGAAAACAAGAACATCTGAAAGTGGTCCTTTGACCACCATGCATGAACACATACACCACAGGCACACCACACACACACACACACACACACACACACCAAATTAAAAAATTAAAATCTTGGTTCCCCCCCCCAATGCCATTGAAATCACACTCCTCAATTTATTCTGTGATTATTTTTAACAAAATTAACTTATTCACACACAATAGAAAATTAAATTTTCTTTTGGCTTTTACATAAAGATCTGATTTGTTATATTAGACATTAACTGGGATAGACTGAAGAGGACCTTCAAATGGAGGAATATTTCTAATATCCTGTCAAAATCTCATTATACCAAGGGTTAATAATTATATCTGAAGAGCCTTGCCCCTGTGGGTGCCACTCCAAAGACAGACAAGTTTTGTAAACGGAATTTAAATTACTGGCCAAATGAGAACATTTGTATAATTCTTGACATTGTGACTTAGTTTGAAGTTGCCTGTTGGTACCTTGTATAATTAAATTGTGCATCTTCTCTGGGAGACTTATAAAAACAAGTACCACCACCTTTCCTCTAACCCAGACAGTAGTGTGTTTGTCTTACCATAGCAATGAAGATGAGAGGATCATTTTCCCAAAAAATTGATCACAGACATTATGGGATGGAGTCTCAAAAGGTTTTGAGGAATCACTCATTAGCTAAACTGATTCAGTCAGGCACTTGTCAAGACAAATATTTACAAATATACAAGGTACACAAACATTAGAATTTGACAACTTTAAGACTCTTCTCTGGACCCATCACCAAACAGTATTGCTCATACATGAGAGAAATTAGGGAAAATGATAGAATAGAGACAATTATCTTCTATTTTCCCAAAATGTTGTATAGGAGACATTTTAGAAATGAATATATTCAAATGTCTTTAAGGTACTTGAGCTTTTTGCAGGTTTTTTGAAATAAGTAGATGTCAGGATTAATACGATAATCTTTAAGAGAGAATACTATCAACCAATAAATAATTCCTTCCTAATATTTTCAAATACAGAATAATTTTAGCTTAAACATATAGAAACTGATGTGACCTACAGATCTTTTCCATTTGTACACAGTGTTATTAGACTCTGCCAATCAGGTAATCAAAGATCTATTCCTGAGCTGCAGAGAAGGCTTAGTGGTTAAGGCACTTGCCTGCAAAGCCAAAGGTCCCATGTTTGACTCTCCACATAAGCCAGACATACAAGGTGATGTGCAAGGCTGCACATGTGCACAAAGTGGCACATGCTTCTGGAGTTCGATAAAAGCAGCTGAGGCCCTGGCATGCCAATGCTCCCTTGCACACTCTCTCTCTCTTTCTCTCTCTCTCTCATAAAAAAGTCCAGTCTGTTGGGCTTGCCTCAAAAAAAAAAAAAAAAAAAAAAAAAAAGTCTATTCCCCACTCTGAAAAATAGCAATCTTAAGTAAAGTAACAGGTACATCTTTCTAAGTCATCAAATAAAAAAATATATACTGTCTAAATTTTTGCAACATGTAAAGTTAAGTGCTATTGCTTTATTCCAGGATATCCATGCAGGAAACATTCAGCCACTAACAAACTAAACAAGCTTCCTGCATGCATGGGGTGTATATTGTAGTTTGCTGACTCTGAAAGAGAGAAAGAATATGCCAGAACTAGAACATACCAGGGAGATAAGGGAGGAAAATGCAAATATTACAACTTACTACGTCAGATAGAGCAAAAAGAAGGGAACAAAAATGCATATGTACTAAAATCTTAGATGCCATGGGGGAGAATAGAACAGAATTAGGCTGTAGGATGCATGGTGGGAGGCAATGGGTGAGGGAGTTGGAATTATTATTCTGCTGGCTAGTCATCGCAACACTGCAGAGTAAATGGAGAGAAGAAAAAGAGATTGCCTTTTGAAAAACCTGATGGACTCACTGGAAGGTGAGGGTCATAAATCTAAAAAGAGACACGATCATCAAAGTTGTATTTTCAGCCATGTTCTTCCCAGCAATAAATCGGGAGCTGTAATTCATATGTTTGTGACAATGTACCAAGTGCCTTCCAGGCAAGGCCGAGGCTGATGATTTGGGGTACATGCAGAGGGAAGAATTTTAGCACTAAAAGGAGAGAATGTGAAAGGGGTACAAGGTGGTAAGAAGATGGCAGAATCCATGAAGTGTAGATCTCAGTCCAGTTAATGAACTGCTGGAGCCAGGGTTCGAGAGGCAGCACTCTCAAAACAGAAGAGTGGAATATTTAATACTGTGTTGTCGTCACCAGGCACCCGGTGAGGCCAGAGGTTGATTATGAGGGAGAAACCCTACCCTGCTGCAGTAAACACTCTAACAAGAGACACCTGGCCACCTCCCTTTGGCTATCTGATTATTAAAACAATGTGCCCAAGGATTTGGGATTTCCCCAGAATTCTCCTGCCTGGAGCTCATGTCAGGCCGTGTAGGAACTTGTCTCCTAGGAATATATTGCCAACAACTTGTCAGACCACCTTGCGGGAGAGACTGGAGCCAAGACAATAATAGGAAGGAATATACTTTGACTAGGATTGCCTAGATATGCATGCCTCCTGCCCTCCAGTTTAACCAAAACCTCAAGTCATCACTTGAAGATGCACTTGAATGGTCACTGGACCTCTTAATTCCTCTTCTCAGTGTGGTCATGTTGAATACATCTCCTTTCTCTGGCCTTTGACTATTATATATATGTATGTGCTGAATTGACCCTTTGAAAAGGCAAGGGCCAAGCACTGACCCTAACAATGCCTGTAACAAGAATGGTCTGTCATAGATCGTCAAGTCTGTTAATCTCTAATTAGTTCCCTAATTGACCGAATGTATTCCTTATGTCCCTTTGCTCAACTAAAACTTCCCCCTTAAGAATCTTCATCTTCTTCTTACCAGGCAATCTCATAATGACACAGAAAAGACAAACAATGCTTCCCTGTGTCCCTCCTGCCTCATGATGACATGGTTTTGACAGCTGGTGTCAGTTGTCTAATTTGGAGCACACAAACCTGTGTGGCAGGCAGATTACTTTCTTGGCCCAGCCCTTAATGTCTTGCTGTGGGGTTTTGCACTTTCTCCCATTAAGGAAGAGAATGGATTTTCCATCTGTAGCTTGAAGCTCTGTCACATTATCTGAATTTAGAAAGAGGAGTGGGAAATAATTATTGGTTGGTCTTGTCTGGACCAGGTGTTTCCAAATTCTTGGCATCCTATTGAAAAAAATTGATGAAGAGCCCACAGACAGCAAAGCAGCAAGGAGCTTTATTTAAAGCAACAGTACAGGAGCTGGAAATGGGATTCAGCCAGTGAAAAACTCTTGCTTGCAAAGCCTGGTGTCCCGGGTTTGATTCCCTGGTACCCATGTAAAGCCAGATGCACATACATCTGGAGTTCCTCTGCAGTGGTAAAATGTCTTGGTTTACCCATTCCCCCATTCCTCTCTCATTCTTCTCTTTCTATCTCTGCTTACAAATAAATAAAACTAGGTTAAAGCAATGGTACAGGGTAGCAACACTGCAAGGGATCAGCGGGCTACTTGAATGAGCCTTTTAAGAGAACTTGGCCACTTCCCAGGGCTTCCTTTTGGGGTCCAGGTAAAAGAGGAGTTGGTTGATAGAGATGGTTTCCTGTGTCTGTTGACAGGCTTGGGTTACATAAGCCTTTCTGCATGGAGCATGTCCTTTTTAAAAATTTGTTTATTTATTTACATGAGAGAGAGAAAAAGGAAGAGACAGAGAGAATGGGCAAGCCAGGACTTCCAGCCACTGTAAACAAGCTCCAGATGCATGTGCCACCTTGTGCATCTGGCTTTACATGGGTCTTAGGGAATTGACTCTGGGTCCTTTGGCTTTACAGGAAAGTGCTTTAACCACCAAGCAATCTGTCCAGCCCCAAAGATCTGAGTTTTAATAATATGCATGCCAAATCTTGCATAGGCATGTTTTGAGGACACAGTTTGCTTTACTGCATAGGCAGCTACAATCAGGTAGGCTATATCAGCCCTTGCTTCTAGGGGCAGGATGTTTTTGAATGGAAATTAAGCATAGCAGTGGAGTTGCTTGGGTGAAGTAGGCAATGCTTTGTTTGGAAAAGAGTGAGTGCATGAGGCTCAGTGTTCAGAGAGGAGTGTGCTGCAGTTACTTTCTCCTTACTGGGACCAAACATCCGACCAGAAGCAGTTTATGGGAGAAAAAGGTTTATTTCAGGCTTATAGTTTCGAGGGGAATCTTCACCATCGTGGAGAAAGCATGGCAGAGTAGGCAGCCCAGCTCACATCTTCACACATCTGCAGCAGGACTGGAGCAGCGAGAGTTTGTGCCAGCTTAGAGACATTCCTCCTTTTAGTTAGCAAGGTACCACCTCTGGAAGGTTCCACAACATTCCCAAATTGCCACCAGTTAAAAACCAAGGGTTCAAAATACACGAGACCACAGGAGATACTCATCCAAAGCACCCAGGGCTGGGTAATAGCTGGATGCAGGTGGGGGCCTGGGCTGCTAAGTTATCCCCGTGAGCTATCTATCTCAGTATTCCTACTGGAGAAAAAGAGGAGAGAGCTCCCATGAGCCTGTGTAATCCCAAGCCTCCACCACCATGGAAAGAGAGTTTGTCATCACATATCAGTGGCCCCTGACTCCCACCTCATCCAAGGCAATGTCATTTTTCTTCCCATGAATCAGTCTTTGCAGATCATCACAATGGTGCTGGAACCTTCAGTCATGTTAAAGGCTCCCAGATGCCAAAGGGAAACAAAGAAGGGTTGGAAATATATGAAACCCAAAAGCATTTAAATAAAAAATCATTGCATTGAATAGTCTGAAATTCTTCTACATGGTTTATAAGGTAGGGCACCCTAGCCTTTTAAACCCAACCATTTAAAATCACCCCCACCTGTTTAAAAATTGGGGGGAGAGCAACTCAATATTAACTGAATCTGAATCTGTTTTTTTTTTTTTTTTTTTTTTTGAGGTAGGGTCTCATTCTGGCCCAGGCTGACCTGGAATTCACTCTGTAGTCTCAGGGTGGCCTAGAACTCATGGTGATCCTCCTACCTCTGCCTCCCGAGTGCTGGGATTCAAGGCGTGCGCCACTATGCCTGGCTCTAACTACATCTTTTGACCCCTAACTGACCTCTGGCTTATGCATTTACCTTGTTTCTCCTGATCAACAACAGATCAATGATTAAGTTCACAGGACTCAGACATGACTTGACTGAAACCAGAAACTATGTCGTACTGATTATTGTCTGTTACTGCTATTTGAATTATTATTATTATTAATATTTTAGTCTTGTGAGGTAACTAGTTAGAAATTAGCAGGCTTGAAAGTCATCAAAAATGGCTTCTTTCATAATCATATCTTTCAGGCTCTACTCCCATTACTGTGGTAATGCAGTAATTTCACAAGTGATAAGTACAAGAAGGGAGGTAGTTGCCTCTCCTTACAATTTGAAACACCATGTAAAGGAAGGGAGGAGTCATCATAGTCATGCTTACTCCTCCTGAAAATATAAAATACCTTGTGAAAGGAAAGCTACTGATTAGGTGAAAAGGATAAAAGTGCAGGTAGTGGCTCTGTTAAGGCCATCAAGGGAGAGTGCGCCATCTGCTCCTGGCTAAGTATGGCTCTTCTTTCATAGTCGCATCTCATTTTATTTTTCTTTGTTTTTACTCTGCTCTGTTACATGACTCGTAGCCCAAAGAATGGGATCTGAGTTATATCTGCCTTTGGCTACAGAGAGACATTGACTTTCTGAACTGTCCGGAAAATGGCAAGATGACTATCTAGCAGAAGGTTTTTTAATGTAAAACAAAGACATACCTTAGTAGCCTCACGTAAAGGGCCCGTGGATTACCAGAGCAGGAAAACACTTCTCAGGAGAACTGTCTGTTCTAGAGACTTAAGGAGATAGTATATAGCTGACCTGAACCCATAGGCTGGCACAATGGTTTCTATGGCCCTTGTCCAAGCTCCCCTTGGGAGAGTGTTTTCCTCAGCAATTGCCACTCGAGTCACTGTGCACTCTTACTCTGGACAGTGCTTCACATTATTCTGTAATAAGCTCTGCCTGGGTTCTATCTCAGTATTCCTACTGGAGACAAAGATGAGAGTTCTTCCATGAGCCTATCTGATTTTTTTTAAATTAAGAGCATACTTTGTATGGATACATCATATGTTGGTACCATCTTTTTCCTTGTCCCTGCCCCCATTCTGCAGGGGGGGTTCCCAGTGGGGTTTCTGGTATTTCCCATGGGGTTGTGGGTTATACTTTGTGGGAGCAGCAGTCAGTTATTGGGGGGGGAGCAATGCCTCTGAGCATGATGTCTCAACCTGTGGCTCTTACATTCTTTCCACCCCCTCTTCCACAAAAATCCCTGAGCCATGGTGGGGGAGTTTAGTCTACATTAGTGATGGGCTCTTAGGAGCCTCTGGATTTCTGCTTTGGTAGGTGTTGAATGTCCTCTGAGTCTGTCTCCTTGACCTTGGCACTGATCTCAAGCTCGTGCTTGAAGCAGCACTCATGTTTATCTCCCCAAATCCTTTGTGGTTTCATCTGCACTTTGGCTGAAATGCTAGGGGTGGTTTATCTCTTCGGGTCTCACTACCTTCTGAAAAAGAAAAAACAGACTGTCCAATGGAGAGTGAAGTCAGCATAGGTGAAATAATGGATGTAGCCCCCTTTTTTAGCCAAAGACTAGTGGGAGCTTGACATTGGAAAGCATAATCTTTGTCTCCATAGGATTCAGACCTGGTTTCCAGTTCCAAATATGGGTTCCTTTCCACTGAGTGGATCTTTTAGCCAATCAGAAAGCAATTGGTTACCCCTGCCCCCTTTTTGATGAACGATTCAAGAACTAGGGAACTAAGAGGAGACCAGGCAGAGAGATCCTAGTCACAGGTTGACAGACTACTATAGTGAAAGGAAAGGCATATCGGAAAGAGATTAACTTTGACCTATGAAAAATAAAATGATCTTTGCTTTGGTTTCATAATCGTATGATCCAGACATAACATAATGGTGACCATATCATGCTAGTTTTTGGCTGCATGACAAAGAGGTACTGAAGCATCTGTCTAATATTTTATATTGAAATTTGTCAAATAAATCCTTTGTAAGTTACAAAGTTACTGATCACAATTTTCAAGCAGTTTTCATAAGTTATACCTCTAACATATAATTTTAAAAAAAAACGTTGCCTATCAACCTATCATTACTCTATTATGTAGAGCATTAATAATTATTAAATGACCACCTATGATGGTTAATCTCTGGTTGTCAACTTGACAGGAGGAAATACCATGGAAACACATCTCTGAGAATATCCCTGAAGGATTTTCTACACTAGGTTAATTGAGGTGGGAGGACCCGCCCTGAGCATAGGTGGTATCACTCTATGGACTTAATAAAAAGAAAAAAGAAAAACAAAAAATACAAGCTGAACCATCAGCACTCTACTTCCTGATTAGAGACACAATGTGACCAACTTCTTCCTGTTGTGACAGCCACGCCTCTCTCACCATGAGGTAACTTCAGTCTGTAAACCAAAACAAACCCTTCCTTCCTTAAACTTACTTTTGTCAGGTATTTTGTCCCAGTCACGAGAGAGAGAGAGAGAGAGAGAGAGAAAGATATCACCAATATATCACCCACTCGCAACTCGCTCTTACCAGCACATCACTTCATTGATATAGAAAAGGAAACATTGCTCTATGCAGTATTCATTCAGTAAAGTGTTTGCCTTTAAGCATGAGAATCTGAGTTTAATATTCAGGAGCCACATAAAATTCTAGGCATGCCAGCAAATACCTGTAATCATCGCACTGGGGAAACAGAGACAGAAAGATCCCTGACACACACGGGACAGCTAGTGTGGCCTAACGTTGAGCTCCAGGCCCCTGGAATATCCCGTCTTAAAGGACATGGATGGAGTTCCTGAGGCTGACATTTGAGGGTGTTCTCTGGCATCTGCATGCACATGCACACATATGCACATGCATTTGCACACATATGTGCACCCACACAATTCATACATATGCAACACACACACACATACACACATGCACACACAGGCGCGTGCTGACAAACATCTTCAATCACAAGCTTGGAGGAACACATCTTCCATTCTTCCATCTTGAGTTCCTTTGATTACAGTCTTTGGAGAATTTGAGATGCAGCTGCCCAGTGGAGGTGGGCAGAGCTGCAGGTGTCTAGGGAAATCATTCTTTTCTTTCACTATTCAGGGAAAATAATGGACAGAAAGAGAGCCTTCTGTTCTTGCCAACTCCTCAGCTGGTAGAAGAGGCAGTTTCTACAGGAATGTTCTGGGAGACAGCAGGAAGCAGTTTTTATTTCTCCATTCTCAAAATGCCAAGAGCTCCAGGAGGGAGTGGTTGAACAGAGGTTCCTCAAGATGGACCTCAGCTCTCACTTGTCCCCATTCTCTATCAGAAGCCTCACTCCACAGTAAAGTCCCCATTAAACGTGCAGGTGGGGATCCTGTATTTAACAAGCAGGGGATAATTAACTTGATTGTCTTTTCAAGTTGCTGTTGTAATATATCAGTGGAATTCCTCATAGAGAGCAGAATTTTTCACTAGGTAGCAAATGTGAAAATTACCTCCAGGTTCTCTGAGTCATGACTCTGAATCATACACGGCTCTTATTTGGTTGGATTCTGAAGTATTTGCATCAAAAAGGCATTTGTTTCTCACTCTTCTAGCCTGTGTATTTTCCCAGCTAGGAAAAGTAATTTGACCACATTACTAAGGAATAATGATGTGTCAGATTTTTCTCATTATAATGAAATCATTTGTTTTTCTTATGGATATAACCCTTCTTTGCATTCTTATCTTAATCTAATTTAGGAAGTATTTTTTAAAATAATTTTGCCTTGGTGATACTTGCTATCATCTCTTTATGGAAGGAATATTTCATAGCAATTTTGTCGCAATATTGTTTTTCAATGTTGTTTACTTTAAATGAATACTTACCAAAGGAAAGTATGAAAATGCCTACATAATGCTGTATGAGTTTCTTAAGGACAAATGATAATTGCTCCATTATAGACAGAGATTTAAGGAAGGGTGTTTCTCACAGTATTTACTAAAGACTTATTAAATGCCATGGATTCTGCATGTTTTAAATTGATTAATTCATACATTGCTGTAAAATACCTCATGAAGTATTTGTAACAGTAGATCATATGGTAGGAATAGCATTAGATCCTGAGGTAAATATAACATCAAATACATTTTTTCAGGCGGAAAGAAAGCTCAGGAAAATTGAATTATATCCCTGTTTTTCATAGGTAGGTAATATCAGAGACATGATGTTAACCCGTATCATTGTGTCTTCAGATCCTGTGTTCATGAATTCTATACAACTGAGAAGAGAATGAAATCTAGCTTTGAGACCAGCAAGAAAGTGGAGAAAAATCCCAGATACTAGAATTAAACCCAAAAGTAAAAGCTAAAAAAAAAAAAAAGGAGGTCACTGAAGACAGGAATAAGGTTACATAAGTAAAATTAAACTAGTGTATCTGTTTACTGAGAGCCATTGTTTTAGGAACACAATAATACTTTCAAAATTGATAAAGCAAGTTACTTTAAAAACATTCACTGGGGCTGCAGAGATTGCTCACCGGTTAAGGCACGTGCCTGTAAAGCCTAATGACCTGGATTGGATTCCCCAATGCCCACGTAAATCCAGATGCACAAAGTGGTGCATGTATCTGGAGTTCATTTGCAGTGGTTGAGGCCCTGACGTGCCCATTCTCTCTCTCTCTCCTTCCCTCTCGCTCTATTTTCAAACAAATAAAATATTTAATAAACATTCACTATACCTAGAATACTACTTCTAAGTATAACTACATGTAATTATTCTCCCATACTACTAGAGAGATGATGCTAACTAGGAAAAAATTAACCAGAATTTTCTCATAAGAAAGGTTTTTTTTTTTTTTTTTTTTTTTTTTTTCCCCGAGGTAGGGTCTCACTCTGGCCCAGGCTGACCTGGAATTAACTATGTAGTCTCAGGGTGGCCTTGAACTCACAGCGATTCTCCTACCTCTGCCTCCCGAGTGCTCGGATTAAAGGCGTGCGCCACCACGCCGGGCCTAAGAAAGGTTTTTTTTTTTTTATATATGAATAAGATCAATTTTTTGACAAATAAGTTAAAGTAACCAGTACGTTGATTAGTTTTCATAAGATGACTGTTTCAGCAAGTGCTGGAAGAAGGGAAGGACACTAGGAGACCAAGAACTTCAAGATGCCTTGTAACTTAGTCACTTTAAACAATTTGTATTACCTTACGGATTATTTCTTAACTTAAAAATTAAAAAATAAAAATAATTCTAAGTTTACATACACTAACTCAAATATCACCTTCAACTTCTTCAAAATAGTTCTTTACCTAAAGGTTGGCATCCAGCAGGCAGGGTATAGTCTATGTCTATACTAACAGGAGGCTACCTAGATAATTAATGGGAAATCCATATTAATTTAATTGAGACTGCAATTCCTGAATGAAAATCAAGCTAGGAAGTAAGTGCTCCCAAAGCAGCATTAATTTATTGTTAATAAGTAGCTCCATTTGTTAGAAATGCGGTTACTAGTGATTGGAGGAAATGTGATCTTCAAGGAAGTCTTAATGCAATAATCTAATAGGGACAGGATGTAATTCTTTGAGTTATTGTCTTTATTTCTTTTTATTTGAGAGAGACAGAAAGAGAGAAAGAGATAGAGGCAGAGGCAGATAGAGAAAGAGAGAACAGGCACGCCAGGACCTCAGGCCACTGCAAACTCCAGACACATGTGACACCATGTGCATCTGGCTTACGTGGGTACTGGGGAATCAAACCTGGGTTCTTGGGCTTTGCAGGCAAGCACCTTAACCACTAAGCCATCTCTCCATCCCTCTTTCTTATTATTGTTTGCATTGATACCATCCACATTGACCAAATACTGATGCTTATAAGTTGTCGCCCATTCAGTATGATGCAGAGATCTCAAGGCCAGAAACCTTGGCCTCTACTCCTGTTTGTCCCCACGATCTCCAGACTCAGTGTCCTTGATTCCACATGGAATTTGACACTTCATGAGCCTAAGTTAGGGTGGACACAGGGACAGTCCATGATCTGATGTATGAGAAGAAGAGTTGTAGAATCCAAAAGACTTGTTGATTCATTTAGAAATTTGTTCCTGATTTCAGTCAGCAAAATCAAAAACTGGACTGGGGAGATGGCTAGGTGTGTAAAGGGACTTGCTTGCAAAGCCTGGTGGCGTGGGTTTGATTCCTCATACCCACATAAAATCCAGATGCACAAAATAACACATGCACGTGGAGTTCATTTGCTGAGGCAAGAAACCCTGGTATGCCCATTCTCTCCCTTTCTCTCTGTCTTTCACCCCAAATAAATTAAAAAAAAATAATAACACTGAGTACTTACAAGGTACCATTTCAAATATGAGCAATATACTTCCTGGGGCTAATGGTCTCTCCACTGAGTTCAAAAGGTTGAGGGCTGGAAAGATGGATCAATGGTTTAAAGGCCCTTGCTTACACACCTGCTGACCCGAGTTCTATCCTGTTCAGCATCCATGTAAGCTGGATGCAAAGTGAAATATATGTCCATAATCCCAACATGTATGCAATAGGAGGCGGAGCCAATAGTTTATGGAAGCTGTAAGCAGCAACAGCAAAATTCTCAGAAGTCCTATCTCAAGTTGGAAGGAGAGGAGAAACACCCTGAGGTTATCCCTAACCCACTTACATCATACCTGCAAACATGTAATGCACCTCAAAACAGAAAATAGATTAATTTTTTTTAAAGATTGAGGTTAAAATTCAAATGCAAAAAAAAGTAGGCACAATTCTCAACATAAGCCAAATATGGCACCTACCTTTACTTTTAATGAAATGGAGGTAATCCAGAAGCTTTCTAGAAAAACTAATCCTGAGTTAGAATTGAAATTTTTCCAGAAAAGGAGAAGGAAAGTATTTGAAGACAGCAAGAGTTGTTGGATAGAAGGTCCAGGGACCCACAATCCCCTGTGGTGTCCAGTGTTTCTACACTGATGGAAAGAGGCAGAGAAGTGATTCTGTCATGAGTGAGGGAACGTTAATGGCTCCGAGGTACGAGTGCTAGGATATGCCACAAGCTTTAGAAATGTCCGAGGAAGGGAGGTGAAAGAAATGCAATGGGTATTTCTTTCTCAGTTCTTTATTTTTCCTTTGTTTAATTCCATCTATTTAGAATTAGCTTGCATTTATTCAATAGATTTAGTTTTTCATTCTGCCTTCTCTATTTTATACCTCCTTGATTTCCTATTTCAACTAAAAGAAATGCACATAAAAGAAAGTTTCATGGAAATTTACTCTTTACAGAAAAAAAGAATTATACGAATCTTTAAAAAATATTTTACTATTTGTTTGCAAGCAGAAAGAGATAGATAGAAAGAAAGAGAGAGAGAAAGAGAATGAAAGAAAGAAAGAAAGAAAGAAAGAAAGAAAGAAAGAAAGAAAGAAAGAAAGAGAAGGAATGGGAGCACCAGGCCTCCTGCCCCTACAAGCAAACTCCAGACACACGTGCTACCTTGTGCATCTAACTTTACATAAGTACTGGGGAATCGAACCTGGGACCTCAGGCTTTGCAAGTAAGCAACTTTAACTGCTGATCCATCTCTCCAGCCTGAATAGTACTAATCTTATCTTGAAGATTTATTTACCTCTTATTATCATTAATTAATTGACTTGGATTTCAAGATATGAAATGTGTGTCCTGAATCAACAGCCCACACAAAGGAATTGATATGATATGTACTCTTGGGCAAAGGAAGAAGCATAATTTTGAGAGGCTAATATTCCTGAGTTCAACAATTCCCTGCAAAGAATAAGAACCATCTTCTGTAATACTAAAATTAGGGCACAGTGAGAAGGGAGCTGCTCTGTAATTTTGGACATAAAATTCTTACAGCAGCTCAGACTTCTACAAAGACTCTGAATTTTGAATACAGTGAATTAGGGCAGATCACTAAATTTCTCAGAAAGCACACTGTATTCTCCACTTGAAGATGTGAGGCTAAGTAATGAAGATAGAGCTCAAGTAGAAAATGCTTGCTTTATAAGCATAAGACCTGAGTTGCATCCCCAGAACCCATGGGTGGGGGAATCTGGGTTGGATGATGCGTCCCAGTACTAAAGAGGCAGAGATAGGAGGATCCCTGGGGCTCATTGCCAGCCATTCTTCATGCTAATTCCTGGGCAAAAGAGGGAGAGAGTTGTGTGGTCCCTTTGAGGCAAGGAATATGTCCCTCATCAGCATGGAAGTAGCTACATAAGATGGACTATCACCCTTCAGCAGCCTAAAAAGATTCTTGGCACCATAACTTTCGGGGAGGGATTGAGAGAAGACATAAGTACTAGAGTGGAAGAGGGATCTCCAGATATTGATCTATGAAAAACTATGATGGGAACAGAAGACTGGGCAGTCTCCCAGCTGCTGGCTGTATCCTACACAATGGAGCATGTGCAGAAGTATGCATAATATGAGAATAACACATTAAAGGTGAATGGCACCCTGTCTGCCTTTTCTGCCTCTCTCTCTCCCTCTTCTCCCTCTCCCTTTCCCACCTCTGTCAGCTACCTCTCTCTTTCTTTCTCATCCCCCTCTTCGTTCTCCCTTTCCCCTTCTGTCTCTTTCTCTCTGACTCTCTGCCTCTCTCTCTCTATCGTAAATAAATATATTTAAAACAAAAAAGCACAAAACCATTTGCTTTTTGGACCATTTGCTAATAAATAACATAAAAGTTCATACTCGCTCATTCCCTTGACCTCACTCTATTCTTATGAGAACTCTGTAAGTTAATATCTATTAGTACATTTTGACTGCTATAACAACATAGTATATGCTGTGAGCTTTCTACATATATATTTCATTTATTTATTGGAGAGAGAGAGAGGGGCAGATAGAGAAAAATAATGGGTGTGCCAGGGCCTCCAGCCACTGCAAACGAATTCCAGATGCAATGGCCACCTTGGACATCTGGCTTATATGGGTACTAGGGAATCGATCCTGGGTCCTTAGGCTTTACAGGCAAGCACCTTAACTGCTAAGCCATCTCTCTAGTCCCTGTGTGCTTTCTAAATAGCAGACAGTTTTCCCCACAGGAACTCCTTAATTTTTTTTTTTTTTTGTCTCTAGTATTTTGTCACACACACACATCTGTTCTTACCTTTCTGACATGACTGTTCTTCCCATTGGAGTACACGAAGTTTTAAGCAGCTAGCAGTACATATATAATATATATTCATCTGGGAAGTCTTACCATATGTCATATGGGATGAAACATAGAAAACGTGACTGTCTCTGTAGATATTTACATTTGCTCAACATTCATAATACCAGAACTTGGTTCTGAAAGAATATAAATAGAAAAGGGTAGCTTTTCATTTGTTTTGTTTGAAATCTATTTTGCAAATGGAATAAAATGCAACGATATAAATTTAAAATCCATGAAGAGCAAAGAAACAAAAAGTCTTATTTGATATGGCTTGCTCAAAATCAGTCATTGCTTGACCTAGGAAACGGCTATGTGAGAATCAAGAACTATTACTCAACAAGTTAAAGCACAGCTTGTTCCTGAAAGTTAGGAGTGGGGAGAAAATATATAAAAGGACAGTTGAAAGTTATACTGTAATTCCATTTCTTTTTATTTCAGCTTAACATCATTCCATGGGCTGACTTTAATGTGCAGTTTTCAGA
This sequence comes from Orientallactaga sibirica, assembly GCA_036365145.1. Classification (NCBI taxonomy): domain Eukaryota; kingdom Metazoa; phylum Chordata; class Mammalia; order Rodentia; family Dipodidae; genus Orientallactaga; species Orientallactaga sibirica. The sequence goes on from JAEOAD010002133.1 coordinate 5,261,373, forward strand.
GAGACTCAGTATATGTTTAGAATATTGTTGACAAAGTAAATTTTAAAACAAAGATGCTTTCTGTTTGGGGATACTCAAAGAATACTTTGATTGAGTGACCAACCTATCATGCATAGGTACCATCACACACATTCATCCTCAGTAAGATAAAATTCATATGTTTTGCTTTCCCAAGATGAAGAATGTCAATTTTATAAAAGTATATCACAAAGCCAGGCATGGTGGTGCACGCCTTTAATCCCAGCACTCAGGAGGCAGATGTAGGAGGATTGCTATGAGACTACATAGTGAATTCCAGGTCAGCCTGAGCTAGAGTGAGAACCTACCCCCCCCCCCCACACACACAAACAAGTATATCACAAAGAAAGAATCAAAAAGTTTATCAAGTACTTGTGCTGGAAGTTTGAATAAAAAGGAAAGCACAGGACTGGAGAGATGGCTCAGCAGTTAAGGCACATTGCCTGCAAAGCCTAAGGATCCAGGTTTGATTCCCAAGTACCCATGTAAGCCAGGTGTACATGGTGATGCATGAATCTAGACTTAGGTTGCAGTGGCTAGAGGCCCTGGCATGCCCATTCTCTCACTCGATCAGCCTCTCTCTCTTTAATAAATAAAGAAAAGAAAAAAATGTTTTGTATTATGTTCAGATAGGCATGAGACTTTGTATGCTGTGTAGTTAATCTCTTAGTTTACAAAACAGAAAAAGAAGATAGCCCACCCATAATTACCACGTGATACCCAACTAAAAGTAAGTGGCCATGCTTTGGGGTGAGGAGGTCAACCCTAGTTTTAAAACAAACAACAGGGCAATAATTTATTGGGATCTTTTATGCTCACTTTCTGCATTACCACGGGTATGCCTGTCTTCCACTTGTTTCTGGTTACCTCGCTGTCTTCTAGAATATTCCAGTCCCTCATAGCCACACCACACTGTTGCCAAAGCCTGCCCTCTCACTTCTAAGTTCTAAATTAATTCTAATTATTTTATGAGAGAGAAAGAGATAGCGGTAGAGAGAGAAAGAGAGAAAGGATTGACACAGCAGGGCCTCTAGCCACTGCAATGGAACTCCAGAGGTGCCACTTAGTGCACATGTGTGAGGTTGTGCGTATGCATCACCTTGTGTGTCTGTTTTACGTGGGTTCTGGTGAATTGACCCTGGGTCATTAAGCTTCGCACACAAGCACCTTAACCACTAAGCCATCTTTAACTTCTTGACAAACTACCCAATTTTCAAGCATTCAATTTTGTAAAATAGCGCTGCATTCTAACCATGGTTCCAAAATCCAGCTGGGATGAACAGGGAGAAACCTTCAAACATCACACTCTTCAATGTCACAGGGTCATATTCAATGTCAAGTTGCCTTCAGTGCCACAGATTTCTTTGGATTTCCTGACAGTTTCACATTAAACACTCCACCTTTTGATCTCTGTTGTGTTTCTATTTTCTGAAATGTACCTGCCGTGGCCTCTAGTTTTCAGAAACACAGCCTGAGTTTTCAGCCTTTTGTATGGGATTTCTGAAACTGCGCTCAAGAGAAAGCACCAGGAGTCTGGAAGCGGCATAAACAACGAAAAAGACCAAGAAAAGGAACCATGGCGAGTGCGTCTGTGGTCTCCATGGGATTCTGTGAGCTCTGGAGAGTGAATTATACCTTGAGATTATCCCTTCTTGAGTGAGTGAATCTTTTTGTTTAGTTTTCCAGCTGTATATTTCCAATACAAGTCACCAAAGGTCATCCTCTGAAGACCACAGGCATGGAGCCATTAGCAGCAAAGACTGAGAAGCAGAGGAGCGTCGCTTCAAAACCTAGATGAGACACCAGCATCCATTGTGTTGTCTTATGATACCTCATCCCTCTTGATAGCATGCACACTGTATTATTCATTTACATCTGCTTTGCATTTTATTCCTAACCCTTAATCATCTCTCTTCTGTGTCTGAACATATGCTCATGCACTGCCAGGTTGATTGTCTACAGACAAGCACTGTTTTCTCCTGTCCTGCCACAGCTCTGACTTCACACACACTCCTGGACTAGGTGTCTTCAGCACTTACTGCAGACTACAGAATCTCAGTGCAAAACATTTGGTATTTAGATTCCAGGTAAATGACAATATTAAGAGACAAAGCACCACTTCAGTCTCTTCACCTTACCCGGATAGTAGAAATCATCATTGATTCTTCCTGTGTTGTACACTCTTATTTTAGGATAGAAAATAAAATTGGAATTTCCTATATAACAAAAACTATATCCAATCCATAAATATCCCAGTAGGAAAAGGTTCTCTCAGTCCACAGTCACAATTTCCCACTTCAGTCACTAAGTGCTTATGAAAATCATAATATGTATATATAAAATAATTAGTATTTTCAAAGAAAGAGAAATGAGAACCAAACAAGTTAATGAGAGGAAAAGTCATGAAAACACATTATTGCTCTGATGTTCTCCCATATGTCTAAAGAACGAGGCTCCTCTGACCTCTGAAGAGATTTCTAGAGAACAGTCCAGGGCTATGGTTACACAGTAGATAATTTATCTGATGGGGTGGCTGCGTTTCTGAATGCCATTTGTTGAGGACCAGTCATCCTCATTAAATTACCTCTGAATTAGATTGTCACTGAAATGCTTGTTCTCATCATTAGCCAGAAAGCAAAAGGGCCAAACAAGAGAACAAAATTCTCATAACTTGGCTCTCTTGGCCTACAGTAAAATGGGATGACTACATTTTGAAATCGGAGCATCTTGATAGGTGGGCAATTATAATTTCAAAGGGATGCTGCCATTACTTCAAATGAAGATAATTACAGAATAGGAATAATGTGTGTTCACTTTGAGCATCTAGTGATTTTTACTGAGTAAAAGAAAATATAACTTGCCAAAAGGTTACTTATAAAATGCTATGTCAGAAGAAACATTTGTTTGGGAAAAATGTAGAAATAAAGAGATGAAACTTTCTGTAATAGTTCATATTTTTTATTTTATTTTATTATTATAATAATAATTATTATTATTATTTTGGTTTTTCAAGGTAGGGTCTCACTCCAGCTCAGGCTGACCTGGAATTCACTATGTAGTCTCAGGGTGACCTTGAACTCACAGCGATCCTCCTACCTCTGCCTCCAGAGTGCTGGTATTAAAAGGCGTGAGCCACCATGCCTGGCTTAATATTTCATCTTAATAATAAATATTTCTCTTTCCTTTTACTGACTTTTGTGATGTTAGATCTGGTATATGTCTAGGTGTGTTTTGAATGTGAAATGCTCCCCATATGCTCGTGGGTTTGAGTATATATAAAAATGTCCATTCTCTCTCTCTCTCTCTCTCTCTATCTATCTAATCTCTCTGCTTACAAATAAATAAATAATAAAAAATATGGTAGGGTATCCCAATCCATTTTTTTTTACATTAATACAACCTACCTATTTTTCTCAGATTTTCTGTTTTACTGGGACTCATTCATGCATGTGTGTGTGCATGTCTGTGTGTGCATGTGTGTGCACAATGAATGTGTGGAGTTCTACAAAATTTTATCACCTGGATAGGCTCATGCACTCACACCCACAGAGGAGGTGCTAAGTAGTGCCATCAGCACAAAGATCCTTCTCGATGTCTTTCTGCAGTCATCCCTTCCTCCAACTTGCCATCTGAGCTTCTAGAAACCAGTAGTCTATGTTAATTTTACAAATTTTTGTTATTTCCAGAAAATATATACTAATGGAGTAATACACCATGGAAACTTTTGTTCCTGGCTTTCAGTAGGCATAATTCCCTGGAGATATATGCCAGGGACTACATGAATCAGCAGTTTGCTTGTTTTTACTGCTCAGTATAATTCTTTTGTGTATATAAAATGGAATTTATGTACCCATTCATTTGTTAAAGGATATCTAGACTGAATCAAATAGTAGATGCCAAAAATAACAAATCGATAAATATGACTGTGGGTTTTTGTGTGAAGGTTAGTTTTAATTTCTCAGGAATAAACACCCAAAATTGCAACGGTTTTGTGGGATAAACATTGCATTCTTACTTTGACAAACTGTCAGATTGTGTTTCCAAAGTAGCTAGACTCTTTTTATCCCCACTAGCAAGGTATCAATAACCCAGTTCTCCATGGCCTCCTTATCACTGGCTGTTGCCCTCATTTTGGTGCCATGTGTAAATCATTTTTCATTTTTCATTTGCAAGGTGAATTTTAGAATATTCATGTCAACTTTTCACTTACTTCAAACTGTAGATGAATAGCTATTTCTTGAGCTTCGGTGAGAATTAGTGATACAAGTGATTCTAGAGGGCAGACTGTATTAATGGCAATATCATGTTAACTCACTCACTGCCCTGGTAGCAATAAGTCTGCAATCTGTCACTTGTGACAGATGAGGTGTGGATAGCCTCTGTCATCTTCTATTATTGCAACTGACAAAACATTCACCCATGATAAAACAAACAAGACACAGGCAGAGGTGGCTTCACTGGACTTTTGTAACTTCTCTGAAATTTGTAAGCTATTGAGCAAGATGATAAGGTCAAGGACTATGGACTCAAATGGCTGTTGCTAGGTGAAATTTGTCAATTAAAAAAATAGGGGGCTGTTCGGGAGGCAGAGGTAGGAGGATTGTCAATTCAAAAAAAAACATAGTTAATTCCAGGTCAGCCTGTGAGACCCTGCTCGAAAAACCAAAAAAAAAAAAAAAAAAAAAAAAAAAAAGGGGGCTGGAGAGATGCTGCAGAGGTAAAGGCATGCTTGGAAACCATGATAGCCCAGGTTCAATTCCCTAGTCCGGCACCCACATTAAGCCAGATGCACAAAGTGGCACATGTGTCTTCACTGTTTGCAGTGGCAAGAGATCCCCATCATGCCCAAACTCACTCTCTTCTGTTCCTTTCTCTCTGTCTCTCAAATAAATAAATAAGTAATAAAAATAAAATTAATGGGCTCAGATTAATAAATTTCCAAATATGAAAAATCAGAAGACCTACTTGAAGGGTTCAAAGAGATCCTCATTTCTTCAAAGAGGAATACAATTGCTTGGGAATGACTTGTAAAAATGGTAATATTTGAGAGAAAGATAAGATTTTCACCTCAGCATTCTTCTTACATAATATCTGTTCTTAGTAGAAAAGGAATGAGATTTTGAGATGCCTGATTGAAAATTTCAGTATACTTTGCAATGCTTAGCAAAATCTGATTTTTCTTTTTGAGAGCAAAACAGAGAAAGGAAGAAAGAGGCAGAGAGAGGGAGAAAGGGGGCAGAGAGAGAGAGAGAATGGGCATGCCAGAGCTTCTCAGCTACTGTGAATGAACTCCAGACGCATGCCCCCCCTTGTGCACATGTGCGACATTGCACACTTGTGTCACTTTTGGCGTCTGGCTAAACATGGGACCTGAAGATTTGAATGGTGTTCTTAGGCTTCACAGGCAGGCATCTTAACCACTAAACTATCTCTCCAGCCCAAATCTGAACTTTTTAATGTTTTATTTATTTGTAAGGAGAGAGAGAGAGAAATTGGGAACTCCAGGACCTCTAGCCACTGCAAATAGGTACTGGGGAATTGAACTTGGGTTGTTACGCATTGCAAACAGTTTAACTACTAAGCCATCTCTCCAGCCCCAGAAAGCTGAATTATAATACAATATATTATCAGAAAGAAGCATTGAGACAAGAGCAGGGGTATGTAGCTGTATGTAGTATGTAAGCTACTGATGCAGGAGGATCACTTAAGCCTAGGAGTTAAAAGCCAGGACAATGTAGTGAGAACCTGGTTTAAAAAAAAAAAAGTCATGACAATTTACATATCTAAGATAACCAATACTATGAACATTTGAGATCATTTGAGAGACAGCACAAATATCTCAAGCAGGTTTGAGTTTGCAGAAATTTCAGAATTGTCAGACTGGGAATTTTAAACAACTATGATTATTAACATGCTAAGTGCTCTCGTCGGGGGCGGGGAATAAGTGGGGGCTGGAGGGATGGCTTAGGGGTTAAGCGCTTGCCTGTGAAGCCTAAGGACCCCGGTTTGAGGCTCGATTCCCCAGGACCCACTTAAGCAAGATGCACAAAGTGGTGCATGCATCTGGAGTTCGTTTGCAATGGCTGGATGCCGTGGCGCCCCTATTCTCTATCTCTCTGCCTCTTTTTCTCTCTGTCACTCAAATAAATGTTTTTAAAAATGTTTTTAAATGTTTTGTTTTTAAAAACAAAAATGTTTTTAAAAAAATAAGTGGGAAACATGCCAGAACTGACTGGTACTGTGAGTGGGGGAAAAAAATTTCCAAGTGAGAATGAAAGGAATTCTCAAAACCCAGAGCCCTGCAACACACGTGATTTCCTTTGATATTGGCTCATCAGAGAACTGAACATGGCCAAGGACAGGGCTTTTGAACCTGGACATGTGTCAGTAGAGGCTCTCCAGACTCAAAGCAAGGGCAGTGTGTAAACAATAGAGCAGAATGTACAAGGGTTGTTAGACAATTACAGGAAGCGTCTGTATAATTGGAATCCCGTGAGAATTAAAGAGTGAGCCATTTGAGGAAACAGTGCCTGGGCTTTCTCAGTATTAACGACAAACATGAAACCAGGGTGTTCAGAAAACATCAAACGGGGTGTGGTGGTTTGATTCAGGTGTCCCTCATAAACTTAGGTGTTCTGAATGCTAAGTTCCCAGCTGATGGAGATTTGGGAATTAATGCCTCCTGGAGGCTGTGTATTTTGTTGGGGGCCGGCTTATGGGTGTTATAGCCAGCTTCCCCTTGCCAATGTTTGGCATACTCTCCTGTTCCTGTTGCCCACCTGATGTTGGCCAGGGGGTGATGTCCACCCTCTGCTCATGTCGTCATTTTTCTTGCCATCATGGAGCTTCCCCTCAAGCCTGTAAGCCAAAACAAATCTTTTTTTTCCCACAAACTGCTCTTGGCTGTGTGATTTCTCACAGAAATGTGAATCTGACTGCAATACCGGGTAAGCATAAATTGTACTTGAGAACCCTACCTCAGGATGAACTTCAAACAATTCCAACACATTTCAGGTACAGCCTGGTGGTCATGTCCATGGGATAGGTATGCTTAGCAACTGGTAAACTCTTCACATCAATTCCTTTACCTGTCAATAAGAGGTATGCAATAGAAAGGTGGAAGAGCCTGAAAATGCCATACTGCCTAACTAAGACAGTAACTAAATAGCCAGTGCTAAGGAAGCAACAGAAATGTGGTGGCACTTTGAAGTCTAAATGAATGCTGAAATAGTATTATTGTCACCTACAAATTTAGGTCAACAGCTCCTGAAAATGATCAAAGGGTTATGAAGGGTAAATATGGAGAGCTGCCAGAGTAATCCCAAATCTAGCTATTGCTAAGTAAGTAGTCACTGCATTAGACTGACAGAACTGAATGGCATGTTCTTGCTTGCAGTATATAGCCACTGATCTGAAAAAAAAATACAGTATTCTTCAATAGCTATCCAAAATAAAGCCAGAAGAAATTTGCATTCAAGTGGAATGGTGGAGATGCCCACAAATGACCTTGTCTCAAAACTTGATTATTTCCTCACTTCTGTTACATGTAATCTGAAGAAACTTGTGTCATTCCAACCTTCTACAAATAGCATATTAGCCCAACCTAGCAATGATATCATATGCTGGTCACACTACAGAAACATGAGGTGACAAGTCACATGCAGAGTGATGGACAATCCCAGTAAGAACACAGGGACATTAAGACATCGGGACAGGCTTTTAGTTCAAGTTTCTGGAAGAAACTAAACAAACTCTTTTTTTTTTTTTTTTTTTTCCAAAGTAAAGAGTATACTTCCAGGCATGGTGGCGCATGCCTTTAATTCAGCACTCAGGAAGCAGAGGTAGGTGGATCGCTGTGAATTCCAGGCCAGCCTGAGACTACATATGTGAATTCCAGATCAGCCTGGGCTAGAGTGAGACCCTATATCAAAACAAACAAATAAACAAACAAAAGAATATTCTGAACCTTGCATGTCATTAGGTCTCTTTGGGTTGTTGGTTTCAGACAATACATTGGGAGTTATGTCCTGGTTTATTTACTGGTAAGCTGGAGGCTGTCAGTTGGAATAGAGGTGCAGAAATAAGAATGATTGACAGCAGTTTCCGAGTACTAGATATACAGTCTGGCTCATACCTGGCAATAAATTTCTTGCTTTCAGACATGTCTATGGCAATACAGGTGTGAACAGAATTTCTATAAAGTCTCAGGTGTAAAACTCATAAAGGAGAACTCTGTGATGTTGTCATGAAGCCACCCTATTTGTGGTCATGGACTATGTATCAATTTAACACCAGCACTTGGAGAGATGGCCCAGTGGGTAGAGTGTTTGCTACACAAGCATGAGGAGCTGAGTTCAAAGGGCTGGGGATATAGCTCAGAGGTAGAGCACTTGCCCAGTATTCATAAGGCACTGGATTCAATTCCCAGTAACAGAAAAAAAAAAATGGGCATGAGGACCTGAGTTCAGGTTCCCAGCACCTGTGTGCTGTGCGTTGTGGTGAATGCCTATAAGCCCAGTACTGGGAAGGTAAAAACAAAATCTTTGGGGCTTGCTGAACAGCCTGTCTAACCAAATTGATAAATTGGATAATCTCTATGTTCAGTGAGAGACAGTGAGTCAGAATAAGTAGAGAGTAATGAAGAAAGACCCTAGCATCAACCTCTGGCCTCCATATGCATGTGCATGCATGCATGCACAAACACTCAGAGACCAGGCCCCATTACGGGTTAACATTGTGACTGTGAGATGGGAGACAAAAGAGAATAATCCTATGGGAATATCACGGATATCCACTATATTTATATAATAAAGTTCTCAATAAAAACTTTGAAAAACCAAGAAATATTGTGCTTTGAAAGGGAGCTTTCCCTAGAGATTCCACCTTGAGGAAAGCAGCATGGAGCCATAGCTATGTCATCTGGTACTTTAATTTTCAAATGATAAAGATAAGCAGACATGCACACTTTTAAATATCTAAGTTTTATTTTTTAAATTTCCTGGTTCTGTCTCTTTATTTTGACCTTTATCTCAAGATGACATCCATGCCAGTTTTCAAAATTGAATCATTGTGATTTCCTTTCTCTATACTATGACATTTTGTTTAATATCTGGCTTCCTCTTCTGCAAAGCTTCACATAGCATGGGAGATATTAATATTAGCACTGCATGAGAGAATCACAATTAACAAAACAGTGGGCATGAACAAGATATAGCCAGGATGAACTTAATGAACATGCCAAGCATAGCACGCAGCAGAAGCAGCAATAAAATAAAATAAATAAAATAAAATAAAATAAAATAAAAATGTGTGCACTTCTCAAGCTGCATGGCACATTCTTAGAAACAGATTGCATGTTAGGTCAAGTGTAAGTAAATTCAAACTCATAATGGAGTTTTGCTTCTCATAGGATGAAAATAGAAATCAAGACCAAGGAATTTCAGAACTTAACAAATAGAGAAAGGTTTGATGGCATGCTTACCAAGCACCCATGGATCAAAGAAGAAATCAAAACGGAAGGTATAAAATGCCTGTAATTCATTTCTATATTAATAGGTTTTAGGCCATAGCATAAGCTTTGAATATTTACAATGTATAGATAGTGTTTAAGACAAGTATAGGCAGAAGAACTTGGCCTCCTTTTACAGATACAAGCAGACAGAGAACAAACCACCAATATTCAGGAAGTCTGGGCAAAGCTCAAGTGCTTTGTAGATCTTTAGACTAGAATTGTATTTTTTTTTTAATGAGAGAGAGAGAGAGAGCAAGACAGAAAGAATTGGCATGCCAAGGCCTCCAGCCACTGCAATTTAACTCCAGACACATGCGCCATATTTTGTGTATGTGTGACCTTGTATGCTTGAGTCATCTTGTGCATCTGGCTTATGTGGGATGTGGAGAGTTGAACATAAGTCTTTAGTCTTTGCAGGCAAGTGCCTTAACCACTAAGCCATCTCTCCGGTGCTAGACTGGAATTTTAAGTCCATCGCCACACCTTAGGACTGGTGCTAGCATCCACCCACTATGATACCTCCTCTGTCCAGGTAGCTGGAAATCTAAGAAGCTTTAATAAAACTCCTGAATCATATTGGGGGACATCCATTTAAACTATCACATTCTACTGTTGGCCTCCAATTTCATATTATATATTGTGTTTGGTTCAAATTTAAAAGTCCCCACAGGATTTACCAATGTAAGATAGTTCTAAAGTCTCAAGTCTTATCTGTGAGTTAAGATTGTCTTTTAGCTCTGAGTCCTGCAAAATCAAAGCAAGTTATACATTTTAAACATATAAAGGCTCAGAGTAAACATTTTCAACTGTTCTAAGGCATAACAAAGAAAGACTAGAACAATGTAAACTCAATAACTAACACGTGAACATCAAACATCTGCAGTTCAAGCATGACATATAACCAGCAACCAGTGAGGAGTTTTTGTATTTTTCAATTCTTCCCCTCCAGCTGGGCTGAATATTCAGGGAAATTTTCCATCCTAGGCCAACAGTGCACTCCATGGTAGCCCTTGTACAGTCCTGGTATGTCTTAATCATGTACGGGTCTCCATGCAAACTACAGCCCATTTTCTAATAGCTCCACCAACCTCTTTACAAGAGTCATCACACCCTGCCTATATGCCACATCTCAGCAGTGGCTCCTGGATCCATGTACACTTCATAATCACTCTATGTATTTTTTTATCCTTCCAAAACCAATAGCAAGGGTGCAGGACACAGTCATACCTTTAATTCAGGGACAAAATAAATCATGAACTTAAAGAGCAGATTCCTTCTTTTTAGATCTCCTCTCAAAAGAGCTTGTATTCCTATCATTCAGTCTATGTGGGGTGGGATCACCTCACGCATTCTCTCCATCATTCTAATGAAAAACAGTTGAACCATCTTCCTTAAGTTTGTTAATGTGCTTGACAACAGCAGCTTTAGTAACCTAAAACCAATCTCTGTGCCAGTAAATTTTTAATATTTATTTGCAAGCAGAGAGAGAGATAGAAGAGAGGCAGACAGAGAAAGAATGGGCATGCCAAGGCCCCTAGCCACTGCAAATGAACTCCAGATGCATGTGCTCCTTGTGCATCTGGCTTACATAGGTACTAGAGAATCGAACCAGGATCCTTTGGCTTTGCAGGCAAGTGCCTTAACCAGTAAACTGTTTCTCCAGCCCTGTGCTGGTAAATTTTAAATTTTTTTTGAGATTTATTCAATTTAAAATCTTAAATTTATCAGTCTCCTCTTTAGCCAAGCACATCAGTCCATTCCAAATTTAACCTTGTTCAAACTCTCTGGGCCTGGGTACAGAACACAACCAGTTCTTATGCCAGTAACCCAGTTTTAACAAGGTTTTCTGGAGTCGTTCCTTCCCAATACAATTCCCAATACAATTCTCTCTGCATTTAGCATTCTCAAACTTTCATCAGAATAGTCCATCATAATACATGGCTTACTGCTCCAGAGGGCATCTTCAGCGACAACTACCAAGTTTCCCATTACTTCAGCACACAAGTTCCAAAAAACCAAAATCCACATAGTCAAATTCATCTCAGCATTCTACCTCACTCCCGGTACCAATTCTGTAGCAGTGAGCTTCAGGTTGTTGGGATGAACCTCTAGACCTGACACAATTTATAGGAGGAAGGATGGATTTACTGAAGCTTACAGATAAAGTGGAAGTTGCATAATGACAGAAGTTGGCCCTCCTTTCACAGATCCAAGCAGAGAGAAAAAAAAAGCCACTACCCACACCATAAGCAAGCAAACACACTCCAGGAACTCAAGGCAAACTCAAGCACTTTTTATATCTTTAGACTGGAATTTCACATTCACCCCCATACCTTAAAGTTTGACTTAGGATCCACCCACTGTGATACCTCCAGCCAGGGAACTGGAAATCCAAGAAGCTTTAATGAAACTTCTGAATCTTATGGGAGGGGGGACATCTGTTTAAAATACCACAGGAGTGCATGTCGTGAACACAAAGTTACAGGCTACAAAAAGTTACACTTCTGAGAAAACCAACATTCACAACTTTTCTTCAAAGAAACATTTTATAGTCAAGTTAAAAGTTTATGCAAATGTCCTAAGGCAAGAGTGTGGCAGAAATCCTTTATTAACTTTAAAAGAATTGGCACTCTCACAGGGAAGTGAAGGTGTGTGAAGGGGAGACAGTGAGGTATATCAGAGAGGGAGGGGACAACACTGCTGATTCATGGCCAGATTTAAAATTTTCCAGCTCTTGTTTCAGGGCAGGTTTGGGGAGGTATCTCACAGAAGACGAGATGATAATGTAATTTAAGATTACTTGCCTGAAGAGTGCTCTCTCGCTCTCTCTAGCACAAGATACGGGCCTCGAGGAAAGTTCACTACAGGTCAGCAAATTTCCCCAGAGTCCATTTACATATTCTTTCTCTAATCTGGGATTGAACCTAATATATTATAGTTGGATTTGCTTTTAGCTTCTAGTTTTATTTCACATTTCATGTCTATAGTCTGTCTTCTGGGAAAAAAATCTATGCATCTCCACAAAGTGAAAAAGCAAATCCCAGAAAACATTATTTGCATGTTGTGCATTTAGAGAGAGAGAAAAAAAAAAACACATTTCTCAATCAAAATGTGTCTCTCTCTTCCCCCAACACAAAATGAGGAATAATTGTATGAACTGGAAACGATAACCAATAAAGTGTCAAACACCCAGAAAATAAGTGATTCAGCATCAGTCTATCTATCCATCCAGTGAAATACTATTCAACCGTGAAAAACAAGTCTGTATGGGAAAATATGCACTAGTATTTGAAAAATCAGTTACTCAACTGGCATTTTTTTTTTTAAAGCCTGTCATGCATGTGATAACTTAGGCATATCTTTATTGAGATCTTTAGAGCTAGTTCTCTGGAATCTTCTTAAGGAAGATTGTTCCCCATCTCCCAATCTCAGGGTAGAAAGGACCCTGACTTCACTGAGGACCTCGCTCATGCTGTGAAGCTCCCTGCAGTCTCTCCCAGCACAATGGTGAGAGACTGTTTTCTTTTGGCCAGACTCATGTAGCAAACACGGATGACCTATGGGTTCTCTTGTTTTCAAAGCCTGACTTTTGCAGTAGCCCTAAATAAAGCCTTATTTATTTATTTAATTATTGCAGTGCGATAGTTACTTGGGTAATATTAAATGCTGACAATGGGCTGGAGAGATTGCTTAGTGGTTAAGGCACATGCCTGAGAAGCCTAAGGACCCTGGTTTGATTCCCCAGATCCCACGTAAGCCAGATGCACAAGGGGGCGCATGCATCTGGAGTTTGTTTGCAGTGGCTGGAGGCCCTGGCGTGCCCATTCTCACTCTCTCTCTCTCATTCCCTCTCTCTGTCTCATAAATAAATAAATTTAAATACTGACAATAGGCTTTAAATAGGTAGTGATGCCACTCATTATCCCAATGAATCTGCAGTGTCCACAGAATCAGTTTATATCAGTTACTTTGTAAAAAAAACAAAAAACTTACTTACTTACTAGGAAATTATACATATACATGGAGAGAGAGAGAGAAAAAAATGGCACAGCACCAGGGCTTAGTGCCACTACAAAGGAACTGCAAACACATGTGTTGC